>CM055060.1:9494264-9589026 GCA_029204045.2 Tillandsia leiboldiana
TCAAATTTCTTTTGAAATAAGAACTCTGGGTAGATTAGTTTTGATTATATGCTAGGTATTCTCAAGATAAACGGATTTTTGGTCTTCGATTTCAAAAATTTCGGTTTTAGGGCATATAATAAGGATTTTCGAAAATCATGCAATTGATCTGTTTTTAAAAATCTCTTTTACAAAACTAATTTGATTTTTAGTCTCTCTACACGATAATGATTGTTTGGGTACAATTTTTCAAATCTTTGAAAATTAACAATTTTTTTCGTGTTCTTGAGTTGTTGCTCACAGGATTTCAATCTTCTTAAGGCACTTGGATCAATGGGATTCTCATGGATCATTCTTTTATTGGTCACTATGGTGCACACTCGGGCCACAAACAAATTAAAGAGAGCTAAGAAAACACAACAAAAAGGTGAGTTTCATATGATCAGCGACACAGAAGTAGAAGTAGATTGTCAAGAGATAGATTGGACTGAATTAACAGATGATGATGAATCAATGCCCGATGCATTGAAAGAAAAAGCACTCATGGACAAAGGTAAAGCACCTATGACTGCACCAACCATCTCGGTGAAAAGGAAACGACTTGCTCGACGGTTTGGACGAGCACGAGGTTTCATGTCTAACGAACCGATTATTCCGGATTCTCCACCTCGTGAGGAACAAGTGTTCGTTAATGTGGATCGCCTAAGGGCATTTGAGAATCGTGAATGCATTGGTGAGAGGCATGTTAATATTGAGGCTCTACGAGATCACTCCCCTGAGTTTGGCGTTCTGATTGAACAAGCAAATCTTATTCAAGTTTGTCGATTTCCAGAAGTGCTTGGATACTGTCTGCATCATGTAAGGGCCTTCTATACAAATGCACGGCACCTTCGAGAAATTAAAAACGGTCCAATGGAATTTTACACGAATATCCAAGGCACAAGATTCAAAATTACTCCACAATTGATTGGCGAGGTTTTGGGAATGCCTGCCAGCAAGACAGGAGTTAATTACTTGAAGGGAAAGGTTTTGACAAACACTTTGTGGCAAATGGTTATAAAGGGAATTTGTTTGGAAGGAACGCAATCAACGGAGAAATCGATCAGATCCAAAGAACTTCGTCTTGAGTACCGATTCCTAAACTTCATCACCTGTTACAATATCCTTCCAAATTTGCAGACGAAAGTCTTGAGATGGGATCGAATGCTATTTTTGTATCTCTTAGGACATCCGTCTGAGGCAATGGGATTGAATATCAACATTCCATACATTATTTGGAATAGAATGACAAGATATGTTGAGCACCCTCATCACACAGAAAGAATTCCATTTCCACTGATTATAATGAGGATCTTGAAGAAATTTCAGGTTGATATTACTTCACCGACTTATCATCAATGTTTGGGTATGATCGATGAGTCCACCATTGTGAAGTCACTTCACAAATTACCACATGTTACTCCGACACCGTCCACTGGTAAGAAACCTTGTGTCGGCACCTCGGCCTCACCGTCTCAACAAGCACCTGGCGCGGATGAAGACGCATCAGTAACTTCGATCTTCAAGCAACAACAGCGCCTATCTCTTGAGCAAGAGCGAATAACCAAAGAACAAAGCCGAATGTCTGAAGAACTCGAGATCATAACCGCATCCCAAATTACATTGACCAAGAAAGTAAATTCGATGAAGAAATTGATCAAGAACATGTTCGCTAAGATGGGATATAGTGCGTCTGAGGATTCAGACTCCGATAATTAATTTTTGCTCTAACAATTTTTGTGCAGGCTTTAACCTTGTTCAGTTTTTAGGACTCACTCTTAGTTCTAGTTCTTACTTTTAGGAACAAATTTTTGAAACTTCTTGACTCTCCTTAAATTTTTGTGATTTTGGCTTTGTTTGTGACAAAAAGGGGGAGAGAGTTTAGAGAGAACTTGAACAATGATGATGTGAATAACGAACTTGAACAATGATGATGTGAATGTGTGAACATCGAGGTAAGTATAACCTCAACTTGAAAGGTAAGTAGAACTTCAACTTTTGGTTTTCATTTGTTTGAATGCATGCCTCGACTAACTATTCAACTAACTATTTGGGCATGTAATATAACTAACAAGTTGATGTTCACTAACATGACATTTGGTTTTTGATTGCATAGAAGATATGTTGGTGTTTTAACTATGATCAGTTTACATATCTGAATGTATAAATGTCATGGTAAGTATAAATGAGTATAAACTTCATCTCTGTATATGGTTTTTGAATGATATAAAATTCTTGAGGTATCTAACGATTTCTTTTGTCAAGAATGATTTCTTTTGCAGAGAGTACAGATGTCTAAGTCTAGAGTCTGTTTTAGGAGTTTAACTCATGTATTTTATTTTGGATCTCCATTGTAAACTTTTGTTGTATGGTGATAGCAACAAAAATATCTTTTTGAATTTTCTTTAGTGGATCTGTGTTTTGTCACGAAACCGCCAAAGGGGGAGATTGTTACGGAATTTGAGTTGGCGTAGTTTCGTGAAAGTTTCAAGTCTTGAAGATTGAAGGTGAAGAAAGTTGGATCATTTAACTCAATCTCAAGAAAGAAGAATTCAAAAGGATCATGTATGTTTAACTAAAGATTTTGTGTGATCCGAATACTTCTTGTAGTGTAGAAACACTTGGAAGAATCTTTCATTGCATAAAAATCAAAAACTGGACTTGGGACATGTTCAGGATCCGGATCAGGTTGTTCAATCCGGATCCCGAAGGTGGTTCGTTCATACACTAGTTCAATCCGGATCGTAGCCTCTCTTGATCCGGATCCCGAACACTGAGTTTACCATTTTCCTTGAACGATCCGGATCAGGCTTCGCAATCCGGATCCCGAACGTTGATGTTTGGTGAACTGTATGAACGATCCGGATCAAGCACTTCGATCCGGATCCCGAACCTTCGTTTTTCTGGAACTACCTGACTCGTTACGACGATCCGGATCACAGCTAATCCGATCCGGATCGCCGTCCGTAAAATTTCCAGAAATGGTAGGTTTTTGATTCTTATCTCCTTCCTAGGGTTTCTAACCTATAAATAGACCCTATGACTCCTTTTCTAAAAAAAAAGGAAAATAGCCGTCATATTCATATCTTATTTTATACGGCTCTAGATCCACATATAGAGAAGAAAGGAAATCATTAGAGAATACTCTATGTTTCTTCATCTATATTGATTAGTTTGATTCTAGGTTTTCATACTCACATCTTGAGTTGAATCAAACTAATGAATACTTAGATGGTATTTCCGATCTATCTTTGATCTAAGTATTCGGCGGATCATCACCACCAAAAACAACGATTTACCCCAAAAATTGGCGCGTGGATTCGCGTGTCCTTGTGGATTCAAGGTTCAACCGCTCTCGTGGATTCGGAGCGAGGCACGTTCGTGGATTCGAAGGGTGCTATTGGGTGAAGACCGCGGACTCGGTCGGACGTCGTGGATTCGACGTTGGACGTCGTGGATTCGGCGTTGGGCGCAGATCGTGGATTCGAGAAGCGTCGTGGAGCGAGCGGAGAAGATCCTCTAGGAGCGTATGGAAAAGGTTGAGTCGTAAGTGTGTACGGTAAATCACCTTGTACGTGTTTTAATTCTAGTGGATTTCGCCGTGTTATCGGTCCCGTGGTTTTTTACTCCGGTGATGGAGTTTTCCACGTAAAAATCTTGCGAGTTATTTTTTATTTCCGCATTGGGTTTTTATCACAACGATTTTTGAGTGTTTATACGTTTACACCTATTCACCCCCCTCTAGGTGTTTTTTCCCCTATTTAGATCCTTATTACATATAACCCAACAACCTCAGTCACGTGAGAATGCGAAACGTGGTATATGCCATCGGCTAAAGGCATCAGCCGATAGGAGAAGCAACCAAAGAAGATCCCCCCGCCTCATCCAAGGTCGACTTCGACTGAAGACGACCACCAGACTGCTCCAGTCAAGCGACGAAGAAGGCGAAAGTCAGAGCCAACCTTCGGTGGCTTGAGCAGAAAAAGGGAAGATTTCGAAAGGAAAGAGTGCGAGATTTGGGTGCGAATCCCGTAACAGCTTCCAGAATGGCAAGTGGCGCCCAGCATTGGAAAGCACCGCGGATTACGCTTCGGCGCAATAATTAGGAGATGAAAAAGGGAAGACTTCGAAAGGAAAGAGTGCGAGATTTGGGCGTGAATCTCGTAACAGCTTCCGGAATGGCAAGTGGCACCCAGCATTGGAAAGCACCACGGATCACGCTTCGGCGCAATAATTAGGAGATGAACCTAGACAGGAAATGACTACTATCCTATTAAGGAGAATCGTTTCCAAAGGAAATAGTTGAGGGTTTCCCGATAACTCTCCCCAAATCACGCCGATTATTCAAATCGGCGATTATACACATGGCTCGAGAGTGTATAAATACCCGAACCGTCGAAGAAGAAGAGGTCTTGCAACCTCGTAAGCCAGGACCACCCCCCTGCTTTTCATAACTTTCAAATATGCATTTACCACTTTCCTAGATAATTTTACCGCATTTCCTAGGAGCAGGCTTACTTATAATTTCTTCCCTTTCCTCCTCATTGTATCCCCTTTCTAATCAATACAAAGTTTCTAATTTGCTCATCAGCCGTGTCAAATTATTGTCTCTACTATCTAGTTCGGCTACTCTAAGCCGGACTCAGCCTCTCTCTCTCTCTCTCTCTCTCTCTCTCTCTCTCTCTCCATATCCCGATTCGGCTAATCTAAGCCGACCGGTCATGAGAGTGTAAGTGAGAAGAACCCGGCCGAGC
This sequence comes from Tillandsia leiboldiana, assembly GCA_029204045.2. NCBI lineage: Eukaryota > Viridiplantae > Streptophyta > Magnoliopsida > Poales > Bromeliaceae > Tillandsia > Tillandsia leiboldiana. The sequence goes on from CM055060.1 coordinate 9,499,037, forward strand.
AGATCCCTCCTCGGCCCGATCGCTTGATCCATTGGCACGCCGCGCATCACATTCCAGAGGGTCAACCACCCCCCGGGGCCGATCGACGACTAACATTTTATGTAGTGTCCCAGATCCCCGTGTAGCTTTCCCCCATGTTTCGGGATGTGGAACACCTGTTAGTGGTGTGTTGGGGCCACAACACGTCAAAGGGATGTGTTGGATGGACTCAGGGAGGGTTGGTTTGGAGTCAAGCCTGACTTTCGGCTGCTTTTGCCGAATTTTAAAAGTGGTTTCAGGCTGATTTGAGGCCGTATTTGGATTCAGCGCGGAAAACGCTTGAAAACGGCTATTTATTACTATTTTTCTGAGTCCGGATGCCCAAAAACGGACACCCGAAAGTTTTATGTGTAAAATAGTGCACGGGGGTTAGCCGTGGACCGGCGTGTGACACGTGGCGGCCTGGGATTGGTCGGCGCACGCTGTCTGGTCCATGGAGGAGTGCCGCTGGTGCACGGTGGACCGGCGGGGACACATGGCAGCCGCCCATTGGTGAGTCTGCACTGCGCGGTCCACGGGGCTGGGCGGCTGGTGCATGGACCGAGGCGCGCCACGTGGCGGCCCCGGATTGGGCGGCTCTTGTGCGCGCGGGCGAACGCCTGCAGCCGTACACACGCGGGAGCAGACGGCGCAGGCGGCGGCCAGGCGCGCCGGTTGGCGTGCCGGGCGGGCCAACGCACGCGGCGCCACGTGGCGCCGCGCCAGTAGCTGGCGCCACCTACCGCGCCGCCCACAGGGGGGCACGTGGCCACGCCCGGTTCGCCGGGCACCGCTGTCCCCTGTTCGGGGACAAGTGTCGCGCCCGGGTGAATCCGGGTGCGGGTGATTTGGGTTGGGCCGGGCCCGGATTTGGGGCCCGAATCTTTCGGGCGCCCGAATCCGGGAGCCCATGTGTGGTGTGGGCTGGCCTATAAATACCCCTCCTCTCACTCTTTCTCTGCTTTTTCCGAGACTTAGAGAGAGATTGAGAGGGAGAGCCCCGTAGGAAATTTGTTCCTCTTGATATTTTTGATCTCGTGGTGGATTCCCAGGATTTTTGGAGGCTTGGCAGCGGCGATCTTGGTTTTACAGTGCACCTCGACATCTCTCTTTTTCGGCACTGTGCGCAAACCAGGAGGAAATTTTGAGCGATTTCTGTGACAACACGTTCCAAAGAGGTAAGGCTTCGATTTTCGTGTTGACCACATTGCTCTGTTTCGAACTTTTGGCACGATTCCTGAGGCACTTTTTGACCCCATTTTCTGTGGTGGATTTTTGGACAGCATGGGCTTGTTCGATTTTTATCTCGGTCTACGAGCATCGGATCAAGGCGTATAAATATTCGTTTTGGATCTACTCGTCGCAAGGAACGCAACCGTGATTTTTTTCTAGATTTTTTGAGCACTGTGAAGAGGTGAAAATTCCTCTTTTTTCGTGTTGTTTGGAAAAATAGCAAATGCTGTATTTTGGGGTATTTTATTTACACAGAGTGCAATGTTTTATGCAGTAGTGCACTGTTTTCGGCGGGTCGCAGAGTTAGAGGACTGTGGACAGCGAGGACTCTTTTTGGGTGAGGATTGCGTATTTCGAGGTGGGTGGTTGTTGCTTACCTCACTTTTGACTTGCTCACTAGGAATACTAGAAATCCCCTAAATCAAAAGTGATAATGGACATCCTATTTGAGAACCATACATGTTAACCCCATAAATTGAGTGATAGCTTATCTGTGATAAATTGGGACAGTATTGTTGGAACAAGTTGTTATAACATAACCACGCATGCAAAATGATTTATCATATCGGGACATCCAAAATTATTCTTTTAAAAAGTTAGTATAAGACATTTTTCTTCAGTTTTAAAAAGAGGACATTTGCATGCTTGTATGGACATCTAGTTAGGCCACTATTTATTGCTACACTATCATATTGGGACTTGACTTAGGAGAAACCATGTTTAGTTGTTCTCCTTTTTATTCAAATGCATGTTGCTCGAGTTAGAGCAGGGGTTTGGGATAGTGTAGTTGAGGCCATTGAGTCTGGAACAGGTTAGACTCGATTATGGATTGTGGGGCATTGTGGTAACCGCGGACATTAGGCGGTTAGCCAGATGTTGATTACTTTATCAGATTTTGGACTTGTGGGGTGTTGCGGCGACCGCGGACATTGGGCGGTTGACCGAATGTTTACTTATGCATCAGATTGGGTATCAGATTTCTCTAGTGGTTGGAGTTTCCCACTTATTGAGTACTATTGCATCAGATTGGGTATCAGATTTCTCTAGTGGATGGAGTTTCCCACTTATTGAGTACTATTGCATCTGATTGGGGATCAGATTTCTTTAGTGGATGGATTTTCCCACTTTGATCATAGTCGTGATCCAGTCCTGCTATATCGTGATACTTGTGACAGAGATACTTGTGGTACTGGTGACAGAGATACTTTACTCGTGTGGGTCGCTCCCCTCGAGTGCCTCTCCGGAGTAGGCTTTAGACCGTGACGGGAGCCGGTCAATTGATTATATTGGGATTTCGAGCCTTGTGTGCTGGTCCCCTATTTATATTGGGATTTCGAGCCTTGTGTGCTGTCCCCTACTGAGTTCTTGAGTTCGACAGCAGAGCAGGCAGTACCGGGTTTCATACCAGTCCATCTGATTGGGTTTATTCAGACCGTTAGCTTTATAGTTGCATGCATACAATTACTTTTGATACTGCATTTAGAGGCATAGTAGTGGTAGTTTCCCTTTTCTCAGCAGCCTTTATAGCTTACCACCGTTCTTTCCTTTTTGCCTCTAGTAGTCCTAGTGGGTACGTCAGAGTTTGAGGCTTTACCCACTAGGGGAGGCTACTAGTTTATCTAGTAGTTCTCACCCCCATAGTTGTTTTCTGTCTCTTCCCTTTTGTTTTGCAGAGTCCTCTACGGGAGCTGCTGGGCCATCAGCGGCAGATCGAGGTAAGAGGATAGCGGACTAGCTAGATCGTCTGCCCCGACCGTGAGAGTAGCTGGACTTTTATTGTACCCCTTTTTGTATCTCAGGCTGTAGTATTTTACTTTTGGGTCTGGCTTTAGCCAGCTGGTTGTATTTATTTCAGTGAGCTGGGAGTTTATTGTATCTTTACAGCTTGTATCTTATTTCCAGTCTGAGATATTATATTGTTCTTTTAGTTCAGCTCTGTATTATGCTCTTTTATTGTATATCTTATATCTGAGCAGGTTACCAGCGCTTCGTGTACGCGAAAAATTTTGTGTGCACGGCGGATCTGTAGACGGGCCTGGGTTCTGGTTTACACCCGGGGCGTGACAGATTAGGTTGGTATCAGAGCTTAGGGATAGGTCAGTTGGGACTTAGGAAACCCTAGGCTTTTGGCGGACCCTTGGATGTTAGGGCGTGAAAGACGCGACATTTTGCGAAAGTCGGTGATTTATTTATTTGACTCTTCCTGTGAGTGAAGAGGGATCGACATATCCTATTTCTATGGGACAGTTATGTTGGCTGCAGACAACATAAGGTTACAGAAATAGGGGGATGTCTTTGACTTTCGCTAGATTGGGTCGAGTGTTTGGGGTGTGCTGATTTTCGGTTTTGTCGTGGTGAGCGGTGTCTCCCCGATGCTGGGCCCTGACCCGAGTGCACCTTGGTGCAGCAGTTGGGTCTGAGCTGGTTGTTTCGGGCCGGATACCCAGATTGGAGTCTGATAGCTCCGGACCCGAAGGGTAGGAGTGTTGGAGGCAGATCAGCGGCGGGTAAGCTGTGGGACTGCATCGATCGAGGGAGCCAGCTTTGGCGGATGAGTCACTCCGATTTGTGGGTTTGAGTATGGAGTCTTTGGAGGCAGGGTCGTGTTCAGTGGGGATGGAGAGAGTACTTGAGAGCCTCTTTGTGGTGACCCGGATCTCTGTAGGGCTTCTACAGTGTGACCAGCAGCTTTTGGAGGCCTATGTGGCATGTCGGCGGCGTTTCTGCACCAATTTGGACACAAGTGATGGACTTTGGGTGTAAAATGGATCACGTGGGTAATTGGGGGACCCTGTCGATTGTTTAGAAGTGGTTTTGCGTGAATCGGACATCAGAATTGGATTCAGCGCGGAATTTGGGTTAAGAACACTTATCTGGATGCCTTCGGCAATTTTTGGAATTGGAATTTGGCAAAATGGACAGCGGATTTGGATTCAGTGCGCGAAAACGGTGAAAATGGGCTGTTTACTTGTATTTTTCGGAGCCCGGATGCGAAAACACGGATCTCTAGGTGTGGTGGCACTGTTCCGGCGGCCGGAGTTGCGCCGGCGGCGGCGGCAGGCGGCGGAGCGCGGCGGCGGGCTGAGGCGCAGCCTCTCGGTCCACCGCGGAGGCGTGCACCCGGGCGTGGGACGCGTGGCGGCCCGGGAGTGGCGGGCGCACGCGCGCGCGATCCCCCTTTGGCAGAACATTTTGGCCTTCTTCCCGAGCCCATCCCTCTATAAGGCTTCAAGGAAAGTTGTTCATCATCTCGTGGAGCATTTCGTGATGGATTCTCAGATTTTTTGGAGGCCTCGATATGCGCGCTTTCTGCGACGCGGCGGACTGCGACATTTCTTGGATTTTGGCTTCCACCGTCACCTTTCGGTCTGCGAGGCACCCTGGATCACTCCGATGGTATTTCGAGCTGATTTTTATGGCAGCGCGTTCAGGAGAGGTACGCCTTCGATTCTCGTGTTGATCACTTCGTCTCAATTTGAGTTCTTGGCACTATTTACGAGGCATCTCTGAGCCATTGTTTTGCTGGTGGATTTTTGGACAGCGGAGGCTTGTTGATCGCTCGTGCATCGGAATGAGGCGTTTAAAGACTCGTTTGATATCTACTCTTCGAGAGGAACGCTCCCATATTTTTATTGGATTTTTATGAGGTCATTTCGAGGGTGAGAATTAAGCTTCTTTTCTGCTGTTTTTCCAGCAGGATTGTGTCTTGAGAAAGTGGTTTCCAATGTTGTTCTAATTGTTTCTTGGCCTACAGGTGTCGGAATGAGGTGTATAAATACTTGTTTTGGGGCTACTCGTCGCGAGGATCGCTACTGTGATTTTTCTGGGATTTTTAGAGGACTGTATGCAGGTGAAAATTCCCCTCCTCTCTGCTGGTTGGTAAAAACAGTGTGTGCTGTTTTGGGGATATGTGGTGTTGGTTATTGATTGTTGGTGATGTTGTTGGTTGGAACAGAGGCTTGTGCGGCTGATTACCGAGGGTGCGGTTTTGGCAGATTTTGGATAGCGTGTGACTACGCACTTCACCGACTTCGGCTTTGCCTGCGGAAAGCGTTTCAGGTGGGTTGCTTCATCCCCAGAACCGGTGGACGGTTCTCTAATTCTATGTTAGAAAGCATGTATGATTAAATGTACAATTAATAGATTTGAGATGTAAGCATGGAATGTGGCCAAAATCTTGTGGATTAATGCTTACCTAATTATTGTACATGTTATTTAATCATTGACATATTCATGTGGGTTTGACATTTTGGTAGTAGCGGGTTTTTAGCATGTCATGTTAGCACATAGTATTTTACGAGGATTGATCATTCGAGGGGGCAGGATATTATATCTATGTGCGGGTTATACTCTGAGGAGTTATTATGGATTATGGATCATGGATTTTGGGCAGGTGTAGTCTATAGATGATTTTGGCATGAGTTTATATTTATGTGAAGCTACTATCGATTATACTTCCTTTTTCTTGCTTGAGGACAAACGCATGCTTGTATGGACATCTAGATAGGCCATCTTTTACTGCTACACTTTCATATTGGGACTTGACTTAGGAGAAACCATCTTTGCTTCTTTTCTCCTTTTTGTCAGTCATATGGTTCATGTTGCTCGGGTTCGAGCAGGGATTTGGGATAGTGTAGCTGGGATTTTGGTGTCGAGGACAGGTTGTACCAGATTGCGGTAGGCAGGGTTTCCGGCGACCGCGGATATTGGGCGGTTGGCCGGGTGTGGGTTGTTGCACCAGGTTGTGGTTTGTGGGGTATTACGGCAACCGCGGATATTGGGCGGTTGACCGGATATTTACTTATGCATCGATTGGGTATCAGATTTCTCTAGTGGACGGGGTTTTCCACTTATTGAGTACTTTGGCATTTGATTGAGATTGGGTCTTTCTTTAGTGGATGGGTTTTCCCACTTTGATCAGAGTCGTGATCCAGTCCTGCTATATTAAGATACTTGACAGAGATACTGGTTACTGAGACACTTTACTCGTGTGGGTCGCTCCCCTCGAGTGCCACTCCGGAGGTAGGCTTGACCGAGCCGTGTGCTGGTCCGTTACTTATATTGAGATCGAGCCGTGTGCCGATCAGTTACTTAGTTCGACAGCAGAGCAGGCAGTACCGGGTTCCATACCGGTCCATCTGATTGGGTTTATATCAGGCATGTACCTTTATGGTTGCACTCGTGTCAGGGGGCTGAGTGGAGTCTAGTAGCTATGTTTAGACCAGTGCTAGTGTTGTTGGGAGCCGTTTGGTTTGACAGTGGTCCCGTGTCGTTGAGAGTACTCTGACCGTTGTGTGAGAGGTTGAGCATCTTGAGTCTATCCGTTCTGAGAGAGTGTGTGGATTTCGACTATAGCCTGCATGAGCCACTATTCGATAGCGAGTTAGTCCATTTGGACGCCCTACGTAATTCCTGCCCGTCAGCGGGCGGCGGTTGTAGGTGGGCGCAGGTTTGACTGGACCCGATGTGGCAGTCAGCTCGATTGGGTCGATTGAGCACCTCGTGTGCGAGTGTTGCATATCTTTATCAGAGTTTCCCTATTTGAGCATTTAGATAGAGGCATGATAGCTGTTGAGTGTCTCCAGCTTTCTTGTTCAGTTTCTATTGTATTTGTTATCTTATGCCTCTAGTGGACTTAGTGGGCAGATCGTCGGGCCTGGCGGTGGTACCCACTGAGAACTCCCTTTTTGGTGTAGTTCTCACACCTATTGGGGGTTTTCCCCCTCCCCTTTCTTTTTCTCCTTTGTTTTGCAGAGTCTTAGCGGGTGTTGCTGATTCTGCGGTTGCTGTGCGAGGCGAGGGAGTCGCGTGCTAGATCCCTACCCGTCTGTGGAGAGTAGCGGTACCCCTACATTGGAGATCCTGAGTACAGTCAGTAGATATTGTTATTTTATTTCCTCTTTTGAGATACTAATGTAGTGAGGTTATTACTTGTATTGAGAGCCTGTACACTGACGTTTTATTCGAGATACCTCCCGGTTGAGTTCTGGGTTTTGTATTTGAGGATATTGTATGATTATCATTTTGGGAGATGGACATTGTTATTATTCCAGTTGTACAGATGGATGGTTTTAATTTTACCGCACTTTTATGGTATAGCTCTGATATCTGTTTAGCTGTAGTACTTTTCTTGCAGGTAGGACGCTTCGCCTATGCGGGGTTTGGCATAGGTGGCGGATCTGTCGGCGAGCCCGGGTCGCAGTTTCGACCCCGGGGCGTGACAGATTAGAGTGGTATCAGAGCCTAGGTTGTAGGTCATGGTGGACTTAGAAACCCTAGGCTTGTGGTTGGACCCTTGAATGACTTCGTGAGAGTTGTGATTTATAGCGAGAGTCCTGATTGAGTTTTATACCTCTCCCAAAGGATGGGATGAGTGATTGGCATGTTTATTCTCCTAAGTGGTTATGTTGGCTGCAGACAACATAACGCTGTGGAATGGGTAACATGCTCTAGACTTTCGCTGGATTGGGTCGAGTGGTTATGTTGTGCTGATTTGCAGTTTTGTCGTGGTGAGCTGTGTCTCCCCGACGCTGGGTTTTGACCCGTGTGTATCCTGTCACGGCAGTTGACCTTGAGCGGTTGGATTTGGGCCGAATACCCGGGTTGAGGTCAGAGAGCTCCGAACCCAGATGACAAGATTGTTAGAGGCATATCAGCGATTGAGTGAGCAGTTAGTTTTGGTGACACAGTTGTCGAAGCAGTGGGCAGCCCGACAGTGCTTTCCTCCTGAGACCACCACGTTGCAGTATTGTCACGCCCCGGGTGTAAACCAGAACCCGGGCTTGTCCACAGATCCGCCGTGCACACAGTATTTCCCGTGTACACGAAGCGCTGGTAACCTGCTCAAATATAAATGAAATAATAAAGGAGCATAAAAGCAGAGCTAAACTAAAAAAACTAAAACTAGTACATCTCAGACAAATGCTGGAAATAAAAGTACAACATAACTCTCATAAATATACATGTGTCTCTCCCAGCTCACGAAATAAATACAACCAGCTGGCCGCAGCCAGACCCAAAATAAAAGAAAATACAACCGTCTGAGTGTACAGGGGATACACCAAAACTACTAAACTCGAGCTCGGGGCAGTAGCTATCTAATCAGCTATCCTCTTACCTCGGTCCTGGGAAGAGGGTCCCGCAACTCCCGCAGAGACCTCTGTAAAACAAAGGGGAAAAGAAAAGGGAAAACAGTGGGGGGTGAGAACTACTATAAAAACAGTAGCCTCCCCTAGTGGGTAGACCTCAAACTCAGACATGCCCACTAGGACTACCAGAGGCGAAAATAAAACAAAGGTGGTAAGCTATAAGTAAAGCTACTGATAAAATAAAGCTACCACTACTGTGCCTCTAAATACAAAGCCGGAAAGAGTAACTACGGATGCATCAGTGAAAGAATCTACCAACAGGACCCAATCAGATGATCCGGTATAAAATCCGGCAATGCCTGCTCTGTCATCAATCTCACGAACTCAGTATCTCTACTGTCCAAATGACCGGAACCCAACACGGTCTGACCGGCACCCAACACGGTCTAAAGCCTACTCCGGAGTGGCACTCGAGGGGAGCGACCCACACGAGTAAAGTATCACTGTAACCAGTATCATCAGTATCATAAAATAGTAGGACTGGGTCATGATCTGATCAAAGTGGGAAAACCCATCCACTAAAGGGAAACTCTATCCCTAATCTGGTGCAATAATAATAATAATCACCCGGTCAACCACCCATAGTCCGCGGTTGCCGCAATACCCAACCATCAATCTCTATCTGTCCCAAACTCTAAATATCTAACTACACTATCCCAAACCCCGCTCGAACCCGAGCACACTATCCCCTAAGACTAGACAACAGGAGAAAGAATAAAAAGTATGGTTTCTCCTAAGTCAGTTCCAGCATGATAGTGTAGCAGAAAAGGTGGCCTATCTAGGTGACCATACAAGCATGCAAAAGTCCTTTACTTATTAAAATGATTTCAGTGTTCTAGTTCTTAAATGATTTACAGTATGCCTTTGTTTGAATATCTGAAATACTAACATGCCATAAGCTAATCCATACACCTGCATATGTCCCCCAATTATACATAAAGCATGATAAGGTTTTAGCCCATTATTATCAAAAGGTTTAATCAATTTATCCTTTGCCAAGAAATATTAATTCACTAATTACTTGTCCCCTAAAGATGCAAGTGCTAACAACCAATCGATACTTTCATACAAGCATGCTAAGTTCGTCCCACTGATACAGCTATCAACATGATTTAGGAACACCTCTTAGTATGCCTAGTGGGTGATCAAAAGTGAGAGGTGACAATGGTACCCACCTCGAGCGCTAAATCCTGGTCCCCAAAGGTGCAGTCCACGCTCGGCCAAAACCAACTCTACAACACTGCACAAAATTCCCCAGAAGAAAAAACATATTTTAATCACACAAAGCCTCACAAAATCTGTCCCAAAATACACAGTCCAAAGTTGCCCTGTTTTCACCTGCGAAAAGTACCTGGAAAAATCCACGAAAAATACTGTCGCGATCCTCGCGACGAACCTGTCGAAACAAGTACCTGCACGCCCAAATCCGAGTTTCCTACACTGAGATGCAAATTCGGCAAGGGGAACACCACAACAAACACTGTACAGAAATTCTGTAACAAAGAACTACAGTAAAAGGAGATTTTCACCTTCGGAAAATATTCCAAAAATTCAGGGAAAAATCCAAGAGATTTCTTGCGAAGTGAATATGAAAAATGCCTCTCGAATCGCCTCGATCCGACGTCTGTGCGAAAAGATATAGCTAAAACACCGCAGTGCTGTCCAAAAATCCGCGAAGACAAATGGGTCAAATGGAAGCTCGGGAAACTCCAAGGTCAGCATGGAAAATGAGGAAACTCAAAACACTGAAGTTGGAGTCCTACCTGTCGTGAGTCCAACGGCGCAAGAATCGCCTAAATCGGAGGTCGGGGTGAGTCGGGGGAGTCCGCACACTGAAAAGGGACGAGCGGGTCGCCGGTGAACAAGCGTCGCGCCGCGCCGTGAAATCGCGAGCTTCGGGATGCGTGCCTTCGAAAATTCCCAGGGATCCACCAAAGTGAAGAGTACTGTGAGGGGAAAAACTCTCCTGAAGAGTCCGCAGTGAAAAGGTGTCCAAAAGCTCGAAAAAGAAACCCAAGAAGCCTATTTATAGGCTCAGCCCATGCAGCTAGTGGGCCGGATTCGGGCGCGCATTTCGGGCGCCCGAATCCGAAAAGCCGGTCGGATGAATCCCGTCCGACGCGCCCGGATTGCCCTGGTGCTGCCACGTGTACACAAAACACGGGACAGCAAAGCAAGTGGCCCCGCCGCGCGCCACGCGTCCCCCCGCGGTCAGCGGGGGTAGGTACGGCCCGCCAACGGCGTGCCGACGCGTGGCTGTGCTCGAGTGCACCGACAGCACGCCTGGCGCCTCTGCGCGCGCGCCGTCCCGAGGCACCCCTCCGCGCACACCGTGGACCGAGCCTTCGTGAGCCAGCCAATGCCAGGCCGCCATGTGTCCATGCACCCGGTCCACAGAATCCGCACAAACCCACTGGTCCGCGCCGCGTGCGCCGGCCATTCCGGGCACGCCACGCGTCCCGCGCCCGCGGTCCATGCACCGCCGCGCCACCCCGTGGACCGAGCTGCGTGAGCCGGCCAATGATAGGCCGCCACGCGGCTCAGGCTGCTCCACGGTCACCTCCCATGCACCGAAAATCCCCGAAAACTTCCGGAAGCCCTTTTTGGTCATCCGGACTCCAAATTTAAGAAGCAAATAGCCGTTTTCAAGCGTTTTTCCGCGCTGAATCCAAATCCAACCTCAGATTGGCCCAAAACCTTTTCTAAAATTCGGCAAATACAACCGAAGGCCAAATCAGCTAACCATGACACACAGGGTCCATCTGTGGCATCCCTTTGATGCACCATGGGCCAGAAACACCAACACTAGGTGTTCTACACAGCGGATTCATCGGAAAGGTTGCATGGGAAAATCTGGACCACTACATCCTCCCCTACAAAAAAAAAGTTTCGTCCTCGAAACAAAAGTCATACCTCAAGCCGGGGCCTCGAACAAGTGGGGGTAAGCGTCCATCATCGCTGACTCCAGCTCCCAAGTAGCCTCGCGCTCATCATGGCTGCTCCAGAGGATCTTCACATAAGGGATGGCTCGGCTGCACAACTCCCTAACCTCACGGTCCAAGATCCTCAATGGCCGCTCGACATAGCTCAAGTCCTCAGTGATCTCCAGTGGGGTGAAATCGATGATGTGCGACGGGTCATAAACATACCTCCTCAGAGTCGATACATGAAAAACATCGTGAACACCTGCAAGTCTGGGAGGAAGTGCAAGCCTGTAGGCAACTGGCCCTAAGCGCTCCAACACCTCGAAAGGTCCAATATAACAAGGGCTCAGTTTTCCACGAATACCAAATCTCCGAATCCCCTTCGAAGGCGAGACTTTCAAAAAAACATGATCGCCCACCTGAAACTCTAAGTCTCGCCGTCGTGTATCAGCATAACTCCTCTGTCGACTCTGGGCGGTCTCGAGATGTCGTCGTACCAATCTGACCTTTTCTTCTGCCTCTAATAGAAGATCAAGACCCAAAGTCTTCTTCTCACCCACGTCACTCCAATATAGGGGTGACCGACACTTGCGTCCATACAACGCTTCAAACGGAGCCATCTGAATGCTCGCTTGATAGCTGTTATTGTACGCGAACTCAACTAATCCCAGGTGTCGGTACCACCCTCCTCCAAAGTCCAGAACGCATGCTCTCAACATATCCTCGAGGGTCTGAATAGTGCGCTCTGACTGTCCATCGGTCTGTGGGTGGAATGCTGTACTAAATCGGAGCTGCGTCCCCAAGGCTGTCTGTAAACTCCTCCAGAAATGCGAGACAAACCTCGGGTCTCTATCCGATACGATGGAAACGGGTACCCCGTGCAATCTAACCACCTCAGCTAAGTACACCTGTGCCAGTCGCTCCATCAGCCAAGTCATCTGAACCGGTAAAAAGTGAGCGGACTTGGTAAGCCTGTCCACGGCTACCCAGATAGCATCCGCTCCCGTCTGTGCTCTCGGCAAACCAGTGACAAAATCCATGGTAACATGTTCCCATTTCCATTCAGGGATTGGGAGACTCTGCAACTTGCCAGCAGGTACACGATGCTCAGCTTTTACTTGCTGACAAGTTAAACAGTGTTCTACAAATCTCCCAATGTCTCTTTTCATCCCATTCCACCAAAACTGTGCCTTGAGGTCCCTATACATCTTAGTCCCACCAGGATGGATGGTATAAGGTGTATAGTGGGCCTCCCTCAAGATCTGCTCTCGAATCTCTGCATCCATAGGCACACAAGCTCGGTCCATGTACCGTAGTACTCCCGAAGCATCAACTGAAAAGTCCCCTGTCAAACCAGTCTGAATCTGCTCTCGAATCCTCATCAGGTGGGGGTCCTCACTCTGTCTCTCTCGAATCCTGTCCAACAGAGTGGGCTGCATGACTAGAGACATAAGTCTAGCAGAGACCCCAGGGGACACAACCTCGAGCTGTAACTGCCTCATCTGCTCAAGTAATGGCGCCTTATCGGTGATCATCAAGGATAGGCTCTGTACTGCTCTCCTGCTCAGGGCATCAGCGACCACGTTGGCCTTGCCAGGGTGGTATAGTATGTCTACATCGTAGTCCTTCAACAATTCCAACCATCTGCGCTGCCTCAAGTTGAGCTCCTTCTATGTGAACAGGTATTTCAAGCTCTTGTGGTCGGTGTAAATCTCGCAGTGCTCCCCATACAGGTAGTGGCGCCATAACTTTAGTGCGAAAATCACTGCAGCTAGCTCCAAGTCATGGGTAGGGTAATTCTTTTCATAATCCTTCAGTTGCCGAGAGGCATAAGCGATTACCCTTCCCTCCTGCATCAGCACGCAACCAAGTCCACTGTGCGATGCATCACTGTATATCACGTATCCTTTCCCCATAACAGGGAGGGAAAGGATAGGAGCCGACATCAATCTGTTCTTTAATTCCTCAAAGCTCCTCTGGCAATCCTCACTCCAAACAAACTTAATCCCTTTTCGCGTCAGACGAGTGAGGGGTGTGGAAAGTTTCGCAAAACCTTCCACAAACCGACGGTAATATCCAGCTAAGCCCATAAAACTGCGGACCTCTGATACCGTCGTCGGTCGGGGCCAATCCCGGACTGCCTCGATCTTCGCCGGGTCTACTGCCACTCCAGCGGCTGAAATCACGTGGCCCAAAAAGACAACCTCCCGAAGCCAGAATTCACACTTAGATAACTTGGCATACAACTTCCTTTCTCTCAGAAGTTGCAGCACAATCCTCAAGTGCTCCTCGTGCTCCACATCGCTCCGGGAATAAACCAGGATATCATCAATAAAGACAACGACAAACCGATCCAGGTATGGTCGAAAGATCCTGTTCATTAAATCCATAAAAGCAGTAGGGGCATTTGTCAATCCAAAAGGCATGACGGTGAACTCATAATGCCCGTACCGCGTCCTGAATGCCGTCTTTGGAATGTCCTCGGCCTTCACCTTCAATTAGTGGTAACCAGACTGTAAATCAATCTTGGAGAAGACACAAGACCCTTGCAGCTGATCAAATAAGTCATCAATGCGCGACAAAGGGTACTTGTTCTTGATGGTCACTTTATTCAACTCCCGATAATCAACACACAGTCGAAGTGATCCATCCTTCTTCTTCACAAATAGCACCGGCGCTCCCCAAGGCGATACACTCGGTCTCACAAAATCTTTGTCCATTAAATCCTGGAGTTGCGCCTTTAACTCTCGCAGCTCAGCCAGTGCCATTCGGTAAGGAGCCTTAGAGATTGGCGCAGTTCCTGGAACTACGTCAATCAAAAACTCAACCTCCCTATCCGGCGGCATACGAATCAGCTCTGGAGGAAGCACATCCGGGAACTCGTGGGCAATCGGGATATCCGCGAGTCCCGGTGCCGCCGTAGGCTCCTTAACCACAGATGCCAAAAAGGCCACGCATCCACTGCGCATCATCTGCCTCGCACGAGAGGTCGAAACTACTGAGGCAAAGAAAGCACTCTGGCACCCCCTGTAAACAAACACCTCCTGGCCTGGCTCGCTAAAAGTAACAGTCCTCGCGGCACAATCAATCGTCGCGAAATAGCGAGCCAGCCAATCCATCCCCAGTACAATGTCAAAATCTCGCAGCTGACTAAGGACCATCAGGTCCGCTGGCAAAATCCAAGACTCAAGCTGTACAGGGCAAGACCAACAACACTCCTCTACATGCAATGTATGATCAGGAATCTGTACCTCTAATGCATGTGGCAACCGACCTAACTCTAGTCCATGAGATGATGCAAATGCTCTACTGATAAAAGAATGTGATGCACCGGTATCAAATAAAGTGCGAGCTCTAGTACCGAAAAGTAAAATGATACCTGCCACCACGTGGTCGGCTGCCGCGGAGTCCTCCACCTGGGCGGCATAGACCCGCCCGCTCTGAGCTGGTGGTCGGTAATCTGCAGGGTGGGAAGAAGGAGCCCTGCTCGCTGGAGCATAAGGCCACTGAGCTGGCGGTCGCTGATGAGGGGGAAGAGGAGCTGATGCCGAAGAAGGTGCCACCGATGTCGAAAAAGGGCATGAGGCTCGTATGTGCCCGGCCTGACCACAGCCATAACAACGCCCCCACCTCTGATCACAAGTGCCGGGAAAATGCTGAGCCCCACAGAAGATACAACTGCCTGGGGCTCGTAACTGACGTGGCTGCTGCTGCTGCTGTCTGTGCGACTGCCACTGAGATCCCTGCTGCCGCGACTGTGATCTCTGCTGCTGTGAGTACTGCTGCTGCCGCTGGTGTTGCTGCTGCTGATACTGTGGGGGTCTCTGGGATCCCCCAGGCCCTCGCCGCTCCGAACGCCCACGGCCCGTAAACTGAGGCGGTGGCGGTCGGGGCGGCCTCCAGGAACTGGCCTGTCCCCCATCATCAGGCGCTGGTCGCATCCTCTCAGAACTCTGAGCGACCAAGCTTCCACGTCTAGCGACGACGTGATCTCCCCTCTCAACCCACTGCGCATGATCCACTGCTTCTGACAAGGTATGAAGCCTCTGGGCATGCGCCAAGGTATAGATCTCAGGGCGCAGACCTGTCTCAAAGAGCTCCACCTGGTGCAGTCCATCCCTGGCAACATAGGGTACGCAGTTGAGCAACTGCGTGAACTCCTGAAAATAGTCCCACACTGGCCGGTCACCCTGCTGAAGATTCTTCAGATCATCTTCTAGCTTTTTCTTCACGCTCGTGGAGAAATAAGTATCAAGGATCATCCTCCTGAACTCCGACCAGGGTAGCTGTCGGGTGATCTGAAACTCTAAGGGCTCGACCCGACGCCACCATGCATCTGCATCCCCCTCTAGACAATGTACGGCCATATGCACTCTGAATCTCTGGTCAATGAAGAAGTCCCGAAACGACTTCTCCATTGCTGCTAGCCACGATCCTATCTCCCATGGGTGAGTGCTCCGCCCAGAGAACCTAGGTGGTCCTCGCTTACAGAACTGGGTGAGTTTGTCAGCAAACTCCTGCTCCTCCGCTGGGGTCAATGGCCTGATCACTCCCTGAGCCCCACTGCTCGACGACGGTGCCGTAGGGACTAGTGGAATAGCCGGCGGTACAACTGGTGGTACATGGGCCTCTACAGTAGTAGGGGGAGGTGCCCCAACCTGGGCAAGCAACTGCTCAAACCTCTACTCCTGTCGGCGGTGACTCTCCGTCAACTGGGCCACCATGGCCCTCAGCTCACTAATCTCTGATGGCCCGGACTGCTCCGGCACCTCCGGGGGTGTAGGAGTACCCCGGGTAGGAATCTGCCGCCTAGGAGGCATCCTGCCACACAAGAAACTACGGGTCAGTAAACAAAACCACTCTCGACCCAATCCAGCGAAAGTCATGGACATCCCCCTATTTCTGTAACCTTATGTTGTCTGCAGCCAACATAATAGTCCCCCAGAAATAGGATATGCCAGTCCCTCTCCACTCATAGGAAGAGTTTAATAATAATAATAAATTACCGACTTTCGCAAAATATTGCGTCACTCACGCCCTGCCTTCCTAGGGCCTGTCAAAAAGCCTAGGGTTTCCTAAGTCCCGACTGACCTATCCCTAAGCTCTGATACCAACCTAATCTGTCACGCCCCGGGTGTAAACCAGAACCCCGGCTTGTCCACAGATCCGCCGTGCACACGGTATTTTTCGTGTACAT
Organism: Tillandsia leiboldiana; assembly: GCA_029204045.2. Classification (NCBI taxonomy): domain Eukaryota; kingdom Viridiplantae; phylum Streptophyta; class Magnoliopsida; order Poales; family Bromeliaceae; genus Tillandsia; species Tillandsia leiboldiana. The sequence goes on from CM055060.1 coordinate 9,515,557, forward strand.
GAAGCGCTGGTAACCTGCTCAAATATAAATGAAATAATAAAAGAGCATAAAAGCAGAGCTAAACTAAAAAAACTAAAACTAGTACATCTCAGACAAATGCTGAAAATAAAAGTACAACATAACTCTCATAAATATACATGTGTCTCTCCCAGCTCACGAAATAAATACAACCAGCTGGCCGCAGCCAGACCCAAAATAAAAGAAAATACAACCGTCTGAGTGTACAGGGGATACACCAAAACTACTAAACTCGAGCTCGGGGCAGTAGCTATCTAATCAGCTATCCTCTTACCTCGGTCCTGGGAAGAGGGTCCCGCAACTCCCGCAGAGACCTCTGTAAAACAAAGGAGAAAAGAAAAGGGAAAACAGTGGGGGGTGAGAACTACTATAAAAACAGTAGCCTCCCCTAGTGGGTAGACCTCAAACTCAGACATGCCCACTAGGACTACCAGAGGCGAAAATAAAACAAAGGTGGTAAGCTATAAGTAAAGCTACTGATAAAATAAAGCTACCACTACTGTGCCTCTAAATACAAAGCCGGAAAGAGTAACTACGGATGCATCAGTGAAAGAATCTACCAACAGGACCCAATCAGATGATCCGGTATAAAATCCGGCACTGCCTGCTCTGTCATCAATCTCACGAACTCAGTATCTCTACTGTCCAAATGACCGGAACCCAACACGGTCTGACCGGCACCCAACACGGTCTAAAGCCTACTCCGGAGTGGCACTCGAGGGGAGCGACCCACACGAGTAAAGTATCACTGTAACCAGTATCATCAGTATCATAAAATAGCAGGACTGGGTCACGACTCTGATCAAAGTGGGAAAACCCATCCACTAAAGGGAAACTCTATCCCTAATCTGGTGCAATAATAATAATAATCACCCGGTCAACCGCCCACAGTCCGCGGTTGTCGCAATACCCAACTATCAATCCCTATCTGTCCCAAACTCTAAATATCTGACTACACTATCCCAAACCCCGCTCGAACCCGAGCACACTATCCCCTAAGACTAGACAACAGGAGAAAGAATAAAAAGCATGGTTTCTCCTAAGTCAGTTCCAGCATGATAGTGTAGCAGAAAAGGTGGCATATCTAGGTGACCATACAAGCATGCAAAAGTCCTTTACTTATTAAAATGATTTCAGTGTTCTAGTTCTTAAATGATTTACAGTATGCCTTTGTTTGAATATCTGAAATACTAACATGCCATAAGCTAATCGATACACCTGCATATGTCCCCCAATTATACATAAAGCATGATAAGGTTTTAGCCCATTATTATCAAAAGGTTTAGTCAATTTATCCTTTGCCAAGAAATATTAATTCACTAATTACTAGTCCCCTAAAGATGCAAGTGCTAACAACCAATCGATACTTTCATACAAGCATGCTAAGTTCGTCCCACTAATACAGCTATCAACATGATTTAGGAACACCTCTTAGTATGCCTAGTGGGTGATCAAAAGTGAGAGGTGACAACGGTACCCACCTCGAGCGCTAAATCCTGGTCCCCAAAGGTGCTGTCCACGCTCGGCCAAAACCAACTCTACAACACTGCACAAAATTCCCCAGAAGAAAATACATATTTTAATCACACAAAGCCTCACGAAATCTGTCCCAAAATACACAGTCCAAAGTTGCCCTGTTTTCTACTGTGAAAAGTACCCGAAAAAATCCACGAAAAATACTCTCGCGATCCTCGCGACGAACCCGTCGAAACGAGTACCTGCACGCCCAAATCTGAGTTTCCTACGCTGAGATGCAAATTCGGCAAGGGGAACACCACAACAAACACTGTACAGAAATTCTGTAACAAAGAACTACAGTAAAAGGAGATTTTCACCTTCGGAAAATATTCCAAAAATTCAGGGAAAAATCCAAGAGATTCCTTGCGAAGTGAAGATGAAAAATTCCTCCTGAATCGCCTCGATCCGATGTCTGTTCGAAAAGATACAGCTAAAACACCGCAGTGCTGTCCAAAAATCCGCGAAGACAAATAGGTCAAATGGAAGCTCGGGAAACTCCAAGGTCAGCACGGAAAACGAGGAAACTCAAAACACTGAAGTTGAAGTCCTACCTGTCGTGAGTCCAACGGCGTGAGAATCGCCTAAATCGGAGGTCGGGGTGAGTCGGGGGAGTCCGAACACTGAAAAGGGACGAAGCGGGTCGCCGGTGAACAAGCGTCGCGCCGCGCCGTGAAATCGCGAACTTCGGGATGCGTGCCTCCGAAAATTCCCAGGGATCTACCAAAGTGAAGAGTACTGTGAGGGGAAAAACTCTCCAGAAGAGTCCACAGTGAAAAGGTGCCCAAAAGCCCGAAAAAGAAACCCAATAAGCCTATTTATAGGCTCAGCCCATGCAGCTAGTGGGCCGGATTCGGGCGCGCATTTCGGGCGCCCGAATTCGAAAAGCCGGTCGGATGAATCCCGTCTGACGCGCCCGGATTGCCCTGGTGCTGCCACGTGTACACAAAACACGGGACAGCAAAGCAAGTGGCCCCGCCGCGCGCCACGCGTCCCCCCGCGGTCAGCGGGGGTACGTACGGCCCGCCAACAGCGTGCCGACGCGTGGCTGTGCTCGAGTGCACCGACAGCCCGCCTGGCGCCTCTGCACGCGCGCCGTCCCGAGGCACCCCTCCGCGCACACCGTGGACAGAGCCTTCGTGAGCCAGCCAATGCCAGGCCGCCACGTGTCCATACACCCAGTCCACAGAATCCGCACAAACCCACTGGTCCGCGCCGCGTGCGCCGGCCATTCCGGGCACGCCACGCGTCCCGCGCCCGCGGTGCATGCACCGCCGTGCCACCCCGTGGACCGAGCTGCGTGAGCCAGCCAATGATAGGCCGCCACGTGGCTCAGGCTGGTCCATGGTCACCTCCCATGCACCGAAAATCCCCGAAAACTTCCGGAAGCCCTTTTTTGTCATCCGGACTCCAAATTTAAGAAGCAAATAGTCGTTTTCAAGCGTTTTTCCACACTGAATCCAAATCCAACCTCAGATTGGCCCAAAACCTTTTCTAAAATTCGGCAAATACAACCGAAGGCCAAATCAGCTAACCATGACACACAGGGTCCATCTGTGGCATCCCTTTGATGCACTATGGGCCAGACACACCAACACTAGGTGTTCTACACAGCGGATTCATCGGAAAGGTTGCATGGGAAAATCTGGACCACTACAAGTATCCTCAGCGGCAGTGATTTCTGTGGCGCCAATGGAGTGAGTAGCCCCCTCCGTGCCAATGTTTAGTGCCGAGGCACCGAGGCAGGGTGGATAGCTGACAGCAGATTGAGCTGTGGGTCTTGATCGGTCTATTGAGCCAGTTTTGGCGGTCGAACCACCCCGATTCATAGGTTTGAGCTTGGAACCTTGGGAGGCTTAATCGTGGTTGGTGGTGATGGAGAAACTATTTGTGAGCTTCCTTGTGCCGAGAGTTTATGCAGTTGTTGAACTGCGTGCTCCAGGTTTCCAGGGACCAGGCGCATCGGATAAGTGTGACTTGGAGTGGATTGCGCCAGGATACCTTTCAGCTATTTGGTCCCTCCGTTTTGGATTTAGGATGCCTCGATGGTGTAGGCATTGTGTACGGAGCATGGCGTTGCAGTTCCTTTGGATAGGGATCTGCCGCCAGAGGCGAGTTTTGGATAGAGGCGCTTGGCGCTAGGTGATGGAGGATAGATCGGCCGACAGAGGCATTTTCGTTTTGCTTTCCAGGATGGTGGATATCTTTGTGGATGATTAATGTAAAGCTTACCCAGGGGAATGTTACCCTTCGTGATTGATGACATGCATGTTTGGGGCATAATATATGTGATTGAGGGGTGAGCTTAGTAAGAATAATTGTATAAGGAATTGCATGAATTAATTGTGTTTTGTCATATGACGGTTGCAATAATGGATTTCTGAGATGTCGGAGATCAAGTGGACCCCGATGGCAGCATCAGCATCTATATCAGAGTAGCGCAGCAGTAGCGTGGTTTTATTGTCTGCGGAGGACCGTATTTGTCGCCTCAGTGTGAGCAGAGACAGAGGTCGTGCTCCCTTTGTAATTGGTTTAGATATTTTCTGATAGACTGATCGAGCGACAACCGCTTGCATTGTGTGGATGAGTTTGTGCCGCCTAGTTGGAGGGCGCCACGGCAGTGGATCGGATTGTTGCAGGTGTGATTTCATCACAGCAGTCGGAGTTAGTGCACTTCGCATTCCGGCATGGACTAGAGGCAAAGTTGTTACCACGTGCACTAGAGGTACAGGTTACTATCGGTGTTGTGCATGTGAAGGAGGCTTGTGGATCATGTCCAGTGCCGTTGAGACCATGAGTTATACCGGCAAACCTATTGGTATAGGTGGCAGTTCGTTGTTTTGACCCAGTCCTTGGGATTGGTTGGCACAGTACCACTGGATGGTTAAGTGCGGAGAGCGATGACTGTGACCTTCTGCGAGGCAGACAAAAGGAGGCTTGTTATATTGAGACTGTTCGAGCACACAGGTTTTAGCAACAGTGTGAGAGGAGCTTATGGCGGCACCGGGACTAAAGGATATTTCTATCGCTGCGAGATCCCGGGTGTGAGTCCACTCGAGCCGATGATTATGCCGCCAGTTAGGAAGATTGAGATTGCGATTGACGTGGTTCTGGAAACCGCGCCAACCTCAATAGCACCTCATGGATATAATTTGTGGAGCTGAGAGAGTTGATGGCACAGGTGCAGGGATTTAAGGGATCGAGAGTCTGTTTGACCTAGGGCCACGCCGTTGATATACAGTGGTGTTGCCACGTCGTTGATACACGACGGTGAGGGTTCCTTTGTGGTTGAGCACAGGCAGGCCCGGATATTATTTAGGACTTTTTGATGGAGTTATACTCCGGCAGTTGTTTGTTGTGATGCATGTACCTGTTTGGAATCATACAGCTGAGTATTTCGCCAAGATGGTGTTCAGGACACGGTAGGGGCATTATGAGTATAGTGAGGCCAAATGGATTGACTAATGCCCCGTCGCCTTTAAGATTGAGGAATTTTGGTTCCAGCTGGACTTGAACGGATTGATGACGGTATTCTCCAAGGATATTTTGATTTTACCCCCCTCCCTGTGTGATTTAGAGCTTGTGGAGCACTTGTCAATGGTATGACAAGGTCTGTGAGGAAAAAGCTTTATGCCAAGTTGTTGTGGTACAAGTTTTAGCTTCGAGAGCATATCTTCTTGGATTACATATTTTAGCCGTAGGGGCGGCGGTGGAAACCCGGCCAAAGTGGATGCTATACGAGACTGGCCGAGACCAACAGTTATTGTCCAGACGAGAAGTTTCTTGGACTGGGCAGTGCCAGCAGAGCTGGACGAATGGATGATTAGACTGATACCAGCGCCGATTTTAGCATCGCCAGTGATGGGAGACTGATTTGCGGGATACCGTGATGCCTCCCATAGTGGCTATAGAGTTACAGTTGGATTATTGTTGAGCATCCAATATCACTCCGACAGGGCCACTGTGGTGGCGGATACCCGGAACAGGAGAGTTTATTGGGGTTGAGTTTGATGATTCCACAACTGGCGCTGTGAAGGACCATTATGGTGTTCAGGGCTCGAGGTTGTGTCCCTGGGGGTTCCTTTTGATGGTAGACTACAGTGGAGCAGTCCACGCGGATGGTCAGGATTTGAGAGTGACCGAGTGAGGACCCCGGCTTGTTAAGGCTTCTTCCCTTCTTCGATGATCGTGTGGGGGTGCTTCGGGTTGCCTTGGTTGAGTTGACACAGGATGTGGTTTAGTGCGTGTTGCACTAGTGGTTATTTTCTTTTCCCCCAGCCTTTTGTCGGAGTTCTTGATGGTTTTTCCACATCTCAGCTCAGGAGTGTTAGGCTTGTGGATCCCTCGCCCGTGTTGGACTCGTTTCCCTTTATATCTGCGAGTGTTTGGAGTACGAGGGACGCCCGTCGCGAATTCTGGCTCGCGAGATGAGAGAATTACGCAATTGGGCCATGCCGTACTGGTTGTTGTTGCTGAGGAGTAATCACGGGGAGTGACAAGTGACTTGGGAGCTGGAGACGGCGGTGTTGAGTACCTACCCTGGGTTTTTGAGACTCCTTGTGAGTTGCTTTAGTTTCGAGGACGAAACTTTCTTTTAGTGGGCGAGGATGTGGTGACCCGGATCTCTGCATGGCTTCTACAGTGTGACCAGCAGCTTTTGGAGGCCTGTCACGCCCCGGGGGTTTCAATCAGCGGAAACAATTACTAGAAAGGGTTTGTTTTGTGTGTCTATTTTTTTTTTTGAAATGCCTTCCTCCCCGGCGCGTGCCCAGACCCGCCGCATACACAGAATCACCGTGCAGACGGACAGAGTCTCCTCTGTATATGCACGGCGTCGCGGCTAATACAACATGCAAACATGGAAGCTTGTTCAATCACAATAGTTCTCAACATTTACACAACTAAACTGTTCTGTAGACCGGCTAATTTGAAAGGATAAATCCACGATTTAAAAGCGGTGCTCACCCGGCACCCAGATTTCTAAAATAGTTTGAAAACCATAAATCCACAGAGTTTTAAAACAATGCCCGCACGACACTCAAGTTTTGAAATCCGTTTTCTAAAATCCATAAATCCACAGGGTTTTGAAAACGGCGCCCACACGACGCCCAAGTTTTGAAATCTGTTTTCGCATTTCTTTTTCTTTTCTTTTTCATTCTTTCTTTTTGAAAACGGCCGAACAGAGATAAGAACTCAAACATCATCCGCAAATCCAAATAGTAAAGTTCCGACATCCACACCGACCCCACGAGGGTATCGAGAACCACACAACAGTCTACGAGTAGAAAATGAAATACGACAAGAAGGGAAGATACAGTCTGGGATCTCGAAGGACCCGAAGGCTCCTGACTCGGCCTCACCGTCGCCTAGCTCTCACCCCTGAAGGAACCTGTCACGGAGTGGGAAGTCAGTGACTAAGTAATAATAACAATAAAGAATGCAGGGTAAAGAAATGCGTCCAAACGTAAACTATCCGGAGCAACCACCCTCCCAAGAGGGATAAGATAATGCGAACACCTGTAACCCTGCAATACCCAACCACGTCGGACAACTAAACCGACGGGTCGCCTGTACCCCTGCAATACCCGACCACGTCGGACAACTAAACCGACGGGTCGCCTGTACCCCTGCAATACCCGACCACGTCGGACAACTAAACCGACGGGTCGCACCGCTCACACCTTGGCGCATCAAACCCCATAACTACAGGGGCCCCACTGCGTCCCCTCGTGGGTATACACGGGTCATAGACCACTTTTCCGGAAAAGCGCACCCTTTGCGGTGGCCAAACCGCGGGTGCGCGTGCTGCTGCCTCGAGCATAGTAACCAAGAATACCGTACGAAATCAAGAAACGAGAACCATAGAGACTATCATCTACATATAGTCAGATAACAAGAACCAAAGAAACTATCATCTACATATAGTCAGATAACAAGATAAAACCGATAGTAATGAACCATAAGGATCACCAAATATACCAAGTATAACTCAAAAGCGAGGACTATAGAAACTATCCACGTTAGCACAGTTAAACGTATAATCAAAAGTAGTTGCAACCGTCGGAAGCCCGACACTAAGTCTCAAAGTAAAACCCCACCTCGAAGTCAGTCGAACGAGCCCCCCGAATGTAGGCCGATCCCGAACTCCCGCTAGACTAGACTGGTGACGAACTGCTGGGCCCTGAACAGGAACTGTGATTAGAACTTGACTCACTCATACCCATCCCGACAACACTGCAGTAATATGTCGCTAATACGGGGATCTTAGCCGAAACTAGGCTTAAACCGAAATTCCCGAAAATCCACTGACCCTCCAATCCTGACCTGCCAACGGTCTAGAAATATTCCAATATCGTCCAACTACACCTGCTGTCCCTAAACATCCAAATTTTGGTGTTCGGGCAAACAGGGAACAAATCACAATTTCCTCTATCGAAAAATTGCTATAAATACACCTTTTGACCGTTGTTTTGACTCGTTCTTCCAAACCAGGAAGCTAAAGACAGCGCCGTAAGTTTCAGCGTGTCCGAAACGACGAGGCGGAACCCGTGCTCACAGGTTTGGGCCAGTAGGAAGCCCAATTACAAAGTTGGCCCATAATTACACAGGGCCCAAACACAACTTCACCAATTAATGCTATACACTAGATATAGCTGGGCTATAACTGAAGCATCATGTATACGACCAACCGAGAAGTGTGATGCTCACCTGAAACCTGCCGAGGACTGGCCGGAGGGATCGTCGGAGCAACCCACACTCAAAGCAAGAGCTCGGGTTGGGATTGCTTGGAACAAACCAATTTCAAATCTGGAACAAAGTGGAGAACAAGTTAAAACAAGTTCCCAGAGGAGCCCCGGACCAGGTCTGACCCACGGCCGACGTCCAGAGGTGGCGGCGGCCGGAAAAACACAATAGTTTAAATCTCTAATTAACAAGGTTGGCCAACTCAAAACACAGAGATTATTGGGCTCAACTAAAATGATAGGAATTCTCTAAAAGGTGTTTAGGGCTCACCCGAGTCAGTGGCCGGAGCCAGGAAGCGGCGGCGGCGGCCGGAGGTGATGCACGGGCCGTGAAAGGGTGCAACTACAGAACAAAAGATCCCCACGTTCAAGTTCGCATGCAAACTTATAGATAGTCAAATTTATACCTAAGGAGCATACCAGCGTCGTTTTCCCACTGCACGGAGCCCCGGGATCGCCGGAAACCGAGTTCGCCGGAAAACTGGTGCTTTAATGGCGGAATCCGGTCGGCGATGATCGGGACGAAGCAAGATGGACCAAAGTGTTCTACTGGAGGCCCGGGTCCTTCCTGCAGTGGTGGCCGGCGACGGGGTCGAGCGGCGGCGCCGGTTGGGGGAGTTCCGGCGAGAGTGCACAATAGCCGGTTCTAGGGCTTTGTCGTGCGGCGCGGTCCCTCAACGGATGATAACCAAATTTGAGACACTTCTTGCAGTCACCAAGAGGATGAAATCCAATGGTCTGATCTTGGTTTCAACGGTCGGATGACGGCCGCACCCGAGATCGGCAAAAAAATGATAATTCCGGCAACCAAGCTCTCGCCGGCGACGGGGACGACGGCGACGGCTCCAACTCCACAGATAAGATCTACTCAATGCCAGGAACGGGCTAAATACACTCATGCACCAATATAAAGAAGTCTCTTCCAAGAACTCACCTCGCCGGAGAAACAAGGAAGAAGATGATGCTCCGCGGCGGCTCACGGCGGCGCCCGACGTCGGGGAACCCATGGCTCGGTGTCAACTTCGCAGAGACACTCCCAGATGATTCTTGGAACCACCCAAGTCCTCTGGGAGCAATCCCCCACCTTCCCATCCGAGATCTAAGGAGTTCCTTGGTTCTTCTTCCTCTCCGGCGACGAGACGGCGGCGCTTGGTGGCGTGACCTCCGTGGAGAGAGGCAGAGGGTGTTGAAGAAGGTTGGAGCTGGCGGCTGGGCTGAGGACCACGGGATTAGGGTTTAAAGAGAACCCTAACCCAACCCATATGCAATTTAAATAATGCATGTACAAGATGCATTTTCACTCCTCAAAACCTACTATTTTGAGCCCAATTCCTCACAGCAAACTTATTTCACAATTAGGTCCCTCACCAAAGAGCAGCACGCAAAACGGAGCATAAAATATAGGGTTTATTGCACAAAATGCCGCATTTTACACCGTATTTCATGCTTTTCGAGGCATTTTAGTCGTCAAATCGAAAAACGGACTTCGCCACGACGTCCGGCTCGACGAAACCTATCAGGTAGCAATTTTCGTTTTTTCGAGAAAACGCTCGGATAACTTCTCGGTCCATAATTACTGTACAGAAATACAGTTTATCATGCTTTTCGAGGCTCTAGGGCCGTCAAACGGAAATTCCGTCAGTGCCATTGCGCTCAGAATGTCAAAATTAGCTAGAAACGTCTACTCACACTGATAGGTTTGGATTTTAGACAGTGAAATGGCCAACGACCGATCGAGAGGGGACCGAGATCAGGGGTTACTATTCATTTTACTATTCACTTAAGTCGTGGGTTCCGTCTGCTTCTTCGCCGATTTCCGGACGATCCGACCATCGGATCAGCAAACGGTCTATACCATTTCCACTCGATTCGATGAGACGGTCGCACTGGCGACCTCAGATTTCCGAGATCAGACTCGGATCGGAAAGGCGGAAATTGTGCATCGGAAACTGTGCAATTCGCGCACCGGTATGCAAATCACTAAGGTTTAGATCTGCTTCTTCGCCCGCAAACACCCTTGAATTTCTCGAGTGCTACATCACTCACACCTTAAAGGAAGTTTCGTCCCCGAAACTTAAAAACGCCAGGAATCCAATAAATGGGGAAAGTGGCCAAACGTGTCCGACCTGCACTTCCCATTGGCCTTGCGCCCCTCGTGATCTTCTCATTTCTCGCTGGCACTAGGAGAGATTGCAGTTTTCCCACCGGGCGCTGATGTTCGCCCTTTATTCGGTGACCAACCCCAAAAGCGAGCCACGAGTTGTGCTACATCCCTTGTCAATTTACGCCACCAAAAGTTTGCTGTTGATCCGTCCAGCTGCGTAATCGCGGTTACCGGTATGTCTCCCGTCTGATCCTTACCGCTCCAGGCATCGACTGCTCCACTTGTCTTTCCGGAGTGATCTTGATTGGACGCATCGTTTTCTTGAGTTGCTTGGTCGTAAAGGCCTTAACTATTCTGACATTTAGCCGTCCCCAAAAAAAAAACCCACCTCGCGAGGCCCAAACTCACACCTTTGGAGTTTGGCCTACACTCTCTGGTCCCTGAGAGTCTGCAAGGTCACCCGTAGACGCTCTTCGTCTGTACGCGAGTTGGTCCAAGAAGGGTCTGAAAATTCTGTTCATCAAGCCCAAGGACGCCGCTGGGGCGTTCGAATACCCACCCCCGAAGCAATGACACGCGAAACGCCCTAGAACTCTTGGCGAAACCCGGTGGTAACCCTGAATGGAAAACTACTGAACTAACCGCCCCGAGATTTCGGACAAACGACAGCTCGACCCGCCTGGCAGCCCTACCGTCCCGTCTCTCTCGCTCGAAACTAACCCGAGTAAGCCTGCTCCTCGACTTGGAGTTCCCTGTTATGACACCGCCGGTTCGCAGACCGCCTCTGACGGTGCTGAGCAGTCAGCAACCAAGGTCTCGCGGTGCGTCGAGGTACCCCAGTCCTACCACCAAGCCCGGGCCGACGGCTCTTGAATGTTCAAAAATAACCCTACAACAAAGGGGGAAGCCACACTAATACCCTCACCAAAAACTCCAGGGTGTGCCAATCCAACCAGCCGGGTCACTGCCTACAAGTAATCCTCCTTTAAAAACGACGGACCCACCCGTCACCAACGCGGACTACTTCTACCCGTCACCAACACGGCCACTAGCTCGGAGCATAACCATCATCCCGGATTGTCCGCTCCGACTGCCCGTTCTACCGGGGCAACGGTCAAAACTAAATCTAGGTTTCAGCTCTAAGACCTACCACAAGGTCTACCCCACAGAGAAAGCTGAATGCAGGGCATCCTAGCCGAAAGTAACCAATGCCAGAGCGCTATGTAGTCAACAATCCCCCGCTGACCTACACTGCTTCGCAATCAATAATCTCGCATCCCAAAATCCTCCCGATTACGCCTTGGACATGGGAAGCTGGCGGCAAAAACCAAGAAATACGGTCCTACTTCCATCTTGGCACCGAAGGGGTGCGACACTCTGGTTAACCCCTACCGCTTGGTCCCAATCTAATGCCCCTCCAAGTACCGTGCACTGCACCGAGCTGCATATCCCCAGACCAACGATCACATTCCCAACTAGGAGTATTCTAAGCTCTAGGTCCGCTCACCCAAAATCGAGCCCATACGAACAGAATTTGCTAGCCCCGGGGGTCTCCTTTCTCAATTCAAAGGAGAACCCCAAGGCCCCATCTCGACGATTTCTACCACCATCGCAGTGTCTACGGCAAAAAGCCGAACTATGGGTGACAACCGTAAGGGAAGAATCCTCATTCCCACCCATACCTTGTCCAAGATGCAAAAGAATCGGTCGACTATCTGCTGTAACTTGAAACCAGTAGACCTAAAAGGTACCATTTAGACAAGAGGCTACCCAGTTACTCACGACCGACAAACGGCCGACTCACTAACAAACACCGGCGGATTACTCTACCACCAGTCGCCGTTACTAACGACGACTAGAACGTCGGCAGAGGAAGGGGGTTCGGAAACAAAAGCCGGCGCAACGATCTGCTGTGTTAACAGCCGCACCAAGTGCAGGAACACCGTCAGCAGGCCCACCGTGTCCCGTGCTGGTTGCTTAATCCATTGATTCCTGGCAACCATCAAGACCCCGGTGGCAGCCGGCCTCGATCCCAGCCTCCAAAACAACACGACTCCACAAGCCAAAACAACACGACAACCGAGCTAAATCGGGAAACAACACTTAACCCGTACACACGCACAACACAAGTCGGCTCTAGACTCCGCTAGCATAACACTCGACCAACCATCGAGAGGAGGGACCTATACTTTCCCCCCGCTCCCCCGATCACTCGCGTTCTACGCTTCTATGCCATATTCATTTCACTCATTTGTAGCTAAGTTTGGTATCTCTATGGATGTCGGACACTGACTGTTGTGATTAAAGAATTGTCTCTGATACCATCATAATCTGTCACACCCCGGGGTTTCAATCAGCGGAAACAATTACTAGAAAGGGTTTGTTTTGTGTGTCTATTTTTTTTTTTGAAATGCCTTCCTCCCCGGCGCGTGCCCAGACCCGCCGCATACACAGAATCACCCTGCAGACGGACAGAGTCTCCTCTGTATATGCACGGCGTCGCGGCTAATACAACATGCAAACATGGAAGCTTGTTCAATCACAACAGTTCTCAACATTTACACAACTGGGGGACCCCGTCGATTGTTTAGAAGTGGTTTTGCGCGAATCGGAAATCAGAATTGGATTCAGCGCGAAATTTGGGTTAAGAACACTTATCTGGATGCCTTCGGTAATTTTTGGAATTGGAATTTGGCAAAACGGATAGCGGATTTGGATTCAGCGCGCGAAAACAGTGAAAATGGGCTATTTACTTGTATTTTTTGGAGCCCGGATGCGAAAACACGGATTTCGAGGTGTGGTGGCACTGTTCCGGCGGCCGGAGTTGCGCCAGCGGCGGCGGCAGGCGGCGGAGCGCGGCGGCGGGCAGAGGCGCAGCCGCTCGGTCCACCGCGGAGGCGTGCACTCGGGCGCGGGACGCGTGGCGGCCCGGGAGTGGCGGGCGCACGCGCGCGCGGTCCATGGGATGTGCGGCCTGGTGCATGGACCGGCGGGGGACACGTGGCAGCTTGTGGTTGGAGAGGTGTTGTGCGCACGGTCCATGCAAGGAGCGGAGACGGTGACCGGGGCAGGTGGCCGTACGCGCAGGGTAGGGGGGCAGCAGGTGGGCACGGTTCCCGAGGTGTTGACGCAGAGGACCCGTGCGTGGGAGCGCCACGTGTCAGCGCGTGGTTGGCTGGCGCCAACCACCCGCACCGTGGACGCGGGCCACGCGGCGCAGCGTGGGTGGCTGAGTTTGCTGTTCGCCATTCGGGGGCGACGTGGCGGATCCTAGCGGATTCGGGCGCACTGTGTGCGCCCGATGTTACGCCCCGGGGTCGAAATTGCGCCCCGAACTCGCCAACAGATCCGCCGCCCATACGGGAAGCCCCGTATAGACGTAGCGACTAACCTGCAAAGAAACATCTACACTAGCAGATATCAGAGCTGAAATAGTAAAAAATGAAGTAAAAGACATAAAATATAACTACAACTCTCAAATATACAGACCATCCTCACCAGATACAAGAGTCTCTCAGAACAGCAGAAAAGAAGGGTACAACTCGATACCTCACTACAAAAGTCACTCAACATAACACACTCAAAAGTAGTAAGGGGTACCTCTACTCTCACTCTGAGGATGACAGGAAAGGATCTATCTCGCGACTCCCTTACCTCGGTCTGAATGAGCAGGGTCAGCAACTGGAGCAGCAGGAACCGGAGCAGAAGTCCCTGGGGAAAAGACACCACGACGGGTGTGAGAACTACCTCCCACAATAGTTCTCAGTGGGTGCCGCCAACAAGCCCGACGGTCTGCCCACTAAGTCTACTAGAGGCATAAAGTAACATATGCAGTGCTGTAAGGAAAACTGGAAAAAGTAAACTCTACAGCTACTATGCCTCTATCTAGATGCTCAAAGAGTGGAACAGAAAGAACATGATGCCACAACTAACTCTCAACTCAGATCACCCAATCCAAACTGACTGCCACATCGAGTCCAGTCAAACCTGTGCCTACCTACTGCCGTTACATCCCAGAGGACCGGACTTACGTAGGACGTCCGTGACTGCCAAAACTGGCTCAGCCAGAGGGACGGTGTCCGTGACTGCCAAAACTGGCTCAGCCAGAGGGACAACTGCATCGACAAGCCGCGATAGAAGTATCAGGCCCAACTCCTGAGTGGCACTCGAGGGGCGCGACCCCACCGAGCAAAGTATCCGCGCATCTCTGTCGAGCTCAAATGTGGCTCATGCAGGCTATGATCCAAATCATCGATCAACAAGATCGGCTATAACCAACAAATCACTGTCTCACTCACTGGCTGGAATCTACACAGTTGAGACACACTGTCACTCTGACAGCTCCCAAGAACCCAGATCTAACATCACTATCACTCTCCCAAAGAAACCTGATCTACAGACTACTATCAACTCCACTCGGTCCCTAGACACGAGTGCAAATGCATCCCACAACCACCCGACCTCCCAGCCCACAACCCGGGCGAGAAAAGCTAAGTCCAGAATGACAAGGATAATACAGTGATGTGGGAATGTCTAGAGCAATAAAGAAACCTAGCCCAAGTTGAAGTTTTCTACAGTCTGGCTGAACATGATACATATGACAGGGGTGCTAGGTCAAGTTACAAGATTTCAATAATTAACATGTTGTAGGAATCACAATAAGATCACAAGATTCATCAACTGATATACAAGAGTACTAACATTCAGTTTCCACGTGCTATATAGTCCAATTTCTAACATGCATGATCCTACATACATAGAATTAGCACGCAGTCCATAGATCTTGAAAGCAAAGTCACCCACCTGAACGTGCTAACTGTCCGGAGTCGTACAGCTAAGAATGCCCAGAAAAAGATATATCAGTACACCCACCAAGCCAACAGTACAGTAGCAGTGCTCAATACATCCTGGGAACAAAATACATCTCAAAGTTACTCTTAAATTTCACAAAATTCCAAGTTCAAACATCTGTGGTGAACAGTCCCTTTAATGCGAAAATATCACCTATAAAATAACCTCCAAAACTTCCAATAAAAATATGATGGCGATCTTCGCGGAGAGTAGATGTCGATAGAGCCCTAAAACGTCAAATTCCGATATCCGGATGCGGAGATAAAAATCCGACAAGAAGGTGCTATCCAAACAGTCCATCAGCCGCAAAGGGGGTTAAAAACGTACCCAAAACCCCAATAAAAGCTCAAATCCAGAAAAAGTGGTCAACACGAAATTTGTAGATATACCTCTGGTGAAACCGTCGCCGCAGAAATTGTCCAAAAATATCGTCGAGGTAGCTCTGTAGACCTCCCAGACTGAAGTGCGACGAAAATGGGCCTCCAAGAGTAATTCGTCGCACTGCGCCATGATGCAGAAATCGTCGTCGTCACGGTCTCCAAAAATTCTGAGCTTCCACCAAAAGATGCACAAGAGGAAGAGGAAGAACTTTGATGAAGGGCACCAAGGCAGAAACACTCGGGAAAGGCCTCAAATATGTGGTCCAAGGGGCCTATTTATAGGCCTCACCCAGAAAAAGCCCAAAAAAACAAGTATTGAACTTTAGGGCCCAACTTTCGGGCGTCCGAAAACTTTCGGACGGCTACAGTGTTGGGCCGGCCCAACACTGTTCACGCCCGAAACCACCAGATGATGCCACATGGCCCGCCGAACAGCAAACAGCTGTGCGGGCCACTCACAGGATGCCACGTGTCCACCCACCGCACAGAAAGGCGGTTGGCGCCCGCAAATGAGCGGGCGCCACGTGTCCAGCCGGTTGACCCGCCGACCGGTCGCCGCACGCAGCCCGAGGCGCCGGCCACGCCTCCCGTGCACCGCGCCTGCCGCGCCCGCGAATCAGAAGGCGACACGTGTCCCCTACACCCGGTCCACGCATTCCGCTTTGGAATTCCGTGGACCGCGCCGCGTGCACCGACCAACCGGAGGCTGCCACGTGTCCCCCGCCTTGGTCCATGCACCGCCTCGCTCACCCGATAGACCGCGCGCCCTGAGCCCGCCAATCAGGCGGTGCCACGTGTCCCTGCGCCGGGTCTGTGCACCCAGCCGTGCAACTCAGTGAACCGCGCACCAAAAACCGGCCAATGACAGGCCGCCACGTGGCATGCCGGCGGTCTACGGCCCCTCCCATGCACCAGAAACCAATAAAAACTTCCGGGAGTCCGTTTTTAGGCATCCGGACTCAGAAAAAGGCAAGTAAATAGCCGTTTTCAGGCGTTTTTTTATGCTGAATCCATTTCCGACCTCTGTTTGGCCTAATTCTTTTCAGAAATTTCGGCAAACCTAGCCGAAGGCTAACACAGCTAATGATATCTCACAGGGTCCATCTGTGGCATCCCATTGATGCACCATGGGCCAGATACACCAATACTAGGTGTTCCAACAGTGGATTCATCGGAAGAACGTTGCATGGGAACCAGGGCCACTACATCCTCCCCCACTAAAAGGAAGTTTCGTCCACGAAACAAAGTAAAGTAGGACAGGCATACCTCAACCGAAAGTCCCGAACAGAAAGGGGTAGGCATCTCTCATCTCTGTCTCCAGCTCCCAAGTAGCCTCTCGCTCCTCGTGATTGCTCCATAAGACCTTCACATACGGAATGGCCCGGTTGTGCAATTCCCTCACCTCACGAGCAAGAATCCGCAACGGCCGCTCCTCATAAACTAGGTCCTCGCCGATCTCCAGAGAAGTGAAGTCAATCACGTGCGACGGATCAAACACATATCTCCTCAGAGCTGAGACGTGAAAAACATCATGTACACCAGCCAAGCGTGGAGGAAGAGCAACTCTATAAGCCACAGGGCCTACCCTCTCAAGTACCTCAAAGGGTCCAACGAAGCGGGGACTGAGCTTCCCACGCACTCCAAATCTCCGGACCCCTTTCGAAGGCGAGACCTTCAAGAAGACATGGTCACCAATCTGAAACTCTAGGTCTCGCCGTCGAGTATCAGCGTAGCTCCTCTGACGACTCTGGGCTGTCTCAAGGTGTCGGCAAACAACTCTGACTTTCTCCTCAGCCTCCAATAGTAAATCTGGTCCCAAAGTCCTCCTCTCACCCACGTCACTCCAATACAGGGGCGACTGACACTTGCGTCCATACAACGCCTCAAACGGAGCCATCTGAATGCTCGCTTGATAGCTGTTGTTGTACGCAAACTCAACCAATGGTAAGTGTCGGTACCACCCTCCTCCAAAATCCATAACGCACGCTCTCAACATATCCTCGAGGGTCTGTATGGTGCGCTCGGACTGGCCATCAGTCTATGGGTGGAAAGCAGTGCTAAATCTGAGCTGGGTCCCCAAGGCTAACTGTAAACTCTCCCAAAAGCGTGACACAAACCTCGGGTCCCGATCTGAAACGATCGATGCCGGTACACCGTGCAGCCTCACTATCTCGTCCAAATACAACTGTGCCAGACGCTCCAACGACCAAGTCATCTGAACAGGCAAGAAATGTGCAGACTTGGTGAGTCTATCCACAATAACCCAAACCGCGTCGGCTCCACTCTGCGCTCTCGGCAGTCCAGTAACAAAATCTATAGTGATGTGGTCCCACTTCCACTCGGGAATTGGAAGACTCTGTAACTTGCCAGCAGGAACCCGGTGCTCTGCTTTCACTTGCTGGCAAGTTAAACAATGAGTCACAAATCTTCCAATGTCCCGCTTCATTCTAGACCACCAAAAATGTGCCTTGAGGTCCTTATACATCTTAGTACCACCAGAATGAATGGTATAAGGTGTATAATGGGCCTCTCTCAAAATCTGGCCTCTGATCTCAGGATCCGAAGGCACACATACTCGGTCCCTATACCGCAGTACTCCCGAGCTATCCACTGCAAAATCCCCTATCTGATCTGCCTGAATCTGTGATCTGATCCTCTCCAAGTGGGGGTCCTCACTCTGTGTCTCCCTGATCCTATCCAACAGAGTGGGCTGCAAGACCATAGACATAAGTCTGGCAGAGACCCCAGGGGATACTACCTCAATCTGAAGTCGCCTCATCTGCTCAATCAGCGGTGCCTGCTGTGTGATCAACATGCTCAAGCTCTGCACTGACCTCCGACTCAAAGCATCTGCTACAACATTGGCCTTGCCGGGATGATAAAGAATACTCACATCGTAGTCCTTTAGTAACTCCAACCACCGGCGTTGCCTCAGGTTCAGCTCTTTTTGTGTAAACAAATATTTTAAGCTCTTATGATCCGTGTAGATCTCGCAATGCTCACCGTAGAGGTAATGCCGCCATGGCTTCAATGCAAACACCACAGCTGCAAGCTCCAATTCATGAGTAGGGTAATTCTTCTCATAATCCTTTAATTGCCGTGAAGCATAAGCAATTACCCTACCATGCTGCATCAAAACACAACCCAATCCGCTGTGAGAGGCGTCACTATATATCACGAATCCATCTCCCATCACTGGCAGTGCAAGAACTGGTGCTGAAATCAATCTCCTCTTCAGTTCCTCAAAACTCTGCTGGCACTGCTCAGTCCAAACAAACCTCGTCCCCTTCCTAGTCAAACTGGTCGGTGGAGTAGAGAGCATCGCAAAGCCCTCTACGAACCGACGGTAGTAGCCTGCCAAGCCCAGAAAGCTCCGAACCTCTGTAACCGTCGTCGGTCTCGGCCAATCCCGAACTGTATCAATCTTCGTCGGGTCAACTGCCACTCCTGCAGCTGATACTATGTGGCCCAAGAATGCAACCTCCCGAAGCCAGAACTCGCACTTTTTAAGCTTGGCATACAGCTTCTTCTCACGTAGAAGCTGCAGCACTATCCTCAAGTGCTCCTCGTGCTCCACATCGCTCCGGGAGTAGATCAAGATGTCGTCGATGAATACAACCACAAACAGGTCCAAGTACGGCTGGAATACCCGGTTCTTCAAGTCCATAAATGCAGCAGGGGCATTAGTCAAACCAAATGGCATAACCGTGAACTCATAATGCCCATACCAGGATCTAAAAGCCGTCTTGGGGATGTCCTCGGCCCTCACCCTCAACTGGTGGTAACCTGACTGAAGATCGATCTTCGAAAACACTGAGGCTCCCTGCAACTGGTCGAACAAATCATCTATCCGTGGTAGGGGATACTTGTTCCGGATGGTCACTTTATTCAACTCCCGGTAATCCACACACAAACGAAGCGACCCATCCTTCTTCTTCACAAATAAAACTGGCGCTCCCCACGGAGAAACACTGGGCCTAACAAACCCCCTGTCCATAAGATCCTGAAGCTGGGCCTTCAATTCCCTCAACTCGGCCGGCGCCATCCTATAAGGTGCCTTTGAGATTGGTGCGGTTCCTGGTACCACATCAATCACAAACTCTATCTCTCTCTCCGGCGGCATAGTCGACAACTCAGGGGGAAACACATCTGGGAACTCGCGGACAACAGGAATATCCTCGAGTCCCAGTGCCGCCATAGGCACCTCCACAATCGTCGCCAAGAAAGCGGTGCAGCCTCTACTCATCATCCGCCTAGCCCTCGCCGAAGAAATCGTCACCGCAAACAAGGAGCTCTGACAGCCTCTGTAAACAAACTCCTCCTGTCCCGGCTCGTGGAGGGTCGCCGTCCTCTCTCTGCAGTCAATGGTAGCATAATACCGCGACAACCAATCCATACCAAGTACGACATCGAAATCCTGGAGCTGCCGCAAGACAAGCAGGTCTGCCGGCAAAATCCAGGATCCCAACTGCACAGGGCAATCCCTACAATACTCCTCGACATGCAAGACATCGTCTGGTATCTAAACCTCTAATGCATACGATAAAGAAACTACCTCTATACCATGTAGGGATGCAAATGCTCTACTGATAAATGAATGCGATGCACCAGTATAAAAAAGAGCACGAGTACGAACTGCAGAAATCAAAATAATACCTGCGACGACATGATCTGCTGCTGTAGCATCCTCAACCTGAGCGGCATAGACTCGACCGCTCGGCGCCGGGGGACGTCGCTCTGGCTGTCGCGAAGACGATGAAGCAAAATTTGGCCGGCCGTAGGCCGCAGAAGGTCCAGCTGGGTGGTGAGGAACGGTAGGTGCCGAAGCTGAGGAAGGAGCTGGATGACCGGCTCTGGGGCATGCACTCACAAAGTGACCGGTCTGCCCGCAACGGAAACAACGGCCCTGCCTCTGCGGCCACTGGGTCGGTGGGTGCGGTCCTCCACAAATAATACAACGGTCAGGGCGCGGCTGCCGTGAAGTCTGCTGCTGCGAAGGCTGCTGCTGTCGAGGTGGTCGACGCTGCTGCTGCTGAGACTGACGAGATGCCCCTGATCTCTGCCGCCCCTGATACCCCCGACCCTAAGAGTGGAAACGTGGAGGTCTCGGGGGTCCCTGCCTACTCGACTGCCCCTCCTCCATCGGTGCCGGGCGCTTCGCCCCAGGAGTCACTACAGGGGCTGGAGCCACCTCTGCCATCACTGCCTCTCCACACTCCACATATAAAGCTTTCTCCATCGAGGCCTCCAAAGTCCGTAATCTGCGGGAGCGAACAAACTGGTAGATGTCCCGACGCAACCCTCTCTCAAACATGTAAATCTGATGAGTCTCATCTCTGGCCACATGGGGCAAACAAGCCAACAGCTGATTGAAATCAGCTATGTACATGTGCACGGGCCTATCTCCCTGGCGGAGATTCTTCAGCTGCTCCTCTAGTCTCTGCCGAACACTCTCTGGAAAGAAGGCCCCAAGAAGCATACTGCGGAACTCTGCCCATGATAGAAGCTGCGTCCCAGGCGGACCAGCGGGTCGCACACGCCGCCACCATGCCTCGGCATTGCTCTCCAAGAAGTGAGTAGCCAAGAGAACTCAAAACCTCTCCTCTATAAATAAGCTCTCGAAATGACGCTCCATGGCCGTGATCCAAGACTCGGCCTCCCACGGCTCAGCACTCATACCACAAAAATGGGGTGGATCAAACTGGCGGAATCTCATCAATAGGTCCACCACCTCCCGCTACTCTGCTGAAGTCAACGACCCCGTCGTCCCAGACGGTGGCCTACAAGAAACTGGCTCAACCGGAACTGCCGGTGCAGGCTGCACAACAGGAGGCGCCACAACAGGCGAAGAAGGCATCGGCGAACTCTCAGGGGGTGCTACCGCCGGCTGCGCCCTCTGCTCCATCATGAGCATCAACCGACCCACTGCCTCCTCCTGCCGTCGAGACACCTCAGCCAACTGTGCCATCTGGGCATGGAGCTCCTGAACCTCCCTCTGCTGTCCCTGCCCCGAGTCCTCCATACATAGAATTAACATGTTGTAGGAATCACAATAAGATCACAAGATTCATCAACTGATATACAAGAGTACTAACATTCAGTTTCCACCTGCTATATAGTCCAATTTCTAACATGCATGATCCTACATACATAGAATTAGCACGCAGTCCATAGATCTTGAAAGCAAAGTCACCCACCTGAACGTGCTAACTGTCCGGAGTCGTACAGCTAAGAATGCCCAGAAAAAGATATATCAATACACCCACCAAGCCAACAGTACAGTAGCAGTGCTCAATACATCCTGGGTACAAAATACATCTCAAAGTTACTCTTAAATTTCACAAAATTCCAAGTTCAAACATCTGTGGTGAACAGTCCATTTAACGCAAAAATTTCACCTATAAAACAACCTCCAAAAATTCCAATAAAAATATGATGGCGATCTTCGCGAAGAGTAGATGTCGATAGAGCCCTGAAACGTCGAATTCCGATATCCAGATATGGAGATAAAAATCCGACAAGAAGGTGCTGTCCAAACAGTCCATCAGCCGCAAAGGGGGTTAAAAACGTACCCAAAACCCCAATAAAAGCTCAAATCCAAAAAAAGTGGTCAACATGAACTTTGTATATATACCTCTGGTGAAACCGCCGCCGCAGAAATAGTCCAAAAATTATCGTCGGGGTAGCTCTGTAGACCTCCCAGATTGAAGTGCGACGAAAATGGGCCTCCAAGAGTAATTCGTCGCACTGCGCCACGATGCAGAAATCGTCGTCGTCGCGGTCTCCAAAAATTCTGAGCTTCCACCAAAAGATGCACAAGAGGAAGAGGAAGAACTTTGATGAAGGGCACCAAGGCAGAAACACTCGGGAAAGGCCTCAAAAATGAGGTCCAAGGGGCCTATTTATAGGCCTCGCCCGAAAAAAGCCCAAAAAAACAAGTATTGGACTTTCGGGCCCAACTTTCGGGCGCCCGAAAACTTTCGGGCGCCCGAAAACTTTCGGGCGGCTACAGTGTTGGGCCGGCCCAACACTGTTCACGCCCGAAACCACCAGATGATCCCACGTGGCCCGTCGAACAGCAAACAGCCGTGCGGGGCACTCACAGGCTGCCACGTGTCCACCCACCGCACAGAAAGGCGGTTTGCGCCTGCCAATGATCGGGCGCCACGTGTCCAGCCGGTTGACCCGCCGACCGGTCGCCGCATGCGCCGGTCGCGCGACGTGGCTCCCAGTGCGCACGCAGCCCGAGGCGCCGGCCACGCCTCCCGTGCACCGCGCCTGCTGCGCCCACGAATCAGATGGCGACACGTGTCCCCTACACTCGGTCCACGCATTCCGCTTTGAAATTCCGTGGACCGCGCCGCGTGCACCGACCAACCGAAGGCTGCCACGTGTCCCCCGCCTTGGTCCATGCACCGCCGCGCTCACCCGATAGACCGCGCGCCCTGAGCCCGCCAATCAGGCGGTGCCACGTGTCCCTGCGCCGGGTCTGTGCACCCAGCCGCGCTACTCAGTGAACCGCGCACCAAAAACCGGCCAATGACAGGCCGCCACGTGGCATGCCGGCGGTCTACGGCCCCTCCCATGCACCAGAAACCAATAAAAACTTCCGGGAGTCCGTTTTTGGGCATCCGAACTTAGAAAAAGGCAAGTAAATAGCCATTTTCAAGCATTTTTCCGTGCTGAATCCATTTCCGACCTCTGTTTAGCCTAATTCTTTTCAGAAATTTTGGCAAACCTAGCCGAAGGCCAACACAGCTAATGATATCTCACAGGGTCCATCTGTGGCATCCCATTGATGCACCATGGGCCAGATACACCAATACTAGGTGTTCCAACAGTGGATTCATCGGAAGAACGTTGCATAGGAACCAGGGCCACTACACCCGAAAGCTTTCGGGCGCCCGAAACCTTTCGGGCGCCCGAAACTTGGACATGGAGGGAATTAAAGGATTTGTTGAGTTGTGGCTATAAAGTCCCCCTTTGGCAGCACATTTTGGCCTTCTTCCCGAGCCCATCCCTCAGTGAGGCTTAAAGAAAAGTTGTTCATCATCTCGTGGAGCATTTCGTGATGGATTCTCATATTTTTTGGAGGCCTCGATATGCACGCTTTCGGCGACGCGGCGCACTGCGACATTTCTTGGATTTTGGTTTCCACCGTCACCTTTCGGTCCGCGAGGCACCCTGGATCACCCCGATGGTATTTTGAGCTGATTTTTGCGGCAGCGCGTTCACGAGAGGTATGCCTTTGATTCTCGTGTTGATCACTTTGTCTCGATTTGAGCTCTTGTCACTGTTTACGAGGCATCTCTGAGCCACTATTTTGCTGGTGGATTTTTGGACAGCGGAGGATTGTCGGATTTTTATCTCTGTGCTTGTGCATCGGAATGAGGTGTTTAAAGACTCGATTGATATCTACTCTTCGAGAGGAACGCACCTGTATTTTTATTGGATTTTTATGAGGTCATTTCGAGGGTGAGAATTAATCTTCTTTGCTGCTATTTTTCCAGCAGGATTGTGTTCTTGAGGAGGTGGCTTCCAATGTTGTTCTAATTGTTGCTTGGCCTACAGTTGTCGGAATGAGGTGTATAAATACTCGTTTTGGGGCTACTCATCGCGAGGATCGCTATCGTGATTTTTCTGGGATTTTTAGAGGACTGTATGCAGGTGAAAATGCCCCTCCTCTCTGCTGGTTGGTAAAAACAGCATGTGCTGTTTTGGGGATATGTGGTGTTGGTTATTGATTGTTGATGATGTTGTTGGTTGGAATAGAGGCTTGTGCGGCTGATTACCGAGGGTGCGGTTTTGGCAGATTTTGGATAGCGTGTGACTACGCACTTCACCGACTTCGGCTTTGCCCGCGCAAAGCGTTTCAGGTGGGTTGCTTCATCCCCAGAACCGGTGGACGGTTCTCTAATTCTATGTTAGAAAGCATGTATGATTAAATGTACAATTAATAGATTTGAGATGTAAGCATGGAATGTGGCCTAGATCTTGTGGATTAATGCTTACCTAATTATTGTACATGTTATTTAATCATTGACCTATTCATGTGGGTTTGACATTTTGGTAGTAGCGGGTTTTTAGCATGCCATGTTAGCACATAGTATTTTACGAGGATTGATCATTCGAGGGGGCAGGATATTATATCTATGTGCGGGTTATACTCTGAGGAGTTATTATGGATTATGGATCATGGATTTTGGGCAGGTGTAGTCCATAGATGATTTTGGCATGAGTTTATATTTATGTGAAGCTACTATCGATTATACTTCCTTTTTCTTGCTTGAGGACAAATGCATGCTTGTATGGACATCTAGATAGGCCATCTTTTACTGCTACACTTTCATATTGGGACTTGACTTAGGAGAAACCATCTTTGCTTCTTTTCTTCTTTTTGTCAGTCATATGGTTTATGTTGCTCGGGTTCGAGCAGGGATTTGGGATAGTGTAGCTGGGATTTTGGTGTCGGGGACAGGTTGTACCAGATTGTGGTAGGCAGGGTTTCCGGCGACCGCGGATATTGGGCGATTGGCCGGGTGTGGGTTGTTGCACCAGGTTGTGGTTTGTGGGGTATTACGGCAACCGCGGATATTGGGCGGTTGACCGGATATTTACTTATGCATCGATTGGGTATCAGATTTCTCTAGTGGACGAGGTTTTCCACTTATTGAGTACTTTGGCATTTGATTGAGATTGGGTCTTTCTTTAGTGGATGGGTTTTTCCACTTTGATCAGAGTCGTGATCCAGTCCTGCTATATTGAGATACTTGACAGAGATACTGGTTACTGAGACACTTTACTCGTGTGGGTCGCTCCCCTCGAGTGCCACTCCGGAGGTAGGCTTGACCGAGCCGTGTGCCGGTCCGTTACTTATATTGAGATCGAGCCGTGTGCCGATCAGTTACTGAGTTCAACAGCAGAGCAGGCAGTACCGGGTTCCATACCGGTCCATCTGATTGGGTTTATATCAGGCATGTACCTTTATGGTTGCACTCGTGTCAGGGGGCTGAGTGGAGTCTAGTAGCTGTGTTTAGCCCAGTGCTAGTGTTGTTGGGAGCCGTTTGGTTTGACGGTGGTCCCGTGTCGTTGAGAGTATTTTGACCGTTGTGTGAGAGGTTGAGCATCTTGAGTCTATCCGTTCTGAGAGAGAGTGTGGATTTCGACTATAGCCTGCATGAGCCACTATTCGATAGCGAGTTAGTCCATTTGGATGCCCTACGTAATTCCTGCCCGTCAGCGGGCGGTGGTTGTAGGTGGGCACAGGTTTGACTGGACCCGATGTGGCAGTCAGCTCGATTGGGTCGATTGAGCACCTCGTGTGCGAATGTTGCATATCTTTATCAGAGTTTCCCGATTTGAACATTTAGATAGAGGCATGATAGCTGTTGAGTGTCTCCAGCTTTCTTGTTTAGTTTCTATTGTATTTGTTATCTTATGCCTCTAGTGGACTTAGTGGGCAGATCGTCGGGCCTGGCGGTGGTACCCACTGAGAACTCCCTTTTTGGTGTAGTTCTCACACCCATTGGGGGTTTTCCCCCTCCCCTTTCTTTTTCTCCTTTGTTTTGCAGAGTCTTAGCGGGTGTTGCTGATTCTGCGGTTGCTGTGCGAGGCGAGGGAGTCGCGTGCTAGATCCCTACTCGTCTGTGGAGAGTAGCGGTACCCCTATATTGGAGATCCTGAGTACAGTCAGTAGATTGTTATTTTATTTTCTCTTTTGAGAGACTGATGTAGTGAGGTTATTACTTGTATTGAGAGCCTGTACACTGACGTTTTATTCGAGATACCTCCCGGTTGAGTTCTGGGTTTTGTATTTGAGGATATTGTATGATTATCATTTTGGGAGATGGACATTGTTATTATTCCAGTAGTACAGATGGATGGTTTTAATTTTACCGCACTTTTATGGTATAGCTCTGATATCTGTTTAGCTGTAGTACTTTTCTTGCAGGTAGGACGTTTCGCCTATGCGGGGTTTGGCATAGGTGGCGGATCTGTTGGCGAGCCCGGGTCGCAGTTTCGACCCCGGGGCGTGACACTCTTTGTGTCAAGTGTTAACGCAGCTACTGAACTGCGCGCCCCATGTGTAGAGGGACGAGGCGCATAGGATACGTGTGTCTGAGAGTGGATTGTGCCAGGATACCTTTTAGCTCGTTGGGTCCCTCCATTACGGATTTATGATGCCTCATTGGAGTAGGCGCCGGGTATGGAGCGTAGCATTGTAGTTCCTTTGGATTGGGATCTGCCGCTGGAGGCGAGTTCTGATTGAGGCGCTTGGCGCCGGGTTATGGAGGACAGATCAGTCGGAAGAGGCATTCCCGATTTCTTTTTCTAGGATAGTGGACTTCGGAGACGCCAGAGGTCGCGCGGACCCTGATGGCAGCATCAACATCAGTATTGGCAGCAGCAGTGGCATGGATATGTTACCTAAGGAGGGCCACTTTTGTCGCCCGGGGTGAGCAGAGGCAGAGGTCGTGCTCCCTTTGTGTGGATAGATGTGATTTTGCAGGCAGACTGAGCGACGACCACCTGCATCGAGCGGTTGAGCCCGTGCCACCCGGTTGTAGGGCGCCACGGGAGAGGATTTGGTTATCGCAGGTATGATTATTGTCAGCAGCTTGAGTTAGCAGTAGGATGGATACTGCGTGCACGGGAGGTTCAGATTCCCGATCTCACCTTGCCCGTGGAGAAATGTTGTTGGTCCTGCCCAGTGCAGTTGGAGTCCTGGATTGTGCCGGTAGACCTGATGGTCTTGACTCAACTGCGGGACTTGGATTGTGGTACTTAGGATGGTTTGGCTGGCTCGGTTTCTTTTCCACTCTTTTCACGACTATTGATTGTGTCGCGAGGACTGTCACTTTTAGAGAGCCAGGCCAGGAGATGTTTGTGTACCGGGGATGCCAGAGTGCTTTCTTTGCCTCTATGGTTTCGACTTCCCGCGCGAGGCAGATGATCTGCAGAGGATGTGTAGCCTTTTTGGCTAGCGTTGTTGAGGGGCCTACGGCGGCGCCGGGACTCAAGGATATCCCTATTGTTCGTGAGTTCCCGGATGTTTTTCCACCTGAGCTGACTAGTATGCCGCCCGACAGAGAGATTGAGTTTGTGATTGACGTAGTCCCGTGAACTGCGCCAATCTCTAAGGCTCCTTACCAGATGGCACCGGCTGAGCTGCGAGAGCTAAAGGCGCAACTCCAGGATTTGATGGATAAGGATTTTATTAGACCAAGTGTGTCGCCTTGGGGAGCACCGGTGCTATTCGTGAAGAAGACGGATGGTTCACTTCGGCTTTGCGTGGATTATCGAGAATTGAATAAAGTGACCATCAAGAACAGGTACTTGTTGCCGCTCATTGATGATCTGTTCGATCAGCTGTAAGGGTCTTGTGTCTTCTCCCAGATTGATTTACAGTCTGGTTACCACCAATTGAAGGTGAAGGCCGGGGATATCCCGAAGACAGCATTCAGGACACGGTACGGGCATTATGAGTTTACAGTTATGCCTTTTGGACTGACTAATGCCCCTGCCGCATTTATGGATTTGATGAACCGGATCTTCCGACCGTACTTGGATTGATTTGTGGTGGTGTTCATCGATGATATCTTGGTTTACTCCCGGAGCGATGCTGATCATGAGGAGCACTTGAGGATTGTGCTGCAACTTCTGCAAGAGAAGAAGTTGTATGCCAAGTTGGCGAAATGCGAGTTTTGGCTTCGGGAGGTAGTTTTCTTGGGCCATGTGATTTCCGCCACAGGTGTGGCAGTGGACCCGGCGAAGATTGAGGCAATCCGGGATTGGCCCCGACCGACGACTGTATCTGAGATACGCAGTTTCATGGGCTTAGCATGATATTATCGTCGGTTCGTGGAAGGCTTTGCGAAGCTCTCCACGCCCCTCACTCATTTAACACGCAAAGGAGTTAAGTTTATCTGGAGTGAGGATTGTCAGAGGAGCTTCGAGGACTTGAAATGCAGATTG
The DNA here is from genome assembly GCA_029204045.2 of Tillandsia leiboldiana. NCBI lineage: Eukaryota > Viridiplantae > Streptophyta > Magnoliopsida > Poales > Bromeliaceae > Tillandsia > Tillandsia leiboldiana. The sequence goes on from CM055060.1 coordinate 9,544,143, forward strand.
ATGTCGGCCCCTATCCTTTCCCTCCCTGTCATGGGCAAAGGATATGGAATTTACAGTGACGCATCGCACAGTGGACTTGGTTGTGTGCTGATGCAGGAGGGTAGGGTGATTGCTTACGCATCTCGACAGCTTAAGGATTATGAAAAGAATTACCCTACCCATGATCTAGAGCTTGCTGCTGTGGTGTTCGCGTTGAAATGGTGGCGCCATTATCTTTATGGGGAGCACTGCGAGATCTATACCGACCACAAGAGCTTGAAGTACCTGTTTACACAGAAGGAGCTCAACTTGAGACAGCGCAGATGGTTGGAGCTGTTAAAGGACTATGATGTTTTGTACCATCCTGGCAAGGCCAATGTGGTTGCAGATGCCTTGAGTAGGAGAGCAGTGCAGAGTTTATCGTTGATGATTACTGACCAGGCGCCACTACGTGAGGAGATGAGGCGGATTGAGCTTGAGGTTGTGTCCCCTGGGGTCTCTACTCGACTGACGTCTTTGGTCGTGCAGCCCACTCTGATGGACAGGATCAGAGAGAAACAGAGTGAGGACCCCCACTTGACTCGGATTAGAGATCAGATTTTGAGTGATCAGCCTGGGGACTTTGTCGTTGATACGTCGGGAGTACTACGGTACAGGGATCGAGTTTGTGTGCCGGTGGATTCAGATATTAGAGAGCAGATTTTGAGAGAGGCCCATTATACACCTTACACCCTCCATCCTGGTAGGACTAAGATGTATAGGGACCTCAAGGCATATTTCTGGTGGAGTGGTATGAAGAGGGATATTGGGAGGTTGTGGCTCAATGTTTAACTTGCCAGCAGGTAAAAGCTGAGCACCGGGTGCCAGCTGGCAAGTTATAGAGTCTCCCAATCCCTGAGTGGAAGTGGGACCACATCACGATGGATTTTGTGGTCGGATTACCGAGGGCCCAGGGAGGAGCAGATGCCATTTGGGTGATTGTTGATCAACTCACTAAGTCCGCTCACTTCTTGCCGATGCAGACTACTTGGTCACTTGAGCGGCTGGCTCAGCTGTACTTGGATGAGGTGGTGAGGTTACATGGAGTACCCGCCTCTATTATATAGGATCGAGACCCGAGGTTCGCTTCACGTTTTTGGAGGAGTTTACAGGATGCCTTAGGGATGCAGCTTAGATTCAGTACAGCTTTTCACCCACAGACGGATGGGCAGTCAGGGCGTGACAGATTAGGTTGGTATCACTATACAGATCCTTAAGGACATGCTCAGAGCTTGCATATTGGACTTCGGAGGTGGATGGATCCGACACTTATCCCTGGCTGAGTTTGCGTACAACAATAGCTTTCAGGCGAGCATTCAAATGGCTCTGTTTGAAGTATTGTATGGACACAAGTGTCGATCACCGCTTTACTGGAGTGATGTGGGGGAGAGGCGGACTTTGGGGCCAGAGTTACTGCGAGAGGCGGAGGAAAAGGTCAAAGTGATCAGGCAGCATCTACAGACCGCTCAGAGCAGGCAGAGGAGTTATGCAGATGTGCGGTGACGAGACCTAGAGTTTTAGGTTGGAGATCATGTTTTTCTGAAGGTCTCGCCGTCCAAGGGAATCAGGAGATTTCGCATTCGTGGGAAGCTTAGCCCCCGTTTTATCGGACCTTTCGAGGTATTACAGCGTATTGGGCCAGTTGCCTATCGGCTTGCACTTCCCCCCCAGACTTGCTGGTGTCCACGGCGTGTTCCATGTGTCTACTCTGAGGAGGTACATATATGACCCGTCGCACGTCATCGACTTCACCCCACTGCAGATCAGCGAGGATTTGAGTTATGTTGAGCGCCCGCTGCGGATTCTTGATCGAGAGGTGAAAGAATTGCGCAGTCGGGCCATCCCTTATGTAAAGATCCTTTGGAGCCACCTTGATGAACGCGAGGCTACTTGGGAGCTGGAGTCGGAGATGATGGACGCCTACCCCTACCTGTTCGAGGCTCGGGACTGAGGTATGATTTACGTTTCGAGGACGAAACTTTTGTTAGCGAGGGAGGATGTAGTGTCCCAGATCCCCGTGTAGCTTTCCCCCATGTTTCGGGGTGTGGAACACCTGTTAGTGGTGCGTTGGGGCCACAACACGTCAAAGGGATGTGTTGGATGGACTCAGGGAGGGTTTGGAGTCAAGCCTGACTTTCGGCTGCTTTTGCAGAATTTTAAAAGTGGTTTCAGGCTGATTGGAGGCCGTATTTGGATTCAGCGCGGAAAAACGCTTGAAAACGGCTATTTATTTGTATTTTCCTGAGTCCGGACGACCAAAAATGGACACCCGGAAGTTTCCAGTGTAAAATGGTGCACGGGGGTGAGCCGTGGACCGGCGTGTGACACGTGGCAGCCTGGGATTGGCCGGCGCACGCTGTCTGGTCCACGGAGGAGTGCCGCTGGTGCACGGTGGACCGGCGGGGACACGTGGCAGCCGCCCATTGGCGAGTCTACGCTGCGCGGTCCACGAGGCTAGGCGGCTGGTGCATAGACCGGGGCGCGGCTGGTGCATGGACCGTGACGCGCCATGTGGCGGCCCCGGATTGGGCGGCTCTTGTGCGCGCGGTGCACGCGCGGGCGGGCACCTGCGGCCGTACGCACGCAGGCGCAGACGGCGCAGGCGGCGGCCATGCGCGCCGACTGGCTTGCCGGGCGGGCCAACGCAAGCGGCGCCACGTGGTGCCGCGCCAGTGGCTGGCGCCACCTACCGCGCCGCCCGCAGGGGGGCACGTGGCCGCGCCCGGTTCGCCGGGCGCCACTGTCCTCTGTTCGGGGACAGGTGTCGCGCCCGGGTGAATCCGGGTGCGAGTGATTTGGGTTGGGCCGGGCCCGGATTCGGGGCCTGAATATTTCGGGCGCCCGAATCCGGGAGCCCATGTGTGGTGTGGGCTGGCCTATAAATACCCCTCCTCTCCCTCTTTCTCTGCTTTTTTCGAGACTTAGAGAGAGATTGGGAGGGAGAGCCCATTAGGAAATTTGTTCCTCTTGATATTTTTGATCTCGTGGTGGATTCCCAGGATTTTTGGAGGCTCGGCAGCGGCGATCTTGGTTTTACAGTGTGCCTCGACATCTCTCTTTTTCGGCCCGTTTCCGTCGCAGTTCAGTCGGAAAATCACTGTGCACAAACCAAAAGAAAATTTTGAGCGATTTCTGCGACAGCGCGTTCCTAAGAGGTAAGGCTTCGAATTTTGTGTTGACCGCATTGCTCCTTTTCGAACTTTTGGCATGATTCCCGAGGCACTTTTTGACCCCATTTTCTGTGGTGGATCTTTCGACAGCATGGGCTTGTTCGATTTTTATCTCTGTCTACGAGCATCGGATCAAGGCGTATAAATACTCGTTTTGGATCTACTCGTTGCAAGGAACGCAACCGTAATTTTTTTTAGATTTTTGGAGCACTATGCAGAGGTGAAAATTCCTCTTTTTCTGTGCTGTTTGGAAAAACAGCAAATGCTGTATTTTGGGGTATTTTATTTACACAGAGTGCGATGTTTTGTGCAGTAGTGCACTGTTTTCGGCGGGTCGCGGAGTTAGAGGACTGTGGACAGCGAGGACTCTTTTTGGGTGAGGATTGCGTATTTCGAGGTGGGTGGTTGTTGCTTACCTCACTTTTAACTTGCTCACTAGGAATACTAGAAATCCCCTAAATCAAAAGTGATAATGGACATCCTATTTGAGAACCATACATGTTAACCCCATAAATTGAGTGATAGCTTATCTGTGATAAATTGGGACAGTATTGTTGAAACAAGTTGTTATAACATAACCACGCATGCAAAATGATTTATCATATTGGGACATCCAAAATTATTCTTTTAAAAAGTTAGTATAAGACATTTTTCTTCAGTTTTAAAAAGAGGACATTTGCATGCTTATATGGACATCTAGTTAGGCCACTATTTATTGCTACACTATCATATTGGGACTTGACTTAGGAGAAACCATGTTTAGTTGTTCTCCTTTTTATTCAAATGCATTTTGCTCGAGTTAGAGTAGGGGTTTGGGATAGTGTAGTTGAGGCCATTGAGTCTGGGACAGGTTAGACTCGATTATGAATTGTGGGGCATTGTGGTAACGGCGGACATTAGGCGGTTAGCCAGATGTCGATTACTTTATCAGATTTTGGACTTGTGGGGTGTTGCGGCGACCGCGGATATTGGGCGGTTGACCGGATTTTACTTATGCATCAGATTGGGTATCAGATTTCTCTAGTGGTTGGAGTTTCCCACTTATTGAGTACTATTGCATCAGATTGGGTATCAGATTTTTCTAGTGGATGGAGTTTCCCACTTATTGAGTACTATTGCATCTGATTGGGGATCGGATTTCTTTAGTGGATGAATTTTCCCACTTTGATCATAGTCATGATCCAGTCCTGCTATATCGTGATACTTGTGACAGAGATACTTGTGGTACTGGTGACAGAGATACTTTACTCGTGTGGGTCGCTCCCCTCGGGTGCCACTCCGGAGTAGGCTTTAGATCGTGACGGGTGCCGGTCAGTTGATTATATTGGGATTTCGAGCCTTGTGTGCTGGTCCCCTATTTATATTGGAATTTCGAGCCTTGTGTGCTGGTCCCCTACTGAGTTTTTGAGTTCGACAGCAGAGCAGGCAGTACCAGGTTTCATACCGGTCCATCTGATTGGGTTTATTCAGACCGTTAGCTTTATAGTTGCATGCATACAGTTACTTTTGATACTGCATTTAGAGGCATAGTAGTGGTAGTTTCCCTTTTTCAGCAGCCTTTATAGCTTACCACTGTTCTTTCCTTTTTGCCTCTAGTAGTCCTAGTGGGTACGTCAGAGTTTGAGGTTTTACACACTAGGGAAGGCTACCGGTTTATCTAGTAGTTCTCACCCCCATTGTTGTTTTCTGTCTCTTCCCCTTTGTTTTGCAGAGTCGTCTGCGGGAGCTGCTGGGCCATCAGCGGCAGATCGAGGTAAGAGGATAGCGGACTAGCTAGATCGTCTGCCCCAACCGTGAGAGTAGCTGGACTTTTATTGTACCCTTTTTTGTATCTCAGGCTGTAGTATTTTACTTTTGGGTCTGGCTTTAGCCAGCTGGTTGTATTTATTTCAGTAAGCTGGGAGTTTATTGTATCTTTACAGCTTGTATCTTATTTCCAGTCTGAGATATTAGATTGTTCTTTTAGTTCAGCTATATATTATGCTCTTTTATTGTATATCTTATATCTGAGCATGTTACCAGCGCTTCGTGTACGCGAAAAATTTCGTGTGCACGGCGGATCTGTAGACGGGCCCGGGTTCTGGTTTACACCCGGGGCGTGACATTTTAGGCCCTAACACATCCATATCAATACAAACAAGTGTATGATGAAGAGATAATATTAGAGTATAAACCACTACTAACTAAAACTTTCATTCATTTAAACCAACAGTTTAATATGCAAGTGAAAGTAATAACATGAGTGAACCATAATATGAATTTAATTACATTTTCTCTCAACTTGTATTTAAACAAATATTACAACTTACATTCTTTTTCCTCACAATACATAGTTCACTCAAATACAAAATGAATACAAAATGGTGACAACTGATAGACCCTCTAGGTCTCTATGTTGTTGGGCCCTTGCCCCTGACGTATGCCTCACGGGATGTACCTGGATTTGTAAAAATAGTCACCAACAGGGTGTGAGAACTACGAATAGTTCCTAGTGGGTTCATCCACCGAGAAACATGCTCTACCTGTGATGACCTGGATCTCTGCAGAGCTGTGGTAGAGTCATTGGTGACATCTGGGAGCCTGTTTGTGTGTCGGGGGTGTTTGTGCACCAATTGGACACAAGTGGCGGACTTCGGGCTTATTGGATCACGTGGGTGATCAATGGACTCCGTTGGATTGTTAGAAGTGGTTTTGCGCGATGCGGATATTAGAAATGGACTCAGCGCGAAGTTTGGACCAAGGAATACCTTTCCGGATGCCTTCGGCAAATTTTGGAGTTGGAATTTGGCAAAATGGACGTCAAATTCGGATTCAGCGCGCGAAAACGGTCAAAACGGACTACCCACTTGTTATTTTTGAGCTTCGGGTACTGTTCATGCCGGAACAGTGTTCCCGGCGGCGGCGGCAGCGGCGGAGCAGCCGCAGGCAGCGCGGCGGACGGAGGCGCGGGCCGCCCGGTCCACGCGGCAGGCGTGCACCGGGGGCGGGACGCGTGGCGGCTCGGGAGTGGGCCGGTCCGCGGGGCGGGGTCTACGGAGAAGTGCGGGGCGCACGGTGGACCGGCGGGACACGTGGCGTCTTCTGGTTGGCGGGCTCATGTAGGCTGGGTCCACGGAGGTGCACCGGGTGCCTCGGAACAGTGCGTGGCAGGCGGGCGCAGGCGGCGGGTGTAGGCGCACGTGGGCGCGTTGACGCGGGGTTCCCGCGCGTGGGCCGCCACGTGTCGAGCTCCGCGTGGGCCACGCGGCGGGGCGTGAGCGGGGGGTTCCGCTGTAGCCTGTTGAGGGGGCGACGTGGAGGCCCGGGAGGATTTCGGGCGCGCACAGTGTTGGGCCGGGCCCAACACTGTAGCCGCCCGAAATCGGGAGCGCCCGGAAACGGGGACATGTTGGGTATTATGAGATTTGTTTCCAGCAATGTATTTAAAGGCCGAGTTCAACCGAGGAGAACTTCTTCTCCGCGCGGATTTTCACAGTGCCACCTTCACGAGTTTTCTTCATCTCCCTGTGGCGATTCCATCTGCAGATTTCCAGATTTTTCAGCGGCACGCATCCCGAGGTTACCATTTTTACGGCGCGGCGCGACGCTCGTTCGTTTGTGTTCTTCTTCGTCGCATTTCGGTGCGAGGACTCCCCCGGCTTACTCCGACCTCCGAATGAGGCGATTCTTGCGCCGTTGGCTTCACGACAGGTAGGGCTACGTTTCCCATGTTTACTGGTTTTTCCCATTCCGAGCTTTTCATGGGTTTTTCGGATCATCTTGTGACCTCATTTTCTGGGGCGGAGTTTTGGGACAGCGGTGCAGTGTTTTGGTGATATCTTCGCGCACAGGCATCGGATTGGGGCGATTCAAGAGGCGATTTGCATCTACACATCACGAGGAATATCCCCAAATTTTCTCGGAATTTTCTGAACATTTTTCAGAGGTGAGAAATATCTGTGAACAGTAGTTATTGCTACAGTTTGTGAGAGTAGTTTAATTCGGGGTGGTTCCCTTGTCGGAATTGTTTCTCAGTGTAGGAAGCTCGGATTTGAGCGTGCTGGTAGTCGTTTCGACGGGTTCGTCGCGAGGATCGTGACGGTATTTTTCTTGGAATTTTCCGGGCACTTCTCGCAGGTAAAAACAGGGCATCTTCGGGACTGAATTCTGGACAGCTTGTTTGCGGATACTTGTGTGCTTATTTGTGTGTATGTCTTGGGGTATTTTGTACAGCGATCGCGGCGGCTTATTGGTTTGGGCGAGAGCACATTTTGGACTTGGAATTAGCGTTCGAGGTGGGTGGTTGTTGCTTACCTCTATTTTGACATGCTCACTAGGAATATTAGAGTGATCTCTCTTTTTGGACATGCATGCTTAAGTCATATACTATTGTGGATATCTGATAGTGGTTGGGATTTATACATATTGGTATGGATGGAATGTTAGCGGTTAACCTTGCATGTGGATTGGAATGTATATCATGGGCTTTATGATTATCTGACAGTGGTTGGTACTAGTTGAGGATTTTATGACATGCATAGGTGGATAGTGATGCTTTATTATGGAATATGGATCTTAGACATGTGTGGTTGGATAATGTTTTAGCATGATGGTTATATCTATGCGGCTCTATTAATTGTTACACATGTGGAACCACTTGGTCGCCTTTTTCTTTATTTTCTTGAGAACACTTGCATGCTTGTTTGGACATCTAGGTAGGCCATCTTTTATCGCTACACTTTCATGCTGGAACTTGACTTAGGAGAAACCTTGTTTGCTTCTTTCTCCTTTTCGTTAGTCAGGTGGGTTTGCTCGGGTTTGAGCAGGGGTTTGGGATAGTGTAGCCGGGGCCTGGATTATGGATCATGGGTTTTGGCGGCGACCGCGGATATTGGGCGGTTGACCGGATGTCGGTTATAGGACATCGGTGATCAGGCATGATTATGACTAGAGGGTTTTGTGGCTACCGCGGATAGTAGGCGGTTAACCAGATGTCGGATGTGGGACATGATTGTGATTGTGGGTTTTTGCGGCGACCGCGGATATTGGGCGGTTGACCGGAGGTCGGTTGTTAGACCTGGTCGTGGATTGTGGGGTATTGCGGCAATCGCGGATATTGGGCGATTGACCGGATGGTTACTCTTGCATCTGATTGGGGAGTCAGTTTTCTTTTAGTGGAGGGTTGTGTTCCACTGGGGGTTTTATAGTTGTGATCCAATCCTGCTTTTATCACCGGCGCGGTTATTGCCCGGTGAGGCTATTATTACCCCGGCGCGGTTATTGCCCGGTGGTGCTTTACTCGTGTGGGTAGCTCCCCTCGAGATCCCCTTCGGAGGCCGGGGCTGGACAGTTATGGACGGGGTTTGCTATCACATCGGCGCGGCTTATTTGCCCGATGATGAGGGCGGCAGCAGGAATTTTGCTATCACATCGGCGCGGCTTTTTGCCCGATGATGAGGGCGGTACAGATTGGGTTTATCTGGGACGGTTGGCTATTGTGGCATACGGTTATTCCAGTCTAGGACTGTATTTTTAGAGGCATAGTAGTGGTAGATTTCCCTTTTGCAGCGGTTTCATTTCTTACCACTCTTTTTCCCTTTTTGCCTCTGGTAGGCCTAGTGGGTGATGTTGTAAACCTCTTATTTGGGATTTATCACTAGGCCTATTAGAATGCTCTTGTTTATGCTGTTAGTAAACTTGTGAGATGGACCTAGCATGCTTGTATGAAATCCTGCGTTCTTCGTTGATAATCGCATTGTTAGGAAACTACAAGTTATTTAATGGTGAGTCCATGCTTTAAACATATAGTAGAATTACTTGGAATTTATGCTAAATCCCTATCTTGTTGATTTATTAAATGAAAGGCTGAGGTATGTGGTTAGGGGACTTAAAATGGTTCAACAAGTTAATGACTTTTGCATGCTTGAATGGTCACCTAGATAGGCCACCTTTTTCTGCTACACTATCATGCTGGAATTGACTTAGGAGAAACCATGTTGCATTCTTTCTTCAGTCACTTAGACATAGGGGATATTATGCTCGGGTTAGAGCAGGGGCTGGGTTAGTGTAGTCAGATACTTGGGTTTCGGGGAGAGGGTTTTGGGCTTCCTTTGGGAGACGGTACTTTTCCTTATAGAGCGGAGTGCGCGATTTGCAGACTTGAGACCCTGGGACTCCTGTCCCATATCGGTGTTATGCGTAGGCTGGCATACCCGATTTGGCAGACATTGAGAACCCTACCCCTTATCGGTGCTATGCGTAGGCTGGCATACCCGATTTAGCAGACCTTGAGACTCCTGTCCCATACCGGTGTTATGCGTAGGCTGGCATACCCGATTTGGCAGACATTGAGACTCCTGTCCCATACCGGTGTTATGCGTAGGCTGGCATACCCGATTTGGCAGACATTGAGACTCCTATTCCACACCGGTGTTATGCGTAGGCTGGCATACCCGATGTGGCAGGCTTCGATTTTCTGATGCATACATTTAGCTATCTTTAGCTGGGCAGGTAGAGGCATATTAGTGGTAGCTTTTATCAGGAGTCATACTCTTAGTTACCGCATTTATTCCTTTAGCCTCTGGTAGACCTAGTGGGCAGGTAGGAGTTTCGTGTTGAGGTTTACCCACTAGGGGAGGCTACTGGTTTACTAGTAGTTCTCACCCCCATTCTTCTTTCCTCTTTTGCTTCTTCCTTGTTTTGCAGTGTCTTCTGCGGGTGCTGCTGGGCTTTCAGCGGCGGGTCGAGGAGAGAGGACGGCTGAGTAGATAGATCTCGAGGCAGGATGAGCGTGTTAGCTGGACTGTTGGTGTACCCAGGTTTCCTCAGACGGTTGTACTTTTACATTTGGGGCTGGCTTTTGCCAGCAGGTTGTATTTATTTTGGTGAGCTGGGAGGGACAGATGTATCATTTATACAGATGTATTGTATTTTATTTCTAGCTTCAGTCTGAGATGTATTAGTTTTAGTTCAGCTCTGTTTTCTTTGCTCTTTTATTGTTATTTCTTTTATCTGAGCAGGTTTGGCGCTTCGTGTACACGAGAAATACCGTGTGCACGGCGGATCTGTAGACGGGCCCGGGTTCTGGTTTACACTCGGGGCGTGACAGACTCGGTGGTATCAGAGCTTAGGGATAGGTCGTTTGGGACTTAGGAAACCCTAGGCTTTTCGGCGGACCCTAGGATGTTTGTGCGTGAGAGACGCGACATTTTACGAAAGTCGGTGATTTATTTGTTTGACTCTTCATGTGAGTGAAGAGGGATCGACATATCCTATTTTTGTGGGACAGTTATGTTGGCTGCAGACAACATAAAGTTACAAAAATAGAGGGATGTCTTTGACTTTCGCTAGATTGGGTCGAGTGTTTGGGGTGTGCTGATTTGCGGTTTTGTCGTGGTGAGCGGTGTCTCCCCGACGTTGGGCCCTGACCCGGGTGCACCTTGGTGCGGTAGTTGGGTCAGAGCTGGTTGTTTCGGGTCGGATACCCAGATTGGAGTCTGAGAGCTCCGGACCCGAAGGGTAGGTGTGTTGGAGGCAGATCAGTGGAGTGGTGACACAGTTGTCGGATCAGCGCAGTGGCACAGTTGTCGGAGTGGTGACACAGTTGTCGGATCAGCGCAGTGGCACAGTTGTCGGAGTGGTGACACAGTTGTCGGATCAGCGCAGTGGCACAGTTGTCGGAGTGGTGACACAGTTGTCGGATCAGCGTAGTGGCACGGTTGTCGGAGTATCGAGTAGCCCCTCCGTGCCGACGTTTAGTGTTGGGGCACCGAGGTAGGGTGGACAGTTGACAGCGGGTAAGCTGTGGGATTGCTTTGATCAAGCGAGCCAGTTTTGGCGGATGAGTCATTCCGATTTGTGGGATGGAGTATGGAGCCCTTGGAGGCAGGGTCTTGTTCGGTGGGGGATAGAGAGTACTTGAAGGTCTTTTATGGCAAGAGTTAACGCAGTTGATGAACTGCACGCTCCAGGTATAGAGGGACGGGGCGCATAGGATGTGAGTGTCTGAGAGTGGATTGCGCCAGGATACCTTGTAACTCATTGGGTCCCTCCAGTACGGATTTAGGACGCCTCATTGGAGTAGGCGCCGGGTGTGGAGCGTGGTATTGTAGCTCCTTTGGATTGGGATCTACCGCCTGAGGCGAGTTCTGATTGAGGCGCTTGGCGCCGGGTGATGGAGGACAGATCAGTCGGTGGAGGCATTCTCGATTTCTTTTTCCAGGATAGTGGATTTCTGAGACAGTCGGAGCAAATATGTTACAGCGGTCGGTGTGGTGGTACTTGTTGGGCTGGCGGGTTCAGTTTTCTTTCGCGGCGGTTGATTATGCCGCGAGGACAGTTTTCTTGGGGAGCCAGGCCCGGAGGTGTTGGTGTACTTGGGTTGCTTGAGGGTTATCTTCGCCTCTATAGTTCTGACTTCGGGAGCGAGGCGGATGTTTCGCTGTGGATGAGTAGACTTTTGGCTTGGTGTTGATGCCGGAGAGTCGGGGAATTGCTTCTACATCCCGACGGTTTAGAGATTTGAGAGCAGAGTCTACGTGATCAGTTGGGGGGCTTATATTGGATACCTTGGGAGTACAGAGGTATGGGGATCGAGCATTTGCGCCGATGGACTTGTGGTTGGATTATTTGAGACCCCGGGAGGAGCGATGCTTGTACCGATGCAGACTACTTGGTAGCTCGAGCGGTTAGCCCAGCTGTACTTGGATGAGGTGGTGCGGTTTTTCTGGAATGCCCGCCTCTGTTTTGTTCTTGTTAGAGACCCGAGGGTTGTATCGCGTCTCTGGAGGAGGTATTAGACAGCTTTGGGAGCTCGAGTGGTGGATGATGGGATATTTACTCCCTCTATTTGGTTGAGGTTTCGGGTTGAGGATTGATTTTAGTTTCGAGGACGAAACTTTCTTTTAGTGGGGGAGGATGTGATGACCTGGATCTCTGCAGAGCTGTGGTAGAGTCATTGGTGACATCTGGGAGCCTGTTTGTGTGTCGGGGGTGTTTGTGCACCAATTGGACACAAGTGGCGGACTTCGGGCTTATTGGATCACGTGGGTGATCAATGGACTCCGTTGGATTGTTAGAAGTGGTTTTGCGCGATGCGGATATTAGAAATGGACTCAGCGCGAAGTTTGGACCAAGGAATACCTTTCCGGATGCCTTCGGCAAATTTTGGAGTTGGAATTTGGCAAAATGGACGTCAAATTCGGATTCAGCGCGCGAAAACGGTCAAAACGGACTACCCACTTGTTATTTTTGAGCTTCGGGTACTGTTCATAGCCGGAACAGTGTTCCCGGCGGCGGCGGCAGCGGCGGAGCAGCCGCAGGCAGCGCGGCGGACGGAGGCGCGGGCCGCCCGGTCCACGCGGCAGGCGTGCACCGGGGGCGGGACGCGTGGCGGCTCGGGAGTGGGCCGGTCCGCGGGGCGGGGTCTACGGAGAAGTGCGGGGCGCACGGTGGACCGGCGGGACACGTGGCGTCTTCTGGTTGGCGGGCTCATGTAGGCTGGGTCCACGGAGGTGCACCGGGTGCCTCGGAACAGTGCGTGGCAGGCGGCGCAGGCGGCGGGTGTAGGCGCACGTGGCGCGTTGACGCGGGGTTCCCGCGCGTGGGCCGCCACGTGTCGAGCTCCGCGTGGGCCACGCGGCGGGGCATGAGCGGGGGGTTCCGCTGTAGCCTGTTGAGGGGGCGACGTGGAGGCCCGGGAGGATTTCGGGCGCGCACAGTGTTGGGCCGGGCCCAACACTGTAGCCGCCCGAAATCGGGAGCGCCCGGAAACGGGGACATGTTGGGTATTATGAGATTTGTTTCCAGCAATGTATTTAAAGGCCGAGTTCAACCGAGGAGAACTTCTTCTCCGCGCGGATTTTCACAGTGCCACCTTCACGAGTTTTCTTCATCTCCCTGTGGCGATTCCATCTGCAGATTTCCAGATTTTTCAGCGGCACGCATCCCGAGGTTACCATTTTTACGGCGCGGCGCGACGCTCGTTCGTTTGTGTTCTTCTTCGTCGCATTTCGGTGCGAGGACTCCCCCGGCTTACTCCGACCTCCGAATGAGGCGATTCTTGCGCCGTTGGCTTCACGACAGGTAGGGCTACGTTTCCCATGTTTACTGGTTTTTCCCATTCCGAGCTTTTCATGGGTTTTTCGGATCATCTTGTGACCTCATTTTCTGGGGCGGAGTTTTGGGACAGCGGTGCAGTGTTTTGGTGATATCTTCGCGCACAGGCATCGGATTGGGGCGATTCAAGAGGCGATTTGCATCTACACATCACGAGGAATATCCCCAAATTTTCTCGGAATTTTCTGAACATTTTTCAGAGGTGAGAAATATCTGTGAACAGTAGTTATTGCTACAGTTTGTGAGAGTAGTTTAATTCGGGGTGGTTCCCTTGTCGGAATTGTTTCTCAGTGTAGGAAGCTCGGATTTGAGCGTGCTGGTAGTCGTTTCGACGGGTTCGTCGCGAGGATCGTGACGGTATTTTTCTTGGAATTTTCCGGGCACTTCTCGCAGGTAAAAACAGGGCATCTTCGGGACTGAATTCTGGACAGCTTGTTTGCGGATACTTGTGTGCTTATTTGTGTGTATGTCTTGGGGTATTTTGTACAGCGATCGCGGCGGCTTATTGGTTTGGGCGAGAGCACATTTTGGACTTGGAATTAGCGTTCGAGGTGGGTGGTTGTTGCTTACCTCTATTTTGACATGCTCACTAGGAATATTAGAGTGATCTCTCTTTTGGACATGCATGCTTAAGTCATATACTATTGTGGATATCTGATAGTGGTTGGGATTTATACATATTGGTATGGATGGAATGTTAGCGGTTAACCTTGCATGTGGATTGGAATGTATATCATGGGCTTTATGATTATCTGACAGTGGTTGGTACTAGTTGAGGATTTTATGACATGCATAGGTGGATAGTGATGCTTTATTATGGAATATGGATCTTAGACATGTGTGGTTGGATAATGTTTTAGCATGATGGTTATATCTATGCGGCTCTATTAATTGTTACACATGTGGAACCACTTGGTCGCCTTTTTCTTTATTTTCTTGAGAACACTTGCATGCTTGTTTGGACATCTAGGTAGGCCATCTTTTATCGCTACACTTTCATGCTGGAACTTGACTTAGGAGAAACCTTGTTTGCTTCTTTCTCCTTTTCGTTAGTCAGGTGGGTTTGCTCGGGTTTGAGCAGGGGTTTGGGATAGTGTAGCCGGGGCCTGGATTATGGATCATGGGTTTTGGCGGCGACCGCGGATATTGGGCGGTTGACCGGATGTCGGTTATAGGACATCGGTGATCAGGCATGATTATGACTAGAGGGTTTTGTGGCTACCGCGGATAGTAGGCGGTTAACCAGATGTCGGATGTGGGACATGATTGTGATTGTGGGTTTTTGCGGCGACCGCGGATATTGGGCGGTTGACCGGAGGTCGGTTGTTAGACCTGGTCGTGGATTGTGGGGTATTGCGGCAATCGCGGATATTGGGCGATTGACCGGATGGTTACTCTTGCATCTGATTGGGGAGTCAGTTTTCTTTTAGTGGAGGGTTGTGTTCCACTGGGGGTTTTATAGTTGTGATCCAATCCTGCTTTTATCACCGGCGCGGTTATTGCCCGGTGAGGCTATTATTACCCCGGCGCGGTTATTGCCCGGTGGTGCTTTACTCGTGTGGGTAGCTCCCCTCGAGATCCCCTTCGGAGGCCGGGGCTGGACAGTTATGGACAGGGTTTGCTATCACATCGGCGCGGCTTATTTGCCCGATGATGAGGGCGGCAGCAGGAATTTTGCTATCACATCGGCGCGGCTTTTTGCCCGATGATGAGGGCGGTACAGATTGGGTTTATCTGGGACGGTTGGCTATTGTGGCATACGGTTATTCCAGTCTAGGACTGTATTTTTAGAGGCATAGTAGTGGTAGATTTCCCTTTTGCAGCGGTTTCATTTCTTACCACTCTTTTTCCCTTTTTGCCTCTGGTAGGCCTAGTGGGTGATGTTGTAAACCTCTTATTTGGGATTTATCACTAGGCCTATTAGAATGCTCTTGTTTATGCTGTTAGTAAACTTGTGAGATGGACCTAGCATGCTTGTATGAAATCCTGCGTTCTTCGTTGATAATCGCATTGTTAGGAAACTACAAGTTATTTAATGGTGAGTCCATGCTTTAAACATATAGTAGAATTACTTGGAATTTATGCTAAATCCCTATCTTGTTGATTTATTAAATGAAAGGCTGAGGTATGTGGTTAGGGGACTTAAAATGGTTCAACAAGTTAATGACTTTTGCATGCTTGAATGGTCACCTAGATAGGCCACCTTTTTCTGCTACACTATCATGCTGGAATTGACTTAGGAGAAACCATGTTGCATTCTTTTTTCAGTCACTTAGACATAGGGGATATTATGCTCGGGTTAGAGCAGGGGCTGGGTTAGTGTAGTCAGATACTTGGGTTTCGGGGAGAGGGTTTTGGGCTTCCTTTGGGAGACGGTACTTTTCCTTATAGAGCGGAGTGCGCGATTTGCAGACTTGAGACCCTGGGACTCCTGTCCCATATCGGTGTTATGCGTAGGCTGGCATACCCGATTTGGCAGACATTGAGAACCCTACCCCTTATCGGTGCTATGCGTAGGCTGGCATACCCGATTTAGCAGACCTTGAGACTCCTGTCCCATACCGGTGTTATGCGTAGGCTGGCATACCCGATTTGGCAGACATTGAGACTCCTGTCCCATACCGGTGTTATGCGTAGGCTGGCATACCCGATTTGGCAGACATTGAGACTCCTATTCCACACCGGTGTTATGCGTAGGCTGGCATACCCGATGTGGCAGGCTTCGATTTTCTGATGCATACATTTAGCTATCTTTAGCTGGGCAGGTAGAGGCATATTAGTGGTAGCTTTTATCAGGAGTCATACTCTTAGTTACCGCATTTATTCCTTTAGCCTCTGGTAGACCTAGTGGGCAGGTAGGAGTTTCGTGTTGAGGTTTACCCACTAGGGGAGGCTACTGGTTTACTAGTAGTTCTCACCCCCATTCTTCTTTCCTCTTTTGCTTCTTCCTTGTTTTGCAGTGTCTTCTGCGGGTGCTGCTGGGCTTTCAGCGGCGGGTCGAGGAGAGAGGACGGCTGAGTAGATAGATCTCGAGGCAGGATGAGCGTGTTAGCTGGACTGTTGGTGTACCCAGGTTTCCTCAGACGGTTGTACTTTTACATTTGGGACTGGCTTTTGCCAGCAGGTTGTATTTATTTTGGTGAGCTGGGAGGGACAGATGTATCATTTATACAGATGTATTGTATTTTATTTCCAGCTTCAGTATGAGATGTATTAGTTTTAGTTCAGCTCTGTTTTCTTTGCTCTTTTATTGTTATTTCTTTTATCTGAGCAGGTTTGGCGCTTCGTGTACACGGGAAATACCGTGTGCACGGCGGATCTGTAGACGGGCCCGGGTTCTGGTTTACACTCGGGGCGTGACACTACCCCTCTTGGTCCAATGGAAGCATTAGTAGTAAGATAGTAGAAAAACTGTAAAACTCTACACTAGTATGCTGATATCCATATAAAAATGAATGCCGCTACACTACCTGTGTATACTCAATGTCCCGATGCCGCCATATCATGCCATACTAAGTTACTATCCATAAGCTCGGCCACTATGCCGCTAGAAAGGGGTTGTACTAACCCGGCCACTTTGGCCACTCTACATTCACTTTACTTTGCTTTAGTTCAAGTTATTTATTCCTTTGGAAAGACCTCGTCCAATGGGCCCGAGCCCGGTAGTCATGCTACCAAAAGACAAGATGATCCAAAAGCGCCTCTTGTCGTACCACTCGGATGTACCCAGCCCCAAAGCTACCAGCTGGCAAACGTCCCATCCGAGGGTGTCATTTATTCTTTTCATCTTTGCTTGCCACAACCCCTACTTAGCCCACTAGCTAATTGGGTTCCATTTGCTCACACACTAATCATGTGCATACTCTCTCATCGGTGGGCTCACGACGTCGAAGGTGATCGGCATCACCGTGCCCGCTAGTCACTTGGAGTCAAGGGGGATCGACATCAACAAGCACTGCATTGTCACTTGGTGTTGAGGGGGATCGACATCACCAAGCACTATATAAGGAGTTGAGGGTAATCGGCATCTCCCGCCACTATACTAGGAGTCGAGGGTGATTGACATCTCCCGCCAAGCCATTTAGAAATGCTGCAACATTTGCCACTGTCTCTCCGTAGGTCCCACGACTCTAGGACTATAACATATGTCTTTTACCTTCCACTTTACCTTTACTCTCTTACTTTCCTCTTTTATCCTAGGTTATTAATTCTAGGATAGCTAGGATGCCCCAAGGACATCAATTTAAATTAGGTTTTCTTGTTTATTCACATTCACCATTAACCATGCCACTTGGCGCCAATTTCTTCTTAATTGCCTTTAATCCTTACAGAATTAGCTCGACCCACATGGGTTCCAACCCAAGGTAGCCATGTTACGAACTGGCAAGCGTCAATTCCGAAGGCTCTATTTTCATTCTCTTTTATCTCTTTAGTTCTTTAAACACTTTAAGCTTTTTTAGCTTTTACTTCTTTCATTCATTCATTTACTCACTTATACTTATTCCTTAATCCTATGTTTACAACCTTAGGGTATCACGATGTCTCGAGGACACCAATTGTTCCAAATTACCTTTGACCTAGAATTCATTAACTCTATATTCTTATCTCTTATTCAACCTTGAGTTCTTTAACTCTATGTTGCATTTCCTCATTAACCTAGAGCTCATTCATTCTATGTTCACATTCAACTTTAACCTAGAGTTTCATTAACTCTATGTTCACATTTCACATTCACACATTCAACCTAGAGTTTCATTAACTCTATGTTCTACTTTTCTTTTAGCCTAGAGTTTGTTAGCTCTATGTTTTTATGCCACATTTAACCTAGAGTTCATCAACTCTATGTTGCCAATTTTAGAGTTTATACTCTACTTGTTCACCTTAGGTTTTCTTTTCCTAAATTCCATGCCACTCAATTTACGACTTAGGTTCTCATTACATCCAATGCCATATGTTTCAACCTAGGTTTTCTCCTAGTTTCATATCCATACAACTTTGACCAAGTTTTCTCCTAAGTCCATTCTCATGCAAGTATGACTTAGATTTCTCCTAAGTCCAATGCCACTCAATTTAACTTAGTTTTCTCCTAAATCCATTCTCATACAAGTATGACTTAGATTTCTCCTAAGTCTTATTTCCTTGCAAAGGTAACTTACAGCTAGGTTTTCTTGATCATATATATATATATATATATATATATATATATATATATATATATATATATATATATATATATATATATATATATATATATATATATATATATCCATTTTACCTCTTAGGGTCAAAACCCTAAATCTCATACATATACTCTTGCACTAAATACATCTACTCTTACACTATGCTTCTAAATCATAGAAAATAATGGAAAAGAGAGTGGTTCACCCATTTCGGTGAAATCCCCCACCTTTGAGTTCTTCTTACAAGAACTAGGGTTTGATCTACTTCCTCTCCAAGAACGTCCCTAAAATTGGAGTAGAACGCATAAGAGGCTACTCTAGCTCCATTAAATCCATAAAAACTCATAACCCATTAAACACTAAAAGACATATCTCTTGTTTTAGCTCCAAAACGTGGAGAAGATGCTCCTTCTTCCTTCCTTGGAAGCTTCCTTGCTCCCCAATAGATCAAATCCTCCAAAAACCTAAGCTAAGGTTTCCCCCTTCCCTCTTCTAGAGAGAGAAAGAGAAGAGAGGGAGAAGAGGAATGAGAAGGGAAGTGTTTTTGGGGTGTTCTCTGTGAAGGGGAGTGGGTTTAACCCCCCCCCCCCCCCCCCCCCTTTAACCTTGGGTTAGCCCTAATTAACCATGGTCCCACCTACTCTGCACCTGCTGTCAGGAGCTTGGAGTACCGGTACACGGGCTGGAGTACCGGTACGCGGGCTCTAGTTCCGGTACCAAATTTCTGGTTCCGGTACTCGGCAGTTGGGATTTTCCAACCCGAGAGCTCAACTTTTCAGTTTTGTATGGAGTATCGATACGCGGGCTGAGGTACCGGTACACCAACACTAAGAAACTTTTTCAGTTTTCTTCCAACCCGAGAGTTGGAACTCCAGCCTTTCTACAGGGTTCCGGTACCACATTGAGGTTTCAGTACCCTATCCAAATTTCTGAAATTTCTAGATTTGGATCTTCTAAACCCCGCTTCCTCGACTCACTTTCGATCCGAAGACTTTTACTTCGAACCAAAACACTCCAAACTCACTCGTAATAACATTTTGGACATGTTCGGAGTAATTTAACCGCATTTTGCTATTTTGCAAAAACCGGTGCACTACATAGGGAGTCGAAGGTAATCGAGCTTCTCCCATTATGACACTTCTGGAAAGTCACGACTCGTATCTTAGTTTACACCCTAAGTTCCAATGTTCTCTAAGATTGTTTACTAAGTTCATTCACAAGTTGACTTGTTCTATAGTTCAAGTTCATATAGTTGTCTAAGTTCCACTATATTTCACATTTTAGGTTTTCTCCTAAGTTTCATGTCACTACTATGTCATTTAAGTTCTAAAGTCCACATAGTACTCTACATACAAATAAAGTATACTTTTATTTGACATGGCGAAGGGGTTGAAACTCTTATTTTCTAGGTCAAGTGCTCTTAAGCCCTTATGATCTCTTAGATCCCATTTCGTGCAAGCCAAATATGCTTTAGTCTACTCTTCACTATTAATACCTTCCAGGAGATGTTTCTTGATCTCTTTAGAACTCCAAGAAACCCTAAAAATAGAGTTCTAATCAAGTTAGAACCTTTAAATCTTTCATTTAGAAAACTATTCAAAAATCCTGAAAGTTCCAAGTCACCTCCCAAAAATAAATCCTAAATCCTAAAAATTCCACCAGACTCATTGTATCGCTAAATATGACTACCAATAGCCTCGCATGTAGAGGAGCAATCATACTTTTATGATAATGCATCACATATAGGCCGCATCTAAACTTATACTTCATATTATTTGCTAGCTATTTTATATAGATTGTTTATTGTTGAGCAGAATTTGTTCACCGCTTAGTATAACACTACTTAGTTTTCAATAGAATTTATTCATTGCTTACTATAATACAGTTTACACCTCAATACAATTTGTTCACTGCTTAATAAAAGACAGTTTGCAGCTTAATAGGATATTGTTCACTGGTCGAATTTATTTATTGCTGTTTATAGCCTTCAAAAGCATTTTAAATCTTAACATATTTTTGAGATTTCATAACATATTTCTACTAATAGAATGGATTTTCTCGAACAATACCAAACCCTGCCAAATGTGGCTTTGGAACGCAGACACTAGCGGTGCATGGCTCTCTTCTTACTTTCTGCTCCTGAGTTGCTCTACCCTGGAGTTAATTATCTTCTGATCTCTGTTGAGTTTGCTTTGTAGTTCTACCTTGCTCGACGTAGCTTATTCCATGTACGCCAATACAAGATAGCAGAAGCCAGCAGTTGGACTAGTGATTTCCAAGAGCTACTGAAATTCTCCAAATTTGAAGATGCCTCTTAGCAACCAAATCACTCTTTGCGAATTGCCATTATAGTCACTACAGTTACCAACTACCAAAGGCTAGGAAGCAAACTTGCTATCATAAAAGGGCATAGAGGTTTTCTCTCGACAAGTTCTTCACTTTATTCGACTCAATTGGATACTATTCTAAGACCTTGTATCAAATAACACCATCAAAATCATACAAAAATTTGCGAAAAACCCTATTAACAGGATCACTTAGGTGTTATTGCCAACATAACCATAACTTAGCATCTATTGTTACCAATAGTGCCACCAATGAACTACCACAGTGAACACTGATCATCAGCTCCACCAGCGCAAGCAGGTGCACTCCAACAATTAGTGAAGTGCGCTACTATTATTGTACCAGCAATCCGCTATCACCCAGACAACGCCACTGACGGAGCACCATCATCATTGGCTACTATTGCCACCAGATCATTCCAAACTGCACAATTGAATGCGCTCAATTTGATTGATGCAAATTTACTCAAAATCCTCTCCTATACAAGGTTTGCTACTGCCCTCTAATCTGCGTCTCCTCTGCCTTCTCTCTCGCCATACATCATTCCGCTTTCTTCTCCATAATCCAAATCAAATCTCTTTCAATGAAACTATTAAGAAGGCCAAATTACCATTTCACTTGAGACATCAAGCTTAGTCATCCACCATTGTGTGGTACTGTAATTTTATTTTTATTTTTTTCTTCGCTTTATAACTCAAAGATGCTGTAAATTTTATCTACTTGTATATAAACAAAGCAGAACAAAATTAGAGAAAATGAAATTTCAGCACATTAAGCACTAATTCGAGGCCAAAACCCATCAATCATGTACTATCGACTTGGCCTCCCGCAAATTATGTGTGAACGTTGCCAACATCGGTTTGAGCTAGAAATTTAGACTAAAATTTTTTAAGTCCCTAACAACGTGCTCTAAAATGTCTACGTCATAGTTGACTCTGTGTTATCACCCAATCTAAGCCTACCATAAAACAAAGGATATAAGAATCTGTGCACATTAGTTTGCAGTTGTTTCCTTAATCATGGAAATCTATGTGGGAATTCGATCGATTAAATAAGATATAGATCCTGAATCAACAAGTAATGCAGTGTCCAGCTTCAATTGGAGCTCACAGTTTGCTTACTTGGGATAACTTGCGAGCAACTTTTTGTCAGTTTTTTATTCACGAGGTCGAATCAAAAGTGCATGGAACTAGTACTGACAAATTTTTTGTGCAGATTACATTCAACCGACTAATAAGATATCAAGTATGAGAGGATGACTGCAGGATAATAGTAGAAAGGCCATGAAAGAGAAAGCTTGATTTAGATAAAGCTAAAGCTTTGATTGGGACAAGAACATCATACATTACTTCACACAAAATACATGGCCAATCACATCAACAACATTCCATCTTGGCATGGCTTCATGATTAAGCTCCACATGGGACTTGCCCTGCTCTATCCTTTTCCAGCTTTACCTTTCTCAGAGTACTGACCCCAGTTTTGTTTTCACACCTGGCGTATAGAAGAACAGTACACACCCTTATCTTATCTGTGAAGTAACATATATGAAGGAATAATAGTAAAGCAAAATCAGACAGCAAAATTTCAGAATCAATTCAACACATTACACTCAGAAGAGAACATTTTTTAGGTAAAAATTACAGTTCAAAAGTACGAAAAGAAAAAATTAACACCACATGGAACTGCAACACAGGTTAGTTGGAACAGGGAAAAGTTATAAAGAATACCCGCTTTTCCGACATTATATCTTCTTTTTTCCTGCTCTATTCTGAGAACTGGACTAAAGTTGCAGGCCCTCAGCCACCCCACTCGGTACGAGTCACAGAAGCAGAACCCCAGTAAACTCACCAGCCTGAATTTTCTTTTTTTTTTTTTTCTTTTTTTTTTTTCCTTACAGGAATTTCATTGAACAAATGAATCCCATCTCGAGGCCAGAAGAATGCCAATCAACCCTAGCTATACACAAATTTGAAACCCCAAATGTCATAAATTACTTGATGTGAATAATCCATTTCTACATTGGTTGATAAAAAGATGAAGTGATGGTGTAGGAGATGCGGGACATCGGGCCTTGCTGCTCCGTTAGCTCGTGAATGTCCTTCACGATATCGAACACTGCATCCGGCTGAGCCAACTTCAGTGCGTTCTCCGACATCCTCCTTAACTCTTGTGAATCGGGTCCAAACCAGCAGGCAACTAGTCGGGCTGTTTCCTTTGAGCTCTTGGAGAATACTCCAGCCCCGTTGTCGACCACATATGGGACATTGCCAACTTCCTGTAATTCAATACAAGTAACGTCAAGCTTCATGAGTACAGCATTTAGTCGAGACAAAAGATAGGAAAATTAGACCCAATAACTCATAAAAGGACCACCTAAGAAGTAAAGCAAATTGCTGTAACTTACTGTGGCAAGATCATTGAACAAAGAATTTCCTCCCAAATCATAATATAGATCATTTATGTTATCTAGAGGCAAGTAGATACTAACATGCTTTAGCACATAACGACACACATTTGTATGACACATTTGTATGATACGAACTGTGTACGCATGATTTATAGATGTATTACTATGTAATGGAGATGATGAATGATTCGTATCTTCATAAGCGACCTAGTAAGAAAAACATATCCCAATTCTAACATGGGTGTTAAATATAAATATAAGCAATAAGAAGCATGCACTAAGTTAAAGTTCGAATGCCGCCTTTAGAGTTAGTTGGTAGTGAAAATTGATGTTATAACAGAAGGTAAATTGCAAAGAACAGTGTTAGTTCAAACACAAATTGTTTCGCAAAGTTTGTAGTAAAGCTAAAAGAATAAACCTGTCCAGGGATGAAATCATTGAGGATGATTGGAAGTCCCCTTATCAAGGCTTCAGCAATGGTACCTGGTCCCGCCTAGTGACAAGATTGATCAAAAAAGAAAAAAAGAATAAAAATTAAAAAGATGAATGAAATGGAAAGAAGATAATTAATGGAAAAACGAAGCGTGATAGCAATATATGAGATTAAAGCATGTTCAACTCCGACTCTTCTTTCCTGTTTGCTGAGTCAAATAATGAAAAAAGATGAGCATACCTTTGTTATAAGGCAATCGCAAGCCCCCATCCATTTCTCCATCTGGGTCTCAAATCCTCTTATCTGTCATCACAGAAAAAATTAAGAGAGTCAAAATTTTATCGACATTTCAGATATTCTGTGACAAGCTATATAATTAGATACCTTCACAGGAATTTTCCACTGATTAGCTTCTAGTGTGGCGGTCAAGGTTTTATTACGTCCACAGATGACAATAAGCTGCCCAATTGGCTTGCCGCTCTCCTTGTCGAATAATGATTCTCCAAGGGCCTTTGCGGTCTTCTTAACTGGGCCCATTCCCTCACCACCGCCCATTAATAGAACTGCAGGCAATTCAGGGTCCAGTTCTAGTTCTCTTCTCAAGTCATCCTGCTTATTAGACCAATTTAACAGCCTAAATTAAGAATGAATTAGATAGAGGGCCCGTTTGGCTGCATGGTGCTTCTGTAAAAGTACTGGTGAGCAAAGCTGTCTATAAAAGCATTGACAACTTTTATACTAACATGCTTCTCATCAGTTTCCCTCCACAGTGAAAGCAAAAGTTTCAAATTTGAGCTTCTATGTTAGAGATTCAAAATTTTAGTCTTGCCAAATGCCTGACTACAGCTTTTTCAAAGCAGACAAACTATTATAGAAACTAGGCCAAGCAGGCAGTAGAAGGGAAGTTCAGAAGTGAGAACAACAAACAAACCTTGACAAGAACCGCACGACAAAAAGACGGTCGAATCGGCAAACCGAAAACGCGGATCTGAGAAGGTTCTAGCCCATCGAGCAATGCCCTCTTTGAAACTTCCTCCGAGGGGCAGTAGCATCTATTGACACCAGTGTGGAACCTGAAAAAGTGCAACGTTCATCAATCAATTTGAGAGCATATGAATGAATTGTTTTTTCCCCAAAACCATGTTTCCCAAAAAGGACAACAGAATACCATGTAGGATGGCATGTGTTGAGATCGGTAATGACAGTGACGAAAACAACCCTATTCTGAAGGCCCTGCCATTTGAGCACCCACAGAGGAATGTGCTGCATGAGGGGATGCACGCTGATTATGATATCCGGCTTGTACTTCTTCAGCCCGGCCTCAACCTTCCTTTAGTCACAAATGTTAAGCATGTCAGAACAAATCAAATTCCACTTACTAAAAAAACAGAGGATAACTCTAGAAACACAACTAGCAAGCAATTTTCTATGATGAAAACAAACAGGTGCACATGCCGTTGCTAATTTTGTATTTTTATTACTTTTCTCGACTTCTTTATGGTTAAAAGCCCACAATAGTAGACTTTCAATTTTGTCCTCATCTACATTACCAAAAGCGCACCACGAGAGCTAATTAAAAAACTCAATGAGGTTACTCGGGGGAGGGGGGGGGGAAGAAAAACACAGACCAAAAAAATGTAGACAATACCAATCGCTGCCGAATATAATCAAATTCAGGGATCCTACGGGTTGAAATCGATTACTTACAGGGAGTGCCTCAGCATTTAAAAAAATCCTAAACTTCCCAGCAAATCAGAGAATAAGGACACAAGTGCTAACATCTAAGGAAAATCACTCCAAGGTGTCCGGATCCTACGGGTCGAAATCGATTACTTACAGGGAGTGCCTCAGCATTTAAAAAAATCCTAAACTTCCCAGCAAATCAGAGAATAAGGACACAAGTGCTGACATGTAAGGAAAATCACTCCAAGGTGTCCGGATCCTACGGGTCGAAATCGATTACTTACAGGGAAGTGCCTCAGCATTTAAAAAAATCCTAAACTTCCCAGCAAATCAGAGAATAAGGACACAAGTGCTGACATCTAAGGAAAATCACTCCAAGTGTCCAAATGGTCAATCTTCCATAGATTGTGACAGCCCAACTGCCTTAAATCTGGAAAAAATGAGTCCAAGTGATAGAAGCATTGTATGAAGAACATACAAATTTAAGGCACCAACCTGAGTTCGAAAAGTAAAATAATATTTTTCCTGCAGCAATCATAGATCATCCACTTGAAGTTGAAAATTAAATCAGTGACTAATGCTTTAGCTACCCAACTATTATTTTGTCTTCTTCTATCTCAAATTCTATCGAATTGAATGTGACGGTGAATGGCGGATCTTTTTTATCTACACACATCTAGATGTTCAAAACAAAATGAAAATAATTTAGTGGTAACCGTATTTTTTAATTTTAGTTTTTTCCTTTGCTGACCAATAATAACTGGAACAGAGCATGCAATCACATAGATTCAAGAGTTTTACAGAAACAGACCCTGGGCGTAGGAAATTTCAATGAGTAAAGTAGAAGGAGAAGGAGAAGGAACATAAACGCAGAGAGAGGAGGAATCCATACTTGGCATAGAAGGCGGCGAGGGCGGCGAGGTAGACGCAGTGGACCCAGCGGGGAGAGGTGCCGTGGAAGGCCACCTTCCACAGCTGGACATGCTTCACCATGAACTTGTACGACCTCTCCATGTCGTTCAGCGGCCACCCCGCGTGATCCTTGCACAGATCCTTCACAAACACCTACAAATTCCACCCAAAAAATATATATATATGTAGATTAAAAGATCAAATGGACGAATCAATCCCACATTTCTTTTCAACATCATCCCCTTGCAATTCGAAAAAGCAATTAGTAGATCTAAACCACAAATTTTCAGATCAGAAAAAAAAGGGGAAAAAAAAATTAAGGCGGTGATCCTGGAAGTCCCGACCTTATATTCGTCGCCATATTCGATGCGGAAGGCGTCGCGGATGGCCTCGGCGGAGGCGCGGTGGCCGCCGCCGGTGTCGCTCATGAGGATGAGGACGTTCTTGGTGCGCTCGGCCCCGATCTGGGCGAGCTCGACCGTGCCCTCCTCCTCCTCCCAGAACCCGGGCTCGTCGTCGTCCCCAACCCCTCCGACCCCTCCGACCCCGGCCCCGGCCTCGCCCCCGTACGATATGCTCCGCCGATACTTCTGGTTCTGCTGCTGGTGGTACGCGAGCACGCTCTGCACCACCGCCTCCCTTATCGAGCGCCGCGGCGACGCCACCGACATCACCATGGCTCCTCCGTCTCCTCCTCCTCCTCCGCCGCCGCCGCCGCCGGAGAAGGAGAGGATTGAGAGGTAGGGATAGGGATATATATATATATATAGAGGGAGAGAGAGAGAGAGAGAGAGGCGTTTGATGAGAGGAGGGGAGAGGGAGAAGGAGGAGGGGGGTGAGTTTTATATGCTAGGAATGGAAATCAACGGTTGGGAGGGAGAAGAGTCCAAGCTGGCACAGCCGAGGCCAAGAAGACAATTTTAGGGAGAGAGAGAGGGAGAGAAAAAAAAAGGAGACTAAGGAATAAGGAATGACAAGTGAGAAATGAGGAGTGAGGAATACATAAAGTGGCACGAGAAACTGTTGCACGCACTAGGTGTATTTATACAACTCATGAACCAGATATAAATATTTGGTGACAAGTTTGTAATAAAAGTACAAATGCTACCCCGGAACCATATTTTATATATATATATATATATATATATATATATATATATATGAAAATTGCTGCATGCATATTTTTTTGGGATGTATATCCTACATCCTATTTATTTAAAAGAGAGTATTTTTTAGGGGTTACATGACCCATCCTTAGATGGTGGGGGTGTGAGATGTACACCTCTTTGGGGTGTATATATATATATATATATATATATATATATATATATATATATATATATATATATATATATATATATATATATATATATATATTAGAATTTATATATTTTTAAAAATATAGGTTAATTTATATTTGTAGATTTTTTACTATTAAATTTGTATTAAAATTTGTATTATTATAAAATCAACTAAAAAAAGAAAATAAAAATAAAAATAAAAAATATCAATATCAATACAAATTTAATAATAAAAAATTTATAAATATAAATAAATTTATACTTTTTAAAATATATAAACTCTACTATATATATATATATATATATATATATATATATATATATATATATATATATATATATATATATATATATATATATATATATATATATATATATATATATATTAAAAGAAAAATTGATGACCGTAAAATGAGTAAATTTTAATCATATAAATCTACAGTATAAATCTTGCATCTATGTGATAGGTTTACAGGTGGCACTGCTAGTTGTAAAATCGAAAATATGATCAGTTGATTTGATAGAGGCTTAAATAAAAATAATTTAAAATAAAAAAAAATTTATCTTATTTTTTGATGATAAAGAATTTTTAAATTAGTAATCAATATTGTTGAAACTAACCTGTGATGTTTTAAAGGTTTTTTTTTTTAAAATGATCCTCTAAAATTTTTGTATTTTTAAAAATGATCCAACAAAAATTATATTTACAAAAATGGTTCTATATCTGCCAACTGGGCGCCACGTGTGCGCTCTACGTCGGCGGAGTTCGTGAGATGGAATTAGTTGAACACGCAGTCTCAACATGCACGCAGTCTCAACATGCGTGTCTAAATAAAAATTCGATGCGAAGTGGGACGCGTGCCTCATCTAATGGACAACCTTTTAACTTTAAAATTTAAAATAATTATTTATTTTAATAAATTTATTATAGTTTCTAGAAGAATATATAAAGTGTATTTAACTGACTTAAATCATAAAAATAAAAAAAAAATGATAATAAGATTAAGATTTTAAAAGATAAATTTAGTTATGGACAACCTTTTAACTTTAAAATTTAAAATAATTATTTATTTTAATAAATTTATTATAATTTCTAGAAGAATATATAAAGTGTATTTAACTGACTTAAATCATAAAAATAAAAAAATTTGATAATAAGATTAAGATTTTAAAAGATAAGTTTAGTTTAAGATAATAAGATTTGATAATAAAATTAAGATAAATTTGACAAAAATTCGATGCGAAGTAGGACGCGTGCGTGTCTCGTCTAAACACGCATGTTCAAAGTGGCATGTTCAAAGTGCGTGTTCAACTCAATTCGAGTTCTCTTCCCCCGCTGACGTGGCGCACACACGTAGAGCCATTTTTGCAATTACAAATTTTGTAGGGTCATTTTTAAAAATACAAAATTTTAGAGGGTTATTTTCAAAAAAAACCCTGTTTTAAATTATTAGAGATCGAATATAGTAGTTTTTTAATATATTTTTTAAGTCACTAAAATGTTTTCATAAAATTTTAATTAAATAATTAGTAAAATATACATAACTTATCTAAATTATTAATTATTTTGAATTTACTAATCAATTTTTTAAAATTTTAATTTTATTATCAAATATTTTAATTTATTTGATTTGATTGAGCTGCGGTATTTTGATTTCAAAATTTGAAAACGGATTCATATAAAAAAGAAAATATATATATATATATATATATATATATTAAGTTAGAATTCTTCAAACAATTCTCACAACAATACATTTATTAAAATAAGTGATTAATTTAAATTTTAAAATTAAAATAATGTTGATTAATTTAAATCAAACAAATTGGATAGTAAAATCAAAATTTTGAAAGATTAATAGTTAATTCAAAATGATCAATAGTTCGAATAATTTTTATATATTTTTACTTTAACAATTTTGGAATCACCTAAATACTAGTTATAGATATTAAGACAAAGCAAAATTTGACTATTAAAAGGTTCAAGTATTGCAAATTTAAAAAACAAACTATTTATATACGAGCTAGTCTCAAATTTTAATAGTTGTGAAAAGGAAAAATAATTTAGTTTACTAAATATTTGTGTTTCGGTAGTGCTAGGGGTACAACCATATTCGGGGTGTATATCATACAGGACGGCCAAGATTGATCTAATATTTTAAACATTTTATTCTCACTCCCTCTCTTTTTCAATACCGGTACTCTTTTAAATTTAAATATTTTTTATATTTTATTTGTTTCAAAATTTATTATAAAATAAAATAAAAAAAATGTAAACTGGAATAAAATTAAATATTTTTAAAATTTAAATATTATAAATTGAAATATTATAAAATAAACTAAATTTGTTTAAATTTTTATTCATAATTTTTTTTAAAAAAAAATAAATAAATAGAGAGTACTTGTGTTGTGTGCCGGTACATAATGTACCGGTACCGGTACACAAGGGGAAAGTAGTGGAGGGAAAATATATAATAACCTAAAAAAACTGGAGTGAAAATATCATAGTTGAATTTATTGCTTATCCCAAGAGTAATTCGGAGCGTTCATTTTCAGATGTAGGATTTACACCCCGATGATGGGTGTATAGGTAGACTTTTCCTTTGTGTTTATATGTTACATAACTTTTTTTTTATATGAATTTGTCTAAATGTTATAAAATACATATCGCTTTTTGGATTGATTGGATATAAAATTTATACTTACTTAAGTGGCATTATTGCGCTTTAATATATTAGAGTTTTAATTTTGGCGCACAGCAAAGATAAATAGAATTAAGAAAAAAAGAGCGGTGCTTGAATGGAAGGATGCATCCGGTGCATGCAATGTTTGCTTCGAACGGAGAGCGTGGCTTTTGCTGTGAGGTAACGGAATAATTCCAGGAATTTTGTTTTTTAAAATTGGGTGGTGGGGATAGGAGGTGGAGAAAAAATCCGCGGAATGGGAACCGTCCGATTCGGCATCTTCTTGATGGAATCCCCTCATCGAAGATTCCGTCCATTTAGATGAAACGTAGGCCCAGAAATGAAGTCAAAATGTCCGGGAGTAGAGTATGTTATCAGCAAGACAAAGATACAGATTTGATGAAAGTACTGAAAAAATATATGCATTATATTTAAAATTTAAATTAGGGGCATATTTTTTTCTCTGCAAAATGCTTTTAAATTATAATTTTTAAAATAAGTAGAATTAAAATTAATTTTACGTTTAAATACACTACAACAAAATTATGATATAGCGACACTTTTAAGTATTTCTAAAATCTAAAAAAAATATCGCTGGCAAAAATACCGACACTTATTGTTAGTGTTGCTATATGTGCCGTCGCTAGGGTGTATAGCGATACATTTTTATAATGTATCCCAAAAATGTGTCCCTATAATCTAATTTTGAATATAGATGGAATATAGATAGGACACTTATACAAAAGTGTCACAAACATGTGTCCCTATAACCAGGGACGAAGCCAGAATTTAATTACGAGGGGGGCCAAAATATATTCAAATAAAAATTTTAGTACATTATCAATTTTTTTAAAAAAATTTATTAATTAAATAATTAATATAAAAATATTAAATTTTTTTAATTTAAAAATTATTTAATATTTAATTATTTTATTTATATTATTTTATTCAAATAACTAAAAATTTTACTAAATATATAAATATAACCGTAATTCAATTAGATCAATGACTTTAGCTAAAAGATCTATTAAATTTAGTATAATATTTTATTAAGTTAAATAAAATAGCTTACCAAAAATAGTTAGAAATTAAAAAAATATGAAATAAAAAATTTGGAGTTAAAATATGTATTTCAAATAACTTGTAAATACGAGACTCCTAATATATTTTCATCTATTTAAAATATATACAAATAAAAAATAAAGAAAATTATGTTGGCACAAAAATAAATATTAAAAAGTTGAGGGGGGTCATTATTATCTAAAAGAGAGAAAGTGATAAATTATACTAAGGACTATTGAGTAATATTAAAATGTTGAGGGGGGCCATGACCACCTTAGGCCCTACTATAGCTTCGTCCCTGTCTATAACCTAAGTTTGTTGTAGTGATAAAAATTAGGCCACTTCGAAGAATAAAAAAAATAACGTTTAAATAATTAAACTGAAATAGTAAAAATAAGAGTAATAATAGTTTTAAAATAATAATATTTTATCTAATTAATTAATATAAAAATATTTAATTAAATAATAATTTAACTTATTTAATTAACTAACTAATTAAGAATATTATTAGATAACTCTAAATATTAATTAAATATATATATTTTTTAATTAATAATTTAATTAACCATAAATAATTTAATAAATTAATTAGTTAATAATTTTATAATTATTTTACAAAATAAAGCCTTTTGTAAAAAAAAACTATTGATTTTCAACTTTTACAAATCTAATCTACATTTTAGAATTTTATAGATTCGATCTAATTTTTTAAAAAGATGATCAAACTATCCCTCTTTCAAAATGCATAAAAAATATACACATTAAATGCCTTGAAAAATACTACTAACAAATTATTATTATAGCTATTTTTTTTTTGAAAAATGAAATTATCTTCTAACCTACAAATAAAAAACTTCAAATAATAAGAAAAAAAGAAAGAATAGAATATTCCTTAAATAATACAAAATCTTTTCTAATTGTACATCGTTTTCCCCCAAATAATACAATATTTGAATAAATAGTGTAACATTTGCACAATTTATGTAATGTTGCACAATTTTCAAACTAAATTATGAACAATATAGCATATTACCTACAAATAGTATAATACTAGTGAAGTACCCGCGCTTCGCTGCGGATATTTTTTGTAATTATTTTTTATAGTGGGGAAAAAATTAATTCATGCATAATTTAAAATTATATTTTTTTTATTTTAATTTTAAATTTAGGTACATAAAATTTAAATTTAAATTAATCTTTAAAATCTAATTGTAGACCGTGCAAATTTGTTGAGGGGAACAAATGGTTGGTTACAAAAAAGAAAGAAAGCTGCATATTTGTTCCCTTCTGCAATCATGATTACTTACAGGATCTCAATGGAGGGGAAGGAGGAGAGAGCACGAAGAATTACTCAGCAATATAAGGTGGTGCACTATATGGCATAAAATTGAAAATCCTCTACCATTCTTTATCTCTCTATCATCATTGCTTGAAAATTAAGGAGCTTGGAAGTACAGAAGAACAACTTTCATGTATCTTTATGTTCTGTAGTAAGGTATGTGCATTTTAAAAAAGACCATCAGGAATACTTGGAGATTCCACAATGCATGCATGTCTTACTCGCTCCTAACATGTAAATGAGCACTTCTATTTTATTTCTCAATGTGTGGGAATGAAATATGAACATTTGGGAAAAAAATAGTTACCTCACATATGTTGGGAACTATAGATAAGAGAATGTAACATACATGTGTACAGGAAGAATACCTTTCATGTATGTTGATGTTCTCTAATAAAGTATGTACATTTTTAAAAAGACCCTTGAGGCATGCTTGGAGATTGCAAAATATAACTTGATAGTACATTACAAAAATACCAACATCCAAGAGAAGGTAATTAAAAGAAGAACAACTTTCATGTATCTTTAGGCTCTCTACTAAGGTATGCAGATTGAATCACAATACATTGCCTCAAAATCGAATTACGGAAGCATGGCGTAGTTCCTTTCAAATTTTTGAACATACAAAGATTGAAGAGAAGGTAATTAAAAGAAGAACAACTGTTACATATTTTGAAATGACCACCTTTACTTCAAACTGAAGAATAGAAATTTAATTTTTGTTTTCTATTTTATATAGCTTTCTTTCCTTCATGGTTAGATACCTAAATATTTAGTATGTTGCTTGAGTTAATTTACATGAGATGGATGATTAATTGGTACCCGCCAATTTTATGCAGGTAAAGGGACCTAAATTATGGGAAGGTACAAAAGACGTTGAATGTTATTTCAAATTTATGTTCATATTTAATGATCATTATCGTTTATATCTAATTAGAGAATTTAAAAGTTAGGTTCTTCAAATTGGTGCATAAAAATTTTAATTTTTAAATTTTAAATATGTAGAATTTTAAATTGTTATTCATACTTATTTTCCCTTTAAATTAAATTATATAATTTTACCTTTCTCTCTTTTTACAATTCAATATTGAAAATTACGATTTAAATTTCAACTTTTCATTGAAAAGTGGGAATATGAAATTTCAATTCAAAATATATTTATTTTTTTTGTATAATTTATTTTAAAAAACAGCTTATAACATAAAGGATAAGCATTTAAGATAAGAAATATCGTTTTCAAATTTTTGGTGTTTATAACTTAAAATTTATATTTATATGTTTTTAGTATAAATTATTTAAAGAAATGTGATTAACAAACGCGACCATACTATATTTCTGTATTAAATATTAAATCACAAATCTCATTTTGAATTTAAAGTTAAATTTATTTCTTTGAAAATTTAATATTTAAGATCAAATTGAATTTTTTAAAAGTGCAAATTTAAGATGCACGGTAAATTTCTTATTGTTTTTTGTATGTAGCTTTCTTTTCTTCATTGTGAGGCGCTTAAAACAAACTAAGTTGAAGATTTGCTTGAGTTCATTTACATGAGATGGATGATAAATTGGTATTAGCAATTTTATGTATCGAAAACTACCTAAATTATGGGAAGTTAAAAAAAAAAAAACTTCTCATTTGTTAGGGAAGTAAATTTTAATTACTAATTTTCCGTATACAAATTATTTTACAAACAATTAATACACTAAAATTATGATTTAAATTTCAACTTTCAATTGAAAAGCGGGAATACGAAATTTAAATTCAGAGTATATTTATATTTTTTTTGTATACTTTATTTTAAAAAATAGTTTATAATGTAAAGGATAAGCATTTAAGATAATAAATATCCTTTTCAGATTAATTGTTTTAATAAAATAGAATTCCTATATTTTTATTTAGTATTAATTATTAAAGAAAATACGATTAACAAATTAGAGCATACTCATTTGACATTATAAATTTTAAAGGTAAAGGCATTTTATTTTATCACGTAAATCATTTCTTTTTATGTAAATTCATGTTATTATTTTTTGATTTCTTATTTGAGAAAATTGGGGAATGAACGTTTAAATATTAAATCACAAATCTTATTTTAAATTTAAGTTTAAATTTATTTGT
This sequence comes from Tillandsia leiboldiana, assembly GCA_029204045.2. NCBI lineage: Eukaryota > Viridiplantae > Streptophyta > Magnoliopsida > Poales > Bromeliaceae > Tillandsia > Tillandsia leiboldiana. The sequence continues at coordinate 9,578,895 of CM055060.1, forward strand.
TTGAAAATTTCATATGTAAGACAAAATTTAAATGTTTAAGAATCCAAATTTAACATTAGAAATTCCAATTTCCGAAGCATTGGCGTATACTGTTTTGTTCTTTTTTCCTTGTTTCAATTTTCCATGCATATACTCGTGCATATAAATCCGGGAACTGAAGTATCCACCCGCTTCTTACCGGGACATAAAAGCAAAATTTGGGGGGCAAGAGTAAGAAAACAAAAGAAGGTGTAGAAAGTTGATAAAAAAAAGAAGAACAAAAGAATGGAGAAAAAAAGGTGAGCTCAGATAAGCTATGTGCTGAATACAAAGAAGGAACACAAAATCAAAGAAAGAACTAAAATTTCTCACCCAACATGAGTAGTCTATACAGAGGGCCCAAAAGAACTCGGAGTTATTTTCCAATTCTTCTCGTTATACATCCGTAATAAAAATATTAAAGAAGCAAAACAAAAGAACGGAGTAAAAAATGTGAGGTTTAGATAAACTATCTGCTGAATACAAAGAAGACATACAAAATCAAATGGCCAAACATTGCAAGCAAACAGACATTAGTATCACTGATCACCATTGCCCAAAAAGTACTCGGTTGCGGAAGACCATCCAAATTTCTTGGTATTTGTATGCATGATCATTACCTCAAAGGAAATAGAATAAACAGAAGATAGTTAAACCAGGTAGTTTTGTAAACAAAGCAAGACAAAAAGTGGATGAACTAATAGTAGTGAATAAACTGAAAAGATTTGCTCATAGATTTAGCTAGCATATTCTATGATGAACTGAGCAACATATGAATATTCTAATTAGAACAAAATGAAAGAACCAAACATTGCAAGACCTATTTCTTTTCAGGAAAGAACTAAAATTTCTCACCCAACATGAGTAGTCTATACAGAGGGCCCAAAAGAACTTGGAGTCATTTTCCAATTCTTCTCGTTATACGTCCGTAATAAAAATATTAAAGAAGCAAAACAAAAGAATGGAGACATACAAAATCAAACAGCCAAACATTGCAAGCAAACAGACATCACTATGTTCGGCAAGTATGCAGTAAATAACACCAATGTAAAATTGGGTGCGTAAGGCCATCCGAATACTTTTGTATTGTTGACCAGCATAGGAATTTCCTCAAATAAGAAAACTAACAGAGAGGAAAGTATGGTGTAGTAAACTGAATCAAGCAATAGTACAATGTTGGAAAAGATAGTATCAAAAGATAATCTGCAGTAAATTGAACCAACAATTATGATTTTCGTTTCTATAAGTTGCTACAACATTCATTCATGTTTAACAATACGGACCAACTACTCAAATGCAAAACATTGATTTATATAGGAAATATTGATATGTTTGAAGCTTTTAAGAAGCATGAATTTAGGTAGGAAGTAATAGGAACTTAATAAAAAGGAAACACCAAAAGGTTGGCGTTTCCAAATAGAAGGTATTTGTTTTTATACTGCTGATCTAATACAATGAGCGAATAAGAATCAGCTAATTTGCGAGATGTATTGAGGAAATAAGAATTCATACATAAATTAGATCTCTGCAATCAGTAAGAAGCAAATGAAAGGTTCAAGAAGAAACATCCTACTACTCTGTTGGTAAACTATGGATTATTCAAAGTTAGAATTGTATACTCTGTATATATATAAGAATAGGTAAGAAAAAAAAGAGAGCATGTAGTATAAAGCAAGCAAACCTTACGAACATACGCCGCAAGTTAAACCTCAGTATAACCATATCCAAGCACAATTCCAGAAAATATTCGGCCAACATACGATTTAAACCAAATCATAAACGATAGAACAATTGAGTACATTTAAAGATGGGCCCCACTTTGATGCAATCTTTGACTTACATGCATTCAGAAATTGGATTTGTTCAAAACATGAATTAGAAGAACCGGGTCAACAACTCATAGGTAAGTAAAAAAAGGGGAGAAAAAATTACAATTTAGAAGACATCAAGAAGAAAGAAATGTACAATCCAAGAAAAAGGGAAAACCGGGTTAGACACGTCAGAACACATCAAACAGTGAGCAAACTGCCTTTTTCTTTTTTTTCCTTTTGCTTTCTTACTTGCTTACCAGTTGTAGGTAATTTCTGGGGTTAGCTTAAAACTAATGCTTTGATTCTTTTTTGTTGTAAGATCATATTATCTTCTTTTTCTTTTCAGTTGTGTGAAATTTCATCATCTGAATCATCGTTAGCAGTAAAGTAGCTTTCTTCCGCTGTAGATTTTATGAAGCTTCAAACCACACAGTGGGTAACGGGAATACACAGACCTTCTCCTCATTACTTCTATTAAGGGAAAAATATTTGAGCGTAGTTCCACACACACAATTCGTAGTTCTATCTGTCGCCTCTCCCTTTCTTTCTCTAAACCGGATAGAAAGCCATTTTGCTGCTAATGGTGATTCAGATGATAGAACAATTCCTAAAGTGGGATGGAGGGCTTCGAAGTTAGAAACAGCATTTTTTTTGCTAACTTGTAAATGTGTACGCCTGAATTTGTAAATGCATAAATAGAGTAAGAAATTTAACCGCTTGTTTAAACCAGCTTTCTTGTTTTTGAAATCCTGCTGTTATAGTAATCAACACTATGTACATCAAATGAAGGATCCCTAATCTTGATTCTGTAAATTCTTCTGTATCCAAATTACTATATGATCTTCCATTGAAACACCTATTTAGATGCACGTTCCTGTATCAAAATATGTATTTAGGACACCAAAGTTCAGTAGGTTTATTACAATATTCGGTAAAACCTGAAATTCAAAATATGGCCGTTCCCAATTCCTTAACACAAGAAGGAATGTGGTGCATATTTATAACTAAAAAAAAAGGGACAAAGGACAGGCACTAAGACACAAAGTGAGTCTAATTTTCAGAAGAAGAGTCTTCTTCGGATGGACTCACTGAAGAAACAGAGCAGGCCCGACGAAGAGAGTTGATGGTCGCGCGGTGCTCGTCGATTGTACGGCGCATTTGTAGTCGCGCACTTACAAATTTGGCGTTGTCAGCAAGGGCAGAAGTGTAGCAATCTTTTAGGCCATTGTACTCTTTGGTTAGGTTATTGAACCGAGTCAAGAGATCGGCATATTGGACAGTAGTATCATTGTGCATATTTTTGTACAATATATAGTCCTCGTAATTTACATCTTTAATCTGCAAATCGAATTTACTCTTCATTTTCTCAATAGTAAAACGGGCGGCGTCTTCCTTTGCTTTCTGGATATCAGGAGATGGGCCACCCCAGCAACGGACGACTTCGACGACAGGGCCGACACGTGCAATTTCTAGCTCTATGTATGCTAGAAACCACCCCTCGCCAACTAAAGTCACCTCACATTGGGGATTTTCGATGCTTAGTTTCTCGGCTATTTCCTCAAGTAATTTAATGTAAGAAAGTTGAACAACGGCCATGGGAACAACGGTAGTTGAAGACAAACAGCTAGTGAAGAACGTAAAGAAGGAAAAGGAAAAAAAAACCGAGGCGTAAATTTACATTTTACAAAAAATATGGGGGGGGGGGGGGGTAAAAAGAAAGGGAATTTAGATTTTACAAACAATAAGGGGGAGGGGGGGTAAAAGAAAAGGACTAATGAGCTCAATACGTTAGTTGTACAACATTTTTTTTTGTGATGTGGAGATTATAGAAAGAACAATATATAATGTATTAACTCTGAGAATCAATAAAGCCCGTGTATTGTAACTCTCATGGAATTCTTAATCTCAATCTCAACTCTACCAACTGTACACACCATTTTGTTCAAGACATGTAATGTTTTTCTTACTCGAATAGTTAACCAAGACATATTAAATCCGCACATAACGATAGTAAACAATGTACATAGGGAAGCGCAAGAGGGAACCATTTAAAAAGAACAGTTTGTAAGGTTTAAAAAACCAAGTGCAACTATTTAAAACTGCATGTTCTAAGGTTTCAATCGAATATGAGTCAAATATTAGACCTACAAAATAGCCAACAATCATTTGGTATTAGACGAAGGAACCTATAGTTCATCTAAAACTATAGCTTTGATATAGAGGTAATCAACTTATTTGAAACTATATTTTTCAAATTAAGAGCCAACCATTCTTTACAGAGAGGAAGCTGTGTTTAAAATCTCAGACATTGGGAACTCAGAAAATGAAGAACATACATTAAAGTCTAAGGCATTCAAACTCATAAATTATGAACACTTATTAAAGATCAAGGCATTCAAAGTCACAAATTAGGAACATCTAACTTACTTCAAACCATATCTTTCATAGAGAAAATGAAGGTAAAGGCAATAGGATATATATATATATATACTCTCAATGAAACTATAGCTTTCATATAGAGGCAATCAACTTATTTGAAACTACACTTTTCATATAGGTAATACAGGGAAACGCAATAGGGAACCATTTAAAAACTGCAGTTTGTAACCACATTTTTCATAGAGAAAATGCAGGAGAAGGAAAGAGGGTATATATATATATATATATATATATATATATATATATATATACTCTCAATGAAACTATAGCTTTTATATAGAGGCAATCAACTTATTTGAAACTACAGATTTCATATAGATAATACAGAAGAACGCAAGAGGGAACCATTTAAGAAGTACAGTTTGTAAGGTTTAAGTACAGTAAGAGTCAAATACTGGGCCGACGAAATAGCCGGCAATTGTTTAAACCAAGTGCAACTATTTAAAACTGCATGTTGTAAGGTTAATCAACTTATTTGAAACTACACTTTTCATATAGGTAATACAGGGAAACGCAATAGGGAACCATTTAAAAACTGCAGTTTGTAACCACATTTTTCATAGAGAAAATGCAGGAGAAGGAAAGAGTGTATATATATATATATATATATATATATATACTCTCAATGAAACTATAGCTTTTATATAGAGGCAATCAACTTATTTGAAACTATAGATTTCATATAGATAATACAGAAGAACGCAAGAGGGGACCATTTAAGAAGTACAGTTTGTAAGGTTTAAGTACAGTAAGAGTCAAATACTGGGCCGACGAAATAGCCGGCAATTGTTTAAACCAAGTGCAACTATTTAAAACTGCATGTTGTAAGGTTTCAATAGAATATGAGTCAAATATTAGACCTACAAAATAGCGAACAATCATTTGGTATTAGATGAACGAACCTATAGTTCATCTAAAACTATAGCTTTCATATAGAGGTAATCAACTTATTCGGAACTATACTTTTCAAATTAGGAGGCAACCATTCTTTACAAAGAGGAAGCTATGTTTAAAATCTGAAATCTCAGTCATTGGAAACTCACAAATAAAGAACATACATTAAAGTTTAAGGCATTCAAAGTCAGAAATTATGAACAGTCATCAAAGATCGAGGCATTCAAAGTCAGAAATTAGGAACACCTAACTTACTTCAAAACCGTATCTTTCATAGAGAAAATGCAGGTAAAGGCAATAGGCAGTCATTCTTTACAAAGAGGGAATTATAGGCACAAATTACATCGAGGGTGCAAATTAGAACAGACGCTGTTTTTTGCTAACCAAATATACAACCTAGAATAGGAACGCTCAATTTACTTAAAACCATGTCATCCAAAGTCCACATATTAGCTGAGAAGATTAGGAAGATCCAACTTACTTAAGGCCATAACTTTCATAAAGAAGATGTAGATATGGCCTCAAATTAGTTGACTGTTCCTAATTTATGCCTTTGAGTCTCTTGCCTCCAACTGCATGTTCTCTATGAAAGTTATGGTTTCAGATTAGTAGAGTGTCCCTAATTTGTAGTTTTTTGTTTTTATAGACAGTATTCATTACTTAGGGAAGTTGGTAATCTTTATAGGTTTTGTTTTATATAGGTACTAATTGGTAAAACATTAGAGCTCGAATCCCCAAAATACAAACCTGAAATTCTACTTTTAAATCTAATTTGACCTTACAATGTTTGAATGCGAATGCCTTGTTCGTACCGCAAGCGAAGACTGCAAGCGAAACAATAAATTTTGTATCAAAATGAACCGCAACTGAAGGCCGAGTAATTTTGTAAAAAAATGGAAGCAAATCCCAAAGAGTTAATTTCATTTTCCTATAGATTACACATAATCTGCTTCGGGATATGATTTTACTAACTAAAGAGCAAAGGAGAAAAAATGGGAAGTTCGAACAGATTAGAACCATTCAGCATTATGTACCATTCATGAAGGAAATTCTCATTTACTCACCTTTTATTATCTGGCAATTATAGGAATTGAACAAAGAGAACCATAGAAGTTCTGAGCACACAAGTAACCACCGAAGCACTATGAGAACACAAATATTTAGGAAAGCACAGGGAGTTGGCAGCCTCATTTGCACATTAGCCAGTATTTATAGAGAAATCTCTAGAGCGAACATTAAGAGAATGTAGGGAAGGGAGGGAGAAAGGAGAGAGGGGAAGGTACGAAACAATTATTGGGGTTATAGGAGGTAGAAGGTAGAAGGTGGAAAATACTCACACAGAGGCGCACGACGGGTACATTTCCGGTGCATCAACGGTTGGGCCTCACCTCAGAGAGCACCTGCACATGGGTTTTCCCTTCTCCGCTTTTCTCTCGCCTCTTCTACAGGGGTTTATTCCCTCTCCCTGCTCCCTTCTAGAGGGCGGGTCGGATCAGAGGACGACAACGGCCTGTTGCGGGTACGCGCGCTGTACGGCGCAGGGGGCAGCCGGCGCGGTTCGTGGAAGTGGAGAGAGGCAAACCCATGTGCAGAGAGGGTTGCGGGAGAGAGAGGGGGAGAAACCCATCTGTGGAAGAGGTGAGAGAAAAGGGGGGAGAGGAGAACTTATGTGGGGAGGAAACAGAAATATATAAATTCCTTTTTATTACAATTAATGAGTTACTTTTTTGTAATAATATTAAATATATAAGTTTAAATATTAGACGTTAAATATTATATTAAATTTAAGTTCAGATTTAATTATGCTTAATTTTATATCTAATTAAAGAAGTTTTAATTTAATTACTTCAAATTGAAGATTAGAAATTTTAATTCCCAAATTTAAACGTTCTTTTAAATTTAAGTTTAGATTTAATTATGCTTACTTTTTAGATCTAATTAAAGAATTTTAAATTTAATTTCTTCAAATTGAAGATTAGAAATTTCCATTTCCTAATTTTAAATTGGTAGAATTTTAAATTTTTATTCATACTTATGTCGCCTTTAAATTAAATTCTAGAATTTAACTTTTCCCGTTTTACAATTCAATATTTCAAATTATGATTTAAATTTAACAATCGATTGAAAAATCGGAATAACGAATTTCAATTCAAAATATATTTATATGTTTTGTAGTATAATTTATTTTTAAAACCAACTGATAATGTAAAGCATAATCATTTAAGATAGTAAATATTCTTTTCAAATTATTTGTTTTTATAAATTTAAATATATAGTTTCCTTTTCTTAGTATAATTATTAAAAACATGTGATTAACAAATCAGAACGTACTCATTTAAGATTATAAATTTTAAAGTTTAAGCCATTGTATTTTATCAGTTAAATTTAATTTTTATGTAAACTCGTGTTATTATTTTTGTATTTGTTATTTGAGAATATTAGCGAATTAAAGTCTAAATATTAAATCAGAAATCTAAATTTTTATTTAAGATTAAATTTATTTGTTTATTAAATATTAAATCGCAAATCTCATTTTAAATTTAAGGTTAAATTTATTTGTTTGGAAATTTAATATTTAACATGAAATTTTAATTTTTTAAAAGTCCAAATTTAACATGCAAAGTATATTTCTTACAAAAGACATTAAATGTATTTCAAATTGAAGTTCACATTTAATATTCTTAATTTTTATATCTAATTAAAGAATTTAAAAGGTAACCTACTTCAAATTGACGCATAGAAATTCCCATTTTTAAATTTAACATATGAGAATTTTAAATTGTTATTCATGCGTATTTATCCTTCAAATTAAATTATATAATTTTACCTTTCTCTTTTTTTAAAAATTAAATATTAGAAATTATGATTTAAATTTCAACTTTTGATTGAAAAGTGGGAATATGAAATTTCAATTCAAAATATATTTATATTTTTTGTATAATTTATTTTAAGAAGCATCTTATAATGTAAAGGATAACATTTAAGATAATAAATTCTTTTCAATTTTTTTGTTTTTATAAATTAAAATTGATATTTATATTTTGTTAGTATAAATTATTTAAAGGAATGTGATTAACAATTTGAGCATACTCATTTAAAATTACAAATTGTAAAGTTAAAGGCATTTTATTTTATCACCAACGTTTAATTTTTTTATGTAGATTCATGCTATTACTTTTTTGATCTGCTATTTGAGAGAATTGGGGAATTAAAGTTAAAATCTGAAATTACAAAATCTTATAAAATTTAAAGGTAAATTTATTTGTTTATTAAATATTAAATCACAACATCTCCATTTTATATTTAAGGTTAAATATTATGTCTGATTAAATATTAAATCACAAATTTCATTTTAAATTTAACGTTAAATTTATTTGTTTGAAAATTTAATATTTAAGACCAAATTGAATTTTGTAAAAGTGCAAATTTAAGATGCACGGTAGATTTCTTATTGTTTTTTGTATGTAGCTTTCTTTTCTTCATTGTGAGGCCCTAAAACAAACTAAGCCGAAGATTTGCTTGAGTTTATTACATGAGATGGATGATAAATTGGTATTAGTAATTTTATGTAGCGAAAGCAACCTAAATTATGGGAAGGTAAAAAAATTATGTTAATTATTCTCATTGTTAGGGAAGTTCTCCGTATACAAATTATTTTACAAACAATAATACGTTAAAATTATGATTGGAATTTCAACTTCAATTGAGAAGTGGGAATATGAAATTTAAATTCAAAAATCCTTATATTTTTTTTTGTATAATTTATTTTAAAAAATAGTTTATAATGTGAATGATAAGCATTTAAAAGAATAAATATCCTTTTCAGATTAATTGTTTTAATAAATTTTTATTTTACTTTATGTAAATTCATGTTATATTTTTTTTGATTTGTTATTGACAAAATTGGGGAATAAAAGTTAAATATTAAACCACAATCTTATTTTAAATATTTGTTTGGAAATTCAATATGTAAGACAAAATTAAATGTTAACAAACCCAAATTAACAATAGAATTCGAATTTTCAAACCATTACCGTTATCTGTTTCCTTTTTTTTGTCTTTTTTCAATTTTGCATACATACTCGTGCATATAAATTGCACAACTGCAAGTATCCACCCGCTCCTTAGCAGGACATAAAAGCCAATTTGGGGGGCAAGAGTAAGGCAAAAAAGGGGAAAAAGGTGTAGAAAGTTGATAAAAAGAAGTCGAAAAGAACGGAGTAAAAAAGGCGAGCTCAGATAAACTATGTGTTGAATACAAAGAAGCAATACAAAATCAAAGGATCAAACATTGCAGGGTTTTTTTTTTTTTCAGGAAAGAACCTAAACTTTTGCCCAACATGAGTAGTCTATCTAGAGGGCCCGAAACAACTTGGAGCCATTTTCCAATTCTTCGTTATACATGCGTTAAAAAATATGAAAGAAGCAAAACAAAAAAATAGAGTAAAGAGGTTTAGATAAGCTATCTGCTGAATACACAAAAAGACATACAAATTCAAAGGCGAAACATTGTAAGCAAAAACATCAGTATCTTTCTGCAAGTATGCAGCAAATAACAGTAATGTAAAATTGGTTGCGCAAGGCCATCCGAATTCAGGAAGATTTTTCCTCATTCATCACCATTGCCCAAAAAGTACTCGGCTGCCGAAGACCACCCCAATTTTTTGCTATTTGTATGCATTACCATTGCCTCGAAGGAAATAGAATAAACAGAAGAGAGTTAAACAGTTAGTTTTGTACAAAGAAGCAAGACCAAACTGGATGAATTAATAGTAGGGAATAAACAGGAAAGATTTTCTAGATTTAGCTACATATTCTATGAGAACTGAGCAACATCTGAATATTCTAATTAGAACTATAGGACCTCTGATTGTTGACCTACTTTTGTTTGTTGCCCAGCGTAGGAATTTCCCAAAAATAAGAAAACTAACAGAGAGGGAAGTATGGTGTAGTAAATTGAATCAAGCAAT
>CM055060.1:9589126-9627281 GCA_029204045.2 Tillandsia leiboldiana
ACACTATGAGAAGAAAAGATGAAATGAGAAACAATATGTTACGTTTTTAGCCTTTTAGATGAAACAATCCCACTGCTAGACCACTCCAACAGCAGCAGCCAGTTGAGCACCCTGGTGGTTTCAACTTCCTCTTGGACCTTGGGTTCTTCGAGGCTGGGGACTTTTAGGGAAGCTCTTACAAATATACCTCCGGGTAGACTTGAAAGTTAGGAGCTGTGGAGTTCTTCCACCAGTTTCTAGATATTTTTCGATTAAGAATGTTAATAAAGATTCTTTAATTTGGATTAGCTAAGGTTTGGATAGGTTCTTTGAATTTTTCCTTTACAAGAGCTTGTGATTTGTTAGAGATGATATGACTTCAGCTAGAACTTGTGGGAAAACTTTGTTTGAAACTCTTGAAGGTTAGTTTTGTGGAATTTGATTTGAATTCTTCAACCGGAAATCAGGTTTGAGGTGTTCGTGTTCTTAACTTTTCAAATCACCTTTCAGGTGTGGTTTCATGCTGATTTCTGCTGGAAATTTTTGATGGATTAGGAGCTTGGGAACACACTTAAGAGTGTTGTGCACCTTTTCTTCTACTTGGTTGCTCTGTGGATTTACTGGAATAGCCGCCACAATAGCTCGAACTTCAGCAGCAGTAGCAGCCTGGTGCAGGAACAGCAGTGAAGTAATTTCGAATGTTTTTTCCCAAAACCAGCAAAACTATTACACAACATTGCCTAAACAAGAAACTGTTATCTCCAAATATATTGAAGTTTAATCCTTATATTTGCATTTTTATGATATTTGGCAGAATTACTTTAGATCAAATGACTGAAATCAATTTAAAACTGCCAGAAGAATGAAAATTTAAACTTCTTTGAAATCAACTTCTATTTGTGAAATTGGAATTGCAGCCTTGGATCCTAATTTATGTAGAAAAATTGATAGTTGCCAGTTGTGCCAAACTAAAAAGTCTACTATGAATCCGAATAAAAATACAATTTCAAGCTGACATTAGTATTTAAATTATGATTGAAAATTATTACTATTAAATTATAATTTTTGAAATTTATAATTTGATTAGAAATTTTACAATATAAATTTAAATAAGATATGCAATTTTAATTTTGAAAAAAAAGGAAAAAAAACATTACCAGAAATACTCAGTTTATTAGTCTTTGGATCAAAATCTACGGCCCCAGAAAATTCTCCGCACTTCATTTTTCAGCTGCATGTAGAGGCTATAAATGGTGGCGGGAACAGCGATGAGGAAGCATCCAGCCAATGCTTCTTCATCAGTGATTGTAATGACCATTTATAGCATAGGAGAGTAGATCCAATGTGCTTATGGATTTTTGGGAGCCTCTAAAGTGTCAAAGCAGGGCCTAAATGTTTGGTCCATTGATTGCTTTTGTTTTGGGCTCTCCCCCAACGAGCTCAACGAGATCCGCCCGCCTCCACACCAGCGACGCCGTCGGCGACCGCGAGAAGGACAACATCGAACTGCGCCTCCCCCGCGCCGCTCCCTCCAGCGCAACGTACCATTCCTCGGCATCTGCCGCGGATCCCAGGTCTTTTCTTTTTTTTCCTTTTTTTTTTTCCCTTTAAATTCCTGGTTACTCCTGTACCGTAAATAATAAAAAATAAAATTTAAAATTTGAAACTTTTGCTGCGCAGGAACTTCTTATGAATAGTATAAATTTCTTATTCTAAAATAAAGTTGTTCGTTCGCCTAGAGCCCCATTCATCCTACAATCAAGAAGCCCAATGGTGCAAAGAGACAGGAAGGAGGGCAGGGGACTTGGTGTACAGAAGCTGACTACAAAGGTTGATTCTCTCTTAATTGCTATATATTATCAACTAAATGATGCTCATTGCAACCATATTATTATCATTATTACGAATGGTTTTCTGTAACCGCATTTCTCTATCATATGGTTCGAACCATGATATTCAGTTGGGAGAATTTATAGATTTTACCTGAACCATAAAGTATCTTCAAATTGCTATCTAAACTTGAGAAACTTTGATTTCCTACCCAATTGCTCTCTGAACTTGCAAATCTTTGATTTCACTATCCAGATTGCTCTTTGAACTTGAAAATCTTTGATTTTGCTACCCAAATTGCCTCTGAACTTGACAATCTTTGATTTTGCTATCCAAATTGTTTTATTACAAGTGAAAAAAGTTGATGAATATTTTGTAAAGTATGAGAATATTATGGTACGTTATAGAATATTTTTAAAAGAAGTTAAAATGGCTGTTCAGTTCTTACTATGGATAACTAAATTAAATATACTATAAGGTTAGGTAGTAAAATCGCAATTTCAGATGTTCAGTTTGTATGGAAATACTCCATATATTATGACCCAGCCATAATGTCTATATTTAACATATGTTGATTGATCTATAAGGAAGCTATTAATCATGTCTTCTTTTTTTTTGTTCTGGTACTAAATGAACAACATTTTCTTTGTAGTTGTGCAGTCAACAACTGTGCCTGCTTCAATTAGACTCGACAGGAATGGACGTAAACTCAACATTTCAGTTAAGAACTACGAACAAAGGGGTTATATGGTTGGATCAACTATCAGCCATGCCCTTGGACACTTATGAGGTATTGTAGGATCACATAGGGAAGATTCGGATTACTTTTATGAATAGTCCAGGAAGTGAAAATATTATGTTTCACCAGCCAAGAAATTTTTTCTCAAAAAATGGAAGTTGATGCCAAATATTATACATATACAATATGATAGTGTATGCAAACCTGTTCGTTTTGAACTACTTTTGATGTTTGTTGATGGATGTGCTGGCCAAATGACAAATATTACAATTTACAATGAATATTTAATCGATTATTCTTCAGTATTGGATACCAGCATCAAGCAATTGATACGATTCGCTATCACGTCTTTGCTTATACTGCATTAATAATCTAGCATTGTTCCAACTTACAGTGGTATTATATTATTTAAAATATGGTTGCGCCTTAGAATGAAATCATGCTATTGAGATATGTTGCTTCAACTTGGTGAATTTGTTCCTGTTCTTGATTGCATTGTGGATGGTCAACAATAACGATTTTTACTTCTAAAAGTTTAATGATTTTTTTCACTTTCTGGTATTTTGTTTTGAGTACCATAGATATGTAGACCTTTATTTATCCATAGCATGTTTTGTATTTAGCATTGAATATATTCCTTATTCTGCAATTTCTTTATCTTCAACATGTATTCATCACACACATACGACAAGACAAGATCAACATTAACTAAATAGAACCAAGTTTTGACCCATCAGACTAGAAAAAAGAAGAAGAAAAAAGAGTAACTTATACATCGATATCCTACCAAGAAAGTTTTTCAATCTACTGGTTACTGCATTGAAACAAATTTGAGTTCATGCTTCAAGTAATCTTTTGGCCTTTAGATTGATTTTGCGGCAAATCATGTGGAATTTGAGCATTTTCCTGTCATATTTGTTCCTAAACTCTATCATTAACAGAATTAAACCTGTAGTGACGGTTCATTCGCCTATACCTTATAGATCGAAAAATACAGAGGAGCTAAATATTGTTTATCGGTGAACTTGTGACGAAATTATGGAAAGGTTTTGCTAAGGTTGGTATGCTTAAGTTGTTACTTTCCAATAACTTCGGTTCCTAAGCAGGTTTGAAATTTTTGTGGCCAACATATTAGGCGAAATATTTCGAAAGGCATAAATGCTAGACCCTATAAATTAGGTTTGTTGTGGATTTCTAGCAAGATACAGGACGACCTTTACCCAAGTTTGGAGAATGGGATGTCAATGACCCTGCTTGCGGAGAGATTCACTGTCATATTCAACAAAGCCAGGGATGAGAAAAAGACCGGTGGCAATGTCCAAGGTTCAGACTCTCCTGGAAAAGGGCACAAGATCGAGAAAGAGGGAGCTTATTCTTCCAGATCCAATTCAGTAAGTTTTTTTTATTACTATAAAGATGTTTAGCATGCTTTTAGACCCATAACTTTGTTTTGGCTTGCATTCTTCGTGAGTTGATTCATCATATGACACTTTATGTGAATCTGCAGAAGAAATGGTTGTGCTCCATATTGTCCAGTCCTGCACAATCTTGAAGAAGGAAAATCTCATTAATCTGCAAGAATTACTGTTGTGTGCATCAATTTTGGTAAAACACCAATTTAGTTTGGTATGTAAATGAATCGTAGCTTGCTCTTGATCTCTTGATAAAGATAGTGTAGATATGATATGGAGCAAAATGAGATTGATCTTCAGAAAGTTGAGTGATGTTGAGTACAAATGCATGCTTTCATCGCTCACAAAGTTAGGTTGTATTGAGGAAGCGGAAAATGTTTACAGTGAATGGGAGTCAGTATCGGGCACGCGTGATTCAAGGGTACCAAACATTATCCTTTCCTTTTACATTAATAATAATATGATAAGCAAAGCGGAAAGTTTTCATAAGCATACTGTACAAATTGGAATTAAGTCTTGCTACTCTACATGGGAATTGTTAGCTTTGGGTCATTTGGGCAGGAAGCATATGGACAAGGCCTTAGATTGTTTGGAAAAGGCATTTTCAAGCTTAGAGAGCTTGAGAAGATGGGTGATGTTGAAGGTGCAGAGAAGCTCTTGGTTATGCTTCGGGGTGCTGGGTATGTAACCACTGAGATTTATAACTCATTGCTTCGAACATATGCAGAAGCTTGTAAGATGCCTCTAATAGTTGCCGAACGTATGGAGGAGGACGATTTCCTGATGGATGAGGAGAGTAAGCAGTTGTTGAGGTTGACAAGCAAATTTTGTGTTGGTGGAGCTTCTACACTAATTTCTTGAGAAGGCTCAAATTTCAGGGATGTACTATTGGATGGTAATAGTGTACTGAAAGATAATTTTTCTTCTCAATATAAAATTGCAGGATTGCTTTTTTGACCCAACTTGGTAATACTTAAGAACTTCATAGGAGCCTAATCATATTCTTCTACTAGGAATTAATCACATCAGTGGCTCTTGCTACTCTTTTTTGTTACAAATTCCTGCACATGGTTTCGTACTTGGCAACTCCTTGTACCCTGCTTCTCAATATATTTGCTTGCTGTTTGCATTTATTCAAGTCTATGTTTCCCCTGAATACTTGAATTTGCTTTTTACCTATGATGATAGTCTCTTTTCTTATTTTCAGGTAGGATACTCTTTTCGCCAGCATTTCTTCAATCTTTTTCTACTTCCCTCTAATAAATTAATAAATTTATTAGCTAAGAATATTATGTACGATAATAAAAAATATATTTATTAATTAATTATAAAATATAATTTATCTTTTTAATTAATTAGTAAATTTTCAAATTAGTTGGATGATTAGTTAAAAATTTTATTTTATTACTCATTGGCTAATATAAATATTAATTATTAAATAAACACAATAAATAATTAAGTTTTAACAAGCTAATTAACCATAATTAATTAATTAACTATTTAAGTAATAAATAATGACTAGATATATTAATTAAATTAATTAATAAGTTAATACAAAAGTTAAAATTAGATTTAAGTTTTAAACAGTTGTTTCAAAATCATATCAGCATATTCTCCAAAAAAAAAAAAAAAAAAAAGGAAAAAAAGAAAAAAAAAAAGACTACTATTCCTTTTACTTCAAAATAATGTTGGGGTACAATATGGGAAATAAGAACTAATTATTCTTCTTTTTTATATTCCAACCAAACAATGATGAAGAGTATGTAGTTGGAGCTGAAGGTGTCCGTGAATCAGATCGGATTTGAATAGTTAACTTCGGATCGGTCCGGATTTGAATACTTAAATTATAAATGATCCCATCAGATCTATTTGAGTAAATTTGGATAGTGATTATCTGTATACTATCCACTTAAGATCAGATACGAATATCCGCATATACATATTTTCTTTTTATAAATTTTATTAAATTACGAAATACAATCAACTTCTTTGCAACCTATCTGTTGTACTCCGGATCAATCTTATGTTGGATTGCCACATTATAAGTGTCAATTCTGCGGAGCTTTACTGTGGTACAGTGAAAGAATTTACAAATCTCAAATGGAACATACACCAAGATTCTCTTTGTGTTGTCAAGAAGGTCGGGTTAGCTTACCTTTGCTACATGAAGCGCCAGCTATTCTAGCTGCTTTGTTGGATTACCAAGGTGGACAAGAAGCTAAGAAATTCCGTGAGAATATTAGAGCATACAATTCTATGTTTGCATTTACGTCGATAGGTGCAAAAATAGATTTAGAGATTAATAAAAGACCGGGACCATACATTTTCCGAATTAATGGTCAGAACTATCATATAATGGGTTCTCTTCTACCGATAGACGGTGGGCGGCCTAAATTTGCTCAACTTTATATTTATGATACTGAAAATGAGGTTGATAATAGATTAGCGGCGCTTGGGGTGAATACAAATGACGACACTATTAGTAGAAATATTGTCGTAAAGTTGTTGCATATGTTTGATACGGAAAATGAAGTGGTTAAGGCATTTAGGATGGCGAGAGATCGTTTTGTACAAAATAACTTCTTACCGATGAAATTACGTTTGATTGGTACACGTACAGAAACGTCAGAACAATATAACGCTCCTACCAGTTCTGAGATTGCTGGTTTAATAGTAGGTGATTTGGGTTGTTCAGATCGGCATCGCGATATTATTGTCGAGCACAAAACGCAAGGGTTAAAACGCATTAGTGATTTACACCCTTCTTTTATGGCAATGCAATATCCCATTCTATTTCCATATGGTGAGGATGGTTTTAGGCTTGGCATACAATGTAGAGAAGCACGTCGAAAGAAAACGAACTCTAGGCAATATATTACAATGCGCGAGTTTTATGCTTACAGAATTCAGAACAGATTAGGTGAAGGAAGCACGTTGATACGAGGTGGTAAACTTTTTCAGCAATATATTGTCGACGCTTTCTCGTGTGTTGAAGAAGAAAGACTTCAATATATTAGAAACAACCAATCTAATTTACGATCCGAATTATATAAAGGTATAAAAGACGCTGTGGTTGATGGAGATGTTAATGGAGATGCTATTGGTAAAAGAATTATATTACCGTCAAGTTTCACAGCTGGTCCTCGGTACATGATTCAAAATTACCAAGATGCTATTGCTATATGCAGACACTGTGGGCCTCCTGATTTATTTGTTACATTTACCTGCAATGCACAGTGGCCTGAAATTCGAAATGCTTTGGAATTTATTCCTGGCCAAAAACCTGAGGATAGGCCCGATATTGTGAGCAGATTATTTAAGATAAAATTAGAAGCTTTGATGACTGATATAATAAAAAGGTACCTTCTTCGGGCGATCGGTTGCAGGTACACAGTCGGTAAACATAATCTATATTTTCCAGCTAATAGTTCGTTCTCAAATATAGCATATACTTACCAAATAATTATTTTCTCTATGTTCTCTTTTGTATGTCTTTATTCCTCTCTGGTTGTCCTGCAATCTATGTCCAGAATTATATACAGTCGAATTCCAAAAAAGAGACCTCCCTCATGTTCACATTTTAATATGGTTACATGCGGAGCATAAATATTTAACAACTACGGAAATAAATTCTATCATTTCCGCAGAAATACATGATAAGGTTTCTGATCCATATGGGTATGCAGCTGTTGAGAAATTTATGATTCACGGCCCATGCGGAACAAGTAAACCAAGGGCGCCGTGTATGATCAAAGGCCGATGTTCGAAACATTTCCCAAAAGAATATAAGAGTGAAACAGTAATAACTCCCGATGGCTTTCCCATTTATAGGAGAAGAGATAATGGGAGATATGTGTTAAAAGCTGGTATTCAACTTGATAATAGATTTGTCGTTCCACACAATCTACGATTAATTGTTAAATATGGAGCTCATATTAATGTTGAATGGTGTAATAAATCGAGGCTTATCAAATATTTATTCAAGTATGTCAACAAAGGTCCAGATAGAGCTTCTGTTGTTGTGGAAAATAATTTGGCTTATACCGAATCAAGTTCTGCACCACAATCTACATATATTGACGAAGTCAGGCAATATTTAGATTGTCGCTACTTATCAGCATATGAAGCTATTTGGCTATTATTTGAATTTGATATTCACTTTAGACAACCATCCGTTGAGCGTTTGACTATCCACCTACCCATGATGAACAATGTAGCATATCATGGTTCGCAAAATTTAGTTAATGTTTTGGCCCGCCCTAATATTGAGAAGTCGGTGTTGACTGAATGGATGTACACTAATACCATATGTGGCGATGCTCGGGAACTTACATACACTGAGTTTCCTACAAAATGGGTGTGGCATAAAAAAGATAAATTTTGGTCTAGAAGGAAACAAGGATATCGTATTGGCAGAATAGTTTATATACATCCAAATGCAAGCGAATTATATTTCTTAAGAATGCTTTTAAATATACTAAGGGGTCCAAGAAATTATGTAGAAATTAAAACTATTGATGGCGTTGTACACGACACATTTCGTTCTGCATGTGATGCTCTCGGATTACTGGGTGATGATACAGAATGGAGGGAGGCGTTTGAAGAAGCATCACATTGGTCCTCTTCTGCTGGACTTCGACAGTTATTTACAACCATAGTGATATTTTGTGAGGTGACAGATCCTCTCAAATTATGGACTGAGTATTGGCAATTAATGTCCGATGATATTTCATACAAATTGAGGCATATTCTTGGAATTCGAAATCTCCAAATCCCTGAAATTGAGCTTCAAAATCATGTTTTGTTTGATCTCGAGGTTCTTTTCAACAAAAACTCTGCCTCACTATCTGATTATAAACTCCCAAATCCTGGCAGGCTAATTTTTGATGGCTTGGATAACAGATTAGTAAGGGAAGAATTGGATTACAATAGAGCGGAGTTGATACAGGATCATACCGAATTATTTGATGGCTTAAACGATGAACAACGAATAATATATAATGCTGTCTTGGTTTCTGTATATCAAAATATTGGAGATATTATATTTGTTTATGGACATGGTGGAACAGGGAAAACATACCTTTGGAAGACCATTATCTCAAGATTACGTTCAGAAGGAAAAATAGTTCTGGCTGTTGCTTCCTCAGGTATAGCATCCCTTTTATTACCTGGAGGCCGAACAGCTCATTCCAGATTTAAAATACCTATACAAATTAGCGATTGTTCTATTTGCGAAATTAAGAAAGGTACACAACTTGCCGCTTTAATTTTCCATGCAAGCTTAATTATTTGGGACGAAGCACCTATGAATCATCGGAATTGTTTCGAGGCTTTAGATAAATCATTAAAGGACATTATGGGGATTGCTGATTCAGGAACTACTGAAAATCTTTTTGGAAGAAAAACTATTCTTTTTCTCCATTAACACTTGATTTAACCGCTCCTACAAACAGAAATATAAAAGAGTGCTGTTTCGTACTCATGAGCAAATAATCTCAAATCATGTTTCACATCGTTAAAATCACAAATTCAGAAATAAATTTTATAACTACATTACCTGCAACTTTATATACTCCTTCTCCTTCTTCTTCATTTCATGTATTTGTTGTGTTCTCACTTGCTTTTAAGAAAAAGCGTAAGAAAAAGATAATGCGGTGAGAAGGCGTTATTTTAAAGGAAAAGGTGCAAAAATAAATAATACTTGTATAGTTAGAGAAGAGGAGAATATTATTAGAGAATTTAAAAGAACATGAGAAGCATAACGACAACATTTAATTAGGGGATCAACTTTTGTAGGAAAATCAATGTATCAATATATCTATATAAATTCAAGCATAAATCAAATAAAACGCCAGTGGAAAAAAAAAAAAAAAAAAAAAAAGGGTTGGCAGATGTATCTTCTCTAAATTTGTATGGTAGAATACGAAAGTTAATAGTTGCAGGCTTGCAGCTATATATTATTCAAGTACATTTATATATGAAGGATATTTTTTTTTTAAAAAAATCACCTTTTCTACCATCATTGCCTTTACGGACATGCAAGGAATGGAAAATATGTAACCTATATAATCAAAACCACCAATATCAGAAAACGAATAAAATTTAAAAATAAGAATTAAACAAAACCAAAGCATTAAAACCATTAGAAAATAGCTATAGATAACAAAGGAGAAGCATAGTTGTGAATGAATGACATAGCCAATTACAGTGAAGAAGTAAACAACAGGAGAACAAATATGTAAAAGAGAAAAATAAACGCTAGAAAGTATAAAATGACAGTACAGAGAAGGTGTGAAGGGGTTCAGCTTCCCAGTGGGTAGACATCAATAATAATAAGTAAACATCAATCATTCACCAATAAAAGGAAAATGTAAAATTCTATATACAGATATAAAATCACAATATTTATTCTAATACAAATGTATCCTTCTATATCTTGATTATCTTGCGGAGTTGTTGTCATTAAGCCATCAATTGGCACGAATTGTGGCACTATTTAAATAGATTATTTAAATAATCATTCTCACATTCAGAGGGGAAGATGTTTTCTAGTTCTATAATTTTCTAGTTCTATAAGAATTTCAAAAAGGTTGTTTCATTCATGAGCCTAAATTATTCCAGGAAGGTACTGACAGCATAGCCTCGTCAATCATATGTTTCATGTCTAGTCTTCTCTTATTTTCTTTTGGATGTAAATTTATTGCCGAAATCACAGTTGCTTTCAGGCTACCAAGATGATTGTAAGGATGTGGCAATTTCCTGTGGCCTACACATCCTTTTTTCAATTGAGATGCTTATTTGGTTTATGACTGACTGAATATGATCTCATTTTCCTTTTCAAATTTAATTTAACTCCAGTAGTTGTTGAGTCACCTGTTCTATTCAATGGCCATTCTATTTTGTATATCCTAGACCATATAAACTTGGTTTGTTGGAGAAATAACTAATAGCTAATAACTAATGGCTAATTGCACTTGGATAGATGTGGCGAAGCTCAGGTCCCTGCTCAAAATACATGTATTCACACTTTTATATAACACTGTAGTATGCCTTGCCTCAAGACAACAGCAAAACAGTATAATTAAACTAAATAATAGTATAATTAAAGTTGATGAACAACACCTAAAAGTCAGAACAGATAACACCAAAAAAGTCTTTTTTTTTTTCTTCCGTTCCTTTTCTTTCCTCCATCCTGTTATTAAAAGTTTTTTAACCTAAAAAATTTCTGATTAAGTAGAAGTTAAAGAGAAGGACTCTCATCTCATTAATCCTCAAAACAATCAGATGAATCAATTGCTATAAGATATCAACAAAATCACCAAAAAATGAATCAAATACTTTATCAAAGAAAAAAAAAGAATAGTAAATTTGAAAAAAAAAAAAAGAAGACTATAAACAATGAGCACATACTGAGAGCTAGGATTATATTTACATCCTCAGATTTAAAGAGAAGGACTCTCATCCTTATATTTACAACAATATTGCATCACTGTTCTGCAATTTTTAGGTTTAGTGCTTTAAACTTGTATTTGATTTAATTAATGTTCAAGTAATGGCACAAAAACCAGAAGAGCGATCCAAGAATGGAACGAAAGAGTAGTATCAGAACTGGATTTACCTCTCAATTTCAAATTCTTGATGTCCGACCAAATGAAATTTATACCCACCTGCATCAACAGATATTAAATATGAAAACAGATGCACGCTATGTTCATCTGATATAAAACATTGTAGCAAAGCTTGTCCATATAACTAATCTAGTCGACGAAGGACAGAGGAAATCACCAAATATTTGTTGAAAAATGAGAAATATCTGAATAAAATCCAAAACTTCTTAAGGTAATTTAAGCCATATTTTCTGGTAGGAGGTAAATACCTCCGATTCTTCAGCATTCTGTGAAGCAATTTCAAGAGATTGTGGATCAAATCAATTCCAACCACGTGTCTGTCATGTCATAAGAGTGCCTATATAAGGTTCAAGGTTTTCATTAAAGAAAGGAAATATAAACATTAAACAACCTTAAAAAAATAAAGAGCCATAGAGACTTTTAAATTGGAGGGCAAAAAAAAAAAAGAAAAACCTATTTCTAGATAACCAATTAGTGAAGAATTAGACTTAAAAGAGATAGGTAGAGATGTTAAGACGACATCTGAGGTCCTGAACTCTGAAACCGGCTACCTAAACTTTCAAAATTTTGATTTACTACTTAACCCTACAATAGGTTTGATTTCAGTACCTCTCAGTCGGAAATTAACTGCATTCTTAACTTTTTTTTATGGAACATTCCACAACCAAAAAGAATATTCAAACTACGTATAATAATCTATAATTTTTCCTTCAAAAACCATTTAGTTCTAACAGAATTTAAAAGAATTTTCTAAGACAAAAGATAATGAAACATTAGGTTGTAAACTCAGATACCCGTTTCAAACTTGTGAAATTACTACACCTAAGAATTGTACATTAAGTTTTTTTCCTTCGATAAATTCCAAAACGTTTATATACTCACTCAGCACCCAAAAACCCCCTAGAACCGCCCCGCCCCGGCGTGCTCTGCGCCGATCTGGGGGTCTTGGCGGGATGATCGACGAAGAAGCGTGGCTCGCTCAAGGGCCCCTCTCTAGGGTTCTGGGAGGGATCGGGGATGGAGATGAGAGGCGACCGTGGAGGCGGAGGAAGGGTGGAAGGGCTCGGATCGACTTCGGAGGTGGTGGATCGATGCTTCGAGAGAGATAGATAGAGAGAGGGGGAACCCATGTGCGGGCACATGGATTGGAAAAGAGAGGAAAGGGTTTGGGAGAGAGAGAGAGAGAGGGAACCCATGTGCGGGCACATGGATTGGTCTCCCTCTCTCTCACTTCTTTCGCAGTCCAAACTGTGGCTCCTCCGCCTACGTGTCGTCCGAACCGCGGCTCCTCCGCCTACGTGTTGCCCGACCCGATCTGCCGTCTCTCTGCCGTCTCGCGGAGAACCCGGGCGAGAGAGAAGGGGAGGGCAGAGGCGCCCAGAAGAGGACACGTAGGCAAACGAAGCAGGGGAGGGCGACAGATAAGCTCTGAAGAACCCACAATTCATTAGTTTCTATTGATTGAAACGAAGAGAATGAGCAAGTAAAGATGGTCGCATGTGCGTGGGCCCCAATATTTATGATGTTTATGTGGTTAGGTAAAATGGAGTCGTCTTCAGGAAAAGGGTAGCTGAATTGGTCGGCCCCTCCTCTCGTTCCAAATAGAAAGGTTGTTGTTTGTATACTAGATTTAGCCTTTTCCTCTCCCTTTTTAAATATGGAAAATACTAGTTTTTTTAGTATACTATTCGCTTCGTTTATAAAAATAAATTTAGCTAAAAATATAAAGTAATTAGACTTCGAACTCGGATACCAACCACTAAGTCTTTTGTCACTTACGCTAGGGACGATCGGTAAAAAGACTAGTTGTTTATTTCAAAAAAAATATATATGCTATATCTTATTTATTTTAAAATAAAATATTTTAAAATGACGAATAAAAAATTTTATATTTTAAAATAGATAAAATGTAAGATATACTCCCTTTTGACCTTTTGAAATATATACATAGCATTGCTCTTCAAATATCTCCAAAATTCGAATGTCTCCCCACACAACGCACACACAAAAACAAAAACAAAAAAATTGATAGAAAATGAGTGGGCTTTGCACAGTTCACACTTGAGATGGGGGTGTTTTTATTCTGTTTAAACAGAGTCTCATATAAAATTTAAAATTTTCTTCTGATATTAAATATTTAATGTACAGATTTGTTTAAAGTTTTGCTTGTTTATAGATAACTATATAAATTTTAAAATTTTAAATCTGTTTTTCAGATTTTTAAAATTTTATAGTTAACCATCTAAGTTTATTTATTTATCAATTTAAATTGACTAATATTAATTAAACGGTCACATGAAAGGATTGATCTTGATGTCACTGGAAGACTTACAGAGACAAATAGATACTTGCGTCATGTAATTTCAATATGACCAATTAACGACAAGGCAAAAGAAAGTGATGCCCCCACCCCTTTTTTTTTTTTTTTTTTTTAGAGAGAGAGAAAGATAGCATATTATTTGTTTCGTTTATTTTAAAATAAATTTAGCTGAAAATGTGAAGTAATTATAATTCGAACTCGGAACCTCGAGTATGAACCATCAACTTTTTTGCCACTTGCAAACTCAGAATCTCGAATATCAACCATCATGTCCTTTTCCACTTGCCCTAGGAACAAATTGATTTTCTTCTATTTTTTTTTAAACATGTTTTTATGCAAATTCAATTTTTTGTAATTACCTTTTTATTTTAG
This sequence comes from Tillandsia leiboldiana, assembly GCA_029204045.2. Lineage (NCBI taxonomy): Eukaryota > Viridiplantae > Streptophyta > Magnoliopsida > Poales > Bromeliaceae > Tillandsia > Tillandsia leiboldiana. The sequence continues at coordinate 9,603,407 of CM055060.1, forward strand.
ATTTAAGCAGGATTTGTACCCAGAACATATTGCCTCAAGATGGTGGTAGAGAAAGTGATAAATTGTAAGTGATACCACTATAAAAAAAATTTCGGTATAAAAATAATTTTTAGACGACACTTAAGAAAAGTATCCTCAATTATTTCTACAATATAATAAATACTAACATTTCAAAAGACGTAGTGATATGAATATCAAATCAATTTATTAAATAAAAATAATAAATTTTATTATTATTTTTATCTTTTCAATAAGATTTTTTTAAAAAAAAATAAAAATTCTTGATATTTTAAAGTATCAGGAAATATATTACCGATACTTGGTATGCATAAACGTCGGTATATATGTGGTGACTATTCATTTTATATGTTGAATTTAAAAATTCTGATGCTTATATGTTTTATCGATAAATTTTTAAAATAGTGATATATAAAATTTATATATGTTGAATTTTAGAATAGTGATACATAAAATTTTATTCTTATTTTTATTTTTTCAATACGAATTTAAAAAGAAAAAAAAAATTTCTTGACATTTTAAAGCGTTAGAATATGTTTTACCGATACTTGATATGCATAAGCGTCGGTATATATGTGGTGACTATTTATTTACAGATATTTTAACGAGTTTTATACGTTGAATTTAAAAATTGCGACGCTTATATGTTTTACCGATAAATTTTTAAATTCTGACACTTATATGTTGAATTTAAAGAGTTTTCATATATGGATAAAATTTAAAATTCTTACACTTATATGTTGAATTTAAAGAGTTTTATAGGTTGAATTTAAAAATTTATTCATTTCTATATTTTTTAGAATAGTGATACAAAATTAATTTCTAAATTAAAGAAATTCTAAAATTCTTTATATATATTAAATATGTTGAATTTGATTATAAACCTATGTTCAAATTTTTTTAAAAATATTGATATAAATTAATGACTAAATTATAATTATAATACTCCTTAAATTAATATGTAAATTGTAATTTTAATTTTTTTTAAAAAATTAATGCCTAAATTGTAATTCTAAAATATTTTAAATTAAACTTTTTAAATTAATGACGAAATTGTAATTCTAAAACTCTTTAAATTAATGCCTAAATTCTAATTCTAAATTTTTTAAAATTAATGCATAAATTGCAATTCAAATTTTAAACTCCTTAAATTATTGCAAAATTAATGACTAAATGTCACGTCTCGAGTTTCAAAAAGCGGTCTATATATATATATATATATTTAATAAATCAGAGTTTAAAACTTTGAAACCCGGAACGTGGATAAATCGCCACATGCATAGAAAATTCTCTGTCCACATGGACAGAGTCTCCCCTATACATGCTCGGCTAGGCAAGTACAACAGTGCAATCAATAGCGACAACCACTTAACTAAATATAAACAAAACTTCTACCACTAAATACATCCACAAATCCATCACAAAGCATAATCCAACAATACTCAAAATAGTAACAACTCCAAAGCTATGACATCAGGATAAAGTCGTGATATTGGAACTGTAAATACTGAGCACTGGGCCACTATGGCCAAAAGCAGGGACAACTCTATCGCGACAACTCACTGGATCGTCCCGACATCTCAGCACCTGAATGACCTAAAATGGTGGTCACCCAAAGGGTGTGAGATACAACATAAATGTATCCCAGTGGGCACGACGGGCCGAGAAATGGCAAGTCGTACCTACCGGATATCATAATAAGCGGATAGCAATAACTGGATATAAACTGAAAGCTGAAAGGTAAGGTACAAATATGAAATCTAAGCATGCTGAAGTGAAAGCAGGGGTACTCATATATAAAGCTAATCATGCTGTAACTGACAAATCTGACAAACAGGAACTGATCATGCTACAGAACAGAGCTAGTATGATAATCAATAATATCAATGCTGTAAACAGGGAATGCGGATAATCACGGGTCAGTCATGCTAAATAAATGATAAAGCAACAATATCAATAGATCATGCATCACTACCAGAAGTACCTGCCACTATTGGTCACGAGGACCTCAGGCTAAATACCACCTGTACACCAATCTGCTGTCATAACCCTCTGGGCTCATGGGCCGCCACTATGGCAACTTTACCGGTAAAGTACACCACTACGGGGGATCGGCCCGCTAGTGTACATGAAAAGTACAGCTGGCTTTGTAACGATCATAATGCTGATGCTCAAGCTCATGGTCTAAAGACCAAACAAACGACATAAAGCAGGGAAATCCCTGTCGGGATGCTGAAAGTTGTAATCTCAAGTGGTGTTGTATACTGAACTAAACAACATAACTGAATAGCTGAACTGTATAACTGAACTGAATGACTGAACTGTAAACTGAAGCTGAATAACTGAACTGTAAAACTGAAGCTGAACTCCTATTCTAACATGCAGGAGAAGAATAGGAAATGCTGATGTAACTGAGCTAGTGTCCAAGCAAGCATGGCATATGTCCAAGTATATATCTCTATATATACTAAGTTCTGAGAATGATAGCATATCGATAAATTCAACTGTAAGATCAAGACAACATAGCTGTAATGACTGAATGATGGAATAAAGGCAAATAGAAAGGTCACCTGGGAATCAAGGTTAACCACAAACACAGGGGTCCGACCTACCACGGTACCCCATAGGGCCGAAATGATAAAGTCCGGACCGAAGATAAACCCACCTCAGGGTAGACGATCACGGTGACCGCTGGATGGTTCACGAGCTGGCGGCTAACTGCTGGGACCTGAATCATAATCACAGGTCAAAAAAAGACTCACTCATACCCAACCCACTGACACACTGTGTGCACAAAGCTTAAACAGGGAACTTCACTGAAGTTCCGGGATTTACCGAAATTTTCGGAAATCCGCCGATCGATCAACTATGATCCAAACCGTGGCTACAGGTCTCCGAATTTAACGAAACTTAACGTGCTGCCCCGGAACGCTTCACTGGAGACATTCGGGCACTCAAACTCCACTGGGTGCGACTCTATATTCAAACGGTGCCATAACCACTGAAATCACCTCCGGAAAAGCCGATTCCAGCTCCGAAAGTCGCCATCGCGAAATTGAAATCACTGGACCAGCTAGGACAGCATCAGGAACGGCCAAGGACATCTGGCATCTACAATTAATCACCGCAATCGCCGATAAACCGACGATTTTGCCGATTTACGGTTCGATAACCAATTTCCGCTCAACGGAAAACATCGGATCTCGAACAAAAAGTTTAGAGATCATGTGCACACTGCCCAAAGAAGCCCGTGTGGTCATAATTACAAATAGGCCCCTAGGGTTTCTAAAAATTGCATTAAAACATGTAATTTACCACTATTTAAGCTACAACTTTAAATCCTGGGGCTTTTAAACTGAAGTGAAATCATCAGTAACTGGGCTTCGATATTCTAAACATCGTGCTCGCTGTTCAGAAGCAGCGCAGAGCCCGAGAAAAACTTCAGGTCTACAAGCACCTTGACATAAAGGCTTATTTAGCCACAATGACCAAACCACTCAACCATTTGCAAAAGTAAGGTGAGCACCATGCTCAGAAGGTCGAGGGGATTCAGAGGCTCACCTTCGGGCAGGCCCAAGGCTGCCGGAACAGTATATAAAGAAAGGTTGGCCAAAAGTTATAAGGAATGGGCTCGGGTTGCAAGAACTTTATAACCAAGCACTTAGCTTGGGCTCAGAAGTGAGCATCATGCTCTGGTGACTGTGGAGACTCGGGGGCTCACCTCTGGGAGGTTGCAAAATGGTCGGAATAACACGGGGGGCAAGATGGCCCAAAGATAGCTATTATAGAGCTCGAACTTGGGGCATCACAGCAAAACTCAAGTTCAGATGGCATTTAAGGCAAGCATCAGATACTAGGGGTCTAGGGCAGTGCTTTGAGTGCCACGGGACCAAGCGCTGGCGACCCATGACGGCGGATGGCCGGAGTTGGCCATTTGCGGTTACACCAAGGTGCATTAATGGCAACTTCCCATGCACTAATTTTCAGAGCCATGCAAGGGCCCAGGTGGCTTGCACTCGATGCAGGGAAGCTTGCTGGTGCGGTGGCCAGCGATGGGAAGCGGCAGCGGCGGTGGCGGCAGAGCAAGCTCAGCCTGTCACGCCCCGGGTGTAAACCAGAACCCGGGCTCGTCCACAGATCCGCCGTGCACACGGTATTTCCCGTGTACACGAAACGCTGGTAACCTGCTCAGATATAAAAGAAATAATACAGGAGCATAAAAACAGAGCTAAACTAAAACTAATACATCTCAGACAAATGCTGGAAATAAAAGTACAACATAACTCTCATAAATATACATGTGTCTCTCCCAACTCACGAAGTAAATACAACCAGCTGGCCGAAGCCAGACCCAAAATAAAGGAAAATACAACCGTCTGAGTGTACAGGGAATACATCAAAACTGCTAAACTCGAGATCTGGGAAGTAGCTATCTAATCAGCGATCCTCTTACCTCGATCCTGGGAAGAGGGTCCCGCAACTCCCGCAGAAGACTCTGCAAAACAAAGGGAAAAAGAAAAGGGAAAACAGTGGGGGGGTGAGAACTACTATAAAAACAGTAGCCTCCCCTAGTGGGTAAACCTCAAACTCAGACATGCCCACTAGGACTACCAGAGGCGAAAATAAAATAAAGGTGGTAAGCTATAAGTAAAACTACTGATGAAAAAGCTACCACTAATATGTCTCTAAAATGCCCAGCTAAAAGAATAGCTAAAGGTATGCATCAGAATGTCAAAGCCTGCCTGACCAAACCCAATCAATACACCAGTAAACACTGGTACTGCCTGCTCTGCTGTCAACTCAAGAACCCAGTATCTGATCGGCACACGGCACGATCCCAAAGTATCCAATCGACCGGCACACGGCTCGGCCCTAAGCCTACTCCGGAGTGGCACTCGAGGGGAGCGACCCACACGAGTAAAGTATGTAACCATAAGTATCTGATATAGCAGGACTGGATCAAGACTCTAAATAAGTGGGTAAGACCATCCACTAAGGAAGCCCGATCCCTCACCTCCAATCTGATGCAATAATAATAATAATAATCCGGTCAACCGCCCACAGTCCGCGGTTGCCGCAATACCCAACCATCAATCCCCATCTGTCCCAAACACTAAACATCTGACTACACTATCCCAGACCCCGCTCGAACCCGAGCACACTATCCCCTAAGACTAGACAACAGGAGAAAGAATAAAAAAATATGGTTTCTCCTAAGTCAATTCCAGCATGATAGTGTAGCAGAAAAATGTGGCCTATCTAGGTGACCATACAAGCATGCAAAAGTCCTTTACTTAATGAAAATATCACAGGTATTCCAATTCTTACAAGAATTAAAGTATGCTATTGCTTTGGATATCTGATGTGCTAATATGCCACAAGCTAGTCTATACACATGCATAAGCCTCCCAATATACAAAAAGCATGATATGGTTTTAGCATATTATTACCAAAAGGTTTAAGCAACTTATCCTTTTTCCAAGAAACAATGATTCATTAATATCGAGTTCTCTAACGATGCATGTGCTAACAATCAATCAATACTTTCATACAAGCATGCAAGGTTCATCTCACTGATACAACTATCAACATGATATAGGAATGGCTCCAATACGCCTAGTGGGTCATCACAAGTAAGAGGTTTACAACGGTACCCACCTCGAGCGCTAAATCCTAAACCCAAAAGTGAAGTCCACGCTCGGTCCAAACAATCTCCACAACACTGCACAATATTCCCCAAAAGAACATACACAAATAATTATACATTGTTCCAACAAAATCTGCCCAAATTACAACAGTCCAGAGTTTCTCTGTTTTCACCTGCGTAAAATGCTCGGAAAATTCCAAGAAAAATACTGTCACGATCCTCGCGACGAACCCGTCGAAACAAGTACCTGCACGCTCAAATCCGAGTTTCCTACGCTGAGATACAAATTCGGCAAGGGAAACACCCCAACAAAAACTGTACAGAAATTCTGTATCAAAGAACTACAGTAAAAGGGGATCTTCACCTTCGGAAAATATTCAAACAAATCTGGGAAAATTCCAGGAGATTCCTTGCGAAGTGTAGATGAAAAATGCCTCTTGAAACGCCTCGATCCGATGCCTGTGCGCAAAGATATAGCCAAAACACCACAGTGCTGTCCAAAAATCCGCGAAGAAAATGGGTCAAATGGAAGCACAGGAAACTCCAAGGTCAACACGGAAAACGAGGAAACTCAAAACACAGAAGTTGGAGTCCTACCTGTCGAGAGTCCGATAGCGCAAGAATTACCTGAATCGGAGATCGGAGTGAGCCGGGGGAGTCCGCGCACCAAAATGCGACGAAACGGGTCGCCGGTGTAGAAGCGTCACTGTGCGCCGCGTCGCAGAAAAAACCGAAGTGGTGATCTCCAAAAATCCTCAAAGTCCTCCAAAGAGTTGTACACTGAGAGAGGAAGGGAAGCTCTGAAGGGCTTACTGTGAAAAGAGATCCAAAAGAGCCAGAAAAAAGGCTAAGGACCCCTATTTATAGGCCCAGCCCAAGCTGTTATTGGGCCGGATTCGGGCGCAATTTTCGGGCGCCCGAATCCGCCAAAGCTGGTCGCACCAATCCCGTCCGACACGCCCGAAACGCTGTGGTGATGCCACGTGTCCTTGCAACATGGAACAGCGGTGCAAAGGCCTCCGCCGCGCACCACGCGTCCCCTCTTGGTCAAAGGCGGTAGGTACGGCCCGCCAACGGCGGGCCGACACGTGGCCCGCACTCGAGTGCGGCCATGTGCAGCCGACCACGCCGCCTGGCGCCTCTACGCGCACGCGCCCCGAGGCACCACCTGCGCACTCCGTGAACCGCGCCTCCGTGAGCCAGCCAGTACCATGCCGCCACGTGTCATGCGCCCGGTCCACCGAAGCCGCGAAAAGTCGCTGAGACGCGCCGCGTGTGCCATCCACTCCGCGCACGCCACGCGTCCCGCCCCCACGGTCCATACACCCGCCACGCCTCCCCGTGGACCGAGCGGCGTGAGCCGGCCAATAATAGGCTGCCACGTGGCTCAGGCCGGTCCACGGTCCTCCCCCATGCACCGAAATTTTCCGAAAACTTCCGGAAGCCCCTTTTTGGTCATCCGGACTCCAAATTTAACAAGCAAATAACCGTTTTCAAGCGTTTTTCCGCGCTGAATCCAAATCCAACCTCTGTTTAGCCCAAAACCTTCTCTAAAATTCGGCAAATGTAGCCGAAGGCCAAATCAGCTAAAAATGTCTCACGGGGTCCATCTGTGGCATCCCTTTGATGCACCATGGGCCAGACGCACCAACACTAGGTGTTTTACACAGTGGATTCATCGGAAAGGTTGCATGGGAGAAAAAAAAATCTGGACCACTACACAGCCTAACCAAAAACAACCTACAACTAGGGTTGAGGACTGCTGGCTCTAGGCTAAACTATACCTAACCAAACTTCATGAGAGTGATTCTCTGGTCCAACAGCAATTGCTCAGCATTTTTGTTCTAACCCCGAGCCGCTGGATGCGGCGTATGGCTGCGGTAGAGCAAAATAGGATTCCAGCGGGCTTGTTGCTCCCGCCGGCAACCCGAGGCACTACAGGGCTCGGGACTTCACTGGGAGAGTCCCCACAGCAACAGAAGATGAATGATATAGGCCTAGGTGCAAGAAAAACAAAGGGAAATGACCTTACCTCTGCTCGGATCCGAGGAAGAAGAAGATGCTGGCTGCTTCCTTCTCTGGCGACGTGCGGCCATTGCAGGCTGCGGGACACCTCAGGCTTGACCTCCTGACACGGATAGAGGTCTCAGATGCGTTTGGGTGCAAGGATCTGAGGTATGGTTGCTTCTTCTTTAACCCAGCCCGAGAACAAGAAACAAGGTTGCTTCTTCTTGCTTTTCCGGCGATGGGGATGGCGGCCGGCGGTGCTAGGGCACAGGAAGACAGAGGAGGGAAAGGAGACGTGGGGTGGCTGCGGTTACAAGCAATAGGCGGCTAGGGTTGCAAAGAGCAACCCTTGGTTGCTTAATATAACTTTGGTAACAAAATGCTAATATGTCCACAAGCACACAACATTTAGCCTTGGTCCCTCACTGTAGATCCATATCGCAGAGAAGTCCCTCTCCAAAAAGTTGCATGCATTTCGGTGCACAAAATATTAGGTTTCCTTACAAAATACTATGTATTTTTTTTTGTATTTCATGCTTTTCGAGGCAACAGGGTCGTCAAACAAAAAAAATGGATACCACCACGACGTACGACTCGACGAAACCTATCGAGTAGCGATTTTGGTTCACTGAGTTTGAGCTTCGATAAATTCAAAATCCATCTAATACAGTAAATTTCACTGTTTGGCACGCTTTTCGATGACCTAGGCTCGTCGAACAAAAATTTTGACTGCGCCACTGTGCTCAAAACGTCAAAACCGTTCAGATTGACTATCTGGATCATTAGATTTGGACTCAGATAGGTCTTGTTGGCCGACTTTGAACGAAAATCGGAGTTTTCGACGGATTATTATTCACTTAAGTCAGCACTATTCACTTCTATACATCTATATATAGGGCTTAATGCACTTTGGTGCATATACAACTTAAGATTTTCTTTAAATTTTGAATTCAAATTCAAACTCAAATTTTCCAAATTTAAACTCGAATTTCTCAATTGCTACACTAAATTAATAGAAGGTATTTTAATTAATTTTTTTTTATTTTGTGATGTTTTATTATAAAAATATTATTTTTATGAAGTTATATGTTAACCTGTTAATAAATAAAATTATATTTTTATCCTTTATCAATCAACAGTTAAAATATTTTTATTATTTTTTTATAAAAGTACCAGAGTATTACTATATATATTGTAGTACTCGGGAAATCCAAATTTGAATTTGAAGAATTCAAATGTGAATATGAATGAGAAAATGCAAAAATAAACCTAAGTGGTTGTATACCGGTGTGCAAATTGCACAGTTTTCGAAGCACTATTTCCAGATTTTTAGATCCGGATCTGATCTCGAAAATCTGAAATCACCAGTAGAACCGTCTCGTCAAATTGATTAAAAATGGTGAAATCCAATTTTCGATCTAACGGTCAGATCGCCTCGAAAACAGCGAAGACGATGTGGGGGCCCACAACTTAGTGGTGAATAGTAACCCTCTGAACTAAATCCCCCGTCGGCCAACGTCGGCGGATCGACTGTCTGGAGCCCGAATCTGACAATCCAGGTAGTCGATTTTAACCGCTTCATTGTTTTGAGTGCAGTGGTGTCACGCCCCGGGGTCGATACTGCGACCCGGGCTCGCCAACAGATCCGCCGACTATACGGGAAGCCCCGTATAGACGTAGCGACTAACCTGCAAAGAAACATCTATACTAGCAGATATCAGAGCTGAAATAATAAAATCTGAAATAAAAGACATAAAATACAACTACAACTCACAAATATACAGACCATCCTCACCAGAAAACAATAGTCTCTCAGAATAGCAGAAAAGAAAGGTACAACTCGATACCTCACTACAAAAGTCACTCGACATAACACTCTCCAAAATAGTACAGGGGTACATCTACTCTCACTCAGAGGATGACAGGAAGGGATCTATCTCGCGACTCCCTTACCTCGGTCTGAAAAAGCTGGATCAGCAACTGGAGCTGCAGGAACCGGAGCAGAAGTCCCTGGGGAGAAGACACCACGACGGGTGTGAGAACTACATCCCACAGTAGTTCTCAGAGGGTGCCGCCAACAAGCCCGACGGTCTGCCCACTAAGTCTACTAGAGGCATAAAGTAACATATGCAGTGCTGTAAGGAAAGCAGGGAAAAGTAACTCTACAGCTACTATGCCACTATCTAGATACTCAAAGAGTGGAACAGAAAGAACATGATGCCACAACTAACTCTCATCTCTGATCACCCAATCTAAACTGACTGCCTCATCGGGTCCAGTCAAACCTGCGCCAACCTACTGCCGTTACGTCCCGGAGGAGCAGACTTACGTAGGACGTCCATGACTGCCAAAACTAGCTCAGCCAGAGGGACAAATGAAATGACAAGTCGCGATAGAAAAGCTCAATCTCACGCCGGTATAACAACCCGGTCTTGCCTACTCCGGAGTGGCACTCGAGGGGAGCGACCCGCTCGAGTCAAAAAGTAACCCATATCAAGTATCTCTGTCAAGCTCAAATGTGGCTCATGCAGGCTATGATCCAAATCCTCGATCAACAAGATCGGCTAACCAACACAATCACTGTCTCACTCGCTGGCTGGAATCTACACAGCTGAGACTCACTGTCACTCTGACAGCTCCCAAGAACCCAGATCTACCATCACTATCACTCTCCCAAAGAAATCAGATCTACAGACTGCTATCAACTCCACTCGGTCCCCAGACACGAGTGCAAATGCATCCCACAACCACTCGACCTCTCGGCCACAACCCGGGCGAGGAAAAGCTAAGTCCAGAGTGAAAAGTATAATACAGTGATGTGGGAATGTCTAGAGCAATAAAGAAACCTAGCCCAAGTTGAAGTTTTCTACAGTCTGGCTGAACATGATACATATGACAGGGGTGCTAGGTCAATTTCCAAGATTTCAATAATTAACATGTTGTAGGAAGCAATACAATCACAAGATACATCAACTGATATCAAGAACAATAACATTCAGTTTCCACATGCTTTTTAGTCCCATTACTAACATGCATGATCCTACATACAAGGAATTAGCACGCAGTCCATAGATCTTGAAAGCAAAGTCACCCACCGGAACTACTAACTGTCCGGAGTCGTACAGCTGAGAATACCCAGAAATAGAAACTCACAAAATCCACCAAGCCAACAACACGGTAGCAGTGCTCACAATCTCCTGGGTACAAAACATATTCCAAGATTACACTTTAATCCACACAATTCCAAGTTCCCAAAAATCTGTGATGAACAGTCCCGTAACACGAAAATTTCACCTGAAAAACATCCTCCAAAAATTCCAATAAAAATATGACGACGATCCACTCGAAGAGTAGATGTCGATAGAGTCCTGAATCGTCGAAATCCGATGTTCGGATGAGGAGATAAAAATCCGACAAGTGGGTGCTATCCAAACAGTCATCAGCCGCAAAGGGGGTTAAAAATGTACCCAGAACCCCAATAAAAGCTCAAATCTGGAAAAAGTGACCAACACGAAATTTGTAGATCTGCCTCTCGCGAAACCGTCTCCACATAAATCGTCCAAAAATATCGTCGAGGTAGCTCTGTAGACCTCCCAGACAGAAGTGCGCCGAAAATGGGCCTCCAATAGTAAATCGCCGCTCCGCACTACGATGCAGAAGTCGTCATCGTCGCGGCCTCCAAAAATCCTGAGCTTCCACCAAAAGATGCACAAGAGGGAGAGAAGGAAAATTTGTGAAGGGCTCAAAGGCTAAAGCTCTCGGGAAAAGCTCGAAAAACCAAAAAAAAGTCAGCATTGGGCTTTTGGGCCGAAATTTCGGGCGCCCGGTACATTCGGGCGGCTACAGTGTTGGGCCGGCCCAACACTGTTCACGCCCGAATTCGCCTGGTGCCGCCACGTGGCCCGCCGAACAGCAAATAGCTGCGCGGGCCACCCACAGGCTGCCACGTGGCCCTCCCCCGCATAGAAAGGCGGTTGGCGCCCGCCAATGAGCGGGCGCCACGTGTCCTGCGGTTGACCCGCCAACCGGTCGGCGCCCGCGCCGGTCGCGCGGCGTGGCCACCTCGTGCGCACGCGCCACGAGGCGCCAGCCCAGGCCCCCGTGCACCGCGCCCGGTGCACCCGCAAATCAGAGGGTGACACGTGTCCCCTGCACCCGGTCCACGCATCTCACTTGAAATTCCGTGGACCACGCCGCGTGCACCGACCAACCGGAGGCTGCCACGTGTCCCCGCCTTGGTCCATGCACCGCCGCGCTCACCCGGTAGACCGCGCGCCTTGAGCCCGCCAATCAGGCGGTGCCACGTGTCCCTGCGCCGGGTCTGTGCACCCCGCCGCGCTGCTCTGTGGACCGCGCGCCGTAAACCGGAAGTCTCGAACAGAAAGGGGTAGGCATCTCTCATCTCTGTCTCCAGCTCCCAAGTAGCCTCTCGCTCCTCGTGATTGCTCCATAAGATCTTCACATACGGAATGGCCCGGTTGCACAATTCCCTCACCTCACGAGCAAGAATTCGCAACGGGCGCTCCTCATAAACCAGGTCCTCGCCGATCTCCAGAGGAGTGAAGTCAATAACGTGCGACGGATCAAACACATATTTCCTCAGAGCTGAGATGTGGAAAACATCATGTACACCGGCCAGGCGTGGAGGAAGAGCAACTCTATAAGCCACGGGGCCTATCCTCTCAAGTTCCTCAAAGGGTCCAACAAAGCGGGGACTGAGCTTCCCACGCACTCCAAATCTCCGGACCCCTTTCGAAGGCGAGACCTTCAAGAAGACATGGTCACCAATCTGAAACTCTAGGTCTCGCCGTCGAGTATCAGCGTAGCTCCTCTGACGACTCTGGGCTATCTCAAGGTGTTGACGAACAACTCTGACTTTCTCCTCAGCCTCCAGCAATAAATCTGGTCCCAAAGTCCTCCTCTCACCCACGTCACTCCAATACAAGGGCGACCGACACTTGCATCCATACAACGCCTCAAACGGAGCCATCTGAATGCTCGCCTGATAGCTGTTGTTGTACGCAAACTCAACCAATGATAAGTGTCGGTACCACCCCCCTCCAAAATCCATAACGCACGCTCTCAACATATCCTCGAGGGTCTGTATGGTGCGCTCGGACTGGCCATCAGTCTGTGGGTGGAAAGCAGTGCTAAATCTGAGCTGGGTCCCCAAGGCTGACTGTAAACTCCCCCAAAAGCGTGACACAAACCTCGGGTCCCGATCTGAAACAATCGACGCTGGTACACCGTGCAGCCTCACTATCTCATCCAAATACAGCTGTGCCAGATGCTCCAACGACCAAGTCATCTGAACAGGCAAGAAATGTGCAGACTTGGTGAGTCTATCCACAATTACCCAAACTGCGTCGGCTCCACTCTGCGCTCTCGGCAGCCCAGTAACAAAGTCCATGGTGATGTGGTCCCATTTCCACTCTGGAATTGGAAGACTCTGTAACTTGCTAGCAGGAACCCGGTGTTCTGCTTTCACTTGCTGGCAAGTTAAACAGTAAGCTACAAATCTTCCAATGTCCCGCTTCAATCCGGACCACCAAAAATATGCCTTGAGGTCCTTATACATCTTAGTACCACCAGGATGAATGGTATAAGGTGTACAATGAGCCTCTCTCAAAATCTGGTCTCTGATCTCAGGATCCATAGGCACACATACTCGGTCCCTGTACCGCAGTACTCCCGAGCTATCCACAGTAAAATCCCCTATCTGATCTGCCTGTATCTGTGATCTGATCCTCTCCAAGTGGGGGTCCTCACTCTGTGTCTCCCTGATCCTGTCCAACAGAGTGGGCTGCAAGACCATAGACATAAGTCTAGCAGAGACCCCAGGGGATACTACCTCAATCTGAAGTCGCCTCATCTGCTCAATCAGCGGTGCCTGCTGTGTGATCAACATGCTCAAACTCTGCGCTGACCTCCGACTCAAAGCATCTGCTACAACATTGGCCTTTTTCGGGATGATAAAGAATACTCACATCGTAGTCCTTTAATAACTCCAACCACCGGCGTTGCCTCAGATTCAACTCTTTTTGAGTAAACAAATACTTCAAGCTTTTCTTATCCGTGTAGATCTCGCAGTGCTCACCGTAGAGGTAATGCCGCCACAGCTTCAACGCGAACACCACAGCTGCAAGCTCCAAATCATGAGTAGGGTAATTCTTCTCATGGTCCTTTAATTGCCGTGAAGCATAAGCAATTACCCTACCATGCTGCATCAAAACACATCCCAATCCGCTGTGCGAGGCGTCACTATAAATCACGAATCCATCTCCCATCACTGGCAGTGTAAGAACTGGCGCTGAAATCAGTCTCCTCTTCAGCTCCTCAAAACTCTGCTGGCACTGCTCAGTCCAAATAAACCTCATCACCTTCCTAGTCAAACAGGTCAGGGGAGTAGAGAGCTTCGCAAAGCCCTCTACGAACCGACGGTAGTAGCCTGCCAAGCCCAGAAAGCTCCGAACCTCTGTAATTGTCGTCGGTCTCGGCCAATCTCGAACGGTATCAATCTTCGTCGGGTCAACTGCCACTCCTGCGACTGATACGATGTGCCCCAAGAATGCAACCTCCCGAAGCCAGAACTCGCACTTTTTAAGCTTGGCATACAGCTTCTTCTCACGAAGAAGCTGCAGCACTATCCTCAAGTGCTCCTCATGCTCCACATCGCTCCGGGAGTAGATCAAGATGTCGTCGATGAATACGACCACAAAAAGGTCCAAGTACGGCTGGAATACCCGGTTCATCAAGTTCATGAATGCAGCTGGGGCATTAGTCAAACCAAACGGCATAACCGTAAACTCATAATGCCCATACCGGGATCTAAAAGCCGTCTTGGGGATGTCCTCGGCCCTCACCCTCAACTGGTGGTAACCTGACTGAAGATCAATCTTCGAAAACACTGAGGCTCCCTGCAACTGGTCAAATAAATCATCTATCCGTGGTAGGGGATACTTGTTCCGGATGGTCACTTTATTCAATTCCTGGTAATCCACACACAAACGAAGCGACCCATCATTCTTCTTCACAAATAAAACTGGCGCTCCCCACGGAGAAACACTGGGCCTAACAAAGCCCCTGTCCATCAGATCCTGAAGCTGGGCCGTCAACTCCCTCAACTCGGCAGGTGCCATCCTATAATGCGCCTTTGAGATTGGTGCGGTTCCCGGTACCACATCAATCACAAACTCTATCTCCCTCTCCGGCGGCATAGTCGTCAACTCAGGGGGAAACACATCTGGGAACTCGCGGACAACAGGAATATCCTCGAGTCCAAGTGCCGCCGTAGGCACCTCCACAATCGTCGCCAAGAAAGCGGTGCAGCCTCTACTCATCATCCGCCTAGCCCTCGCCGAAGAAATAGTCATCGCAAAGAAGGTGCTCTAGCAGCCTATGAAAACGAACTCCTCCTGTCCAGGCTCACGGAGGGTCACCGTCCTCTCTCTGCAGTCTATAGTAGCATAGTACCTCGACAACCAATCCATACCAAGCATGACATTGAAATCCTGGAGCTGCCGCAAGACAAGCAAGTCTGCCGGCAAAATCCAGGATCCCAACTGCACAGGGCAATCCCTACAATACTCCTCGACATGAAAGACATGATCTGGTATCTGAACCTCTAATGCATGCGATAAAGAAACTACCTCTATACCATGTAGGGATGCAAATGCTCTACTGATAAATGAATGCGATGCACCGGTATAAAAAAGAGTACGAGTACGAACTGCAGAAATCAAAATAATACCTGCGACGACATGCTCTGCTGCTACAGAATCCTCAACCTGAGCGGCATAGACTCGACCGCTCGGCGCCGGGGGACGTCGCTCTGGCTGTCGCGAGGACGATGAAGCAAGATCTGGCCTACCGTAGGCCGCCGAAGGTCCTGCCGACTGACGAGGAACAAAGGGTGCTGAAGCTGAGGAAGGAGCTGGATAACCTGCTCTGGGGCACGCCCTCGCGAAGTGACCGGTCTACCCGCAACGGAAACAACGGCCCTGACTCTGCGGGCACAGGGTCGGTGGGTGCGGTCCCCCACAAATGATACAACGGTCAGGGCGCGGCTGCCGCGAAGTCTGCTGCTGCTGCGAAGACTGCTGCTGCTGCGAAGACTGCTGCTGTCGAGGTGGTCGACGCTGCTGCTGCTGAGACTGACGAGATGCCCCAGATCTCTGCAGCCCCTGATACCCCCGTCCCTGAGAGTGGAAACGGGGAGGTCTCGGGGGTCCCTGTCTACTCGACTGCCCCTCCTCAGACAGCGCCGGGCGCTTCACCCTAGGAGTCACTACGGGGGCTGGAGCCACCTCCGCCATCACGGCCTCTCCACACTCAACATATAATGCCTGCTCCATCGAGGCCTCCAAAGTCTGCAATCTGCGGGAGCGAACAAGCTGATAGATGTCTCGACGCAACCCTCTCTCAAACATGTAAATCCTGTGGGTCTCATCTCTGGCCACATGGGGCAAACAAGCCAACAGCTGATTGAAGTCAGCTACGTACATGTGCACGGGCCTATCTCCCTGGCGGAGATTCTTCAGCTGCTCCTCTAGTCTCTGACGAACACTCTCTGGAAAGAAGGCCCCAAGAAGCATACTGCGGAACTCTGCCCATGAGAGAAGCTGCGTCCCAGGCGGACCAGCGGGTCGCACACGCCGCCACCATGCCTCGGCGTTGCTCTCCAAAAAGTGTGTAGCCAAGAGAACTCGAAACCTCTCCTCAATAAATAGACTCTCAAAATGACGCTCCATGGCCGTAATCCAAGACTCGGCCTCCCACTGCTCTGCACTCATACCAGAAAAAACGGGGTGGATCAAACTGGCGGAACCTCATCAAAAGATCCACCACCTCCCGCTGCTCTGCCGAAGTCAACGATCCCGTTATCCCAGACGGTGGCCTACTAGAAACCGGCTCAACCGGAACTGCTGGTGCAGGCCGAACAACAGGGGGCGCCACTACAGGCGAAGAAGGCACCGGCGAACTCTCAGGGGGTACTACAGCCGGCTGTGCCCTCTGCTCTAACATGAGCGTCAACCGACCCACTGCCTCCTCCTGACGTCGAGACGCCTCACGCCAACAGTGCCATCTGGGCACGGAGCTCCTGAACCTCCCTCTGCTGTCCCTGCCCCGAGTCCTCCTGCTCGGGCTCAGAGGAAGAAGGCTGCGAACGCGTCACCATCGAGCGTCGAGGAGGCATCCCCACCTGAGGGACAAAGCAAACAATCAGAACCCAAATCAACACTCGACCCAATCTAGCGAAAGTCAAAAGGCATGTCCCCCTTCCCGAAGTACTATGTTGTCTGCAGCCAATATAGTTTCCACCGAAGGAAGACATGTCAATCACTCATCCCGAACCGCTCGGGAGAGTTAGAAATCCAATCAGGACTCTCGCTAAAAATCACGGCTCTCACGCGAGTCATCCTAGGGTCCAACCACAAGCCTAGGGTTCCTAAGTCCTCCAAGACCTACATCCTAGGCTCTGATACCACTCTAATCTGTCACGCTCCGGGGTCGATACTGCGACCCGGGCTCGCCAACAGATCCGCCGACTATACGGGAAGCCCCGTATAGACGTAGCGACTAACCTGCAAAGAAACATCTATACTAGCAGATATCAGAGCTGAAATAATAAAATCTGAAATAAAAGACATAAAATACAACTACAACTCACAAATATACAGACCATCCTCACCAGAAAACAATAGTCTCTCAGAATAGCAGAAAGAAAGGTACAACTCGATACCTCACTATAAAAGTCACTCGACATAACACTCTCCAAATAGTACAGGGTACATCTACTCTCACTCAGAGGATGACAGGAAGGGATCTATCTCGCGACTCCCTTACCTCGGTCTGAAAAAAGCTGGATCAGCAACTGGAGCTGCAGGAACCGGAGCAGAAGTCCCTGGGGAGAAGACACCACGACGGGTGTGAGAACTACATCCCACAGTAGTTCTCAGTGGGTGCCGCCAACAAGCCCGACGGTCTGCCCACTAAGTCTACTGGAGACATAAAGTAACATATGCAGTGCTGTAAGGAAAGCAGGGAAAAGTAACTCTACAGCTACTATGCCTCTATCTAGATGCTCAAAGAGTGGAACAGAAAGAATATTATGCCACAACTAACTCTCATCTCTGATCACCCAATCTAAACTGACTGCCTCCTCGGGTCCAGTCAAACTTGCGCCAACCTACTGCCGTTACGTCCCGGAGGAGCGGACTTACGTAGGACGTCCATGACTGCCAAAAACTAGCTCAGCCAGAGGGACAAATGCAACGACAAGTCGCGATAGAAAAGCTCAATCTCACGCCGGTATAACAACCCGGTCTCGCCTACTCCGGAGTGGCACTCGAGGGGAGCGACCCGCTCGAGTCAAAAAGTAACCCATATCAAGTATCTCTGTCAAGCTCAAATGTGGCTCATGCAGGCTATGATCCAAATCCTCGATCAACAAGATCGGCTAACCAACACAATCACTGTCTCACTCACTGGCTGGAATCTACACAGCTGAGACTCACTATCACTCTGACAGCTCCCAAGAACCCAGATCAACCATCACTATCACTCTCCCAAAGAAATCAGATCTACAGACTGCTATCAACTCCACTCGGTCCCCAGACACGAGTGCAAATGCATCCCACAACCACCCGACCTCTCGGCCACAACCCGGGCGAGGAAAAGCTAAGTCCAGAGTGAAAAGTATAATACAGTGATGTGGAATGTCTAGAGCAATAAAGAAACCTAGCCCAAGTTGAAGTTTTCTACAGTCTGGCTGAACATGATACATATGACAGGGGTGCTAGGTCAATTTCCAAGATTTCAATAATTAACATGTTGTAGGAAGCAATACAATCACAAGATACATCAACTGATATCAAGAACAATAACATTCAGTTTCCACATGCTTTTTAGTCCCATTACTAACATGCATGATCCTACATACAAGGAATTAGCACGCAGTCCATAAATCTTGAAAGCAAAGTCACCCACCGGAACTACTAACTGTCCAGAGTCGTACAGCTGAGAATACCCAGAAATAGAAACTCACAAAATCCACCAAGCCAACAACACGGTAGCAGTGCTCACAATCTCCTGGGTACAAAACATATTCCAAGATTACACTTTAATCCACACAATTCCAAGTTCCCAAAAATCTTTGATGAACAGTCCCGTAACACGAAAATTTCACCTGAAAAAAATCCTCCAAAAATTCCAATAAAAATATTACGGCGATCCACTCGAAGAGTAGATGTCGATAGAGTCCTGAATCGTCGAAATACGATGTCCGGATGAGGAGATAAAAATCCGACAAGTGGGTGCTGTCCAAACAGTCATCAGCCGCAAAGGGGGTTAAAAATATACCCAGAACCCCAATAAAAGCTCAAATCTGGAAAAAGTGACCAACACGAAATTTGTAGATCTACCTCTTATGAAACCGTCGCCGCAGAAATCGTCCAAAAATATCGTCGGGGTAGCTCTATAGACCTCCCAGACTGAAGTGCGACGAAAATGGGCCTCCAATAGTAAATCGCCGCTCCGCACTACGATGCAGAAGTCGTCGTCGTCGCGGCCTCCAAAAATCCTGAGCTTCCACCAAAAGATGCACAAGAGGGAGAGAAGGAAAATTTGTGAAGGGCTCAAACGCTAAAGCTCTCGGGAAAAGCTCGAAAACGAGGCCCCAAGAGGCCTATTTATAGGCCTCACCCGGAAAAAAACCAAAAAAAAGTCAGCATTGGGCTTTTGGGCCGAAATTTCGGGCGCCCGGTACATTCGGGCGGCTACAGTGTTGGGCCGGCCCAACACTGTTCACGCCCGAATTCGCCTGGTGCCGCCACGTGGCCCGCCGAACAGCAAACAGCTGCGCGGGCCACCCACAGGCTGCCACGTGGCCCTCCCCCGCACAGAAAGGAGGTTGGCGCCCGCCAATGAGCGGGCGCCACGTGTCCTGCGGTTGACCCGCCGACCGGTCGGCGCCCGCGCCGGTCGCGCGGCGTGGCCACCTCGTGCGCACGCGCCCCGAGGCGCCAGCCCAGGCCCCCGTGCACCGCGGCCCGGTGCCCCGGCAAATCAGAGGGTGACCAACGTGTCCCCTGCACCCGGTCCACAGCATCTCACTTGAAATTCCGTGGACCACGCCGCGTGCACCGAACCAACCGGAGGCTGCCATGTGTCCCCGCCTTGGTCCATGCACCGCCAGCGTCACCGGTAGACCGCGCGCCTTGAGCCCGCCAATCAGGCGGTGCCACGTGTCCTGCGCGGGTCTGTGCACCCCGCCGCGCTGCTCTGTGGACCGCGCGCCGTAAACCGGCCAATGATAGGCCGCCACGTGGCATGCCGGCGGTCTACGGGCCTTCCCATGCACAAAAACCACTGAAAACTTCCGGGACGGTCCGTTTTTGGGCATCCGGACTCAGAATCAAACAAGCAAATAGCCGTTTTCAAGCGTTTTCCATGCTGAATCCATTTCCGACCTCTGTTTGGTCTAATTCTTTTTCAGAAATTTCGGCAAACCTAGCCGAAGCCAACACAGTAAGTGATATCACACAGGGTCCATCTGTGGCATCCCATTGATTGCACCATGGGCCAGATACACCGACACTAGGTGTTCTAACAGTGGATTCATCGGAAGAACGCTACATGGGAACCAGGGCCACTAAATCCTCCCCCACTAAAAGGAAGTTTTGTCCCCGAAACAAGTAAAGTAAGACAGGCGTACCTCAACCGGAAGTCTCGAACAGAAAGGGGTAGGCATCTCTCATCTCTGTCTCCAGCTCCCAAGTAGCCTCTCGCTCCTCGTGATTGCTCCACAAGATCTTCACATACGGAATGGCCCGGTTGCACAATTCCCTCACCTCACGAGCAAGAATTCGCAACGGGCGCTCCTCATAAACCAGGTCCTCGCCGATCTCCAGAGGAGTGAAGTCAATAACGTGCGACGGATCAAACACATATTTCCTCAGAGCTGAGACGTGGAAAACATCATGTACACCGGCCAGGCGTGGAGGAAGAGCAACTCTATAAGCCACGGGGCCTATCCTCTCAAGTTCCTCAAAGGGTCCAACAAAGCGGGGACTGAGCTTCCCACGCACTCCAAATCTCCGGACCCCTTTCGAAGGCGAGACCTTCAAGAAGACATGGTCACCAATCTGAAACTCTAGGTCTCGCCGTCGAGTATCAGCGTAGCTCCTCTGACGACTCTGGGCTATCTCAAGGTGTCGACGAACAACTCTGACTTTCTCCTCAGCCTCCAGCAATAAATCTGGTCCCAAAGTCCTCCTCTCACCCACGTCACTCCAATACAAGGGCGACCGACACTTGCGTCCATACAACGCCTCAACGGAGCCATCTGAATGCTCGCCTGATAGCTGTTGTTGTACGCAAACTCACCAATGCTAAGTGTCGGTACCACCCCCTCCAAAATCCATAACGCACGCTCTCAACATATCCTCGAGGGTCTGTATGGTGCACTCGGACTGGCCATCAGTCTGTGGGTGGAAAGCAGTGCTAAATCTGAGCTGGGTCCCCAAGGCTGACTGTAAACTCCCCCAAAAGCGTGACACAAACCTCGGGTCCCGATCTGAAACAATCACTCTGGTACACCGTGCAGCCTCACTATCTCATCCAAATACAGCTGTGCCAGATGCTCCAACGACCAAGTCATCTGAACAGGCAAGAAATGTGCTGACTTGGTGAGTCTATCCACATTACCCAAACTGCGTCGGCTCACTCTGCGCTCTCGGCAGCCCAGTAACAAAGTCCATGGTGATGTGGTCCATTTCCACTCTGGAATTGGAAGACTCTGTAACTTGCTAGCAGGAACCCGGTGTTCTGCTTTCACTTGCTGGCAAGTTAAACAGTGAGCTACAAATCTTCCAATGTCCCGCTTCATCCGGACCACCAAAAATGTGCCTTGAGGTCCTTATACATCTTAGTACCACCAGGATGAATGGTATAAGGTGTACAATGGGCCTCTCTCAAATCTGGTCTTGATCTCAGGATCCATAGGCACACATACTCGGTCCCTGTACCGCAGTACTCCGAGCTATCCACAGTAAAATCCCCTATCTGATCTGCCTGTATCTGTGATCTGATCCTCTCCAAGTGGGGGTCCTCACTATGTTTCTCCCTGATCCAGTCCAACAGAGTGGGCTGCAAGACCATAGACATAAGTCTAGCAGAGGCCCCAGGGGATACTACCTCAATCTGAAGTCGCCTCATCTGCTCAATCAGCGGTGCCTGCTGTGTGATCAACATGCTCAAACTCTGCGCCTGACCTCCGACTCAAAGCATCTGTTACAACATTGGCCTTTTTCGGATGATAAAGAATACTCACATCGTAGTCCTTTAATAACTCCAACCACCGGCGTTGCCTCAAATCAACTCTTTTTGAGTAAACAATACTTCAAGCTTTTCTTATCCGTGTAGATCTCGCAGTGCTCACCGTAGAGGTATGCCGCCACAGCTTCAACGCGAACACCACAGCGCAAGCTCCAAATCATGAGTAGGTAATTCTTCTCATGGTCTTTAATTGCCGTGAAGCATAAGCATTACCCTACCATGCTGCATCAAACACATCCCAATCCGCTGTGCGAGGCGCACTATAAATCACGAATCCATCTCCCATCACTGGCAGTGTAAGACTGGCGCTGAAATCAGTCTCCTCTTCAGCTCCTCAAAACTCTGCTGGCACTGCTCAGTCCAAATAAACCTCATCACCTTCCTAGTCAAACAGGTCAGGGTAGTAGAGAGCTTCGCAAAGCCCTCTACGAACCGACGGTAGTAGCCTGCCAAGCCCAGAAAGCTCCGGACCTCTGTAATTGTCGTCGGTCTCGGCCAATCCCGAACGGTATCAATCTTCGTCGGGTCAACTGCCACCCTGCGGCTGATACGATGTGGCCCAAGAATTGCAACCTCTCGAAGCAGAACTCGCACTTTTTAAGCTTGGCATACAGCTTCTTCTCACGAAGAAGCTGCGCACTATCCTCAGTGCTCCTCATGCTCCACTCGCTCCGGGAGTAGATCAAGATGTCGTCGATGAATACGACACAAAAAGGTCAAGTACGCTGGAATACCCTTCATCAAGTTCATGAAATGCAGCTGGGGCATTAGTCAAACCAAACGGCATAACCGTTAAAATCATAATGCCCATACCGGATCTAAAAGCCGTCTTGGGGATGTCCTCGGCCCTCACCCTCAACTGGTGGTAACCTGACTGAAGATCAATCTTCGAAAACACTGAGGCCTCCTGCAACTGGTCAAATAAATCATCTATCCGTGGTAGGGGATACTTGTTCCGGATGGTCACTTTATTCAATTCCTGGTAATCCACACACAAACGAAGCGACCCATCATTCTCTTCACAAATAAACTGGCGCTCCACCACGGAGAAACACTGGCCCTAACAAAGCCCCTGTCCATCAGTCCGAAGCTGGGCCGTCAACTCCCTCAACTCGCAGGTGCCATCCTATAATGCGCCTTTGAGATTGGTGCGGTTCCCGGTACCACATCAATCACAAACTCTATCTCCCTCTCCGGCGGCATAGTCGTCAAACTCAGGGGGAAACACATCTGGAACTCGCGGCAACAGGAATATCCTCGAGTCCCAGTGCCGCCGTAGGCACCTCCACAATCGTCGCCAAGAAAGCGGTGCAGCCTCTACTCATCATCCGCCTAGCCCCCGCCGAAGAATAGTCATCGCAAAGAAGGTGCTCGAGCAGCCTATGAAAACGACTCCTCCTGTCCAGGCTCAACGGAGGTCACCGTCCTCTCTCTGCAGTCTATAGTCGCATAGTACCTCGACAACCAATGCCATACCAAGCATAATTGAAATCCTGGAGCCCGCGCAAGACAAGCAAGTCTGCCGGCAAAATCCAGGATCCCAACTGCAAAGTCAATCCCTACAATACTCCTCGACATGAAAGACATGATCTGGTATCTGAACCTCTAATGCATGCGAATAAAGAACTACCATCTATAACAATGTAGGGAATACAAAATGCTCTAACTGATAAATGAATGCGATGCACCGGTTATAAAAAAGTACTATACGAACTGCTAAATCAAATAATACCTGCGACGACATGCTCTGCTGCTGCAGATCATCAACCTAGCGGCATCGACTCGCCGCTCGCGCCGGGGAACTTCGCTCTGGCTGTCGCGAGACGATGAAGCCGCTCTGTCCTACCGTAGGCCGCCGAAGGTCCT
>CM055060.1:9627381-9648096 GCA_029204045.2 Tillandsia leiboldiana
TGAGATCTGCCTCTCGCGAAACCGTCTCCACATAAATCGTCCCAAATATCGTCGAGGTACCTCTGTAGACCTCCCAGACAGAAGTGCGCCGAAAATGGGCCTCCATAGTAAATCGCCGTCCGCACTACGATGCAGAAGTCGTCATCGTCGCGGCCTCCAAAAATCCTGAGCTTCCACCAAAAGATGCACAAGAGGGAGAGAAGAAAATTTGTGAAGGGCTCAAAGGCTAAGCTCTCGGGAAAAGCTCGAAAAACCAAAAAAAGTCAGCATTGGGCTTTTGGGCCGAAATTTCGGGCGCCCGGTACATTCGGGCGGCTACAGTGTTGGGCCGCCCAACACTGTTCACGCCCGAATTCGCCTGGTGCCGCCACGTGGCCCGCCGAACAGCAAATAGCTGCGCGGGCACCCCACAGGCTGCCACGTGGCCCTCCCCCGCATAGAAAGGCGGTTGGCGCCCGCCAATGAGCGGGCGCCACGTGTCCTGCGGTTGACCCGCCAACCGGTCGGCGCCCGCGCCGGTCGCGCGGCCGTTGGCCACTCGTGCGCACGCGCCACGAGGCGCCAGCCCAGGCCCCGTGCACAGCGCCGGTGCACCCGCAAATCAGAGGGTGACACGTGTCCCCTGCACCCGGTCCACGCATCTCACTTGAAATTCCGTGGACCACGCCGCGTGCACCGACCAACCGGAGGCTGCCACGTGTCCCCGCCTTGGTCCATGCACCGCCGCGCTCACCCGGTAGACCGCGCGCCTTGAGCCCGCCAATCAGGCGGTGCCACGTGTCCCTGCGCCGGGTCTGTGCACCCCGCCGCGCTGCTCTGTGGACCGCGCGCCGTAAACCGGAAGTCTCGAACAGAAAGGGGTAGGCATCTCTCATCTCTGTCTCCAGCTCCCAAGTAGCCTCTCGCTCCTCGTGATTGCTCCATAAGATCTTCACATACGGAATGGCCCGGTTGCACAATTCCCTCACCTCACGAGCAAGAATTCGCAACGGGGCGCTCCTCATAAACCAGGTCCTCGCCGATCTCCAGAGGAGTGAAGTCAATAACGTGCGACGGATCAAACACATATTTCCTCAGAGCTGAGATGTGGGAAAACATCATGTACACCGGCCAGGCGTGGAGGAAGAGCAACTCTATAAGCCACGGGGCCTATCCTCTCAAGTTCCTCAAAGGGTCCAACAAAGCGGGGACTGAGCTTCCCACGCACTCCAAATCTCCGGACCCCTTTCGAAGGCGAGACCTTCAAGAAGACATGGTCACCAATCTGAAACTCTAGGTCTCGCCGTCGAGTATCAGCGTAGCTCCTCTGACGACTCTGGGCATCTCAAGGTGTTGACGAACAACTCTGACTTTCTCCTCAGCCTCCAGCAATAAATCTGGTCCCAAAGTCCTCCTCTCACCCACGTCACTCCAATACAAGGGCGACCGACACTTGCATCCATACAACGCCTCAAACGGAGCCATCTGAATGCTCGCCTGATAGCTGTTGTGTACGCAAACTCAACCAATGATAAGTGTCGGTACCACCCCCCTCCAAATCCATAACGCACGCTCTCAACATATCCTCGAGGGTCTGTATGGTGCGCTCGGACTGGCCATCAGTCTGTGGGTGGGAAAGCAGTGCTAAATCTGAGCTGGGTCCCCAAGGCTGACTGTAACTCCCCCAAAAGCGTGACACAAACCTCGGGTCCCGATCTGAAACAATCGACGCTGTACAACGTTGCCAGCCTCACTATCTCATCCAAATACAGCTGTGCCAGATGCTCCAACGACCAAGTCATCTGAACAGGCAAGAAATGTGCAGACTTGGTGAGTCTATCCACAATTACCCAACTGCGTCGGCTCCACTCTGCGCTCTCGGCAGCCCAGTAACAAAAGTCCATGGTGATGTGGTCCCATTTCCACTCTGGAATTGGAAGACTCTGTAACTTGCTAGCAGGAACCCGGTGTTCTGCTTTCACTTGCTGGCAAGTTAAACAGTAAGCTACAAATCTTCCAATGTCCCGCTTCAATCCGGACACCAAAAATATGCCTTGAGGTCTTTATACATCTTAGTACCACCAGGATGAATGGTTATAAGGTGTACAATGAGCCTCTCTCAAATCTGGTCTCTGATCTCAGGATCCATAGGCACACATACTCGGTCCCTGTACCGCAGTACTCCCGAGCTATCCACAGTAAATTCCCTCTATCTGATCTGCCTGTATCTGTGATCTGATCCTCTCCAAGTGGGGGTCCTCACTCTGTGTCTCCTGATCCTGTCCAACAGAGTGGGCTTGCAAGACCATAGACATAAGTCTAGCAGAGACCCCAGGGGATACTACCTCAATCTGAAGTCGCCTCATCTGCTCAATCAGCGGTGCCTGCTGTGTGATCAACATGCTCAAACTCTGCGCTGACCTCCGACTCAAAGCATCTGCTACAACATTGGCCTTTTTCGGGATGATAAAGAATACTCACATCGTAGTCCTTTAATAACTCCAACCACCGGCGTTGCCTCAGATTTCAACTCTTTTTGAGTAAACAAATACTTCAAGCTTTTCTTATCCGTGTAGATCTCGCAGTGCTTCACCGTAGAGGTAATGCCGCCACAGCTTCAACGCGAACACCACAGCTGCAAGCTCCAAATCATGAGTAGGGTAATTCTTCTCATGGTCCTTTAATTGCCGTGAAGCATAAGCAATTACCCTACCATGCTGCATCAAAACACATCCCAATCCGCTGTGCGAGGCGTCACTATAAATCACGAATCCATCTCCCATCACTGGCAGTGTAAGAACTGGCGCTGAATCAGTCTCCTCTTCAGCTCCTCAAAACTCTGCTGGCACTGCTCAGTCCAAATAAACCTCATCACCTTCCTAGTCAAACAGGTCAGGGGAGTAGAGAGCTTCGCAAAGCCCTCTACGAACCGACGGTAGTAGCCTGCCAAGCCCAGAAAGCTCCGAACCTCTGTAATTGTCGTCGGTCTCGGCCAATCTCGAACGGTATCAATCTTCGTCGGGTCAACTGCCACTCCTGCGACTGATACGATGTGCCCCAAGAATGCAACCTCCCGAAGCCAGAACTCGCACTTTTTAAGCTTGGCATACAGCTTCTTCTCACGAAGAAGCTGCAGCACTATCCTCAAGTGCTCCTCATGCTCCACATCGCTCCGGGAGTAGATCAAGATGTCGTCGATGAATACGACCACAAAAAGGTCCAAGTACGGCTGGAATACCCGGTTCATCAAGTTCATGAATGCAGCTGGGGCATTAGTCAAACCAAACGGCATAACCGTAAACTCATAATGCCCATACCGGGATCTAAAAGCCGTCTTGGGGATGTCCTCGGCCCTCACCCTCAACTGGTGGTAACCTGACTGAAGATCAATCTTCGAAAACACTGAGGCTCCCTGCAACTGGTCAAATAAATCATCTATCCGTGGTAGGGGATACTTGTTCCGGATGGTCACTTTATTCAATTCCTGGTAATCCACACACAAACGAAGCGACCCATCATTCTTCTTCACAAATAAAACTGGCGCTCCCCACGGAGAAACACTGGGCCTAACAAAGCCCCTGTCCATCAGATCCTGAAGCTGGGCCGTCAACTCCCTCAACTCGGCAGGTGCCATCCTATAATGCGCCTTTGAGATTGGTGCGGTTCCCGGTACCACATCAATCACAAACTCTATCTCCCTCTCCGGCGGCATAGTCGTCAACTCAGGGGGAAACACATCTGGGAACTCGCGGACAACAGGAATATCCTCGAGTCCAAGTGCCGCCGTAGGCACCTCCACAATCGTCGCCAAGAAAGCGGTTGCAGCCTCTACTCATCATCCGCCTAGCCCTCGCCGAAGAAATAGTCATCGCAAAGAAGGTGCTCTAGCAGCCTATGAAAACGAACTCCTCCTGTCCAGGCTCACGGAGGGTCACCGTCCTCTCTCTGCAGTCTATAGTAGCATAGTACCTCGACAACCAATCCATACCAAGCATGACATTGAAATCCTGGAGCTGCCGCAAGACAAGCAAGTCTGCCGGCAAAATCCAGGATCCCAACTGCACAGGGCAATCCCTACAATACTCCTCGACATGAAAGACATGATCTGGTATCTGAACCTCTAATGCATGCGATAAAGAAACTACCTCTATACCATGTAGGGATGCAAATGCTCTACTGATAAATGAATGCGATGCACCGGTATAAAAAAGAGTACGAGTACGAACTGCAGAAATCAAAATAATACCTGCGACGACATGCTCTGCTGCTACAGAATCCTCAACCTGAGCGGCATAGACTCGACCGCTCGGCGCCGGGGGACGTCGCTCTGGCTGTCGCGAGGACGATGAAGCAAGATCTGGCCTACCGTAGGCCGCCGAAGGTCCTGCCGACTGACGAGGAACAAAGGGTGCTGAAGCTGAGGAAGGAGCTGGATAACCTGCTCTGGGGCACGCCCTCGCGAAGTGACCGGTCTACCCGCAACGGAAACAACGGCCCTGACTCTGCGGGCACAGGGTCGGTGGGTGCGGTCCCCCACAAATGATACAACGGTCAGGGCGCGGCTGCCGCGAAGTCTGCTGCTGCTGCGAAGACTGCTGCTGCTGCGAAGACTGCTGCTGTCGAGGTGGTCGACGCTGCTGCTGCTGAGACTGACGAGATGCCCCAGATCTCTGCAGCCCCTGATACCCCCGTCCCTGAGAGTGGAAACGGGGAGGTCTCGGGGGTCCCTGTCTACTCGACTGCCCCTCCTCAGACAGCGCCGGGCGCTTCACCCTAGGAGTCACTACGGGGGCTGGAGCCACCTCCGCCATCACGGCCTCTCCACACTCAACATATAATGCCTGCTCCATCGAGGCCTCCAAAGTCTGCAATCTGCGGGAGCGAACAAGCTGATAGATGTCTCGACGCAACCCTCTCTCAAACATGTAAATCCTGTGGGTCTCATCTCTGGCCACATGGGGCAAACAAGCCAACAGCTGATTGAAGTCAGCTACGTACATGTGCACGGGCCTATCTCCCTGGCGGAGATTCTTCAGCTGCTCCTCTAGTCTCTGACGAACACTCTCTGGAAAGAAGGCCCCAAGAAGCATACTGCGGAACTCTGCCCATGAGAGAAGCTGCGTCCCAGGCGGACCAGCGGGTCGCACACGCCGCCACCATGCCTCGGCGTTGCTCTCCAAAAAGTGTGTAGCCAAGAGAACTCGAAACCTCTCCTCAATAAATAGACTCTCAAAATGACGCTCCATGGCCGTAATCCAAGACTCGGCCTCCCACTGCTCTGCACTCATACCAGAAAAACGGGGTGGATCAAACTGGCGGAACCTCATCAAAAGATCCACCACCTCCCGCTGCTCTGCCGAAGTCAACGATCCCGTTATCCCAGACGGTGGCCTACTAGAAACCGGCTCAACCGGAACTGCTGGTGCAGGCCGAACAACAGGGGGCGCCACTACAGGCGAAGAAGGCACCGGCGAACTCTCAGGGGGTACTACAGCCGGCTGTGCCCTCTGCTCTAACATGAGCGTCAACCGACCCACTGCCTCCTCCTGACGTCGAGACGCCTCAGCCAACAGTGCCATCTGGGCACGGAGCTCCTGAACCTCCCTCTGCTGTCCCTGCCCCGAGTCCTCCTGCTCGGGCTCAGAGGAAGAAGGCTGCGAACGCGTCACCATCGAGCGTCGAGGAGGCATCCCCACCTGAGGGACAAAGCAAACAATCAGAACCCAAATCAACACTCGACCCAATCTAGCGAAAGTCAAAAGGCATGTCCCCCTTCCCGAAGTACTATGTTGTCTGCAGCCAATATAGTTTCCACCGAAGGAAGACATGTCAATCACTCATCCCGAACCGCTCGGGAGAGTTAGAAATCCAATCAGGACTCTCGCTAAAAATCACGGCTCTCACGCGAGTCATCCTAGGGTCCAACCACAAGCCTAGGGTTCCTAAGTCCTCCAAGACCTACATCCTAGGCTCTGATACCACTCTAATCTGTCACGCTCCGGGGTCGATACTGCGACCCGGGCTCGCCAACAGATCCGCCGACTATACGGGAAGCCCCGTATAGACGTAGCGACTAACCTGCAAAGAAACATCTATACTAGCAGATATCAGAGCTGAAATAATAAATCTGAAATAAAAGACATAAAATACAACTACAACTCACAAATATACAGACCATCCTCACCAGAAAACAATAGTCTCTCAGAATAGCAGAAAAGAAAGGTACAACTCGATACCTCACTATAAAAGTCACTCGACATAACACTCTCCAAAATAGTACAGGGGTACATCTACTCTCACTCAGAGGATGACAGGAAGGGATCTATCTCGCGACTCCCTTACCTCGGTCTGAAAAAGCTGGATCAGCAACTGGAGCTGCAGGAACCGGAGCAGAAGTCCCTGGGGAGAAGACACCACGACGGGTGTGAGAACTACATCCCACAGTAGTTCTCAGTGGGTGCCGCCAACAAGCCCGACGGTCTGCCCACTAAGTCTACTGGAGACATAAAGTAACATATGCAGTGCTGTAAGGAAAGCAGGGAAAAGTAACTCTACAGCTACTATGCCTCTATCTAGATGCTCAAAGAGTGGAACAGAAAGAATATTATGCCACAACTAACTCTCATCTCTGATCACCCAATCTAAACTGACTGCCTCCTCGGGTCCAGTCAAACTTGCGCCAACCTACTGCCGTTACGTCCCGGAGGAGCGGACTTACGTAGGACGTCCATGACTGCCAAAACTAGCTCAGCCAGAGGGACAAATGCAACGACAAGTCGCGATAGAAAAGCTCAATCTCACGCCGGTATAACAACCCGGTCTCGCCTACTCCGGAGTGGCACTCGAGGGGAGCGACCCGCTCGAGTCAAAAAGTAACCCATATCAAGTATCTCTGTCAAGCTCAAATGTGGCTCATGCAGGCTATGATCCAAATCCTCGATCAACAAGATCGGCTAACCAACACAATCACTGTCTCACTCACTGGCTGGAATCTACACAGCTGAGACTCACTATCACTCTGACAGCTCCCAAGAACCCAGATCAACCATCACTATCACTCTCCCAAAGAAATCAGATCTACAGACTGCTATCAACTCCACTCGGTCCCCAGACACGAGTGCAAATGCATCCCACAACCACCCGACCTCTCGGCCACAACCCGGGCGAGGAAAAGCTAAGTCCAGAGTGAAAAGTATAATACAGTGATGTGGGAATGTCTAGAGCAATAAAGAAACCTAGCCCAAGTTGAAGTTTTCTACAGTCTGGCTGAACATGATACATATGACAGGGGTGCTAGGTCAATTTCCAAGATTTCAATAATTAACATGTTGTAGGAAGCAATACAATCACAAGATACATCAACTGATATCAAGAACAATAACATTCAGTTTCCACATGCTTTTTAGTCCCATTACTAACATGCATGATCCTACATACAAGGAATTAGCACGCAGTCCATAAATCTTGAAAGCAAAGTCACCCACCGGAACTACTAACTGTCCAGAGTCGTACAGCTGAGAATACCCAGAAATAGAAACTCACAAAATCCACCAAGCCAACAACACGGTAGCAGTGCTCACAATCTCCTGGGTACAAAACATATTCCAAGATTACACTTTAATCCACACAATTCCAAGTTCCCAAAAATCTTTGATGAACAGTCCCGTAACACGAAAATTTCACCTGAAAAAAATCCTCCAAAAATTCCAATAAAATATTACGGCGATCCACTCGAAGAGTAGATGTCGATAGAGTCCTGAATCGTCGAAATACGATGTCCGGATGAGGAGATAAAAATCCGACAAGTGGGTGCTGTCCAAACAGTCATCAGCCGCAAAGGGGGTTAAAAATATACCCAGAACCCCAATAAAAGCTCAAATCTGGAAAAAGTGACCAACACGAAATTTGTAGATCTACCTCTTATGAAACCGTCGCCGCAGAAATCGTCCAAAAATATCGTCGGGGTAGCTCTATAGACCTCCCAGACTGAAGTGCGACGAAAATGGGCCTCCAATAGTAAATCGCCGCTCCGCACTACGATGCAGAAGTCGTCGTCGTCGCGGCCTCCAAAAATCCTGAGCTTCCACCAAAAGATGCACAAGAGGGAGAGAAGGAAAATTTGTGAAGGGCTCAAACGCTAAAGCTCTCGGGAAAAGCTCGAAAACGAGGCCCCAAGAGGCCTATTTATAGGCCTCACCCGGAAAAACCAAAAAAAAGTCAGCATTGGGCTTTTGGGCCGAAATTTCGGGCGCCCGGTACATTCGGGCGGCTACAGTGTTGGGCCGGCCCAACACTGTTCACGCCCGAATTCGCCTGGTGCCGCCACGTGGCCCGCCGAACAGCAAACAGCTGCGCGGGCCACCCACAGGCTGCCACGTGGCCCTCCCCCGCACAGAAAGGAGGTTGGCGCCCGCCAATGAGCGGGCGCCACGTGTCCTGCGGTTGACCCGCCGACCGGTCGGCGCCCGCGCCGGTCGCGCGGCGTGGCCACCTCGTGCGCACGCGCCCCGAGGCGCCAGCCCAGGCCCCCGTGCACCGCGCCCGGTGCGCCCGCAAATCAGAGGGTGACACGTGTCCCCTGCACCCGGTCCACGCATCTCACTTGAAATTCCGTGGACCACGCCGCGTGCACCGACCAACCGGAGGCTGCCATGTGTCCCCGCCTTGGTCCATGCACCGCCGCGCTCACCCGGTAGACCGCGCGCCTTGAGCCCGCCAATCAGGCGGTGCCACGTGTCCCTGCGCCGGGTCTGTGCACCCCGCCGCGCTGCTCTGTGGACCGCGCGCCGTAAACCGGCCAATGATAGGCCGCCACGTGGCATGCCGGCGGTCTACGGGCCTTCCCATGCACCAAAAACCACTGAAAACTTCCGGGAGTCCGTTTTTGGGCATCCGGACTCAGAATCAAACAAGCAAATAGCCGTTTTCAAGCGTTTTTCCATGCTGAATCCATTTCCGACCTCTGTTTGGTCTAATTCTTTTCAGAAATTTCGGCAAACCTAGCCGAAGGCCAACACAGTAAGTGATATCACACAGGGTCCATCTGTGGCATCCCATTGATGCACCATGGGCCAGATACACCGACACTAGGTGTTCTAACAGTGGATTCATCGGAAGAACGCTACATGGGAACCAGGGCCACTAAATCCTCCCCCACTAAAAGGAAGTTTTGTCCCCGAAACAAAGTAAAGTAAGACAGGCGTACCTCAACCGGAAGTCTCGAACAGAAAGGGGTAGGCATCTCTCATCTCTGTCTCCAGCTCCCAAGTAGCCTCTCGCTCCTCGTGATTGCTCCACAAGATCTTCACATACGGAATGGCCCGGTTGCACAATTCCCTCACCTCACGAGCAAGAATTCGCAACGGGCGCTCCTCATAAACCAGGTCCTCGCCGATCTCCAGAGGAGTGAAGTCAATAACGTGCGACGGATCAAACACATATTTCCTCAGAGCTGAGACGTGGAAAACATCATGTACACCGGCCAGGCGTGGAGGAAGAGCAACTCTATAAGCCACGGGGCCTATCCTCTCAAGTTCCTCAAAGGGTCCAACAAAGCGGGGACTGAGCTTCCCACGCACTCCAAATCTCCGGACCCCTTTCGAAGGCGAGACCTTCAAGAAGACATGGTCACCAATCTGAAACTCTAGGTCTCGCCGTCGAGTATCAGCGTAGCTCCTCTGACGACTCTGGGCTATCTCAAGGTGTCGACGAACAACTCTGACTTTCTCCTCAGCCTCCAGCAATAAATCTGGTCCCAAAGTCCTCCTCTCACCCACGTCACTCCAATACAAGGGCGACCGACACTTGCGTCCATACAACGCCTCAAACGGAGCCATCTGAATGCTCGCCTGATAGCTGTTGTTGTACGCAAACTCAACCAATGATAAGTGTCGGTACCACCCCCCTCCAAAATCCATAACGCACGCTCTCAACATATCCTCGAGGGTCTGTATGGTGCACTCGGACTGGCCATCAGTCTGTGGGTGGAAAGCAGTGCTAAATCTGAGCTGGGTCCCCAAGGCTGACTGTAAACTCCCCCAAAAGCGTGACACAAACCTCGGGTCCCGATCTGAAACAATCGACGCTGGTACACCGTGCAGCCTCACTATCTCATCCAAATACAGCTGTGCCAGATGCTCCAACGACCAAGTCATCTGAACAGGCAAGAAATGTGCTGACTTGGTGAGTCTATCCACAATTACCCAAACTGCGTCGGCTCCACTCTGCGCTCTCGGCAGCCCAGTAACAAAGTCCATGGTGATGTGGTCCCATTTCCACTCTGGAATTGGAAGACTCTGTAACTTGCTAGCAGGAACCCGGTGTTCTGCTTTCACTTGCTGGCAAGTTAAACAGTGAGCTACAAATCTTCCAATGTCCCGCTTCAATCCGGACCACCAAAAATGTGCCTTGAGGTCCTTATACATCTTAGTACCACCAGGATGAATGGTATAAGGTGTACAATGGGCCTCTCTCAAAATCTGGTCTCTGATCTCAGGATCCATAGGCACACATACTCGGTCCCTGTACCGCAGTACTCCCGAGCTATCCACAGTAAAATCCCCTATCTGATCTGCCTGTATCTGTGATCTGATCCTCTCCAAGTGGGGGTCCTCACTCTGTGTCTCCCTGATCCAGTCCAACAGAGTGGGCTGCAAGACCATAGACATAAGTCTAGCAGAGACCCCAGGGGATACTACCTCAATCTGAAGTCGCCTCATCTGCTCAATCAGCGGTGCCTGCTGTGTGATCAACATGCTCAAACTCTG
Source organism: Tillandsia leiboldiana (assembly GCA_029204045.2). Classification (NCBI taxonomy): domain Eukaryota; kingdom Viridiplantae; phylum Streptophyta; class Magnoliopsida; order Poales; family Bromeliaceae; genus Tillandsia; species Tillandsia leiboldiana. Next base: position 9,638,127 of record CM055060.1, read on the forward strand.
CGCTGACCTCCGACTCAAAGCATCTGTTACAACATTGGCCTTTTTCGGGATGATAAAGAATACTCACATCGTAGTCCTTTAATAACTCCAACCACCGGCGTTGCCTCAAATTCAACTCTTTTTGAGTAAACAAATACTTCAAGCTTTTCTTATCCGTGTAGATCTCGCAGTGCTCACCGTAGAGGTAATGCCGCCACAGCTTCAACGCGAACACCACAGCTGCAAGCTCCAAATCATGAGTAGGGTAATTCTTCTCATGGTCCTTTAATTGCCGTGAAGCATAAGCAATTACCCTACCATGCTGCATCAAAACACATCCCAATCCGCTGTGCGAGGCGTCACTATAAATCACGAATCCATCTCCCATCACTGGCAGTGTAAGAACTGGCGCTGAAATCAGTCTCCTCTTCAGCTCCTCAAAACTCTGCTGGCACTGCTCAGTCCAAATAAACCTCATCACCTTCCTAGTCAAACAGGTCAGGGTAGTAGAGAGCTTCGCAAAGCCCTCTACGAACCGACGGTAGTAGCCTGCCAAGCCCAGAAAGCTCCGGACCTCTGTAATTGTCGTCGGTCTCGGCCAATCCCGAACGGTATCAATCTTCGTCGGGTCAACTGCCACTCCTGCGGCTGATACGATGTGGCCCAAGAATGCAACCTCTCGAAGCCAGAACTCGCACTTTTTAAGCTTGGCATACAGCTTCTTCTCACGAAGAAGCTGCAGCACTATCCTCAAGTGCTCCTCATGCTCCACTTCGCTCCGGGAGTAGATCAAGATGTCGTCGATGAATACGACCACAAAAAGGTCCAAGTACGGCTGGAATACCCGGTTCATCAAGTTCATGAATGCAGCTGGGGCATTAGTCAAACCAAACGGCATAACCGTAAACTCATAATGCCCATACCGGGATCTAAAAGCCGTCTTGGGGATGTCCTCGGCCCTCACCCTCAACTGGTGGTAACCTGACTGAAGATCAATCTTCGAAAACACTGAGGCTCCCTGCAACTGGTCAAATAAATCATCTATCCGTGGTAGGGGATACTTGTTCCGGATGGTCACTTTATTCAATTCCTGGTAATCCACACACAAACGAAGCGACCCATCATTCTTCTTCACAAATAAAACTGGCGCTCCCCACGGAGAAACACTGGGCCTAACAAAGCCCCTGTCCATCAGATCCTGAAGCTGGGCCGTCAACTCCCTCAACTCGGCAGGTGCCATCCTATAATGCGCCTTTGAGATTGGTGCGGTTCCCGGTACCACATCAATCACAAACTCTATCTCCCTCTCCGGCGGCATAGTCGTCAACTCAGGGGGAAACACATCTGGGAACTCGCGGACAACAGGAATATCCTCGAGTCCCAGTGCCGCCGTAGGCACCTCCACAATCGTCGCCAAGAAAGCGGTGCAGCCTCTACTCATCATCCGCCTAGCCCTCGCCGAAGAAATAGTCATCGCAAAGAAGGTGCTCTAGCAGCCTATGAAAACGAACTCCTCCTGTCCAGGCTCACGGAGGGTCACCGTCCTCTCTCTGCAGTCTATAGTAGCATAGTACCTCGACAACCAATCCATACCAAGCATGACATTGAAATCCTGGAGCTGCCGCAAGACAAGCAAGTCTGCCGGCAAAATCCAGGATCCCAACTGCACAGGGCAATCCCTACAATACTCCTCGACATGAAAGACATGATCTGGTATCTGAACCTCTAATGCATGCGATAAAGAAACTACCTCTATACCATGTAGGGATGCAAATGCTCTACTGATAAATGAATGCGATGCACCGGTATAAAAAAGAGTACGAGTACGAACTGCAGAAATCAAAATAATACCTGCGACGACATGCTCTGCTGCTGCAGAATCCTCAACCTGAGCGGCATAGACTCGACCGCTCGGCGCCGGGGGACGTCGCTCTGGCTGTCGCGAGGACGATGAAGCAAGATCTGGCCTACCGTAGGCCGCCGAAGGTCCTGCCGACTGACGAGGAACAAAGGGTGCTGAAGCTGAGGAAGGAGCTGGATAACCTGCTCTGGGGCACGCCCTCGCGAAGTGACCGGTCTACCCGCAATGGAAACAACGGCCCTGACTCTGCGGGCACAGGGTCGGTGGGTGCGGTCCCCCACAAATGATACAACGGTCAGGGCGCGGCTGCCGCGAAGTCTGCTGCTGCTGCGAAGACTGCTGCTGCTGCGAAGACTGCTGCTGTCGAGGTGGTCGACGCTGCTGCTGCTGAGACTGACGAGATGCCCCAGATCTCTGCAGCCCCTGATACCCCCGTCCCTGAGAGTGGAAACGGGGAGGTCTCGGGGGTCCCTGTCTACTCGACTGCCCCTCCTCAGACAGCGCCGGGCGCTTCACCCCAGGAGTCACTACGGGGGCTGGAGCCACCTCCGCCATCACGGCCTCTCCACACTCAACATATAATGCCTGCTCCATCGAGGCCTCCAAAGTCTGCAATCTGCGGGAGCGAACAAGCTGATAGATGTCTCGACGCAACCCTCTCTCAAACATGTAAATCCTGTGGGTCTCATCTCTGGCCACATGGGGCAAACAAGCCAACAGCTGATTGAAGTCAGCTACGTACATGTGCACGGGCCTATCTCCCTGGCGGAGATTCTTCAGCTGCTCCTCTAGTCTCTGACGAACACTCTCTGGAAAGAAGGCCCCAAGAAGCATACTGCGGAACTCTGCCCATGAGAGAAGCTGCGTCCCAGGCGGACCAGCGGGTCGCACACGCCGCCACCATGCCTCGGCGTTGCTCTCCAAAAAGTGTGTAGCCAAGAGAACTCGAAACCTCTCCTCAATAAATAGACTCTCAAAATGACGCTCCATGGCCGTAATCCAAGACTCGGCCTCCCACTACTCTGCACTCATACCAGAAAAACGGGGTGGATCAAACTGGCGGAACCTCATCAAAAGATCACCACCTCCCGCTGCTCTGCCGAAGTCAACGATCCCGTTATCCCAGACGGTGGCCTACTAGAAACCGGCTCAACCGGAACTGCTGGTGCAGGCCGAACAACAGGGGGGCGCCACTACAGGCGAAGAAGGCACCGGCGAACTCTCAGGGGGTACTACAGCCGGCTGTGCCCTCTGCTCTAACATGAGCGTCAACCGACCCACTGCCTCCTCCTGACGTCGAGACGCCTCAGCCAACAGTGCCATCTGGGCACGGAGCTCCTGAACCTCCCTCTGCTGTCCCTGCCCCGAGTCCTCTTGCTCGGGCTCAGAGGAAGAAGGCTGCGAACGCGTCACCATCGAGCGTCGAGGAGGCATCCCCACCTGAGGGACAAAGCAAACAATCAGAACCCAAATCAACACTCGACCCAATCTAGCGAAAGTCAAAAGGCATGTCCCCCTTCCCGAAGTACTATGTTGTCTGCAGCCAATATAGTTTCCACCGAAGGAAGACATGTCAATCACTCATCCCGAACAGCTCGGGAGAGTTAGAAATCCAATCAGGACTCTCGCTAAAAATCACGGCTCTCACGCGAGTCATCCTAGGGTCCAACCACAAGCCTAGGGTTCCTAAGTCCTCCAAGACCTACATCCTAGGCTCTGATACCACTCTAATCTGTCACGCCCCGGGGTCGATACTGCGACCCGGGCTCGCCAACAGATCCGCCGACTATACGGGAAGCCCCGTATAGACGTAGCGACTAACCTGCAAAGAAACATCTATACTAGCAGATATCAGAGCTGAAATAATAAAATCTGAAATAAAAGACATAAAATACAACTACAACTCACAAATATACAGACCATCCTCACCAGAAAACAATAGTCTCTCAGAATAGCAGAAAAGAAAGGTACAACTCGATACCTCACTATAAAAGTCACTCGACATAACACTCTCCAAAATAGTACAGGGGTACATCTACTCTCACTCAGAGGATGACAGGAAGGGATCTATCTCGCGACTCCCTTACCTCGGTCTGAAAAAGCTGGATCAGCAACTGGAGCTGCAGGAACCGGAGCAGAAGTCCCTGGGGAGAAGACACCACGACGGGTGTGAGAACTACATCCCACAGTAGTTCTCAGTGGGTGCCGCCAACAAGCCCGACGGTCTGCCCACTAAGTCTACTGGAGACATAAAGTAACATATGCAGTGCTGTAAGGAAAGCAGGGAAAAGTAACTCTACAGCTACTATGCCTCTATCTAGATGCTCAAAGAGTGGAACAGAAAGAATATTATGCCACAACTAACTCTCATCTCTGATCACCCAATCTAAACTGACTGCCTCCTCGGGTCCAGTCAAACCTGCGCCAACCTACTGCCGTTACGTCCCGGAGGAGCGGACTTACGTAGGACGTCCATGATTGCCAAAACTAGCTCAGCCAGAGGGACAAATGCAACGACAAGTCGCGATAGAAAAGCTCAATCTCACGCCGGTATAACAACCCGGTCTCGCCTACTCCGGAGTGGCACTCGAGGGAGCGACCCGCTCGAGTCAAAAAGTAACCCATATCAAGTATCTCTGTCAAGCTCAAATGTGGCTCATGCAGGCTATGATCCAAATCCTCGATCAACAAGATCGGCTAACCAACACAATCACTGTCACACTCACTGGCTGGAATCTACACAGCTGAGCCTCACTATCACTCTGACAGCTCCCAAGAACCCAGATCTACCATCACTATCACTCTCCCAAAGAAATCAGATCTACAGACTGCTATCAACTCCACTCGGTCCCCAGACACGAGTGCAAATGCATCCCACAACCACCCGACCTCTCGGCCACAACCCGGGCGAGGAAAAGCTAAGTCCAGAGTGAAAAGTATAATACAGTGATGTGGGAATGTCTAGAGCAATAAAGAAACCTAGCCCAAGTTGAAGTTTTCTACAGTCTGGCTGAACATGATACATATGACAGGGGTGCTAGGTCAATTTCCAAGATTTCAATAATTAACATGTTGTAGGAAGCAATACAATCACAAGATACATCAACTGATATCAAGAACAATAACATTCAGTTTCCACATGCTTTTTAGTCCCATTACTAACATACATGATCCTACATACAAGGAATTAGCACGCAGTCCATAAATCTTGAAAGCAAAGTCACCCACCGGAACTACTAACTGTCCAGAGTCGTACAGCTGAGAATACCAGAAATAGAAACTCACAAAATCCACCAAGCCAACAACACGGTAGCAGTGCTCACAATCTCCTGGGTACAAAACATATTCCAAGATACACTTTAATCCACACAATTCCAAGTTCCCAAAAATCTTTGATGAACAGTCCCGTAACACGAAAATTTCACCTGAAAAACATCCTCCAAAAATTCTAATAAAAATATGACGGCGATCCACTCGAAGAGTAGATGTCGATAGAGTCCTGAATCGTCGAAATCCGATGTCCGGATGAGGAGATAAAAATCCGACAAGTGGGTGCTGTCCAAACAGTCATCAGCCGCAAAGGGGGTTAAAAATATACCCAGAACCCCAATAAAAGCTCAAATCTGGAAAAAGTGACCAACACGAAATTTGTAGATCTACCTCTTATGAAACCGTCGCCGCAGAAATCGTCCAAAAATATCGTCGGGGTAGCTCTATAGACCTCCCAGACTGAAGTGCGACGAAAATGGGCCTCCAATAGTAAATCGCCGCTCCGCACTACGATGCAGAAGTCGTCGTCGTCGCGGCCTCCAAAAATCCTGAGCTTCCACCAAAAGATGCACAAGAGGGAGAGAAGGAAAATTTGTGAAGGGCTCAAACACTAAGCTCTCGGGAAAAGCTCGAAAACGAGGCCCCAAGAGGCCTATTTATAGGCCTCACCCGGAAAAACCAAAAAAAAGTCAGCATTGGGCTTTTTGGGCCGAAATTTCGGGCGCCCGGTACATTCGGGCGGCTACAGTGTTGGGCGGCCCAACACTGTTCACGCCCGAATTCGCCTGGTGCCGCCACGTGGCCCGCCGAACAGCAAACAGCTGCGCGGGCCACCCACAGGCTGCCACGTGGCCCTCCCCCGCACAGAAAGGAGGTTGGCGCCCGCCAATGAGCGGGCGCCACGTGTCCTGCGGTTGACCCGCCGACCGGTCGGCGCCCGCGCCGGTCGCGCGGCGTGGCCACCCTCGTGCGCACGCGCCCCGAGGCGCCAGCCCAGGCCCCCGTGCACCGCGCCCGGTGCGCCCGCAAACCAGAGGGTGACACGTGTCCCCTGCAACCGGTCCACGCATCTCACTTGAAATTCCGTGGACCACGCCGCGTGCACCCGACCAACCGGAGGCTGCCACGTGTCCCGCCTTGGTCCATGCACCGTCGCGCTCACCCCGGTAGACCGCGCGCCTTGAGCCCGCCAATCAGGCGGTGCCACGTGTCCCTGCGCCGGGTCTGTGCACCCCGCCGCGCTGCTCTGTGGACCGCGCGCCGTAAACCGGCCAATGATAGGCCGCCACGTGGCATGCCGGCGGTCTACGGCCCTTCCCATGCACCAAAAACCACTGAAAACTTCCGGGAGTCCGTTTTTGGGCATCCGGACTCAGAATCAAACAAGCAAATAGCCGTTTTCAAGCGTTTTTCCATGCTGAATCCATTTCCGACCTCTGTTTGGTCTAATTCTTTTCAGAATTTCGGCAAACCTAGCCGAAGGCCAACACAGCAAGTGATATCACACAGGGTCCATCTGTGGCATCCCATTGATGCACCATGGGCCAGATACACCGACACTAGGTGTTCTAACAGTGGATTCATCGGAAGAACGCTGCATGGGAACCAGGGCCACTACATCCTCCCCCACTAAAAGGAAGTTTTGTCCCCGAAACAAAGTAAAGTAAGACAGGCGTACCTCAACCGGAAGTCTCGAACAGAAAGGGGTAGGCATCTCTCATCTCTGTCTCCAGCTCCCAAGTAGCCTCTCGCTCCTCGTGATTGCTCCACAAGATCTTCACATACGGAATGGCCCGGTTGCACAATTCCCTCACCTCACGAGCAAGAATTCGCAACGGGCGCTCCTCATAAACCAGGTCCTCGCCGATCTCCAGAGGAGTGAAGTCAATAACGTGCGACGGATCAAACACATATTTCCTCAGAGCTGAGACGTGGAAAACATCATGTACACCGGCCAGGCGTGGAGGAAGAGCAACTCTATAAGCCACGGGCCTATCCTCTCAAGTTCCTCAAAGGGTCCAACAAAGCGGGGACTGAGCTTCCCACGCACTCCAAATCTCCGGACCCCTTTCGAAGGCGAGACCTTCAAGAAGACATGGTCACCAATCTGAAACTCTAGGTCTCGCCGTCGAGTATCAGCGTAGCTCCTCTGACGACTCTGGCTATCTCAAGGTGTCGACGAACAACTCTGACTTTCTCCTCAGCCTCCAGCAATAAATCTGGTCCCAAAGTCCTCCTCTCACCCACGTCACTCCAATACAAGGGCGACCGACACTTGCGTCCATACAACGCCTCAAACGGAGCCATCTGAATGCTCGCCTGATAGCTGTTGTTGTACGCAAACTCAACCAATGATAAGTGTCGGTACCACCCCCTCCAAAATCCATAACGCACGCTCTCAACATATCCTCGAGGGTCTGTATGGTGCGCTCGGACTGGCCATCAGTCTGTGGGTGGAAAGCAGTGCTAAATCTGAGCTGGGTCCCCAAGGCTGACTGTAAACTCCCCCAAAAGCGTGACACAAACCTCGGGTCCCGATCTGAAACAATCGACGCTGGTACACCGTGCAACCTCACTATCTCATCCAAATACAGCTGTGCCAGATGCTCCAACGACCAAGTCATCTGAACAGGCAAGAAATGTGCAGACTTGGTGAGTCTATCCACAATACCCAAACTGCGTCGGCTCCACTCTGCGCTCTCGGCAGCCCAGTAACAAAGTCCATGGTGATGTGGTCCCATTTCCACTCTGGAATTGGAAGACTCTGTAACTTGCCAGCAGGAACCCGGTGTTCTGCTTTCACTTGCTGGCAAGTTAAACAGTGAGCTACAAATCTTCCAATGTCCCGCTTCAATCCGGACCACCAAAAATGTGCCTTGAGGTCCTTATACATCTTAGTACCACCAGGATGAATGGTATAAGGTGTACAATGGGCCTCTCTCAAAATCTGGTCTCTGATCTCAGGATCCATAGGCACACATACTCGGTCCCTGTACCGCAGTACTCCTGAGCTATCCACAGTAAAATCCCCTATCTGATCTGCCTGTATCTGTGATCTGATCCTCTCCAAGTGGGGGTCCTCACTCTGTGTCTCCCTGATCCTGTCCAACAGAGTGGCTGCAAGACCATAGACATAAGTCTAGTAGAGGCCCCAGGGGATACTACCTCAATCTGAAGTCGCCTCATCTGCTCAATCAGCGGTGCCTGCTGTGTGATCAACATGCTCAAACTCTGCGCTGACCTCCGACTCAAAGCATCTGCTACAACATTGGCCTTGCCGGGATGATAAAGAATACTCACATCGTAGTCCTTTAATAACTCCAACCACCGGCGTTGCCTCAGATTCAACTCTTTTTGAGTAAACAAATACTTCAAGCTTTTCTGATCCGTGTAGATCTCGCAGTGCTCACCGTAGAGGTAATGCCGCCACAGCTTCAACGCGAACACCACAGCTGCAAGCTCCAAATCATGAGTAGGGTAATTCTTCTCATGGTCCTTTAATTGCCGTGAAGCATAAGCAATTACCCTACCATGCTGCATCAAACACATCCCAATCCGCTGTGCGAGGCGTCACTATAAATCACGAATCCATCTCCCATCACTGGCAGTGTAAGAACTGGCGCTGAAATCAGTCTCCTCTTCAGCTCCTCAAAACTCTGCTGGCACTGCTCAGTCCAAATAAACCTCATCCCCTTCCTAGTCAAACAGGTCAGGGGAGAGTAGAGAGCTTCGCAAAGCCCTCTACGAACCGACGGTAGTAGCCTGCCAAGCCAGAAAGCTCCGGACCTCTGTAAATGTCGTCGGTCTCGGCCAATCCCGAACGGTATCAATCTTCGTCGGGTCAACTGCCACTCCTGCGGCTGATACGATGTGGCCCAAGAATGCAACCTCCCGAAGCCAGAACTCGCACTTTTTAGCTTGGCATACAGCTCTTTTCACAGCAGAAGAAGCTGCACCATGGGCCAGATACACCGACACGTGTTCTAACAGTGGATTCATCGGAAGAACACTGCATGGGAACAGGGCCCACTACAAGTGGCACTGTGGCGAAATTCGCTTTTGACAACCCTAAAGCATCGGGATGCGGTGTCGTACCGTGTAAATTACTATATTAATAGACCGAGAAATTTTTGGGGCACAAACTCGAGAAACCAAATACGCTACTTGAAAGTTTCGACGAGCCAGAAGTCGTGGGAAGTCCGTTTTCCTTTCGACATCTCGAGTGCCTCGAAATGCGTGAAAAGTGGTGAAAAAAATAGGTGTTTTCGCGAAAATGTTGATATTTTATGTACCATTTCGCCTGGGGACTTTCTGGGCAGGTTTCTGGGTGCAATTGTCGCCTAAACTAAAGTGAGGATCTGGGAGCTAGAGGCAAGCTGTGCAAGGACGAAAACCGCAATGTACAAAAATCACACAGTAAGTGATTAGTGACCCTTTGGCTGGTTGTGGGGGAATTCGAGGGGACCACTGGGTTTTGTGTCCTCTTAACTCATAGAGGGGCACCAGAACCAGGAGGAGAGGTTGTAGTCGCAGAGGAGCCAGTTCACACCTGGTTGGCCGAGCTCGGGTGAGGGGAGTGAGCATAGAACTGTGAGGCCTCCAAACTCTTCCCGAGCTTGCTGGTGTGTACTCTCCCTTGGAGTACGGTGGAAGGTGCACTATGGCCGCGCGACGCGGGGAAGGGAAACCGGCTTCTGTTAGATCCTTATGCAAATTAATGCGAAATAATCCAAGAAACACATTTAAATTAGTAGATATCGTTCATACTAATTAAAAACATTATAAACGCTTACGGAAATCCATGCCTGCTGAAACACGTTCTCAGATTTTATCGTTTCACAAACACGATAATAAAATCGC
>CM055060.1:9648196-9770355 GCA_029204045.2 Tillandsia leiboldiana
TCCCTGAGAGTGGAAACGGGGATGTCTCGGGGTCCCTGTCTACTCGACTGCCCCTCCTCAGACGCGCCGGGCCGCGTCACCCTAGGAGTCACTACGGGCTGGAGCCACCTCCGCCATCACGGCCTCTCCACACTCAACATATAATGCCTGCTCCATCGAGGCCTCCAAATCTTGCAATCTGCGAGCGAACAGCTGATAGATGTCTCGACGCAACCCTCTCTCAAACAGTAAATCCTGTGGGTCTCATCTCTGCCACATGGGGCAAACAAGCCACAGCTGATTGAAGTCAGCTACGTACATGTTGCACGGGCCTATCTCCCTGGCGGAGATTCTTCAGCTGCTCTCTAGTCTCTGACGAACACTCTCTGGAAAGAAGGCCCCAAGAAAGCATACTGCGGAACTCTGCCCATGAGAGAAGCTGCGTCCCAGCGGACCAGCGGTTCGCACACGCCGCCACCATGCCTCGCGTTGCTCTCCAAAAAGTGTGTAGCCAAGAGAACTCGAAACCTCTCCTCATAAATAGACCTCTCAAAATGACGCTCCATGGCCGTAATCCAAGACTCGCCCTCCCACTGCTCTGCACTCATACCAGAAAAACGGGGGGACAAACTGGCGGAACCTCATCAAAAGATCCACCACCTCCCGCTGCTCTGCCGAAGTCAACGATCCCGTTATCCCAGACGTTGGCCTACTAGAACCCTCAACCGGAACTGCTGGTGCAGGCCGAACAACAGGGGCGCCACTACAGGCGAAGAAGGCACCGGCGAACTCTCAGGGGGTACTACAGCCGGCTGTGCCCTCTGCTCTAACATGAGCTTCAACCGACCCACTGCCTCCTCCTGACGTCGAGACGCCTCAGCCAACTGCCATCTGGGCACGGAGCTCCTGAACCTCCCTCTGCTTCCCTGCCCCGAGTCCTCCTGCTCGGGCTCAGAGGAAGAAGGCTGCGACGCGTCCCATCGAGCGTCGAGGAGGCATCCCCACCTGAGGACAAAGCAAACAATCAGAACCCAAATCAACACTCGACCCAATCTAGCGAAAGTCAAAAGGCATGTCCCCCTTCCCGAAGTACTATGTTGTCTGCAGCCAATATAGTTTCCACCGAGGAAGACATGTCAATCACTCATCCCGACCGCTCGGGAGAGTTAGAAATCCAATCAGACTCTCGCTAAAAATCACGGCTCTCACGCGAGTCATCCTAGGGTCCAACCACAAGCCTAGGGTTCCTAAGTCCTCCAAGACCTACATCCTAGGCTCGGATACCACTCTAATCTGTCACGCTCCGGGTCGATACTGCGACCCGGCTCGCCAACAGATCCGCCGACTATACGGGAAGCCCCGTATAGACGTAGCGACTAACCTGCAAAGAAACATCTATACTAGCAGATATCAGAGCTGAAATAATAAAATCTGAAATAAAAGACATAAAATACAACTACAACTCACAATTATCAGACCATCCTCACCAGAAAACAATAGTCTCTCAGAATAGCAGAAAAGAAAGGTACAACTCGATACCTCACTATAAAAGTCACTCGACATAACACTCTCCAAATAGTACAGGGTACATCTACTCTCACTCAGAGGATGACAGGAAGGATCTATCTCGCGACTCCCTTACCTCGGTCTGAAAAAGCTGGATCAGCAACTGGAGCTGCAGGAACCGGAGCAGAAGTCCCTGGGGAGAAGACACCACGACGGTGTGAGAACTACATCCCACAGTAGTTCTCAGTGGGTGCCGCCAACAAGCCCGACGGTCTGCCCACTAAGTTCTACTGGAGACATAAAGTAACATATGCGTGCTGTAAGGAAAGCAGGAAAAGTAACTCTACAGCTACTATGCCTCTATCTAGATGCTCAAAGAGTGGAACAGAAAGAATATTATGCCACAACTAACTCTCATCTCTGATCACCCAATCTAAACTGACTGCCTCCTCGGGTCCAGTCAAACTGCGCCAACCTACTGCCGTTACTCCCGGAGGAGCGGACTTACGTAGGACGTCCATGACTGCCAAAACTAGCTCAGCCAGAGGGACAAATGCAACGACAAGTCGCGATAGAAAAGCTCAATCTCACGCCGGTATAACAACCCGGTCTCGCCTACTCCGGAGTGGCACTCGAGGGGAGCGACCCGCTCGAGTCAAAAAGTAACCCATATCAAGTATCTCTGTCAAGCTCAAATGTGGCTCATGCAGGCTATGATCCAAATCCTCGATCACAAGATCGCTAACCAACACAATCACTGTCTCACTCACTGGCTGGAATCTACACAGCTGAGACTCACTATCACTCTGACAGCTCCCAAGAACCCAGATCAACCATCACTATCACTCTCCCAAAGAAATCAGATCTACAGACTGCTATCACTCCACTCGGTCCCCAGACACGAGTGCAAATGCATCCCACAACCACCCGACCTCTCGGCCACAACCCGGGCGGGAAAAGCTAAGTCCAGAGTGAAAAGTATAATACAGTGATGTGGGAATGTCTAGAGCAATAAAGAAACCTAGCCCAAGTTGAAGTTTTCTACAGTCTGGCTGAACATGATACATATGACAGGGGTGCTAGGTCAATTTCCAAGATTTCAATAATTAACATGTTGTAGGAAGCATACAATCACAAGATACATCAACTGATATCAAGAACAATAACATTCAGTTTCCACATGCTTTTAGTCCCATTACTAACATGCATGACTCACTACATACACGCAGACCCCACCGGAACTACTAACTGTCCAGAGTCGTACAGCTGAGAATACCCAGAAATAGAAACTCACAAATCCACCAAGCCAACAACACGGTAGCAGTGCTCACAATCTCCTGGGTACAAAACATATTCCAAGATTCACTTTAATCCCACAATTCCAAGTTCCAAAAATCTTTGATGAACAGTCCCGTAACACGAAAATTTCACCTGAAAAAAATCCTCCAAAAATTCCAATAAAAATATTACGGCGATCCACTCGAAGAGTAGATGTCGATAGAGTCCTGAATCGTCGAAATACGATGTCCGGATGAGGAGATAAAAATCCGACAAGTGGGTGCTGTCCAAACAGTCATCAGCCGCAAAGGGGGTTAAAAATATACCCAGAACCCCAATAAAAGCTCAAATCTGGAAAAAGTGACCAACCACGAATTTTGTAGATCTACCTCTTATGAAACCGTCGCCGCAGAAATCGTCCAAAAAATATCGTCGGGTAGCTCTATAGACCTCCCAGACTGAAGTGCGACGAAAAGGGCCTCCAATAGTAAATCGCCGCTCCGCACTACGATGCAGAATCGTCGTCGTCGCGGCCTCCAAAAATCCTGAGCTTCCACCAAAAGATGCACAAAGGAGAGAAGGAAATTTGTGAAGGGCTCAAACGCTAAAGCTCTCGGGAAAAGCTCGAAAACGAGGCCCCAGAGGCCTATTTATAGGCCTCACGCCGAAAAACCAAAAAAAGTCAGCATTGGGCTTTTGGGCCGAAATTTCGGGCGCCCGGTACATTCGGGCGGCTACAGTGTTGGGCCGGCCCAACACTGTTCACGCCCGAATTCGCCTGGTGCCCCACGTGGCCCGCCGAACAGCAAACCTGCGCGGGCCACCCACAGGCTGCCACGTGGCCCTCCCCCGCACAGAAAGGAGGTTGGCGCCCGCCAATGAGCGGGCGCCACGTGTCCTGCGGTTGACCCCCGACCGGTGTCGGCGCCCGCGCCGGTCGCGCGGCGTGGCCACCTCGTGCGCACGCGCCCCGAGGCGCCAGCCCAGGCCCCCGTGCACCGCGCCCGGTGCGCCCGCAATCAGAGGGTGACACGTGTCCCCTGCACCCGGTCCACGCATCTCACTTGAAATTCCGTGGACCACGCCGCGTGCACCGACCAACCGGAGGCTGCCCTTTGGTCCCCGCCTTGGTCCTGCACCGCCGCGCTCACCCGTAGACCGCGCGCCTTGAGCCCGCCAATCAGGCGGTGCCACGTGTCCCTGCGCCGGGTCTGTGCACCCCCCGCGCTGCTCTGTGGACCGCGCGCCTAAACCGGCCAATGATAGGCCGCCACGTGGCATGCCGGCGTCTACGGGCCTTCCCATGCACCAAAAACCACTGAAAACTTCCGGGAGTCCGTTTTTGGGCATCCGGACTCAGAATCAAACAAGCAAATAGCCGTTTTCAAGCGTTTTTCCATGCTGAATCCATTTCCGACCTCTGTTTGGTCTAATTCTTTTCAGAAATTTCGGCAAACCTAGCCGAAGGCCAACACAGTAAGTGATATCACACAGGGTCCATCTGTGGCATCCCATTGATGCACCATGGGCCAGATACACCGACACTAGTTTCTAACAGTGGATTCATCGGAAGAACGCTACATGGGAACCAGGGCACTAATCCTCCCCCTAAAAGGAAGTTTTTCCCCGAAACAAAGTAAAGTAAGACAGGCGTACCTCAACCGGAAGTCTCGAACAGAAAGGGGTAGGCATCTCTCATCTCTGTCTCCAGCTCCCAAGTAGCCTCTCGCTCCTCGTGATTGCTCCACAAGATCTTCACATACGGAATGGCCCGGTTGCACAATTCCCTCACCTCACGAGCAAGAATTCGCAACGGGCGCTCCTCATAAACCAGGTCCTCGCCGATCTCCAGAGGAGTGAAGTCAATACGTGCGACGGATCAAACACATATTTCCTCAGAGCTGAGACGTGGAAAACATCATGTACACCGGCCAGGCGTGGAGGAAGAGCAACTCTATAAGCCACGGGCCTATCCTCTCAAGTTCCTCAAGGGTCCAACAAAGCGGGGACTGAGCTTCCCACGCACTCCAAATCTCCGGACCCCTTTCGAAGGCGAGACCTTCAAGAAGACATGGTCACCAATCTGAAACTCTAGGTCTCGCCGTCGAGTATCAGCGTAGCTCCTCTGACGACTCTGGGCTATCTCAAGGTGTCGACGAACAACTCTGACTTTCTCCTCAGCCTCCAGCAATAAATCTGGTCCCAAAGTCCTCCTCTCACCCACGTCACTCCAATACAAGGGCGACCGACACTTGCGTCCATACAACGCCTCAAACGGAGCCATCTGAATGCTCGCCTGATAGCTGTTGTTGTACGCAAACTCAACCAATGATAAGTGTCGGTACCACCCCCCTCCAAAATCCATAACGCACGCTCTCAACATATCCTCGAGGGTCTGTATGGTGCACTCGGACTGGCCATCAGTCTGTGGGTGGAAAGCAGTGCTAAATCTGAGCTGGGTCCCCAAGGCTGACTGTAAACTCCCCCAAAAGCGTGACACAAACCTCGGGTCCCGATCTGAAACAATCGACGCTGGTACAACCGTGCAGCCTCACTATCTCATCCAAATACAGCTGTGCCAGATGCTCCAACGACCAAGTCATCTGAACAGGCAAGAAATGTGCGACTTGGTGAGTCTATCCACAATTACCCAAACTGCGTCGGCTCCACTCTGCGCTCTCGGCAGCCCAGTAACAAAGTCCATGGTGATGTGGTCCCATTTCCACTCTGGAATTGGAAGACTCTGTAACTTGCTAGCAGGAAACCCGGTGTTCTGCTTTCACTTGCTGGCAAGTTAAACAGTGAGCTACAAATCTTCCAATGTCCCGCTTCAATCCGGACCACCAAAAATGTGCCTTGAGGTCCTTATACATCTTAGTACCACCAGGATGAATGGTATAAGGTGTACAATGGGCCTCTCTCAAAATCTGGTCTCTGATCTCAGGATCCATAGGCACACATACTCGGTCCCTGTACCGCAGTAACTCCCGAGCTATCCACAGTAAAATCCCCTATCTGATCGGCCTGTATCTGTGATCTGATCCTCTCCAAGTGGGGGTCCTCACTCCTGTGTCTCCCTGATCCAGTCCAACAGAGTGGGCTGCAAGACCATAGACATAAGTCTAGCAGAGACCCCAGGGGATACTACCTCAATCTGAAAGTCGCCTCATCTGCTCAATCAGCGGTGCCTGCTGTGTGATCAACATGCTCAAACTCTGCGCTGACCTCCGACTCAAAGCATCTGTTACAACATTGGCCTGTTTTCGGGATGATAAAGAATACTCCACATCGTAGTCCTTTAATAACTCCAACCACCGGCGTTGCCTCAAATTCAACTCTTTTTGAGTAAACAAGACTTCAAGCTTTCTTATCCGTGTAGATCTCGCATGTGCTCACCGTAGAGGTAATGCCCGCCACAAGCTTCAACGCGAACACCACAGCTGCAAGCTCCAAATCATGAGTAGGGTAATTTCTTCTCATGGTCCTTTAATTGCCGTGAAGCATAAGCAATTACCCTACCATGCTGCATCAAAACACATCCCAATCCGCTGTGCGAGGCGTCACTATAAATCACGAATCCATCTCCCATCACTGGCAGTGTAAGAACTGGCGCTGAAATCAGTCTCCTCTTCAGCTCCTCAAAACTCTGCGGGCACTGCTCAGTCCAAATAAACCTCATCACCTTCCTAGTCAAACAGGTCAGGGTAGTAGAGAGCTTCGCAAAGCCCTCGACGAACCGACGGTAGTAGCCTGCCAAGCCCAGAAAGCTCCGGACCTCTGTAATTGTCGTCGGTCTCGGCCAATCCCGAACGTATCAATCTTCGTCGGGTCAACTGCCACTCCTGCGGCTGATACGATGTGGCCCAAGAATGCAACCTCTCGAAGCCAGAACTCGCACTTTTTAAGCTTGGCATACAGCTTCTTCTCACGAAGAAGCGGCAGCACTATCCTCAAGTGCTCCTCATGCTCCACTTCGCTCCGGGAGTAGATCAAGATGTCCGTCGATGAATACGACCACAAAAAGGTCCAAGTACGGCTGGAATACCCGGTTCATCAAGTTCATGAATGCAGCTGGGGCATTAGTCAAACCAAACGGCATAAACCGTAAACTCATAATGCCCATACCGGATCTAAAAGCCGTCTTGGGGATGTCCTCGCCCTCACCCTCAACTGGTGTAACCTGACGAAGATCAATCGTTCGAAAACACTGAGGCTCCCTGCAACTGGTCAATAAATCATCTATCCGTGGTAGGGGATACTTTGTTCCGGATGGTCACTTTATTCAATTCCTGTAATCCACACACAAACGAAGCGACCCATCATTCTTCTTCACAAATAAAACTGGCGCTCCCCACGGAGAAACACTGGGCCTAACAAAGCCCCTGTCCATCAGATCCTGAAGCTGGGCCGTCACTTCATACTCCCCAAACTCGGCAGGTGCCATCCTATAATGCGCCTTTGAGATTGGTGCGGTTCCCGGTACCACATCAATCACAAACTCTATCTCTCCCTCTCCGGCGGCATAGTCGTCAACTCAGGGGGAAACACATCTGGGAACTCGCGGACAACAGGAATATCCTCGAGTCCCAGTGCCGCCGTAGGCACCTCCACAATCGTCGCCAAGAAAGCGGTGCAGCCTCTACTCATCATCCGCCTAGCCCTCGCCGAAGAAATAGTCATCGCAAAGAAGGTGCTCTAGCAGCCTATGAAAACGAACTCCTCCTGTCCAGGCTCACGGAGGGTCACCGTCCTCTCTCTGCAGTCTATAGTAGCATAGTACCTCGACAACCAATCCATACCAAGCATGACATTGAAATCCTGGAGCTGCCGCAAGACAAGCAAGTCTGCCGGCAAAATCCAGGATCCCAACTGCACAGGGCAATCCCTACAATACTCCTCGACATGAAAGACATGATCTGGTATCTGAACCTCTAATGCATGCGATAAAGAAACTACCTCTATACCATGTAGGGATGCAAATGCCTCTACTGATAAATGAAATGCGATGCACCGGTATAAAAAGAGTACGAGTACGAACTGCAGAAAATCAAAATAATACCTGCGACGACATGCTCTGCTGCTAGCAGAATCCTCAACCTGAGCGGCATAGACTCGACCGCTCGAGCGCCGGGGGGACGTCGCTCTGGCTGTCGCGAGGACCGATGAAGCAAGATCTGGCCTACCGTAGGCCGCCGAAGGTCCTGCCGACTGACGAGGAACAAAAGGGTGCTGAAGCTGAGGAAGGAGCTGGATAACCTGCTCTTGGTGCACGCCCTCGCGAAGTGACCGGTCTACCCGGCAATGGAACAACGGCCCTGACTCTGCGGGCACAGGGTCGGTGGGTGCGGTTCCCCCACAAATGATACAACGGTCAGGGCGCGGCTGGCCCGCGAAGTCTGCTGCTGCTTGCGAAGAACTGCTGCTGCTGCGAAGACTTGCTGCTTCGAGGTGGTCGACGCTGCTTCTGCTGAGACTGACGAGATGCCCCAGATCTCTGCAGCCCCTGATACCCCCGTCCCTGAGAGTGGAAACGGGGGAGGTCTCGGGGGTCCCTGTCTACTCGACTGCCCCTCCTCAGACAGCGCCGGGCGCTTCACCCCAGGAGTCACTACGGGGCTGGAGCCACCTCCGCCAGTCAACGGCCTCTCCACACTCAACATATAATGCCTGCTCCATCGAGGCCTCCAAAGTCTGCAATCTGCGGGAGCGAACAAGCTGATAAGATGTCTCGACGCAACCCTCATCTCAACATGTAAATCCTGTGGGTCTCATCTCTGGCCACATGGGGCAAACAAGCCAACAGCTGATTGAAGTCAGCTACGTACATTTGCACGTGCCTATCTCCCTGGCGGAGATTCTTCAGCTGCTCCTCTAGTCTCTGACGAAACACTCTCTGGAAAGAAGGCCCCAAGAAGCATACTGCGGAACTCTGCCCATGAGAGAAGCTGCGTCCCAGGCGGACCAGCGGGTCGCACACGCCGCCACCATGCCTCGGCGTTGCTCTCCAAAAAGTGTGTAGCCAAGAGAACTCGAAACCTCTCCTCATAAATAGACTCTCAAAATGACGCTCCATGGCCGTAATCCAAGACTCGGCCTCCCACTACTCTGCACTCATACCAGAAAAAACGGGGTGGATCAAACTGGCGGAACCTCATCAAAAGATCCACCACCTCCCGCTGCTCTGCCGAAGTCAACGATCCCGTTATCCCAGACGGTGGCCTACTAGAAACCGGCTCAACCGGAACTGCTGGTGCAGGCCGAACAACAGGGGGGCGCCACTACAGGCGAAGAAGGCACCGGCGAACTCTCAGGGGGTACTACAGCCGGCTGTGCCCTCTGCTCTAACATGAGCGTCAACCGACCCACTGCCTCCTCCTGACGTCGAGACGCCTCAGCCAACAGTGCCATCTGGGCACGGAGCTCCTGAACCTCCCTCTGCTGTCCCTGCCCCGAGTCCTCTTGCTCGGGCTCAGAGGAAGAAGGCTGCGAACGCGTCACCATCGAGCGTCGAGGAGGCATCCCCACCTGAGGGACAAAGCAAACAATCAGAACCCAAATCAACACTCGACCCAATCTAGCGAAAGTCAAAAGGCATGTCCCCCTTCCCGAAGTACTATGTTGTCTGCAGCCAATATAGTTTTCCACCGAAGGAAGACATGTCAATCACTCATCCCGAACAGCTCGGGAGAGTTAGAAATCCAATCAGACTCTCGCTAAAAATCACGGCTCTCACGCGAGTCATCCTAGGGTCCAACCACAAGCCTAGGGTTCCTAAGTCCTCCAAGACCTACATCCTAGGCTCTGATACCACTCTAATCTGTCACGCCCCGGGGTCGATACTGCGACCCGGGCTCGCCAACAGATCCGCCGACTATACGGGAAGCCCCGTATAGACGTAGCGACTAACCTGCAAAGAAACATCTATACTAGCAGATATCAGAGCTGAAATAATAAAATCTGAAATAAAAGACATAAAATACAACTACAACTCACAAATATACAGACCATCCTCACCAGAAAACAATAGTCTCTCAGAATAGCAGAAAAGAAAGGTACAACTCGATACCTCACTATAAAAGTCACTCGACATAACACTCTCCAAAATAGTACAGGGGTACATCTACTCTCACTCAGAGGATGACAGGAAGGGATCTATCTCGCGACTCCCTTACCTCGGTCTGAAAAAGCTGGATCAGCAACTGGAGCTGCAGGAACCGGAGCAGAAGTCCCTGGGGAGAAGACACCACGACGGGTGTGAGAACTACATCCCACAGTAGTTCTCAGTGGGTGCCGCCAACAAGCCCGACGGTCTGCCCACTAAGTCTACTGGAGACATAAAGTAACATATGCAGTGCTGTAAGGAAAGCAGGGAAAAGTAACTCTACAGCTACTATGCCTCTATCTAGATGCTCAAAGAGTGGAACAGAAAGAATATTATGCCACAACTAACTCTCATCTCTGATCACCCAATCTAAACTGACTGCCTCCTCGGGTCCAGTCAAACCTGCGCCAACCTACTGCCGTTACGTCCCGGAGGAGCGGACTTACGTAGGACGTCCATGATTGCCAAAACTAGCTCAGCCAGAGGGACAAATGCAACGACAAGTCGCGATAGAAAAGCTCAATCTCACGCCGGTATAACAACCCGGTCTCGCCTACTCCGGAGTGGCACTCGAGGGGAGCGACCCGCTCGAGTCAAAAAGTAACCCATATCAAGTATCTCTGTCAAGCTCAAATGTGGCTCATGCAGGCTATGATCCAAATCCTCGATCAACAAGATCGGCTAACCAACACAATCACTGTCACACTCACTGGCTGGAATCTACACAGCTGAGCCTCACTATCACTCTGACAGCTCCCAAGAACCCAGATCTACCATCACTATCACTCTCCCAAAGAAATCAGATCTACAGACTGCTATCAACTCCACTCGGTCCCCAGACACGAGTGCAAATGCATCCCACAACCACCCGACCTCTCGGCCACAACCCGGGCGAGGAAAAGCTAAGTCCAGAGTGAAAAGTATAATACAGTGATGTGGGAATGTCTAGAGCAATAAAGAAACCTAGCCCAAGTTGAAGTTTTCTACAGTCTGGCTGAACATGATACATATGACAGGGGTGCTAGGTCAATTTCCAAGATTTCAATAATTAACATGTTGTAGGAAGCAATACAATCACAAGATACATCAACTGATATCAAGAACAATAACATTCAGTTTCCACATGCTTTTTAGTCCCATTACTAACATACATGATCCTACATACAAGGAATTAGCACGCAGTCCATAAATCTTGAAAGCAAAGTCACCCACCGGAACTACTAACTGTCCAGAGTCGTACAGCTGAGAATACCCAGAAATAGAAACTCACAAAATCCACCAAGCCAACAACACGGTAGCAGTGCTCACAATCTCCTGGGTACAAAACATATTCCAAGATTACACTTTAATCCACACAATTCCAAGTTCCCAAAAATCTTTGATGAACAGTCCCGTAACACGAAAATTTCACCTGAAAAACATCCTCCAAAAATTCTAATAAAAATATGACGGCGATCCACTCGAAGAGTAGATGTCGATAGAGTCCTGAATCGTCGAAATCCGATGTCCGGATGAGGAGATAAAAATCCGACAAGTGGGTGCTGTCCAAACAGTCATCAGCCGCAAAGGGGGTTAAAAATATACCCAGAACCCCAATAAAAGCTCAAATCTGGAAAAAGTGACCAACACGAAATTTGTAGATCTACCTCTTATGAAACCGTCGCCGCAGAAATCGTCCAAAAATATCGTCGGGGTAGCTCTATAGACCTCCCAGACTGAAGTGCGACGAAAATGGGCCTCCAATAGTAAATCGCCGCTCCGCACTACGATGCAGAAGTCGTCGTCGTCGCGGCCTCCAAAAATCCTGAGCTTCCACCAAAAGATGCACAAGAGGGAGAGAAGGAAAATTTGTGAAGGGCTCAAACACTAAGCTCTCGGAAAAGCTCGAAAACGAGGCCCCAAGAGGCCTATTTATAGGCCTCACCCGGAAAAACCAAAAAAAAAGTCAGCATTGGGCTTTTGGGCCGAAATTTCGGGCGCCCGGTACATTCGGGCGGCTACAGTGTTGGGCCGGCCCAACACTGTTCACGCCCGAATTCGCCTGGTGCCGCCACGTGGCCCGCCGAACAGCAAACAGCTGCGCGGGCCACCCACAGGCTGCCACGTGGCCCTCCCCCGCACAGAAAGGAGGTTGGCGCCCGCCAATGAGCGGGCGCCACGTGTCCTGCGGTTGACCCGCCGACCGGTCGGCGCCCGCGCCGGTCGCGCGGCGTGGCCACCTCGTGCGCACGCGCCCCGAGGCGCCAGCCCAGGCCCCCGTGCACCGCGCCCGGTGCGCCCGCAAACCAGAGGGTGACACGTGTCCCCTGCACCCGGTCCACGCATCTCACTTGAAATTCCGTGGACCACGCCGCGTGCACCGACCAACCGGAGGCTGCCACGTGTCCCCGCCTTGGTCCATGCACCGTCGCGCTCACCCGGTAGACCGCGCGCCTTGAGCCCGCCAATCAGGCGGTGCCACGTGTCCCTGCGCCGGGTCTGTGCACCCCGCCGCGCTGCTCTGTGGACCGCGCGCCGTAAACCGGCCAATGATAGGCCGCCACGTGGCATGCCGGCGGTCTACGGCCCTTCCCATGCACCAAAAACCACTGAAAACTTCCGGGAGTCCGTTTTTGGGCATCCGGACTCAGAATCAAACAAGCAAATAGCCGTTTTCAAGCGTTTTTCCATGCTGAATCCATTTCCGACCTCTGTTTGGTCTAATTCTTTTCAGAAATTTCGGCAAACCTAGCCGAAGGCCAACACAGCAAGTGATATCACACAGGGTCCATCTGTGGCATCCCATTGATGCACCATGGGCCAGATACACCGACACTAGGTGTTCTAACAGTGGATTCATCGGAAGAACGCTGCATGGGAACCAGGGCCACTACATCCTCCCCCACTAAAAGGAAGTTTTGTCCCCGAAACAAAGTAAAGTAAGACAGGCGTACCTCAACCGGAAGTCTCGAACAGAAAGGGGTAGGCATCTCTCATCTCTGTCTCCAGCTCCCAAGTAGCCTCTCGCTCCTCGTGATTGCTCCACAAGATCTTCACATACGGAATGGCCCGGTTGCACAATTCCCTCACCTCACGAGCAAGAATTCGCAACGGGCGCTCCTCATAAACCAGGTCCTCGCCGATCTCCAGAGGAGTAAAGTCAATAACGTGCGACGGATCAAACACATATTTCCTCAGAGCTGAGACGTGGAAAACATCATGTACACCGGCCAGGCGTGGAGGAAGAGCAACTCTATAAGCCACGGGGCCTATCCTCTCAAGTTCCTCAAAGGGTCCAACAAAGCGGGGACTGAGCTTCCCACGCACTCCAAATCTCCGGACCCCTTTCGAAGGCGAGACCTTCAAGAAGACATGGTCACCAATCTGAAACTCTAGGTCTCGCCGTCGAGTATCAGCGTAGCTCCTCTGACGACTCTGGGCTATCTCAAGGTGTCGACGAACAACTCTGACTTTCTCCTCAGCCTCCAGCAATAAATCTGGTCCCAAAGTCCTCCTCTCACCCACGTCACTCCAATACAAGGGCGACCGACACTTGCGTCCATACAACGCCTCAAACGGAGCCATCTGAATGCTCGCCTGATAGCTGTTGTTGTACGCAAACTCAACCAATGATAAGTGTCGGTACCACCCCCCTCCAAAATCCATAACGCACGCTCTTAACATATCCTCGAGGGTCTGTATGGTGCGCTCGGACTGGCCATCAGTCTGTGGGTGGAAAGCAGTGCTAAATCTGAGCTGGGTCCCCAAGGCTGACTGTAAACTCCCCCAAAAGCGTGACACAAACCTCGGGTCCCGATCTGAAACAATCGACGCTGGTACACCGTGCAACCTCACTATCTCATCCAAATACAGCTGTGCCAGATGCTCCAACGACCAAGTCATCTGAACAGGCAAGAAATGTGCAGACTTGGTGAGTCTATCCACAATTACCCAAACTGCGTCGGCGACACTCTGCGCTCTCGGCAGCCCAGTAACAAAGTCCATGGTGATGTGGTCCCATTTCCACTCTGGAATTGGAAGACTCTGTAACTTGCCAGCAGGAACCCGGTGTTCTGCTTTCACTTGCTGGCAAGTTAAACAGTGAGCTACAAATCTTCCAATGTCCCGCTTCAATCCGGACCACCAAAAATGTGCCTTGAGGTCCTTATACATCTTAGTACCACCAGGATGAATGGTATAAGGTGTACAATGGGCCTCTCTCAAAATCTGGTCTCTGATCTCAGGATCCATAGGCACACATACTCGGTCCCTGTACCGCAGTACTCCTGAGCTATCCACAGTAAAATCCCCTATCTGATCTGCCTGTATCTGTGATCTGATCCTCTCCAAGTGGGGGTCCTCACTCTGTGTCTCCCTGATCCTGTCCAACAGAGTGGGCTGCAAGACCATAGACATAAGTCTAGTAGAGGCCCCAGGGGATACTACCTCAATCTGAAGTCGCCTCATCTGCTCAATCAGCGGTGCCTGCTGTGTGATCAACATGCTCAAACTCTGCGCTGACCTCCGACTCAAAGCATCTGCTACAACATTGGCCTTGCCGGGATGATAAAGAATACTCACATCGTAGTCCTTTAATAACTCCAACCACCGGCGTTGCCTCAGATTCAAATCTTTTTGAGTAAACAAATACTTCAAGCTTTTCTGATCCGTGTAGATCTCGCAGTGCTCACCGTAGAGGTAATGCCGCCACAGCTTCAACGCGAACACCACAGCTGCAAGCTCCAAATCATGAGTAGGGTAATTCTTCTCATGGTCCTTTAATTGCCGTGAAGCATAAGCAATTACCCTACCATGCTGCATCAAAACACATCCCAATCCGCTGTGCGAGGCGTCACTATAAATCACGAATCCATCTCCCATCACTGGCAGTGTAAGAACTGGCGCTGAAATCAGTCTCCTCTTCAGCTCCTCAAAACTCTGCTGGCACTGCTCAGTCCAAATAAACCTCATCCCCTTCCTAGTCAAACAGGTCAGGGGAGTAGAGAGCTTCGCAAAGCCCTCTACGAACCGACGGTAGTAGCCTGCCAAGCCCAGAAAGCTCCGGACCTCTGTAACTGTCGTCGGTCTCGGCCAATCCCGAACGGTATCAATCTTCGTCGGGTCAACTGCCACTCCTGCGGCTGATACGATGTGGCCCAAGAATGCAACCTCCCGAAGCCAGAACTCGCACTTTTTAAGCTTGGCATACAGCTTCTTCTCACGCAGAAGCTGCACCATGGGCCAGATACACCGACACTAGGTGTTCTAACAGTGGATTCATCGGAAGAACACTGCATGGGAACCAGGGCCACTACAAGTGGCACTGGCGAAATTCGCTTTTGACAACCCTAAAGCATCGGGATGCGTGTCGTACAGTGTAAATTACTATATTAAATAGACCGAGAAATTTTTGGGGCACAAACTCGAGAAACCAAATACGCTACTTGAAAGGTTTCGACGAGCCAGAAGTCGTGGTGAAGTCCGTTTTCCTTTTCGACATCTCGAGTGCCTCGAAATGCGTGAAAAGTGGTGAAAAAATAGGTGTTTTCGCGAAAATGTTGATATTTTATGTACCATTTCGCTTGGGACTTTCTGGGCAGGTTTCTGGGTGCAATTGTCGCCTAAAGTGAGGATCTGGGAGCTAGAGGCAAGCTGTGCAAGGACCAAACCGCAATTGTACAAAAATCACACAGTAAGTGATTAGTGACCCTTTGGCTGGTTGTGGGGGAATTCGAGGGGACCACTGGGTTTCTCGTGTCCTCTTAACTCATAGAGGGCACCAGAACCAGGAGGAGAGGTTGTAGTCGCAGAGGAGCCAGTTCCACACCTTGGTTGGCCGAGCTCGGGTGAGGGGAGTGAGCATAGAACTGTGAGGCCTCCAAACTCTTCCCGAGCTTGCTGGTGGTCCTCTCTGCTTCCTTGGAGTACGGTGGAAGGTGCACTATGGCCGCGCGACGCCGGGGAAGGGAAACCGGCTTCTGTTAGATCCTTATGCAAATTAATGCGAAATAATCCAAGAAACACATTTAAATTATTAGATAATCGTTCATCTAATTAAAAACATTATAAACGCTTACCGGAATCCATGCCTGCTGAAACACGTTCTCAGATTTTATCGTTTCACAAACACCGATAATAAAATCGCCTGGATTGAGTGTTTCCAAGTCTAGATTCGTCGTCTAATTAATTTTGCTCTGAATGGGGCAGGACAAAATGACGGCAGGAATCCGACTCGGGACCACAACCCTTTTATATTCCTTATATACTATGTTTAATTAGAGTCCCATAAACCCTAATTAGACTTGTATTGGGTTTCTATACATTAATAGCCCATACCCAATAGATGTTTTCAGAGCTCATATTAAATCACTTAATTGCCCTATTAAATTAGATAGCCCATAATATAATTATAAATTTATATATTAGCCCATATATAGGAAAAAATTAAATCCAACAATCTCCCACTTGGGCTACATATTATATCTTGAAATAATTATATTATAATATGTGCGCACCAGAATAGCTATCTTTTTCTAAAACATCTTCTTAATTACAATCTGGTCCATCTGCTATATTAGTATGAGATCAAAGCGGTCTTTGTTATACAAATTCATAACTCGACCTATCAATTGTCACCATACCAATATATTCAATGACATAGATCGAGTATGGATGTGTAGCATGAAAATTACATGCAATGTGATCTTAACATGCCTATTTCCAACTGGTCCTAATTTATTCTTGAATGATATCATATTAAGTCATAACAGACAAAACACATTCAGAATATGAAATAAACTAAATACTTTATTCTGCAGAAAATGAACACAAAGTGTGCCTGAAATTAAAGAACATCAAAATACAAACTCCCACTAAAACTGTACATCATCAAACAATTTAACACCCATATGAGCAGTATGCTCATAAAACACTTTGGGCGGTAAACCTTTGGTGAGCGGATCCACAACCATAGAGTTTGTTCCAATATGTTCTATGCACACATAACCATTATGAACTCTCTCTTTAACAACAAGAAACTTAATGTCAATGTGCTTTGACCTTGATGAGCTCCTGTTGTTATTGGAATATAGTACAACCGATTTATTGTCACAAAATATCTTTAATGGCCTCTGAATGCCATTCAAAATTCGCAGCCCAGTGACAAAGTTTCGCAGCCATATCCCATGATTGGATGCCTCATAACAGGCTATGAACTCAGCTGCCATAGTGGAAGAAGCTATAAGTGTCTGCTTAGCACTTTTCCAGGAAATAGCTCCTCCAGCTAAAAGATAAACATAGCCCGATGTGGATCTTCTACAGTCTTGGCATCCCGCAAAATCTGAATCAGAATACCCGATGATCTCCAAATGTTCTGATCTCCTATATGTAAGCATGTAGTCTTTTGTTCTCTGTAAAAAACGCATAACCCGTTTGGCTGCTCTCCAATGATCCATTCCAGGGTTACTCAAATATCTGCCTAATATCCCAACAATGTACGCTATATCCGGACGCGTACAGACTTGAGCATACATTAGACTCCCTACTGCCGACGCATAAGGAATCTTTTGCATCTCATTCACCTCAAACTCATTCTTTGGGCATTGACTGAGACTGAATTTGTCTCCTTTAGCAATAGGGGTATCTCCTGGTTTGCATTCTTTCATTCCAAATCTGCTAAGAACCTTATCGATATAGCTCTTTTGTGATAACCCAAGGATACCCCGAGAGCGATCTCGGTGTATCTGTATACCTAATACAAAAGAGGCGTCACTAAAATCTTTCATTTCAAAATTCTTTGTCAGAAATCTCTTAGTTTCGTGCAATAAGCCTATATCGCTACTAGCAAGTAATATGTCATCAACATATAGTACCAAGAAAATAAATTTACTCCCATTGAACTTATGGTATACACAATCATCAACTGCATTTATCTCAAATCCAAACGAGATAATTACTTGATGAAATTTATGATACCATTGACGGGAAGCTTGCTTGAGCCCATAGATAGATTTCTTCAATTTGCAAACCATTTCCTTTGGATTGCCTGACACAAAATTTTCTGGTTGCACCATATAAATTGTCTCGTCAATGCCACCATTGAGAAACGCAGTCTTTACATCCATTTGATGTAGCTCAAGGTCAAAATGAGTCACAAGTGCCATTATAATCCTGAAAGAGTCTTTCGATGAAACCGGAGAGAAAGTTTCTTTATAATCAATACCTTTCTTTTGAGTAAAACCCTTCGCAACAAGACGAGCCTTATATCTCTCGACATTGCCTTTTGAATCCTTTTTTGGTTTTAAATATCCATTTACAACCAATAGGTTTCACACCTTCAGGTAATTCGACGAGATCCCAAACATTATTGTCGTTCATGGACTTTATCTCATCATTCATGACATCAATCCACTTTTGAGAATTAGAACTCTGTATGACTTGGCGAAAGTTGATTGGATCATCTTCTTTCAGTCCTATGTCTTCCTCATGTTCTTGAAGAAAGATGATATAATCATCTGAAATGGCATTTCTTCTTTCTCTAGTGGATCTTCTTAATGGCATCTGCTCTTGAGGTTGTTGAGTTTGCTCTTCATGAGTAATTTCTTGATTTTGAACGGGGAATTCATTAGCATTGTCTTGATTGTCCGTATTTGCTTCTTGAATAATGTCAGTGATAGAAACCTAATCATTGTCAATAGCAACTGTAGGAAGAGAAACGAATTCCTCTTCAAAAACAATTTTCCTTATCTTATCTCCCCCCCCACCCAAACTCAACTTCCTAAAAAAATCTAGCATTTCTCGTCTCAAAAAATGACCAAGTCGTGGGATCATAAAACTTGTAATCCCTTGATCGTTCAGAGTATCCAACGAAATAGCAGCTAATAGTTCTTGAGTCCAGTTTCTTTTCATTTGGCATGTATGGCCTTGCCTCGGCTGGACAACCCCAAATATGTAAGTGCCTATTACTAGGGTTCTTTCTTGTCCAGAGTTCATAAGGGGTTTTAGCTACTGCTTTGCTTGGAACCCTGTTGAGAATGTAAGCTGCAGTTTTTAGCGCTTCTCCCCAGAGGGATTCTGGTAAGGTAGAATGACTAATCATACTCCTTATCATATTTCCTTAAGCGGTCTGTTACGTCTCTCAGCAACACCATTCATGCTAGGTTTTCCTGGCATCGTGTATTGCGGGACAATTCCGCATTCCTCTAGGAATTTAACAAAAGACCCTGGACGTTGTTCACCTGATCCGTCATATCTGCCATAGTACTCGCCACCACGATCAGATTTGACAGCTTTAATTCTTTGCCAAGTTGGTTCTCAACTTCAGCTTTGAAGACCTTAAAAACGTTCAATGATTAAGACTTCTCATGAATCAAATATAAATAGCCATAACGGGAATAGTCGTCTATGAACGTAATAAAATATTGTTGACCATTCCAGGAAGCCGTAGGGTATGGTCCACAAATATCAGTATGAATTAGTTCTAAGACGTCAGAACTTCTATTAGCATTTAATTTTCTAATATTTGTTTGCTTCCCCTTAATGCACTCAACACAGACTTGAAACTCTATTAAATCAAGCGGATCAAGAATTCCATCTGACACAAGTTTCTCAATTCTCTGTTTAGAAATATGACCCAGGCGCTTGTGCCATAACATAGCGGAATTCTCATTAGTTAATTTTCGCTTTGTACCACGAGAACTAGTATACAGGGATTCATTATATGAAGCGATTGTATCCAACAAATATAAGTTGTCATTCATAGATAAAGAACCAGTTCCAACAAGATTTGAATTTTGAAAAAGACTAAATTTATTATTTCCAAATGAACAAGAGTAACCAGATTTGTCCAAAATAGAAATAGAAACCAAATTCTGTCTAAACGACGGTACAATAAATGTCTCTTCTAAATCCAAATAAAAACCAGTCTTTAATAACAACCTAAAAGTCCCTATGGCTTCAACCGTAATTGATTTGCCGTCGCCCACAAAGATGAATCTTTCAGCATCATTTGGTTGTCGGCTCGTCAGATAGCCCTGCATAGACACACTTATATGAGTAGTAGCACCATAATCTATCCACCAAGTGTGTCTAGGTACAGAAGTCAAATTAACTTTAGAACAAACCAAAGTGAGAAGTTTACCTTTCTTAACGCGCCAAACGGCGTATTTAGGACATTCTTTCTTCATATGTCCACCCTTCCTGCAAAAGTAATAGGTGAATTCCGAATCCTGTTTCTTTTGCCATTTCTTTTGTGGTGTCCCAACCGCAGCTTCCTTTCCTCTTTTTCTCTTTTTATCTTTAGAGGAGGTTGCCAAGTGGGCACTTTCTGGTTGATCTTCCTTTAGTCTTTCTTCTTCTTGCACACAATGAGAAATGAGCTCGTTAAGAAACCATTTCTCCTTTTGAGTATTGTAACTCACCTTAAATTGGCTATATTGTGCAGGAAGAGAAATAAGAACCAGATGCACGAGCAAGTCCTCAGACAGCTCTAACTTTAGTGCCTTTAATTTTGAAGCAACATGAGACATCTCCATGATATACTCCCTTATGTTGCCCTTTCCTTTATACCTCATTGAAACAAGTTTAGATAGTAATGTACTTGTTTCAGCCTTTATGCTCTTGGCAAAGCGTTTTTTCAGTTCCTCAAGGAACTTCTTGGCATCATTCTCATCAGATATAACGCCCCTGAAAGTTTCTGGAATTGCACGTTTCATAATCATGAGACTTATGCGATTAGAACGTTCCCACTTCTCAAAGTCCCTTTTATTCAACGGAACTTTTATCTGTAAGATAAGGGGGTTGTTCTGTCCGTAGCGCAAAGTCCAGATCCATGCAACCGAGAACAATCATAACGTTCTCTTTCCAATCCTTGAAATTTGTGCCATTCAGCACTGGGATTGAATTGATATTTGCAGATATTGAAGAAGCAGAAATATTAGCTGGACAGAAAATAAAATAACAAACATTAAGCTCACAATTTTATCCATAACAAAAACATAATAAATAAATTCAAATAATAGTGAGCCCCAAAACAAGATACCTAGAACAACATTGACATTCAGTCTTTGGACAGAAATATCAATTGTAAGTGGTATTCTCAACGTAGTAATCAAATACTAACAATTAATCCTATCAAATAATAAATCTTTCTTTGGATAGACTTATTATTTACACGGTACACTTGACAATTGTCACATATTTATTACCACAATTGTATGTGAAGTTTGGCCAAATAGTTACCTTTCTTTGGGCCGGTCACCATTCGCATAAACAACAAATACATAAATCTAACTATTTCAAATAAACTAATCTACACAAAAGATGTTACTTTGGTAACACATTTCTTCAATTAGTCTATCTTTAAAAATTAGACATTCCAAAAATAGAAAAATATCAAAATTTGAATTTAATTTCAAAATTATGTTTTGCATAAAGAAAACCAAAAAAACTTTACTTTATGATCCAAAATCGTTAAAAAATCAAAATTCGGAATCCAAAATATCACAAATCAAACTATAATGCAGAAAAAAAAAGATTCATGATAATTTTCTTAAAAAAAAAACTTAATTTCTACCCTAGATAATCTTTATGATAGAAAAAAGGTTACAAATAAAAAAAACGACATCTAAGAATTTAAACATGTGAGGCTCCGATACCACTTTTTAGATCCTTATGCAAATTAATGTGAAATAACTCAAGAAACACATGTAAATTATTAGATAATCGTTCATCTAATTGAAAACATTATAAACGCTTACCGGAATCCATGCCTGATGAAACACGCTCTCATATCTTATAGTTTCTCAAACACTGACAATAAAATCGCCTGGATTGAGTGTTTCCAAGTCTAGATTCGTCGTCTAATTAATTTTGCTCTGAATGGGGCAGGACAAAATGACGGCAGGAATCCGACTCGGGACCACAACCCTTTTATATTCCTTATATACTATGTTTAATTAGAGTCCCAAAAATTCTAATTAGACTTTTATTGGGTTTCTACACATTAATAGCCCATACCCAATAGATGTTTCCAGAGCCCATATTAAAACACTTAATGGCCATATTAAATTAGATAGCCCATAATATAATTATAAATTTATATGTTAGCCCATATATAGGAAAAAATTAAATCCAACAGCTTCTTCCTTCTTTTCCAACTTCGGCCAAGGTGAGATTCTTTTCTCCTCTGGTTCCTTGGACGCGAGACCACTAGAAGTAGGTTCCTGAGTTCCTGGGGAGTCTCCCAGGCCAGCGCCGAAGATGGGAAGGCACCGGTTAGCCGGCGGCCAAGTTGCGCCGCCGGAAAACCGCGTTGCTCCGCCTCGAGCTTTCTTCGCTCCGGGCGGCTGTGGACAAAAACTAAAATGGTAGTCTTCTTCCTCTAGTCCTGCTCTTGCCGTCCACCAAAATTGAGGTGGTTTGGTGCACTGTGGACACCGCAGCATCCTGCCCTAGTTTCGGGAAAAGAAGGCCATGGCCGAGCTGGTTGCTCCGGCGCCGCCGCTGCTTCCCGACGCCGGGGAAGGGCTTGGTTAGCTTCCTGGTTCTTAGAGGAAGAGTTCCTTGCGGTTGCATGAGGCCCATGCAGGCCGGTTAGGAATCCACCATGGATGGCCAAGCTTGGCCGCGTTAAAGGCGGCCGGCCATCCACCGCTCGCCGGCGGTGGGGACCTGCCCTGAACTTCATCATTTGGCGTAAGGAAGATTGTGGTGCTGTCTGGTGCGCCCAAGAACCTTGAAATTCCAAGTTGCCATGGAAGGTGCTACAAGTTGGCCACGCGGCTAGCTTCGGCCACCGCACGCCGGCGCCCGACTTGGGTACACTCCGAGTGATACCCTAGGATCCCTGAGGCTGGTGCTTGCCTTTGTTGGCCCCAGAACAAAGGTTCTGGGAGTTGGCCTTTTGTCGAGCCGAATGCATGTGCCATGGTCGAGCCTTGCTCCCTGCACTGCTCCGGCCACCGTGCACTACCCAAATGGTGAGCCTCCGACTCCACAGGATCCCCTGAGCTTGATGCTCACATTAGTTCCAAAAAGGACTGAGTGGATTGGGTTGTGGAGCCACCTTGGTCCATTCGGGGCGAGGGCTTTAGTTATAGTGATCCAGCAGGGGTTAGGCTGCAATTGAGTGAGCCCCCGAACCCCTGTGACCTGCTGAGCAAGAAGCTCAACTTAAATTGCAGAGGGCACGGCCGAAATGAAAAGAATGGCAACCTTGGACTCAAGGGAGTTGATGGCTCCTTAAGCTATTCCAGCGGCTTCGCGATAGTGAGCCTCTGGTTAATTAATGAGCCCTAAGTATGGTGCTCACACAAGGATTGGTGTTGGTCCATCGGTTGTATGAAAATGCCTATGTTGAAGCCTCAATGCACTTTGTGTTGGGACCAACTTGTGTTTGGTGGGCTGACTTGCTCTCAAACGGTGAGCACGGGGTCCAGCACGTCAAAGTTTAGTTGCTGGTAAAATAATTTGATTGTAGGAGTCCTGATCTAAAAGTTATACAGTAATAAGCAATAAACGGCATGTATCTTACGCAAATTTGAAAGGACTGGGGGGCTTGCTGTAATTGTAACATGAGGAAAAAGTGAAATGAATATGTAGATGATTTATTGACCGTTCGGTTGGGTTTCCGGGGTTTCATTAAGCAGGATTCGCTTAACGGCCCGTTAATCGACGAAATGGTCAATTTAACGGTGATTTCATGCTAAACACGCATTCCGAGGATTTTAAGAAATCCGGTGTTGACACATGATATTATTATAGGCCCCAGTCATCAGGAGTAAGCCCGTGATCCGTCCAGCGGATATCGCGACCGTCTACCTTAAGGTGGGTTTATCTTCGGTCCGCGCTTTATCATTTCGGCCCTACGGGGTACCGTAGTAGGACGGACCCCCTTCCTTTGATTCTTGGCAGCTTTGATCCCACATATGAGCTTTTATTATGCCTTTATTTCTAGTAGTAGTTATACATATTTGGACATATGCCATGCTTGTATGGTCACTAGCTCAGTTCTATACCTTTCTCTATTCTTCACTGCATGTTTAGAATAGGAGTTATTGTTTCAGTATTGGCATGATATACTTCAGTATTTGTATCCCGGTGGGAATTTTCCTCAGCTTTTCGCCGATTGTCTGGTCGTTGGACCGTGGTTGAATAGGAGTTATTGTTTCAGTATTGGCATGATATACTTCAGTATTTGTATCCCGGTGGGAATTTTCCTTGGCTTTTTGCCGTCAGTTTGGTCGTTGGACCATGGTGGTATGTTATACTTCAGTATCTGTATTCCGGTGGGGATTTTCCTCGGCTTTTTGCCGTCAGTTTGGTCGTTGGACCATGGTGGTATGTTATACTTCAGTATCTGTATTCCGGTGGGGACTTTCCTCGGCTTTTTGCCGTTAGTTTGGTCGTTGGACCATGGTGGTATGTTATGCTTCAGTATCTATATCCCGGTGGGGATTTTCCTCGGTTTTTTTTTTGCCGTCAGTTTGGTCGTTGGACCCTGGTTTGAGTATCAGCATTATGATCACCGCGAGCCAGCTTTCAGTCGCGGACTAGCTACCGCAGTGGTGTTCTTTACTAGTAGGGAGGTCACATTGGCCCGTGAGCCCGTTGGGGTATTGATAGCTTACTGGTTCCACGTTGGGACTAGCCTGAGGTCCTTGGGACCAATAGTGGCGTGAGATTTGGTATTAGCCTGAGGTCCTTGGGACCAACAGTGGCGTGAGATGGAGTATACTTGTATTTCTTGTTTGATGCATTATTCATTCATCTATATTATACCTGACGATTTATTTAGCATGCTTAGATATTTATCTATATTGCTATTTCCAGCTTTTCAGTTATCCACTTATTATGGTATCCAGTAGGTACGATTTGCTATTTTCCGGCCCGTCGTGCCCACTGAGATACACTTATGTTGTGTCTCACACCCTCGGGTGACCATTTTTCAGGTCTATTGGGTGCGGGGACACTGGGACAACCTGGTGAGGATTCGCGATAGTGTTGTCCCTGGTAGGACTTGGTCTATGGTGATTTAGAATATTGAACTGTTGTTATTCTGCATTTTGAGATTTGGATATTACTGAATTGTATAATTATATGGAACCTTGCAGATGTAACAGAGTAGAGACTATTTAGTTACAGTTAATACTTGTATCTACTCTGATTGATTGTATCTTCTAGCCGAGCATGTATAGGGGAAACTCTGTCCGTTTGGGCAGAGGCTTTCTTATACGTGTGGCGGTCTATTCACGCTTTGGAGTGCAAACTGATGAACTCTGAAAAAAAAAAATAAATAAATAATTTGACCACCCCTTTCTCTGAACTCGGGGCGTGACACATATATATATATATATATATATATATATATATATATATATATATATATATATATAAGACTTGTGTGCTTTTAGAAGCACGGAGGCCTCCGTGCTCCCAAATTATTTTCGATATTTGGACTTCCGAATGGACGATCGGTTCCCTTAAATTTTATCTAGAATATTTAAAGTATCAAGAAAATAAATTTTGTGATTTTTTTATATCATTTACCTAGTAATCGAAAGGGTTCAAAATCAATGGTTAAAAATAAAAATCTCACAAAATGTGATGATATAATACTAAAATTTTAGATCAAAAATATTGATCTTATTTTATATAGTATAAAGAATTTTTTATCAAAATTCTATGTGATTTGGATATTTCTATACCGTAAACTTGCAAACGGCTCACCACAACCATTAAAATTGTTGATTTTGAACCCCTTTGACCACTAGGCAAATGATATCGAAAAATTACGAAATTTATTTTTTATGTCTTTTAAATACTGTAGATCAAGTTTAACGAAGCCGATCGTCCATTCGGAAGTTTCAACATCAAAAACAATTTGGGAGCACAGGTCTTAACACTTCTAAATGCACACAAGGAAGTTCCAACATCAAAAATAATTTGGGAGCACAGGCCTTAACACTTCTAAATGCACACAAGCCTAGCGCGCGCTCTCTCTCTCTCTCTCTCTCTCTCTCTCTCTCTCTATATATATATATATATATATATATATATATATATATATATATATATATATATATATATATATATATATGGTATTATATTTGAATTATTTTAAAATTTTAAATTTAATGTAATATATTTTGAAATATTATAAAAAGAAATAATTGTTTCAGATTCGAATTCGGATTTTAAA
Source organism: Tillandsia leiboldiana (assembly GCA_029204045.2). Classification (NCBI taxonomy): domain Eukaryota; kingdom Viridiplantae; phylum Streptophyta; class Magnoliopsida; order Poales; family Bromeliaceae; genus Tillandsia; species Tillandsia leiboldiana. Next base: position 9,674,239 of record CM055060.1, read on the forward strand.
TTTTTAATTGGATTCGGGTTTGGATATAAATTTTTAAAATTCATCGAATTCAAATTTGGACTCGAATTTCAGATTTAATAGATGAGTTCGAGTTCTGATTTTTGAAAATTCACCTCAAATCTGAACGTTGACATCCTACAAATAAATCAGAATTATGCTTGTACGGTGAAAATTATGAAAAACTTTTAGAGTTATAGTCAGCGCGGATAATCCAACAGAAGGTGCATAGATGAAATTAATCAGATTGCCTGAAAGGAAAAAATATGAGATTATTTCTAAAGAATGCATACAAAGAATGACTTCCAACATGGATAAGAACAATTAAAAATTAGGAAGAAAATTGTCACCATACGCCATCTAATGTGCAAATTTCTTACCGCGCTATCTTGCACCTAGCCAAATTTCTACGTTAAATAGTCAACGCTGACCCGAGCCACTTCAATCCTCACTACTATATACTGAGTGTTAGACGAAGAGAGCTCTCCATTCCCAAACTATTGTGTTTTAAATTTGACTTGTAGAGAGAGAGAAATTCGGTGAGAGATATGGCTAAGTTACGGTATTGTACTTTATTTGCTTACGCTATTTTTTTAATTCGTTTCTTTAATTTTGTGCTTGTGATTAGATAATTTTAAGTTATTTTAATAAGAAAAAATAAAAAAAAAGGCAGATTAAGAAATTCTTTTTTTTCTTCGATTTGAATTTTTTTAAATAAAAAGTCTCTTCGATTGTCCGACATAGTTAAAATTTTAGAAGAAATATTTAGCACTGCATTGAAGAGCTACAACTGTTTTTTTTTTAAAAAAAATCGATAATATGTACGGTAGTAAAAGTGTGGATTCTTTAAGTTGACGGTTAGATAAAGACTAATTAATTTTTTAGTTCGATAAAACTTAGTTTTTTCAACCAAGTAATTTTTGATTGGGCTTTCTAAACATGGCACTTTTTGTCTAAATAAATTAACTTGTTAAAAGTATGGCATCTAAATGTTTCAATACTGATTCATCGAAATACTGTTTATAGTGGTTGACCATGCGCGAGATATTGATGCTAGGTTGGAAGGCAAGGTGGCCATTATCACCGGCGCGGCCGGAGGAATAGGCGTGCCTGGGTCGTCGTTAAGGACGTCCAGGAGGAGCTCGGGGCGGCCGGGGCGGCCTCCATCGGCGCCGACCGGTGCAAGTACTACCGGTGCGACGTGCGCGACGAGCAGCAGATGTCAGACCTCGTCGACTTCGCCGTCGCCACCTTCGGCCGCCTGGACGTCATGTACAGCAACGCGGGCATCATGGGCCGGCCGGCCAGCCTGGTCCAGATGAGCCTGGAGGACTTGGACAACGTCGTCGCCGTCAACACGCGCGGCTGCGTCGCGGCGGTCAAGCACGCGGGCCCCGCCATGGCGGCGTCCGGCACGCGGGGGTCGATCATCTGCACGGTCAGCCTGGCGGCGACGGTCGGTGGGATGGGCCCGCACGCGTACACGGTGTCGAAGCACGCCGTGCTCGGCCTGGTCCGGTCGGCAGCGAGAGAGCTCGGGCGCCTGGGGATACGGGTGAACTGCGTGTCCCCCGCGGGTGTCGTGACGCGGCTGGCGCTGGGGTTCACCGGGGTGACGGTGGAGCAGGCGGAGGCGGTGTGCCAGGCGATGTCGCCGCTCAAGTGGGCTGCGATGAAGGCCGCGGACGTCGCTGCGGCCGCTCTGTTCCTGGCGTTTAACGAGGCGGCGTTCGTCAGCGGGCATAATCTGGTGGTCCATGGGGGAATTTTTTCAAATTGACCCTCTGAAAATTCAATATTTGCCAAATAACCCTGTGAAACTTAAATTTGCAAAACTAACCCTCCTTTTGCCACCTCGGCGCCACGGTGGGCAGACAACCTGAAGGCGCTGAAGCGGTCAGCGCCTTCACAAAAAACCTGTGAAGACGCTGAACGCTTCAGCGCCTTCATTCAATGTGTTGAAGGCGCTGAAGGGTTCAGCGCCTTCACAGGAAAACCTGTGAAGGCGCTGACCGCTTCAGCGCCTTCATGGTGCACGCTGAAGACGCTGTTTCACTCAGCGCCTTCAGCATACACTATAACCCGTTGTGGACTTAGCCATTTTTCGCGGCGAAAAAATGGCTAAGTCCTCAGTGCAAGCGAAAAATGGTTTCTCTGTAAAGGCGCTGAGTTGCTCAGCGCCTTTAGTGATTTACACTAAAGGCGCTGAGCCACTCAGCGCCTTTAGTGTTTTATACTAAAGGCGCTGAATGGCTCAGCGCCTTTAACTTATAATGTTAAAGGCGCTGATTGGTTCAGCGCCTTTAACCGCAGCACCACCAACAATTTTTTTTTAAGTGAAAAAAACAAAATTTGTACAACAAGTTTCATAACAGAATGAAAAATACAACAAGTTTCACAACATCTAGATAGTGAACTAAAACAATCATAAATAATGTGGAACAATTGCACAACATTCAGATGTAACAGTTGAGTCAGAACAAAAAAATATAATTACAAAAATATTAAGAATACACCCTCAAACTCAAAATTGAGATGAAACTCAAATTTGAGCTTATCCTCTCCCTCGACCTCCTCGGCCACGCCTACGTCCACGCCCTCGCGGTCGCCCACGCCCACGAGGAACAACAAGCTCGATAATCGGCGTATCATCAAGATGCTCGGCCGCTGCTAACTGATCGAGCTCCTCGATAATACCACCCTCATCAATATGTTGGATCTCGTGTGGTGATGATGACGAGGGACGACGACGTGAATATGTCGATGCAAATGATGTCCGTGATACAGGAGGCGGGAGTGTCTCTGACGTCGAGGGATATGTCGTAGGGGCTTGAATAGGAGGAGATGGAGATCGCGGCACCTGAAATGGCGTAAATAGTTAGGTAATTTGAATTTGAAGACTTAATTTGAAATTTTTAGCGATATGAAGGTACTTGATGACTCGAGGACGATGCGTGAGCATAATCTCCTCGTCCCTCAGCAACTCTGACAGTAGGTACTGACGGTACATTTTGCAGTACCATATGAATATGCTCGTACATATCTGTCAGAGTCCTGAATATCCTCGTAGGCGACGGACGATCATGCAATAACTGGCCTATAGTAGTATCCATTTGTCGTAGTGTATCGGCCTGCATTTCAATGAACAAATTAAATTTATATTAAATATACAAAACATGTTAAATTTATATATAAAAATGATTATACCATTGTCCTCTCGATATGCCCACGTGGATGAAAAGTCAGCGGAGGACGCTGCACTGGACGATATATCCATCTCCTCGTAATCGTCCAGTACCATTGCATGTATATGGATGCCGCCTGCAGTGGGTCCTCACCAGCAGCCGGGAGCTGATCAACAATGTGATCTAGCCTCTCAGCCCACCTCTCAATGTGTGCAGCGTGAAATGCACTCCAATCCTCATCCGGACGCCCACGTGATGTGATGCGTTGGATGGACTCCACATTGAGAGGTATATGCCGGAGAAGACCGAACTGCCGCATGACTCGGTCCGGCACGTGCATCTCGACGATATGAAAGCATATCAGGACTGTCCTTGCACGCCAGACCGCTGAGCCATGCACACAGAAATCCGGTAATGTATCTATATAACCTGTGTACGGCATCCATATAACCTGTTAATGGACAAAATGATTAGTTAATATAGAAGTGTTGAATAAAACATCTACATACTTAAAGTATTCAATAAAACATCTACATACCTGCGCCTCTCGCTGCTGATCTAGCTCGTCTCTGTAGAACTCAATGTCACACGTCTTGACATTGGTTCCGAAACGCAGCCCTCCAGTGTTGCCCCATCTAGATTATAAAAAACATATATTAGTTGCAATTACAATTGAAATACAAAAATCTACTATATCAAATAAATATCTTACCGGCAACCCAGAGGTCGATCGACTATATCGGGCTGATCTAGGATGCGTGTAGGTCGGCCGATATGAAGATGGTCCCAAGCCCAGATTTGTAAATTCACGCCAACAGGTTAAAATAATAAAAAAAATATATATTACCAATATATAAAGATAATACTCAAATCAAGAAATCAGATTTTATACCTACAATAGGGTACCAAAATAGCAGCATTCGGCCTTCCCGTTCACCGCGGCATCTGCTAGTGCCCGATATAGATACGCCAGAGTCGCAGCGCCCCACGCATAAGCGCCGCAGATATCAAAGTCAGCTAAAAGTGGTAGCCACTTTAGATGAACTTTGTATCCGCTGGGGTTTGGAAACAGACTACCCTCGATCTGATATAAAATATAAGCACGGGCGGTAGCTGCGACTGTTCCGGCGGGGGCATCTAGAGGTATATCATGATAATTTTGATATAACCAATCTAGTGAAACTGTATACCTCTGGATGTTATCAGGTACCGCCCCCAATAACTCCATACACAGAGCAGGCCAATCGTGGAGGGTGGAACCAGAGACCGGCGCACCATGCACACGGAGACCCGAAATAACCGCCACATCCTGGAGTGACGGTCATCTCACCGTGGCGGAAGTGGAAGGTCTTGGTCTCCGGTCTCCACCTCTCGGCAAGAGCGCCCAGTAGAGCTTGATCCAGCACCAACCGTCGCAGTCGGGATAACCCGTAGAATCCCGACTGGCGAAGTAGATCGAGTACCGCTGGATGATCAAGCGCCCACTGGTTCATCTTGCGGCCGTGCTCTGCGAACAGGACGGGACGATAATCCTGTGATGCAAAAAAAAATATAGTTAGCTCTTACATATAAAATATAGTCAGCTTATTTATAATATTTGAAAAAATAAAAAATTATAGCTCTTACCTCAGTCCTGATAAAGGCCGACCTATGGCGATGCTGGTCTACCAAGACAGACGCATCAGCTGGCCCCGCGTCCTCGTGATCTGCCATCTGCAATAAGCAATCTACATATTAGTAACATGATAGTTAAAAATAATTAAATGTTAAGACAAGATAAATATAATTGTGTAAATCATACGCCGGCGTCCTCGTTGCGCTATTTCTGTATTTTGTGGACAGGTGCTCCTATAATGGCCTGCCTGCTTACAAATGGAGCATTTCCCTCGTCGGCCACCCCCCTCGTCCATTACATTACGAATACGTGTAGATCGTGGACGACCTTTCTTCCTTCGTAAAGGAGGCGGTACAATCGGGGGACCTTGGGGTCGTGGCCAGTGCCGTCTATCAGGAACAGGATGAAATTGTGGTGTGTACGCCGCACGATAGCAGTCTGTACTATACCAGGGTGAAGTAAAATTCTGGTAGGCTAATCTCATATGTGATGTACTACAAACTGCTAAGACATGCGAGCAAGGTATTCCTATTAGATATAATTCACAACATAAACATTCGACATTTGTTCCATTGACGATCACTTTGTAGTCGAAATCTTCTGTTTTAACTTCAAATTCTGTGAGTCCATATCTTACAACATGATGTGCCCGCGCCGTATCTAAATTTTCAGTAATCTGATTTTTGACTTTAGGGACAAAAGCGTCCGTCGAATGTTCACCACGGCGCTCGCAGAAATACTTATTAAGCTTAAAAAAAGTAGCCGAAACAAAAGCCGTGATAGGAAAACCACGATTGTCCTTAAGAACCCCATTTAACGATTCAGAAAGATTCGTAGTCATCAATCCAAACCGGCGGCCTCCATCAAATGCTTTTGCCCAGTACTCTTTATATCTGTCAAGATTATGGACCCACTCCCAAGCATCGTGATCCAACACCTGTAATTCTTCCTTCAGCTGATTATATGCCGTCGGTGTTGCAGCTTTTCCGATATGCCAGAATTTATCTAACAATATGGCGGTCTTGAAGCGCTTTTTCATGTTTGCTTTCATATGTCGAAGACACCAACGATGCGAGTGACCCCGTGCTGGACGATAGATATCAGCCACTATTTCCCTCAATCCAGGAAATCGATCAGACATCAAACAAATTGCTCTATCACAGGTAACATAGTGAGGCAAGTTATGCAAAAACCATCGCCAACTCTCGGTATTCTCTCCCTCACAAATTGCAAATGCCAAAGGATATAATCCATCATTTGCATCTGCAGCCGTCGCTATCAAAGCATGACCTTCGTATTTGCCGTACAAATGTGTGGCATCAATACTCATCACCGGCCGACAATGTGCGAATCCATGGATCGAAGGTCCAAATGACCAAAAAACACGACCAAAGGGAGCAATGCCATCACCGGGCCACCTATGATCCAGACGCCATAAAGTACCATGATTAGAATTCTTTACCATAGAAAGGTAACGAGGCAAGTCAGTGTATGATTGCTCCCAGCTCCCGTAAATAATTTGTAATGCTTTACTCTTTGATTGCCAAGCCTTCCAATATGTTATGTCAGTATGGAACTCTGCTTGCACCATATCTCGAATTTCTTTTGGCGTCATATTAAGTCTAACCTTTAATATCGGAAGAATCAATTGACATATAAGGGTCGAATTACAATTACGGTGCGCCGCATTCAGTATTGGAATAACACATGTGTGTGGACCAGCATATGTTTTTACCCTAAAATATGTCGTATTTTTGGGTACTGAAGCATGTAATCTCCAAAAACATCCCTCTACTAAGCATTTGACAGTGTAAGTCGTTCTTGTAGATTTCAATACTTTCATTTGTACATTATGCTCAATATGCCACCGGTCTAGAGCATCCAATAAAGTTGCCTTATCTTGAAAGACACGTCCAGCCCAACTCCCGTCGTCGCTAGGGAGACCAGTATTGATTTGTCGAATATTAAGATCTGTATGATCTACAGCATACTGATTTATCCAATTAGTATATGAAAGAAAACGTTTCGGATGATCAATAAATTCATTTTCCTCGTCATGATTGTCTACGTAATCATTGCTGATTTGTGGATTGTCCATTTGACTGTAAATTGTATTTGCAAGATCATTTAACCCTCCATCATGATTTTCATCTATATCTGGAAATGAAACATCCAGTTCGTCATCCTCACTACTATTCTGATCATCATTGATTGGTGAATCCTCATGATTAATATCACTATCACCACCCCTGTCAACATTACAATCTCCTTCGTCGATATTATCACCTCCTTCCTCAACATTAGTATCAAATTCATTAATAGCAGTTGGATTCCAATGTTCATAGGAATTAGATAACCTGCAAATTTGGTAAACCTAAAATTCCAACATTGCCATTCATTTAAAACTTAACATTTAATTTACATTTGTACTTAACCCCAATCAGAAGGTTCTAGTTGTAAATGAGACATCCTTGGTTCTATACGGGAGGTCGTGCATTGTTCGCGTGATGTCGTGGCATGCGTGCGGTGTCCGCGTAAGGTCGTGGCTTGCGTGTGTCCGCGTGAGGTCGTGGCTTGCGTGTGTGTGGTCGTAGGTGGCACACATGTGGTCGTTGGTGGCACACTACTAAACGAGCAAGGTACAACACTCTCAATAGGGTCATACTCACTTTCTCTGCAATATATACAATGATTAAGTCCATTTAAAGAAGATTACAAATTCCTAAATTATTAGGTTATTTTTCTAACCTTGTCATTCTGACACCACCTTCGTGTGGAATATTTTGATCACTCATTACATTGGCGAAAGGACCCAAATCAATATAATTGTGGAGCATTCTCGTGTAATAACCTTGCGGTTCAAAATTATCCGACGGATGTAGCTCTTTCTCAATAAATACCGTCACAACACCATGATGTTCACATAATCCAATCATTCCCTCCAATGATTCATCATCTACTACTTCGTGAGCTAAATATCCACTACCGATCGTGGGGCAACTAATAGTAAATTTTAAACGAAATTGTTCTCTTGTACAATTTACTAAACGATACATTCTCGTCTCGAAACTAGTATATGTAGAATCAGAACGTATCACGATTAACTTTTTTTTACCGCCGATATATCGTGGACCATTCTCATCGATAACTAACTGGCCATCCCAATGAACACTTATGGGCATGCGACGATTAGCCATTTCAACTACAAAACAAAATTTAACCACTTCAAAATACTACTTTTAACTTTACAGTCGGAGACCGACAGTGAAACCTCTCACTTTGAGCGATCTCACAGTGAGGGGATCGCTCACTGTGACGGTGAAGCTCTCACTGTGAGGGGAACTCTCACAGTGAGCGATCTCTCACTGTGAGAGATCACTCTGTCACAGTGAAGCTCTCTCACTGTGAGAGAGTGATCTTCACTCTCTCTCACAGTGAGTTCACAGTGAGAGAGCTTCACAGTGAAGCTCTCACAGTGAGAGAGCTTCACTATGATGTAAAGGATGTGCTTCTAGTCCTAAATTACAGTATTGTTTAAATAAACTTTGTAGCAAAATTAGCTTCTTATTGTTTAAAATATTTTTTTGGGGGGGGGTTAATCACTGTGAGAGCTTCACTGTGAGAGACTCTCACAGTGAAGCTCTCTCACAGTGAGAGATCAAGCTTCACTGTGAGAGCTTCACTGTTATCTCTCACAGCGAGAGATCAAGCTTCACTGTGAGAGAGTGAGAGCTCTCACAGTGAAGCGAGATCACTGTGAGAGAGTGATCTCTCACAGTGAGAGATCACTCTCTCATAGTGAGAGAGAGAAAGAGAGAGAGAGAGAAGAGAGAGGGAGCGACCTCACAGTGAAAGAGAGAGCGCGAGAGAGACGGCGACGGCGAAGGCGAAGGCGACGGCGAGAGGAGATAGGCAATGCGACGGCGAGAGTAGATCGGCAATGCGACGTCACTGTGCTCGGCGGGATTGAAGAAGGCGACGGCGATGAAGAGATGAAGAGAAGATCGGCGGGATCTCACTGTGCTCGGCGATGAAGAAGGCGACGGCGAGAGGAGATCGGCGGCACTGCGACGAAGAAGGCGACGGGCTTGATGAAGAGAAGAGATGGGGAAGATGAAGAGATGAAGAGGAATGCTGCGTGCGCGGGCGGATATGGTGGTGAAGAAGGCGCTGAATCGGTCAGCGCCTTTAACATTATAAGTTAAAGGCGCTGATCCATTCAGCGCCTTTAGTATAAAACACTAAAGGCGCTGAGTAACTCAGCGCCTTTAGTGTTTTATACTAAAGGCGCTGAGCAAGTCAGCGCCTTTAGTGTTTTATACTAAAGGCGCTGAGCAAGTCAGCGCCTTTACAGAGAAGCCATTTTCGCTTACACTGAGGACTTAGCCATTTTTCGCAACGAAAAATGGCTAAGTTCTCAACGCCTTATAACGTATGCTGAAGGCGCTGAATGAAACAGCGCCTTCAGCGTATAGCATGAAGGCGCTGATTCATTCAGCGCCTTCACAGGTTTTTTGTGAAGGCGCTGAACGCTTCAGCGCTTTCAACATGTACCATGAAGGCGCTGATTCATTCAGCGCCTTCACAGGTTTTTTGTGAAGGCGCTGAACGCTTCAGCGCCTTCAGTTCATCTACCCTCCGTGGCACTGAGGTGGCAAAAGGAGGGTTAGTTTTGCAAATTTAAGTTTCACAGGGTTATTTGGCAAATATTGGATTTTCAGAGGGTTAATTTGAAAAAATTCCCGTCCATGGTGCGATGACAGCGCTCGGACTCAAGCCGCCGGAGATTAATCTGCAGTGAATTTGAATATTCCGAGTGATTTGTTATTTTATTATTATTATTATTATTATTATTATTATTGTGTGAGAGAGAGAGGGTGAACTTGTAGATTTTATCAAATGTAGATGTTGCAATCAATTTAAAGTACTAAAATTTTTTATACATTATTTTCAACTCGCATCAATGATCTTGTTCACTGTATAAGGAAATAAATTACACCGGGTGATCCTCAAATGATTATAAAGGACACAATTTAGTTCTCAAATTTTAATTTATTATATTTTAAATTTTAAATTACCAGGCAAGTCGCAATCAAACTCCGAGATTACCATTACTAGTAAAGCAAGCGGTTGGCAAAAATTACTGTAAATCCATCAGTTAATAATCCTTGTCATTACCAGAAGGGCGGCTGTTGTTGTTTGTAGCGAAAGCTGTTTGGCGACGTGCTCTCAAGTATGTACAATCCCTAAAAAGGATTGTTACATTTAGAATCTGCAAAGAGATTTGAGATAGTGAGGCAAAATTTGGACTTAGAATCATGAATTTATCTCATTTCTTAGCTGCATAGAATAGAGCATTCAATCGATCGCATAAGTAAAAGGGTAAATTTGCAACAGGGATCACTTTTTCATTTGATGGTCAACCATCGAATTTTGAAAAATTAATTTTTATACTGAAAATAAAAATCTCACAAAATAGGATAATATGATATTAAAATTTTAGATCAAATTTTTTTTTTTAAGATAAAAATAGCATACTACCCATTTCGCTTATTTTGAAATAAACTTAGCTATAAATATAAAGTAATTAGGCTTTAAACTCGGAACCTCGGATATCAACTACCAAACCCTTTGCCGCTTGCGCTAGGGACGGTTGATATAGTATAAAAAATTTGAATATTTTATGTAGTATATTGATCAAAGGGACGAATGAAGCAAAAATATTGATCTTGTTTTATATAGTATAAAAAAAAATTTATCGAAATTTTACGTGATTTCAATATTTTTATATCGTTAAATTTACAAACGGTTCATAACAACTATTAAAATTATTAATTTTGAGTCCCTTTGATCACTAGACAAATAATATTAAAAAATTATAAAATTTATTTTCTAGGTCATTTAAATATTTTAGATCAAGTTTAACGGAATCGATCGTCCATTCGACAGTCCCAATAACTATTAAATTTTTTACTCTTTGTGACATCCCCGAAATTTAAAATAGTCCTATATATAAATGATATAATAGGACTAAATCTACTAACCCGGCTATAGCATTTTGGGTGGTAGTAAGACCCAAGAGGTTAAGAGAGTTAAGCGTGCTAGAGCTAGAATAGTTCTAGAATAGGTGACCCCCTGGGAAGTGGGGCGTCACACTCTTTGACGAAGTAATGTACCTGCTGTTAGAATTATAGTAGGTCTTTAGAGTTTAGCGGGTAGTTGGATTAATAGTATAATCTAAAGGTTAGATATAGTGGGTAGTTGGATTAATAGTATAATCTAAAGGTTGATCTAACGGCGAAAAATTTAGTAGCACCAAATTTTTTATGGTATCGATAACATAATAGCCGGACTATATATATATATATATATATAGAGAGAGAGAGAGAGAGAGAGAGAGAGAGAGAGAGAGAGAGAGAGAGAGAGAGAGATTGATTTGCTATCGATTTGTTTTAGATGATGGAGCTTCCAAATCGACGATCGGTACTATTGAACTTGATTTATGCTATTCAAAGTATCTAGAAATTAATTTTTAAATCCTTCCGACATCATTGACATAATAATCAAATTGTTGTAAAATTTAAAATTTTAATATTTGATATGAGGTATTTTCTTGTTTAACAATATAAAAAAAATCTAAATTAATTAAATTTTGATTAGAAAATTTTTAAAATTATTTAAAATAAAAATCTATACTCTTGATCTTGATGGTAAGAGTACTAATGTCATCACTTTTTAAAATAATATTTAATTTTAATCATTTATTTTTATGTCCACTTAATGATAAAAAAATAATATTAAAAAAAATATTAAATTTAATTCTTAAATAATTTAAATAATTTAAATTATATTCAACAATACCGATCTAGCATTTAAAAACTACTATTTTTTTTTGAGAATATGGTAGCATGCTACCGTTTGGTGTATAAACTTAGCAAGAAGATGAGACAGCTAGATCTCGGCCTACCGAAGCGGCCAAAAGCGAAAGAAAAAAAAAAAGAAAAAAAAAAAAAAAGAGAAAAAAAAAGAAAAAAAACCTTCAAGGAGAACAGAAAGAGATCCAGCTATCCCTCAAGGACCTGATCTCCGACACCAGATGCCTCGCCGTCTGCTTCTTAGATTCGAAGATTCTCCTATTTCTTTCAAGCCACAAGACCCACCAGGTGGTCGCAACAGTAACTAGTTCCTTCCTCCCGAGAGAGCTCATCTTACAACTGCAATATTCCCACAGTCTTTCCGGTGCCGAACATGAGCACAGCATTGTCTTGTCTGGTAGTAATCCCGATAAAATGTCCTTCGAGAACTGGAAGGTCATGAAGAGGTGATCCCCCGTCTCGCTCCCTTCAGCGCAGAAAGTACACCTCCCCTCCCCGCTCCACCCTCTTTTCAAAAGGTTGTCTGCTGTTAGAACCCTTTTCTGAGAGCTAGCCAAACAAAAATCTTAACTTTGAGGGGAGCCCTGATCTTCTAAAGTTGCACAAATCGTCGGTCAGCTACACCTCCGTCTTGTAGGAAACAGTATAGTGACTTAACGCTGAACCTTCCTGATGTGTCCCACCTCCACCTGATCTTATCTAGGTCGTCCCTGGTTGAAATATCACTTATCGCCTCTCTGAAATGTGTGACCATCTCCCTTTCCGCTTGAGCTTCGGGGCTAAATCCCATCAAAATCTTACACCACTTCCATCCCCTAACCCACGATAGTCCCTAACCCTAGTTTCGGTCTTGTAGGAAACTACTGTTATAACTACTGTTATAACAGTAGTATTCTAACTCTAACTATAAACATATATTATCTGGTAATTATACCTGTGCCGCTCGCTTAATTTTGAAGTGCTTCGTCTAATAATTAGCATCCCCAACAACAAATAAATTAGAACTAATTATAACAACAAATAAATTAGAACAATTAATTAGTATGGTAGTCTCTAAGCAATAAGTCTTAAGTTGAAAACTCTATTCATAGGTGTCTCGTGTCATGTTTGTACATCACATAAAATAGTGTATATTAGTGTAGGTCCGCTTCGCGGGAAGAAATAATATTTTAATCAATTAAAGTTGAAGGAATTATTATATACACCAAATGTATAATAATATTTCATATATCATAATTTGTATTATATAATTAATATTTTAATATTAAATTTTAATTTATTATACTCTAAAAAAATTATTTTTATTGAATATTTTAGAGTTGATTTATGGTGCAATTGGTGTATCTAAAATATGAGGACATGTGATAAGTTCCTAATTTCAAGAAAGAGGAGAAATATTTTTTTTAAGCCTCGTGCATACTAATATTTCATACACCACACACAAAATATAAAAAAATTAATAAAATATTTGATAATTAATACTGTAAAATATAATATAATATAGAGGAGTGCTATGGGTACACCCCTGTTAGGGGTGTATATCATACACCCCTAACAGGGATGGCTGGGATTGAAAGTCCACCTAATAGAAATTCCACCTTTCTATTCTCACACCCTCTCCCCAGTTACAACTTAGACTGCTCACACCCACTCTCTGTCTCTCTCTCTTTTCTAAAACGCCCACATTTTCCCTCTCTCCACTCCCTCCGCCAAAACCGCCGCCCCTCTCTCTCCACTCCCTCTCTCTCTCGCGCTCGCTCACTAGGGATCTCTCTCGCTCGCTCGCTCGCTCGCTAGGGCTCTCTCTCTCTCTCTCGCTCGCTAGGCCTCTCGTCCAGCACCCGAGGACTTCTCAACCAGGGCTTTCTCCCCTCCGTGGGTGTAGGGTTTCCTTCACTCGCATTTCGCAGCACCCGAGGACCGCTCGACCAGGGCTCTCTCGCCTCCATCACCTCCATCGTCTAGGCCTCTCGACCAGCACCCGAGGACCGCTCTCTCTCGACCTTGAAAATAAAGATTATAATTTAACTACAGGTACATTCTGTACCATTACACTAGGATGGGATTTGTACAAATTCATATAGATGGGTTAAGCACAGTTATAGATGGGTTAAGCACAGTTATAGATGTTCCATGTACAGCTATGGATGGGTTTTGTACAAATTCAAGTTGCCACCCAATTAGACCATTTCCTTTGTACAGAAATAAGTGTACCGGTACATTGTGTAATTGTGTACCGGTACCAACCTAAGGAACACATATGTACCGGTACACTTATTTGTGTACCGGTACACTTATTTGTGCACTAGGATAATGGTATTAACTACAGGTACATTCTGTTTTGTACACTAGGATAATGGTATTTCTCTTTATAAAAAAATCGTTCTCAATTTTTTTAATTAGCTATTGAAATATCCCTTTTCATTCTCAAAGAAGAATTTAGTTTTTTTTAATATCTTTTTGTGTGTTCCAACTAATATAATGACATGTTGAATCGAAAATATTAAGCATTATTCTCTTGTAATTTAAGTGTTTTAGAATAATTAATGAATTGCTACACGTGATTTCTTAATAGAAAATCCTCATGAGAGATAGAGAAAGAGAGAGAGTATTGAATATGATTATGGTTAAGTATTAAGTAATTGGTTGTTTCACACAAGTACGCAAGCCAATTACCTTTATGTCGGATTTGTTTAACTTAGCTAGAGTTTCTATTAATTTGGCCAAGTTATAGTCTGCACTCTTGTTTAATGATATATTTGTAAAAAACTACCAATTAGTTTAGGGATTAGGGAACAGCCATACATGGGTTAAGCAGAGTCATATATACAAAAGGAAACACTTGTAGGCTATTATATGCTTACTTTGAACAGTCCATATATAGCTCTTTAAACACCTATTATATGCTATATAGCTCATTGTGGGCATTATTGGTCTGCTGCTATATAGCTCTCCAATCCAAATTCATATAGATGGGTTAAGCACAGTTATAGATGTTCCATGTACAGCTATGGATAGGTTTTGTACAAATTCAAGTTGCCACCCAATTAGACCATTTCCTTTGTACAGAAATAAGTGTACCGGTACATTGTGTAATTGTGTACCGGTACACTTATTTGTGTACCGAAATACCCCTGTAATACTAGTGTCAAGAAATTAAAGCAAAAAACACTGCAACATCTACCTTAATCTTCTAGAGAATATCATAACCAGTAATTCCAGGCATGCAGTAGTCAATAAACAGTCCATATTGCTTTGAATAGTCCATAAATTCATGTTGTACTAAGATATGATTTTATCAATACAAACTGATATGGTGATTATAATGCAGCTGAAGATATGATTTCTACCAGAGCTATGTCATCGAGCAGAGTGGCCAAGGAGGCCACCACTAGTAGTCATGGTAGGAGAAAGAGCCCAACGAAGATTCAATTGGTTTGTGGAAGATGTTATCCAAACCATCTATACAATACGATGAATGTACAAGAGTCTCCCAAGACTGAGGCCAACTATACCACTGCTGGCCCAGCACTAAGGGAAGTTATCTCTACTGAACAAATGGCACTCTTGAGAACAACGCCATTTGCTTCATATATTGACCTTCCACCTCTAAAGCAAGACCTTGCATTAGTGGATACTCTCCTAAGTTTTTTGTCAGGCCCCGAGATTCAAAAGTGGGTCTAAATATTTTTTTTTTTTATATCAGAGTTTCAAAACCAAGCCAGGGCAATGACAGACCGCCACATATATAGAAGAGTCCCAATCCCCTATGGAATTGAGCCTTTTCTATATATGCACGGCTAGCTTTCACAACAACATCAGAGTAGTCTAAACTACGTACTACTAAAAGATGTTACAACATTTAAACAATTATTTACAATTTTGACAACTTGCTAAACCATAAACGGCTGTCCAGGGTCGATTGCTAACTCGGAACCTCACCAACTCGTCCCGACATCCCAGCACCCGCTCGACCTGAAAAACAGTCACCCGAGGGTGTGAGACACACCGGAGTGTATCCCAGTGGGCACGACGGGCCGGGAAATAGCAAGCCGTACCTACTGGGTACAATAATAAGCGGATAGCAAGAGTAGGATAAGCTGAAAGATAGAAAACAGGTATATAATCTCAGCAGAGTATCATCAATCATGGATTAATCAATTGAGCAGTGTAATCATATATAGAGCTGATCATGCTATCACTGATAAGACTACAAGTAGGAATGAATGATCATGCTATAACTGACAAGCAGGAATGAATATACTGTACTGATAAGCAGGAAACAATCATGCTATCACTGATAATCTGGCAAGCAGTAAATGATAAACAAGGATAATGCATCAAAAGTAATCATCACAAATATACCCAATCCCTGCCACTTTTGGCCATAAGGGCCTCAGGCTAAATTTGCCATGGAGCATATGACCTCAGGCAACAACCACTTTTGGTCACTGGGGCCTCAGGCAACAACCACTTTTGGACACTCAATCAAGCTATCATAACCCCACTAGGCTCACGGGTCGATCAGACCTCTCTACCGGTAAAGAACACCGTGACGGTGGCCAAACCGCCGGTGTGCGTGACTGAAAGCTTGGCTCGACGGCGATCATAATGCTGATGCTCAAACCATGGTACACTGTGCTGATGCTCAAACCATGGTACACTGTGCTGATGCTCAAACCATGGTACACTGACCACAAAGACGGCAAGAAGCCGAGGAAAATCCCCACTGGGATACTAGTATAACATGCCACATACTGAAGTAGTATCTCCTATTCTAATCATGCAGTGAAGAATAGAGACAGGTATAGACTATGCTAGTGACCAATCAAGCATGGCATGTGTCCAGGAAATGCATAACAACTGCTGAAGGAATCATAATATAACTCCACATGATACACAAGTAACTGCTGGAATGTAAGCACGATATGACAAGCAACTACTGGAATGTAAGCATGATATATCTCAATATGGTAAACAAGCAACTGCTGGAATATAAGCATGATATGTCTCAGTAGGGTAATCAAGCAACTGCTGGTAGATAAGCAAGTAATAAGAACAGGTATAAACTCAATAGCAATCATACTGCTAAATCTCAGTCCACGGTCGGTAGACCGGACAGACGGCGAGAAGCCAAGGAAATCCCCACTAGGATATCGATACTGATGCAATTCATGCCAAGTACTGAGACTAGAACTCCTATTCTAAACATGCAGTGAAGAATAGAGTATAACGAAAGGCTCATATGTATAATCAGGCAATATAGCTGAAATAACTGAATGCTGGAATGAAAGCATATAGTAAGGCTAAAGCATAGGTTCAGGGCTACACCAAGAACAGGGGTCCGACCTACCACGGCACCCAATAGGGCCGACCTGATAAAACGCGGACCGAAGATAACCCACCTGTATATAGGAGGAACAACGACTCCACCAGAAGGTAGACGGTCGCGATAACCACAAGACGGATCACGACTGGCTCCTGACGACTGGGCCCTACAATAATACCAGGTGACAACTCAGGGTCTATCAATGCTCAAGGCGCAACTAGCGCGAACCGACCAGTTCGTCGATTTGTGCTACATAAAGCAATTTAGCTTTTCAGAAACCCCCAGGGAACTCCATTAATAGGCCAACACTACTTTAGAATATTTATCTAACCTTTCCAGGGTGTAACAATTGCAGCAGGGCCCCTGGGTTTATTCAGACTGGGCTTTATACACTAAATAACCACTATTTTGGCTCGTTCTCTCAAACGGTAAATCATTTTTACGAGCCGTCACCTCCAGCAGGTGACATTTGACTTGCTGAACGCCGTGCTCACCCATTTGTGGCAGCACGATGCCCGAGAAAAACTTCGGGCCATAATTTACTCCTCTAACCTAGCCGAAATACATTTTCGCTTCTTCGGCTCGTCAAAACCAAAAATAAACGCGAGCATCGCGTTCAGTGACCCCAAAATAGCCAGGAGTACACTGTTACAACTTTTCACACAGCCCCTAGTACAGTTTTTAAGAAATTATTACATTTAGGCTTGATTAGGACCTAACTTTACATCTAGGCATCATATAGCAAAACTTTGTATATAAATAGGTCTTCAAACATCGCAAGGACACTGGGGCTCACCATCTTGGCAGCCTATTCCTGCTGGTTCAACCAGAACCATATTCTTGCTCTCACACACATTCACAATGCACCATACACTTGTCCACACAGATCCAAGTTGATCTGAAGTGAGAATCAAGCTCAGGGGACAATTCTGAGTAACTTTCGTATTCAACTTGAAGCCTAATTCCAAATAAATTCTCATTGAGGCATTTCCTCAAACACCTTATGTGCACACTTTACACACACTCTTCAACACCAACACAAAGTTGGATCTCAGCATTCTCAGGACCTGGGCCTCTCACACTTGGATCGAAATATTCCCCTGGGTTCCAGGTGCTGTTCTCATCATCTTGGAGCAACCTCAACCTCCAAATTGGCTCGGGCCCGAGGAGGAAGATGGTGACCCATGCATCGAAATTTGTGATGCTCATTCCATGGGATCTGGGACTTAACCACAAGCACCAACAGGTGCTAAATACTTAAGTGAGTCTTTCTGAGCCCATGCCCTGCACCCAGACACGGTGGCGACGCGACGGCGAGGAGCTCGGTTTGAGCTTCTCCACCCTCTAATGGTGGATTTCACCCGAGGCTGCATGGGCTTCATGCAAGGGCTTGGCTGGGATCTACTTGATCCCAGGAAGCTTCCCGACCACTTGGCCGGAGGCGGGGAGGCTCGCCGGCGCCGGAGCAAGTAGCTCGGCCATGGTGCAATTTCCACAAAAACTAGGGCTTTGATTTTCTTCCAAAATACTCCACTAACTTCAACAAAACTTTGCAGATTTAATCTACCTATCCTTCAGTTCTGGCACACCAATATTTAGCTAAGTTGGTTCGTTATATGCCGAGTTATGTCAAGGTGGAGTTTTATTATGTTTTCGGCCATAGTTGGCCCCCGCCGGCCATGCGCTTTGCATGGGGAGCTCGGGCTTGGTACAGAGCATCTATGGGTCCCCACTAAGCTACTGCTACAAGTCTTGGGTTCAAACAAACCGAGGTTGGAGAGAACTTACCTTGGCCGAGTTGGAAGAAGATGGGATGAAGCCGAATTTTGTTCCTCTTGCACGCACGGCCACGGCAAGCTCCAGCAGGGTCCTCTGGTACAGAGGAACTCTTCCAAAGCTCCAAAACAATTTTTGGTAAGGGTTGGTTCCAACCTTTTCTTTCTCTCTTTCTTTCTCGGTTTCACACTCAAACTATGGGTTCCATCTTTGGCCACCCTTGCTCTAGGGCTTGATGGAGAAGAAGCAGAGGCTGGTGAGGATGCTTAGAAATCCCCAGAGTAATCCTACTTCAACCTTGGAAGAACTTGGCCCAACCTTCTCTTCTTTCTCTCTCTCCCGAGTACTCTCTCAATGGCATGGTGTAAATAGGTTGTCCAGCATTTTGGGCTAAGTCTGGGAGGTGCAGAAAATCTAGGTGATGCTTTGGATCCCCTTCTAACCCCTCGATCACCACGTAAGGAGACCAAAGGCCATTTACACTAAATGCAAATATTCCTTTGCAATATTTCCCTCAAACCAGGTTCACACTAAATCCCTAGCATCCGAGCCTCTTGCTATAGGTTACAATTACACTTAGGACCCTATAGATTAAGTCCCATGCACTAAGGTACATAAAATATTAAGTTTGTATAGGAAATATTGCATTTTGGCCACTTTTCACGCATTTCGAGAAAATCCGCTCGACGTTTTGCGAAACGGACTTCGCCACGACGTCCGGCTCGTCGAGACCTGTCAGGTAGCATATTTGTTTGGTTTGTTTGATGCTCGGATAAAATCTCGGGCCATTTAATTCGACGATTTGCAGTATATTGCACGCACTCCGATGCACCCGGGTCGCCAAACGCGAAATCCGTCAGTGCCATTGCGCTCAGAACGTCGAAATTAGTTAGGATCCATTACTCATACCCCTATATTGGGTTTCTAGACGGCGAAACGGCCGTTAGCGATCAAGAGGGAATTAAAATAAGGGGTTACTATTCACAACTTAAGTTGTGGGACCCGCTTCTTCTTCGCTGATTTCTGAAAGATCTGATCGTCAGATCGTCGACAACTGAATATGAAATTTTCATGTTTCGACGAGACGATCGCAATGGCGATCTCGAATTTTCAAGATTAGGCCCCGATCAAAAGTCGATATTTTTGGGCCACTATTGACTATTAATTGCCTATTTTTGCTATTTAAATATTCCAGAAAATTATTTAAACTTAAATTTTGAATTTTAAAAATTACGGTTATTACATTTTTGGGATGAGGAGAACAGAGGTGTTAGAATCGGAGAAACTTTTATTCCCTTGATTCCATATGAAATAGCTGTCTTGGTTGGGCTACCAACGCAGGGGGAGCCGATTGAATGGTCAAAAAAGAGTATAAATTCGAATATTTTTGATAAATACTTTAATGGCGAGTATAAGCACGCCGATAGAAGAAAACTTCGTCATATCTTATACACTCTTGCTGGACAGCAGGGTGGGGACGCCGTCACCGATTTTGTCTCTATTTTTGTATTATATGTTTTTGCGATGGTTCTCTTTCCCACTAGCCACTACAATGTGCCGAAGGCTCTGTATAGATATATAGATGATATACATAGAATAGGCGACTATGCCTGGGGGCATACTGTATATAATTTTCTTGTAAGTTCTATTTCGAAAGCATCCCGTCATGTAAAGCGTCGGAATAGAGGGGACAAAATAAATGCCGGCTATATTGATGGGTGTACAGTAGCCTTCACGGTGAGTACAATTCTAAATTAGTGTTTTAATATATTTTATTTTGTAAACATTCATATGTTCATTCCATTACTGATAAGTCATGATGACTGTGCATGTAGAGCTGGGCGTATGAGCATATAAAGGGTTTGGGTACTTCTGATGGGGATAAGGCTGTCCCACGGATGAGAAAATGGAAAGGTTCAGTAGCATTTAGGAGCTATGATAAGCTTAGGAAAAAAATTTTGTCTTATTCTCCTTCAGAGGTAATAAATTCTTTAAGGAATGTTAATTTTATAAATTTCCTTTAAAATCTTAAATGTAAATATGTAATGTTATATATATATATATATATATATATTTATATATTGCAGGTTATACCCAACTTTACCTATCGTCCGGAAGAAATGTATATATTGAATCGTACGGCACGTGTTGGGCAGCTCCCCCAGGTATTGTATAAGTTAAGGATTATATACGTTATGATGTGGTTACTTTACTAATTCCCTACTTACCGTCTTTGCGTGCTTCTTTATTGATTCAGATTCAACTGGCTACTCCTGTCGCTACTTCCTCTAAAGCTGGGGATAGTAGCAATATAAGAAATTTAATTAATAATTTGGGACAAGCTCTTTATGGCCTCGAAGAGCGGATTAAAATCTTGGAAGCAGAGAATATCAAGTTAAAGGATATAAATAAGAAGCTTCAGGATCAAATTGTGAGCGGCTCTCCTGTTGCAGCAGGAGAAGGCGGCGCGACAGGCGATGTCGAAAAAGAAAATATTGAAGATCGGGCCGAAGGTGGGCAGCACACATTAGGGAAAGAAACCAGCGAACATCCCGTTGATGCTGGTGAGATTAATATAGCGGTGCCCACTGCCGATATTAGAATCGACGTCCCGTCGAGAATTGAAAGGATTAAAGGCCGTGAAAGGAAGCGAAAGGAATTATCAGATGATTTCACGGTCGGAAAAAGAGGAAAAAAAGCATCTTATATTAGAAAGCGCCGCCTTGATTCTAAAGAGCAGGGGTTGAAAGAAACTGAAGCATCAGATTCTGCTTCCGGCGCCATTGCCGACGTCCTTACGGTATTATTGTATTAAGTTTATTGTATTTAATCTTAACAATTTTATAAAGTATGACAATTGCATAATTTTTTGAATGATAACAGGCATTAAAAAAAGAGTATGATGATCCAGAAGGTGGAGTTTCATCCATCAATGTTCCGGATGAACCCGCTCTGGATAGCTCACCCGGATTCATTATTGAGTCTCGTCGCGAATATCCGGGTCGAGATAAAATTCCTAAAGAGGAAGATTTTGCAATCAACTTTTTTATAGCACAACCAATAACTAAGTTAGTCCACCATATCATATATTCTTTTAATTGTTATATATGTCTATTTCCATTTTCTCATTACTTAGCATAATATTTCTAATTCTTTTTTATAGGGGAGCTATATGGGAAGATAGCACCAAAGGGTCGGATTCGCCTTGTATTAGTGGCGAAATCCTCCGAAACTTCTTATTTGGAGGCCCGACCCGCGATGAGGTTCGTGTAGTGAAAACGACAAAAAACTAGTTAAATCTTGTAATATATATATATATATATATATATATATATATATATATATATATATATATATATATATATATATATATATATATATCTGTGTGTGTGTGTGTATGTGTGTGTGTGTGTGTGTGTTTTAACATAATTTTTTGTTGTTTTCTAATATAGGTGATAAATGTATATTTTCATATTCTTAATACGATGGATATGAAGGGTGTACAGAAATTTAGCCATCCTGCTCTTTTTTGTCGAACTGAAGTTTCGGTGAGTTTCATATTTGTTTCAGTTCTATATTAATTTTATAAAGTTACATTTATGTATATATCACCTTAATGAAACCACGAATTATACGTGTCTTTTTAAGATCAAATTTAGCTATTTTGTATATATATGACAACACATTTGAGAATTTAGATTGTACTCAATCTCACAATTTAGTTCTCTTATATTGTGACATCAAAATCTGATCCCTTTTATATTGCACAATTAAAATGCTGAAATATAAAAGACTCTGAACTGTTAAAAACAGTAGTCATTCAATATTTATTACCTTTTGTTTATTTACTTATGTTGCATTATTCACCATAATTTCATTCATTCAAACCTCTTGTCGTGATAAGCATTTAGCAAAACCAAGATTGTAAGGAATTGATTATTAGATTGATGTTGTAACTATATTCCCTTTTATGTCCAGATGCACATACTTAACAAGATGGCAGGAATAAGCCCGGACAAGGCCATCACAGCTGACTTCATCCGGAATGTCGCCTACGATTCGGCATCCGTACGGCACTTTTTGAAAATAATAACTCCGAAAAGTATCAGCTGTAATAGATTTATAATTATTCCTGTAAATAGTAATTGGCATTGGCATTTGCTTGTCATTGATTTGAAGGAATCCCATTTTGAGAGTTGGAATTCCTTGTGGAGTCATCGTGTGGCAAAGGATGCGGCAAACGTATTGGTATGTATATTACTTTTATATTTATTACATTGATATATGCATAGAAGATTTACTTCACTATTTCTCTTATGCAGGCGAAGTGGTTTGCATCCTATTTTGAGTTTATCCTTAAACAACGCATCGGCCACCCAAATGTCATATGGCAGCTTGATTGTCAGCAACAAGGTTCGACTGAGGTTGATTGTGGCATGTACACATGCCTATTTGCTGAAAGAATTGTAAGAGGCGGCTCCCCCGATCTTTTGGTTTATGAAAAAGATTCCCCCTATTTCCGGGCGCACATGGTGAGCCAAATCTTACGAGATCCCTGTTGCGTGACTTCTAGTTCGATGCTCGCATCTACTACGTAAAGATAATTATGTACAATAAATACTTTGGTTTAAGTTATATGTTGAGTTGTATTAATTTGTTGTATATCCGATGAATATTGTATTGAGTCATATTATTGATTCATTGTATTCTAGTTTTGATCAGTTTTATTTTAGTTTTATGTTGAGTTGTATTGATTCGTTGTAGAGCAGATGAATATTGTATTGAATCATTGTATTCCTGTTTTGATCAGTTTCAGTTTTATATTGTATTGTATCAATCTGTTGTAAATTTGATGAATATTGTATTGATTCCTTTTATTGATTCATTGTATCTTAGTTATGATCGGTTTCTGTTTTATGGTGAGTTGTAGTCATTCGCTGCAAATTTGATTAATTTTATGCTGATTACCTCAGTAATATATTTTTTTCCTATATTTTACATTTTATAACTTTTTTTATATTAAATATAAATATTTTATTAAATTATATTTGTTTCAAAATTATTAATTTTAAAATTTAAAACTTTACACAATTCTTTTATATAATTGTAAAGAAAAATTTAGTGAGGTACTCAATACTGAGTACCGTTAGTGAGGAATCCAAGTGTCTCGTGTTTTTGGTTTTGAGGAACTATGAAGAGTACCGGTACACATGGTTCAGCTTTTGGGTTTTGATGAACTTGAATGGGAAGCGGATGCGGCACTCAGTACCGGTCCTCAATAATGAGTACCGGTACATAACCTTCTGTACCGGTACATAATCCTTAGTTTCGGTACACAAATAAGTACAAACCAAGTGCCTCACAAACAGAAAGCCTTACCCTTGGGTTGCTCATTCTATACCGGTACTCTAGATTTCGTACCGGTACGAAATCTTGAGTACCGGTACACTTCTAAGTTCCTCAAAACCCGAATGCATCACACTTCGATTTCTCCCTCAGTACCGGTACTCCATGATGAGTACCGGTACTGAGTGAGAAATCCATGTATACTACTTTCGGGTTTTGAGAAACTAGGGTGTGTACCGGAACTGTGTATACCGGTACGCAATGATAAGTACCGGTACTAATTGACGATTGCAAGTGTGAGGCTTTCGGGTTTTGAGGAACTTGGGTGTGTACCGGAACCGTGTATACCGGTACGCAATGATAAGTACCGGTACTAATTGAGGATTGCAAGTGTGAGGCTTTCGGGTTTTGAGGAACTTACATGTGTACCGGTACCGTGAGTACCGGTACTCAATAAACAGTACCGGTACTGAGTTAGCAACCCAAGTGTAAGGCCTTAATAAATTGTATTGTACTAATCACATTTACAAATTTAGTATAAATTTGTAAATATTACAATTAATATTGTTTACACAAATAAAAGAAAATAGAATATTCAAATTTAGTAATAGATAAAGTTTACAATGGGAGAATGGCACACCTATGTGAACCATGTGTACCGGTACTCAATAGTTAGTTCCGGTTCACACGGTACCGGTACACATCTAAGCTCCTCAAAACCCGAAAGCATCACACTTGGGTTGCTCACTCAGTACCCTTACTGTTTATTGAGTACCGGTACACATGGTTCCGGTACACATCCAAGTTCCTCAAAACCCGAAAGCCTCACACTTGGTTTCATCACTCAGTACCGGTACTCATCATTGTGTACCGGTACATATTGTTTTCTCACTCAGTCCCGGTACATGAAAGTTCATCACACAATACCGGTACCGGTACGCATAATTTAGTACCGGTACTCTTAATTGAGTACCGATACTCATAATTGAGTACCGGTACTTCGTGTTAAATTTCAATACATTTATAAAATTGAAGAACTTTAAAAATTTGGAATTTAACAAATAGAAATATCTGTTAAAAATATTAAATTAGAAAATTGTGTAGAATGTTGCCACTGTAAATCGGGTAAAGACAAAAGGAAATTCCAGAACCAATAAATATAGGTGTTCCAGAACAAAATAAAAATATTCCAGAACAATTAATTTTACAAGTTCGAGAACACAGTGAGGCAATTGCAGAACATAATGTAACAAATTAGCTTCTCCGAATTACAACTCCAATTCAAAAATCGCAAACATGGTACAGTCCTCGGGGCACAGTTCATCTGAGCACAGTACAGTCATCTTTTCAGATTTACAAATCCAATCCTTTACAACATACAACTTAGCATAGTACAGTCATACATCTTTGCTTCGTACATGTGAAATAACCATACATCTTAGCACAAGTGTTCCCTTACGACAACATACAACTTACAATGACAAAAGTCCAATTCTATACAACATACGTTTTCGTACAGGACAGTCATCTGTTCATAATTACAACACGAATTAGACTTCAACATCTTATTTTCTCCTTCTTAGAGGTTAGAATACCCTCATGATGATGCTGATATATTTGAAAAAGATAGTGACTTTAGGCGTATTTTAGAAAGGAGTCTCCAAGTGCTTCTAATGATTCCAATGAGTATTCCTCTTGGCATTTCTTAGTGGTCATAGCTTCCAATAGCTGCAATACATGCTAACACTCATAAAACATAGAGAAGTGACAAGTTTAAAACAAATTACTACTTACAAAGGGTGGGAGAAAAAAAAATAAAAAAAAGGAAAAACACTAATGTTGCTTAGGAGATGCCTGAAAAGCCACATAGTGAGCATGTACTAGTTGGCAAATTTCAGAGTGGAAAGTAGGCATCATAGCAAACACTACAAACCCAAAGCGGGAATTATTAAGAAAATCATAAGCTCATCTACATTCTAAACTGTCGTTGCACCAAAGTTGGTAGAACTAATATACCATTTTCTTTTGCCAAGACTGTTTAGTAATAAAATACAAACTGAAGCCAAAGTACTGAATTATATAATAATATTGATATTAAAACCCATTCACTCCACAAGTCGCCTAGTCAGATGGAACAAGGATCTTGTTCCATGGGCTATTACTTTGACTAATAATATAACCCAATCGGTTAAGATACAACTAACTAAACGGATATGAAAAAGCAAGAACAAGATGGCGTACCGGGTCACCCATCGTCAGGTCTGTCCTCTACATCATCATCATGTGAAGTAGGTCCATGTGAAGTACTTGTTCCAGTCGCTCCAGGAACTACATCATCATGCTTGCAGCCGAGGATATCAAAAATCTTCTTTAATCCGTCCTCAAGCTTCTTGAACCCTTGTTCCATTATTTTCTTAACTGCTTGTACATCCCGATGTAATGATTGTACAGACACTCCCTCATCTGATCCAGTAGAGGCTTGATGTTGCACTTGACGAGGCGGTGCACTTGGAGTCGCATCACTTGCACGACCTTTCACTTGCCCAAAGGTCCTTAGAGTGCCAATTGACTTGGCCAAAGTAATTCTATCAATAGCGCCCAAGCCATAGTCATATTTGTCACATGTGACATCAACTCCGTGATCTTCCAAAAGGGTAGTGATCAAGATCGGGTAAGGAAGAAGTTCACAGCTATTTGTTGCCTCAATTACATGCGCCATTTGTTCCCAAATAAGATATGGAATATTGACACAGAGTCCAGATGCACTCTCTGGGTGACCAAGAAAATAAAGAAGAAGTAGACGAAGCCATCGTATCCTTTTAGTCCCCACCGTAGGCAACAGGTTGTAGCAAACAATCAAAGACAGAATGTGGTATTCCGGCTTTAAATCATTTGATTCAACATATTCGCTGTTTGTATGTGTACCCGACTTGCAAATAGCATTCACAACAACATCCCAATGAGTGTCACTCTGAAAATCACCGTTAGTATAATCCTCACCAGATGTATCAACAGGCAAACCAAGATTCGCACCTATTACATCAGGAGTTATATCAAACTTGACCCCTCGAACTGAGGTTTCGAATTTGAATGTCTGGGTGTCACAATCCTCTTCAATTTTAACTGCCCTTATGTAAAACTCCCTGATTAACTCCGAACATAAACCCTGATTTGCTGGAACTCTACCTAGAGCCCCAATAGGAATTCGTTCTACTAGCCTTTCAAATTCCGGAACTTGTCGATACAATTCATTGATGTTTACATGTCGCTCTCCAATACATGTTCTATTTTGAAAGAATCCACGGCGTTGTGAAGTAATGTGTTGTTCACCTTCTCCATAATTTGCTCGCCGATATGATTGAGAGCCGTCACGAATTACTGGTCCACCGGTAATTCTTTGTGGAGAATATTCTCTATCTCTCTTTTTCCTTGAAGGCATCGGTGTCTTTCCTTTCCCTATTACTGATTCTCCCTCATTTCCTGAAGAATGTTCAGATTCAGAGCTTGTTGATACTACATTCCGTGATCGTTTTGAAGATTTCTTCTTCCCACTTCCACGACTACTTCCACTCCCGGTGGCCATCAAAACCACAAGTGCAAGTAGCAAAGAGAATGCCATTCTCCTGTGAAGAACATAATGCACTATGAGTTCATCGAATATGAATATCAGAATAAGGATTATAAATGGTTACCAAACATTGTAAACATGTAAAATTAGACTGCATACAAAAATAATTTAGAGATTCAAACTCTATTAATATGTAATGGATTATCAAATTGATGTTGTAAATATTTTGAAAATGACATAAATTTGATCAATACCCTTTCAATGCATGAGATAAGCACTACTATACTTAAGGGTGTCCCCTCAATACACTTTAAAATACGAGATAAGCTATAAAGGATCTTTTTCGAATGGCACACATATACAAGTTCTGAATAGCTATAGTTAAGTTATGAACATTCATATATACAATATGGACCAATTTACATTTTAATAGTGACAAGATTGTCTAACGAGTCATTCCAAATTTGAACAAGTGTTCCATCTTGTTGTTGTATTAAGAGACACTTGTATCTTCATACAAATAGTGACATGCATGTGTACTGTGAGAACAGAGGGATCCCTCACAATGAGGGATCCCTCACTGTGAGAACAGAGGATCGCTCACTGTGAGATAACTCTCACAGTGAGGGGATCGCTCACTGTGAGCGATCTCACAGTGAGGGGATCGCTCACAATGAGCGATCTCACAGTGAGGGGATCTCCATCTTGTTGTTGTATTAAGGGACACTTGTATCTTCAAACAAATAGTGACATGCATGTGTACTGTGAGAACAGAGGGATCCCTCACAATGAGGGATCCCTCACTGTGAGAACAAAGGATCCCTCACTGTGAGCGATCTCACAGTGAGGGGATCGCTCACAATGAGCGATCTCACAATGAGGAGATCGCTAACTGTGAGCGATCTCACAGTTATCTCTCTCACTGTGAGGGGATCTCTCACAGTGAGAGAGAGAAAGAGAGAGAGAGAGAAGAGAGAGGGAGCGAGCTCACAGTGATAGATGTAGAGAGCGAGAGAGACAGCGACGGCAACAATGTGCTTCCTCTCGGCGACGGCGAAGGCGACGGCGACGGCGAGAGAAGATCGGCACTGTGCGGCACTGTGCGGGAGAGGAGATCGGCACTGTGTGGGAGCAGAAATCGGCACTGTGCTCGGAGCGGAGCACTGTGCGGGATTGAAGAGATGCTCGGAGCGGAGAGAAGGCACTGTGGGAGCGGAGCACTGGGCGGGATTGAAGAGAAGAAATAATTTTTAATTTTAAATTTTTAAGTAGGTGTAAAAATTTTAAATTTTTTAAATTATATAAATTTTAAAAAAATTATAAAAATATTGTATAAATTTTAAAATTATTATTTTTTAAAAGTAAGTAGTTGGACAATAGGATGGGGCCACGTGCAAAGAAATAAAAGATGGAAACCATAAAAAAAAGGAAGAAGAAAAACACCCATGCCTTAATCCCCTCTACCCCAAATTTTAGCATCAAGGAGCCGAACCGGCGTGTGGTAGACAGACGGCCACTGCTTCAAAGGAAAACCGCCTAGTAACCCCCTTACCCACTTCTCCCAACTATTAACGTGAAGTAAACGCAAAGGCAAGGTGTACGCAGAGGTCTTTTGCAAAAGATAACCGTTTCTTATCAGGAGGAAGGGCTAGGGCGTATTCCGCTACGCAAACTGCGGAATCGGTTGAATTTTCCGGTGTCCTCTGTTGTTTCATCCACTAGTCTTGCTCGATACTCCCTCTTTCACTGTCTAACAATCCATCTACCATAAATCTCCCTTAGGTCTACACTTCGGTTTACTACTACCTTTATTTTCGGGCTAAGTTTAACCCTTCATATCTCAAGGTAAAACTCTAAACCCCTAATGCCTTTTTTGTGTTACACTAATTTAGTTAAGTGCAATTTTGTTAATTATTCAGGGTTTTAACATTATATCTGTAATGTATATGTAATGTATATGTAACATGGGTAAAAGGGATCACTTGTTTGCAATATTGTAGTTAGTGTTCCATCTTGTTCAAGTGTTCAAGTCTAATTTCAAATGTTCAAGTGTATGAAGTCTACTTTCAATTGTTCATATTGAGACTTCATACAATAATGTCTATAAATCTATGAATGTTCCATATTGTATATTTTCATGTTCAGAACTTATCTATAGCTGTTCAGAACTTATATAATTTTTACGAATAGTTTCATAGACTGCATACAAGTTGGCTGCTAACTATTTCTGTAATTTAAGCTCATATACGTAATGGCCGGTGATGGGCAACGTGGTGGACGAGGGCGTGGCCGTGGTCGTGGCCGTGCCCGTGGAGGGAAACAAGCCTCCAAGAGGGACCGTTCACATGATTCACAGAGTAGTGATTCATCTGAACATTTTGAGCATTCTGCTCATGTTGAAATGGCGGCCACGCATGATAAAGGAAAGGCGCCGATGCCTTCAATTTCTCATACGAGTGCGCCCTCCCCTCCACAACATACCACTGCCGGGTCAGGCATGTCAGCAACGGCTCGTAGAGATCAGCGATCAAAACGAGCGGCAGACACGTGCGACGTTGATCCTAAACGACGATGCTTCAGTGTAGGCCTAAATTTGAGTACAGTACAATAATATTTGGTTTAATGATACAAAAACGAGAGTCAAGAAATCAAAAGTTAAAATGCACGTTAAATAAACGTAAGTATCACTCATCCTCGTGGGTAGCATCATCGTCGGGTTGATGGGAAGAACTAGGTCCGGCAGCACCTGGAATCGTATCATCATGTCGGCACCCAAGGAAATCCAAAATTTTCTTTAAGCCATCCTCGACCTTCTTGAATCCTTCTTCGACTCTTTTCTTCATCGATTGCAAGTCTCGATCCAATGACTCCAATGTAACATTCTCTTGGTGCCCGGACGAGCTGTGATGTTCCCGACGGTGAGGCGGACGCGTCGACGATGCTTCAGTGTAGGCCTTCACATTCTGAAACATCCCCAAGGTACTTATTGATCTTCACACTTGAAAATGGAGTTTCGTCATTGTAAGTTGTATATTGTGCTAAGATGTATGTTGTGCTAAGATGTACGAAGCTAAGATGTATTTTGTGTTCCCATTTCTAGTGTGGAGTACTTTTAGACTCTTCTATAAATGTATGAATGTATGAATGTATAAATGTATAAATGTACCTTCTTGTATATATGAATGTTCTTAACTTATCTATACCTGTTCAGAACTTTTATGAACCACTATAGATACAAGATGAACAGTTGAACAATTTATATTGTAATATGAATATACAAGATGAACATTAGAACTTATGTATAGCTGTACTAAATAGTAATGGAGTCAGTGCAATTTATATGTTTATCTGAATGAGCCTCATGCACCCCCGTAGCACACTATCTTCTATATATATGAATATAGGTGTGCCCTTCTCCCCTTGTAAACTTTATCTATTACTAAATTTAAATATTCTATTTTCTTTTATTTGTGTAAACAATATTAATTGTAATATTTACAAATTTATACAAAATTTGTAAATATGATTAGTACAATACAATTTATTGAGGCCTTACACTTGGGTTGCTAACTCAGTACCGGTACTGTTTATTGAGTACCGGTACACAAGGTACCAGTACACATGTAAGTTCCTCAAAACCCGAAAGCCTCACACTTGCAATCCTCAATTAGTACCGGTACTTATCATTGCGTACCGGTATACACGGTTCCGGTACACATCCAAGTTCCTCAAAACCCGAAAGCATCACACTTCGATTCCTCACTCTGTACCGGTACCCAGCGTTGAGTACCGGTACTGATGGAGGAATCCAAGTGTGATGCTTTCGGGTTTTGAGGAACTTGGATGTGTACCGGAACAATTTGTACATCAGTACCGGTACGGAGAATTGCGTACCGGTACGCATGGCCGGGTTTTATAAAATTTTAGTAAAAATTATTTTAAATCAAAAATATTAATAATTTGTTTCAAAATTAATATTAAATTTTACAAGGCCACCCCTATATTCACAAGGGGACAGCTATATAGCCCATATTTTAAGGGGAGGAAGGGCATTGGATCCTCTGTTCAGAACTGGGCACACGTATATTCAAAAGGGGACAGCTATAGAGGGTTCCCGTACAGTCATATATGCATACCGGAACAGTTATAGATGGGTTTCGTACTGTCATATATATAGCTATATTTAAAATAAATGCTATAGCGGGGACAGCTATAGAGGGTTCACGTACAGTCATATATGCATACCATAGGCATCGACAACTATCTGCGCTCCACGTTCCAATAATTTATCAGTCTCCTGATGCTGCAGGCGTACAAGGAATGATGCAGTAGTTGTTGCGAGGACGGGGGTATTAGAGCTAGAGATGCAAGGAGGAGGGGAATTAGAGCTAGAGCTACACCAGAACCGGTACTCAATCCTCGGTACCGGTACAGAGTGAGGATTCCAAGTGTGTGGCTTTCCCTGTTTGAGGACTCAAAATGGGAATATTCTATAGCATTGGATGCTGTTTAGAAAAGTAGGTAAGTGGGTAATAGTGTGCGAAGGGGAGGATTAGCATTGGATGTTTTTTCCAAATGTGGTTAATAGTGGGTAATAGTGTGATAAGGGGAGGATTAGCATTGGATGGTGTTTAGAACAGTGGGAACCGGTACACATGGTTCTGGTATATGATTGAGTTCCTCAAAACCCAAAAGCCACACTTGTTATTACAATATAAAGTGTGATGATATATATGCAATACTATAAGAGGCGATTGAAAATGTTTAATTTCAAATCTAATCTCTCCCGATATACAGTGTACAACACATAGCAATTATTACTTAGAGAGGAATATAAATACATTCATATATAGAAAAAAGTTTAAATACATTACAAGGGGCGGTGTCACGCCCCGGGGTCGAAACTGCGACCCGGGCTCGCCAACAGATCCAACACCTATGCCAAACCCCGCATAGGCGAAGCGTCCTACCTGCAAGATAAGTACTACAGCTAATTGATATCAGAGCTATAAATGAAAATCTGTTGTATAACTAAAATCAATCACTGTACAACTAGAAATAATACAACAATGTCCAACTCCCAAAATGATAATCATACAATATCCTCATATACAAAATCAGAACTCAACAGGGAGGTATCTCCAATAAATACATCGGTGTACAGTCTCTCGATACAAAACATAACCTCACTACATCAGTCTCTCAAAAGAGAAAATAAAAAGACCAGTCTACGGAAGATCTCCTCTAAAGGGGTACCGCTACTCTCCAACGACGGGTAGGGATCTAGCTCGCGACTCCCTCGCCTCGATCAACAACCGCAGAATCAGCAACACCCGCTAAGACTCTGCAAAACAAAGGAGAGGAAGGAAAAAGGAGGGGGAAAACCACCAAAGGGTGTGAGAACTACACCAAAAAGGGAGTTCTAAGTGGGTACCACCGCCAGACTCGACGGTCTGCCCACTAAGTCCTCAAGAGACATAAACTAACCAAAGCCGTAAAGACTGAAATAAGGAAGCTGGAGACTCTCAACAGCTACCATGCCTCTATCTAAATACTCAAAAGGGGAGAACCAAAGAATGGTATGCAACCACCAGCACATGAAGTGCACAATCGACCCAATCGAGCTGACTGCCATACTTGGTCCAGTCAAACCTGCGCCCACCTACAACCACCTCCCGCTGACGGGCAGGAATTACGTAGGGCGTCCAAACGGACTAACTCTCTATCGAGTAGTGGCTCATGCAGGCTATAGTCAAAATCCACTCTCTCTCTCTCAGAACGGATAGCCTCAAGATCACAAAACCTCTCGCACAACGGTCGACTAACTCACAACGACCTCGGGGCCACCGTCAATCCCCCAACGGTTCCCAACAACACCGGCACTGGTCTAAACATAGCTACTAGACTCCACTCGGTCCCCCAGGCACGAGTGTAACAAAAAGTATCTGCCTGAATAAACCCAATCGATGGACCAGTAAAAACTAGCACTGCCTGCTCAAACTGTCTCAAGTATCTGCTAACAAATCGGTACTCACTGACCGATACTCAAGGTCTGGGTCTCACTGGCCATAGTCAATGTCTGGCACTCACTGGCCATATATAAATCGCCTACTCCAGAGTGGCACTCGTGGGGACAGACCCACACGAGTAAAGTATCACGAGATAGCAGGACTGGATCACGACTCTGATCAAAGTGGAAAAACTCATCCACTAAAGGGAAACCCGATCCCCAAACTGATACAACAGTAAACGATAAGTGGAAACTCCATCCACTAGAGGAAAGTCTAATACCCAATCTGATACATAAATAAATATCCAGTCAACCGCCCAATATCCGCGGTTGCCGCAATATCCTGCCGTCCATAACCAAGTACTATAACCGACCTCCGGTCAACCGCCCAAAGTCCGCGGTCACCGCCAAAACCCTGCCAGCCGCAATCCAGCACAACCCGTCCCTGACACCAATGTCCCTGCAACACTACCCCAGACCCCTGCTCGCACCCGAGCAACACAGACCACCTGACTAACAAGAAGGAGAAAAGGAATAACATGGTTTCTCCTAAGTCAAGTTCCAATATGTAGTGCAGCAGTAAAAGATGGCCTAACTACGTGTCCATACAAGCATGCTTTTATCCTCAGGAACGATGAAAGAGAGTGAAACATAAAGTAGCATAGCATGCTAAAACATTTCTACTATGATACACCAATATCAAATAAGTAGGCCAATACATGAACATGCATGATCTCTATATCATCTAGTGTGGGAATAAATAAAGCCGTCTGTCAGAGATAAGACTCTAATTCACCAAACGTGAACCATGATCAGGTATGCATCAATCCCCAAAATCTAGGCCATCCCCTGCTTACCTCTCATTCATATCAGTCGAACAATAGTTCTGCATGCTATCAGTCATAGGGGGGGGGGGGTGACATTCCCACAGGTATACTTACATTAACCATAACAACCCTATCATTTCCTTATACAGTTACCAATATTATGCTTACCCACCTGAAGAGCTTAATCCAAGGCAAACCTGAGGTCGGTGAAGAGCGTGGCCATTTGCCAACAACAACTGCTGAACCCGCACCCACGGTACACGTCGCGCCAGCCTCGGCCCCTGACAGTTGAAATACACGGAAACCATCATCTCCAGTTCCAACAGGTTCAAAGACACTAGCAAACCTTCCTGGGTAGAACAATAAGGTCCAAAGTTACACTTTTATTCCCAAAAATTAGCTAAACACACACGATCTGAAAATCAGTCCCAAAGATGCCATTATTTCACATGCTGAAAGTTCCCCGAAAATTCCAATAAAAATATCACTACAATCGTCGCGTCGAGACCTTCGAAACGGGTACCTGCACGTCCAATTCCGAGCCCCGTAGGCCGAGTTACAAATTCCACAGTACAGGCGCGCAAAAACTCACAACCACCCAACTGTAATAATCTGCACAGTAAAAGGGGAAACAGTATACCTTCGGACAAGCCTCAGAAAAATCCCGGAAAAATACGATGGTAATCCTCACGACGAGTAGATGCAAAAATTTTATAGGCTCATCACGATCCGACGCTCGAGCGCGGAGATAAAATTCCGGCAAGGGGCTGCTGTCCAAAAACTCCACCAGCAAACAATAGCTTATAAATGTCTCGAAAACCGTGCCACAAACTCAGAATCCAACAAGGTGATCAACACGAAAGTCGAAGACGTACCTCTCATGAATCCAACGCCGTAGAAATCGTCCAAAAATACTATCGGAGCAGCTCTTTGGACCTCACAGACTAAACAGCGACGATAACGGGCCTCCGATGAAAAATCGTCGCTCTGTGCTACGATGCCGAAGTCGTCGACGCCGCGGCTTCCAAAAATTCCGGGCCTCCGCCAGAAGATGCAAAACACGAAGATCTCCAACTTTTCTAAAGGGTCCAAGGGTAGGGGAGCTCGGGAAAAGGGACAAAAAGCCCAAGTAAACAGCCTATTTATAGGCCCAGCCCGAAAAATCCAACAATTTGGACTTTTGGCCCAAAATCCGGGCGCCCGGAACATTCGGGCACTACAGTGTTGGGCCCGGCCCAACAATGTGCGCGCCCGAAATCACCAGGGCCCGCCACGCGTCCCGCCGACACCGCCCGCGCCCGGCGCAGGCGCGCCCGCCAGCCACGCAGCGCCGCGTGTCCCGACACGCGGTCGTGCGCGGCTGCGCTCGGCCAACCGCGGGGCGCCACGTGGGGCCCCCACGTCGCTCCCCAACCGCCACCGTACGGCCACCTGCTCCTGCCGCTGCGTGGACCGCGCGCACCTGGACCCGCCACGTTTCCCGCTCCTGGTCCACCGTGCACCCGCGCCGTTCCATGGACCGCACCTGCCGCGCCGGCCAATCGGGAGACGCCACGTAGCCAGCGCCCGGTGCACGCTTCCGCAGTGGACCGCGCGGCTGCGCCTCCGCCCGCCGCCGCACTCCGCCGCCAGCCGCCGCCGCCGCCGCCTCTCCGGTGGCCGGAACAGTGCCGCCGAACCTCGAAATCCGTGCTGGGTCATCCGGGCTCCGAAAAATACAAATAAATAGTTCATCTTGACCATTTTCGCGCGCTGAATCCAAATCCGCTGTCCATTTTGCCAAATTCCAATTCCAAAATTTGTCAAAGGCATCCGGAAGGGCGTTTTTTAATCCAAATTCCGCACTGAGTCCAATTTTGATGCCCGATTCGCGCGAAACCACTTCTAAATAATCGACGGGGTCCCCCAATTACCCACGTGATCCATTATACACCCGAAGTCCATCACTTGTGTCCAAATTGGTGCAGAAACACCGCCGACACGCCACATAGGCCTCCAGAAGCTGCTGATCGCACTGTAGAAGCCCTAAAGAGATCTGGGTCACCACATCCTCCCCTACTAAAAGAAAGTTTCGTCCTCGAAACTAAAGCAACTTACACGGAGTCTCAGAAACCAAGGATAGGTACACAACACCGCCGTCTCCAGCTCCCAAGTCACCCGTCACTCCCCGTGATTACTCCTCAACAACAACAACAACCGGTACGGCATGGCCCAATTGAGTAATTCTCTCATCTCACGAGCCAGAATTCGCAACGGGCGTCCCTCGTACCACAAATACTCGCAGATCTCAAAGGAAACGAGTCCATCACGGGCGAGGAATCCACAAGCCTAACGCTCCTGAGCTGAGACGTGGAAGGACCAACAAGAACTCCAACAAAAGGCTGGGGGGGGAAAGAAAGAACAGCCAGTGTAACACACACCCAAAACCGCTCCCTGGTGCCAGCACAACTAGGCGATCCGAAAGATACCCACACCAGCAACCAAAAGAAAAGAGGCCCTAACAGCTGGGGTTCTCACTCGGTCACTCTCAAAACCGACTACCCGAGGGGACTGTTCAGCCGCAGTCTAATCATCCATTCGTCCGGCTCTACTGGCACTGCCCAGTCCAGGAAGCTTCTCGTCTCAACAATAGATGTCAGTCTCGGCCAATCTCAGATAGCATCCCTCTTGGCCGGATTTCCACCGCCGCCCCCACGGTTAAAATATATAATCCAAGAAGATATGCTCTCGAAGCTAAAACTTGTACCACAACAACTTGGCATAAAGCTTTTTCCTCACAGACCTTGTCATACCATCGACAAGTGCTCCACAAGCTCTAAATCACACAGGAGGGGGGGGGGGTACAATCAAAATATCCCTGGAGAATATCGTCATTAATCCGTTCAAGTCCAACTGGAACAAAAATTCCTCAATCTTAAAGGCGACGGGGCATTAGTCAATCCATTTGGCCTCACTATACTCATAATGCCCCTACCATGTCCTGAACATCATCTTGGCGAAATACTCAGCTGTATGATTCCAAAATTTGTACCTGCATCAGTCGAACAACTGCCGGAGTATAACTCCATCAAGAGGTCCAGAATAATACTCGGACCTGCCTGTGCTCAAACCACAAAAGAGCTCTCACAGTCGTGTATCAACGACGTGGCATCACTACCGTGTATCAACGGCGTGGCACGAGGTCAAACAGACCCTCGATCCATCAGATCCCTGCACCTGTGCCATCAACTTTCCCAGCTCTTACAGATAATATCCATGAGGTGCTGTTGAGATTGGCGCGGTTTCCAGAACCACGTCAATCGTAATCTCCATCTCCCTAACTGGCGGCATAATCATCGGCTCGAGTGGACTCACACCCGGGATCTTGCAGCGATAGAAATATCCTTTAATCCCGGTGCCGCCATAAGCTCCTCTCACACTGTCGCTATAACCTGTGTACTCGAACAGTCTCAATATAACAAGCCTCCTTTAGTCTGCCTCGCAGAAGGTCACAGTCATCACTCTCCACACTTAATCATCCAATGGTACTGTGGCAACCAATCCCAAGCACTGGGTCAAAACACCGAACTGCCACCCATACCAATAGGTTTGCCGGTATAACTCATGGTCTCAACGACACTGGACATGATCCACAAGCCTCCTTCAGATGCACAACATTGATAGTAACCTGTACCTTTAGTGCGCGTGGTATCAACTCTGCCTCTAGTCCATGTCGGAATGCGAAGTGCACTAACTACGACTGCCGTGAAGAAATCACACCTGCGACAACTCGATCCCCTGCCGTGGTCCCCTCTGACCAGGCGGCACGAACTCATCCACACGATGCAAGCGGTTGTCGCTCAGTTTGCCAGAAAATATCCAAACCAATCACAAAGGGAGCACGACCTCTATCTCTGCTCACGCTGAGGCGACAACTGTGGCCCTCAGCAGATAACATATCCATGCTACCGCTGCGCTACTCTGATATGGATGCTGATGCTGCCATCGGGGTCCACCCGATCTCCAACATCTCAAAATCCATGCAATTCCTTATACAATTATCCTTACTAAGCTCACCCCTCAATCCCATATAATAAATTCCAAACATGCATGTCGTCAATCACAAAGGGTAACATTCCCTTGGGTAAGCTTTACATTAACCATCCACAAGGATATCCACCATCCAGGAAAGCAAAACGAAAATGCCTCTGCCGGCCGATCTGTCCTCCATCACCTAGCGCCAAGCGCCAATATCCAGAACTCGCCTCTGGTGGCAGATCCCTATCCAAAGGGACTGCAGCGCCAGCTCCAAACACAGTGCCTACTCTATCGAGGCATCCAAAATCCAAAATCTGAATAGGAGGGACTAAATCAACTGAAAGATATCCTGGCGCAATCCACTCCTAGTCACACAAATCCTATGCGCCTCGTCCCTCTAAAATGGAGCGCGCAGTTCAACAACTGCATAAACTCTCGGCACAAGGGAGCTCTCAAATAGTTTCTCCATCACCACCAACCACGATTCAGCCTCCCAAGGCTCCAAACTCAAACCTACGAATCGGGGTGGTTCGACTGCCAAAACTGGCTCAATAAACCGATCATGCCCCACAGCTCAATCCGTTGTTAGCTATCCACCCTGCCTCGGTGCCTCGGCACTAAACATTGGCACGGAGGGGGCTACTCGCTCCATCGGCGCCACAAAAATCACTACCGCTGAGGATACTGCAACCAGGTGGTCTCAGGAGGAAAGCACTGTCGGGCAACCCACTGCTCCGACAACTGTGTCATCAAGACCAGCTGCTCACTCTGCCGCTGGTAAGCCTCTGACAATCCTGTCATCTGGGTCCGGAGCTCTCTGACCTCAATCCGGGTATCCGGCCCAAAACCAACCGCTCAAGCTCAACAGCTGCTAAAGAATGCACACGGGTCAAAACCCAGCGTCGGGGAGACACCACTCACCACGACGAAACCAGAAATCAGCACACAACAACGCTCGACCCAATCCAGCGAAAGTCTAGAGCATGTCACCCATTCCACAGCATTATGTTGTCTGCAACCAACATAATCACTTAGGAGAATAAACATGCCAATCACTCATCCCGTCCCTTGGGAGAGGTATAAAACTCAATCAGGACTCTCGCTACAAGTCACGACTCTCACGAAGTCATCCA
Organism: Tillandsia leiboldiana; assembly: GCA_029204045.2. NCBI lineage: Eukaryota > Viridiplantae > Streptophyta > Magnoliopsida > Poales > Bromeliaceae > Tillandsia > Tillandsia leiboldiana. Next base: position 9,713,917 of record CM055060.1, read on the forward strand.
AGGGTCAAACCATAAGCCTAGGGTTTCTAAGTCCACCATGACCTACAACCTAGGCTCTGATACCACCTAATCTGTCACGCCCCGGGGTCGAAACTGCGACCCGGGCTCGCCAACAGATCCGCCACCTATGCCAAACCCCGCATAGGTGAAGCGTCCTACCTGCAAGATAAGTACTACAGCTAACAGATATCAGAGCTGTAAATGAAAATCTGCTGTATAACTAAAATCAATCACTGTACAACTAGAAATAATACAACAATATCCAACTCCCAAAATGATAATCATACAATATCCTCATATACAAAATCAGAACTCAACAGGGAGGTATCTCCAATAAATACATCGGTGTACAGTCTCTCGATACAAAACATAACCTCACTACATCAGTCTCTCAAAAGAGAAAATAAAAAGACCAGTCTACGGAAGATCTCCTCTGAAGGGGTACCGCTACTCTCCAACAACGGGTAGGGATCTAGCTCGCGACTCCCTCGCCTCGATCAACAACCGCAGAATCAACAACACCCGCTAAGACTCTGCAAAACAAAGGAGAGGAAGGAAAAAGGAGGGGGAAAACCCCCAAAGGGTGTGAGAACTACACCAAAAAGGGAGTTCTCAGTGGGTACCACCGCCAGACTCGACGGTCTGCCCACTAAGTCCTCAAGAGACATAAACTAACCAAAGCCGTAAAGACTGAAATAAGGAAGCTGGAGACTCTCAACAGCTACCATGCCTCTATCTAAATACTCAAAAGGGGAGAACCAAAGAATGGTATGCAACCACCAGCACATGAAGTGCACAATCGACCCAATCGAGCTGACTGCCATACTTGGTCCAGTCAAACCTGCGCCCACCTACAACCACCTCCCGCTGACGGGCAGGAATTACGTAGGGCGTCCAAACGGACTAACTCGCTATCGAGTAGTGGCTCATGTAGGCTATAGTCAAAATCCACACTCTTTCTCAGAACGGATAGCCTCAAGATCACCAAACCTCTCGCACAATGGTCGACTAACTCACAACGACCTCGGGACCACCGTCAATCCCCCAACGGTTCCCAACAACACCGGCACTGGTCTAAACATAGCTACTAGACTCCACTCGGTCCCCCAGGCACGAGTGTAACAAAAAGTATCTGCCTGAATAAACCCAATCGATGGACCAGTAAAAACTGGCACTGCCTGCTCAAACTGTCTCAAGTATCTGCTAACAAATCGGTACTCACTGATCGATACTCAAGGTCTGGCTCTCACTGGCCATAGTCAATGTCTGGCACCCACTGGCCATATATAAATCGCCTACTCCGGAGTGGCACTCGTGGGGAGTGATCCACACGAGTAAAGTATCACGAGATAGCAGGACTGGATCACGACTCTGATCAAAGTGAAAAAACTCATCCACTAAAGGGAAACCCGATCCCCAAACTGATACAACAGTAAACGATAAGTGGAAACTCCATCCACTAGAGGAAAGTCTAATACCCAATCTGATACATAAATAAATATCCGGTCAACCGCCCAATATCCGCGGTTGCCGCAATATCCTGCCGTCCATAACCAAGTACTATAACCGACCTCCGGTCAACCGCCCAAAGTCCGCGGTCACCGCCAAAACCCTGCCAGCCGCAATCCAGCACAACCCGTCCCTGACACCAATGTCCCTGCTACACTACCCCAGACCCCTGCTCGCACCCGAGCAACACAGACCACCTGACTAACAAGAAGGAGAAAAGGAATAACATGATTTCTCCTAAGTCAAGTTCCAATATGTAGTGCAGCAGTAAAAGATGGCCTAACTACGTGTCCATACAAGCATGCTTTTATCCTCAGGAACGATGAAAGAGAGTGAAACATAAAGTAGCATAGCATGCTAAAACATTTCTACTATGATACACCAATATCAAATAAGTAGGCCAATACATGAACATGCATGATCTCTATATCATCTAGTGTGGGAATAAATAAAGCCGTCTGTCAGAGATAAGACTCTAATTCACCAAACGTGAACCATGATCAGGTATGCATCAATCCCCAAAATCTAGGCCATCCCCTGCTTACCTCTCATTCATATCAGTCGAACATTAGTTCTGCATGCTATCAGTCATAGGGGGGGGTGACATTCCCACAGGTATACTAACATTAACCATAACAACCCTATCATTTCCTTATACAGTTACCAATATTATGCTTACCCACCTGAAGAGCTTAATCCAAGGCAAACCTGAGGTCGGTGAAGAGCGTGGCCATTTGCCAACAACAACTGCTGAACCCGCACCCACGGTACACGTCGCGCCAGCCTCGGCCCCTAACAGCTGAAATACCCGAAAACCATCATCTCCAGTTCCAACAGGTTCAAAGACACTAGCAAACCTTCCTGGGTAGAACAATAAGGTCCAAAGTTACACTTTTATTCCCAAAAATTAGCTAAACACACACGATCTGAAAATCAGTCCCAAAGATGCCATTATTTCACCTGCTAAAAGTTCCCCGAAAATTCCAATAAAAACATCACTACAATCGTCGCGTCGAGACCTTCGAAACGGGTACCTGCACGTCCAATTCCGAGCCCCGTAGGCCGAGTTACAAATTCCACAGTACAGGCGCGCAAAAACTCACAACCACCCAACTGTAATAATCTGCACAGTAAAAGAGGAAACAGTATACCTTTGGGCAAGCCTCAGAAAAATCCCGTAAAAATATGATAGTAATCCTCGCGACGAGTAGATGCAAAAAGTGTATTGGCTCATCTCGATCCGACGCTCGAGCGCGGAGATAAAATTCCGGTAAGGGGCTGCTGTCCAAAAACTCCACCAGCAAACAGTAGCTTATAAATGTCTCGAAAACCGTGCCACAAACTCAGAATCCAACAAGGTGATCAACACGAAAGTTGAAGACGTACCTCTCGTGAATCCAACTCCGTAGAAATCGTCCAAAAATACTGTCGGAGCAGCTCTGTGGACCTCACAGACTAAACAGCGATGATAACAGGCCTCCGATGAAAAATCGTCGCTCTGTGCTACGATGCCGAAGTTGTCGACGCCGCGGCTTCCAAAAATTCCGGGCCTCCGCCAGAAGATGCAAAACACGAAGATCTCCAACTTTTCTGAAGGGTCCAAGGGTAGGGGAGCTCGGAAAAAGGGGCAAAAAGCCCAAGCAAACAGCCTATTTATAGGACTAGCCCGAAAAATCCAACAATTTGGACTTTTGGCCCAAAATCCGGGTGCCCGGAACATTCGGGCGCTACAGTGTTGGGCCCGGCCCAACAATGTGCGCGCCCGAAATCACCAGGGCCCACCACGCTTCCCGCCGACACTACCCGCGCCCGGCGCACGCGCGCCCGCCAGCCGCGCAGCGCCGCGTGTCCCGACACGCGGTCGTGCGCGGCTGCGCCCGGCCAACCGCGGGGCGCCAAGTGGCGCCCCCACGTCGCTCCCCAACCGCCACCGTACGGCCACCTACTCCTGCCGCTGCGTGGACCGCGCGCACCAGGACCCGCCAACCAAAACCCGCCACGTGTCCCGCTCCTGGTCCACCGTGCACCCGCGCCGTTCCATGGACCGCGCCTGCCGCGCGGGCCAATCGGGAGACGCCACGTAGCCAGCGCCCGGTGCGCGCTTCCGCAGTGGACCGCGCGGCTACGCCTCCGCCCGCCGCCGCACTCCGCCGGCGCCTCTCCGGTGGCTGGAACAATGCCGCCGAACCTCGAAATCCGTGCTGGGTCATCCGGGCTCCGAAAAATACAAGTAAATAGTCTATCTTGACCATTTTCGCGCGCTGAATCCAAATCCGCTGTCCATTTTGCCAAATTCCAATTCCAAAATTTGTCAAAGGCATCCGGAAGGGCGTTTTTTAATCCAAATTTCGCACTGAGTCCAATTTTGATGCCCGATTCGCGCGAAACCACTTCTAAACAATCGACGGGGTCACCCAATTACCCACGTGATCCATTATACACCCGAAGTCCATCACTTGTGTCCAAATTGGTGCAGAAACACCGCCGACACGCCACATAGGCCTCCAGAAGCTGCTGATCGCACTGTAGAAGCCCTGCAGAGATTTTGGTCACCACAGGCGGGATAGTCATAGTATGGATTTCGGCATACAGTTATAACATGAAGAAACAAAAATCCCACTGATAAGAAAATATGCAACTAAGAGGTACAACCCTCATCTTCTTTTCCTTGCAGCAGCTGCAGCTTCATTGCGCAACTTATTGTTACTTACTATTAATTCATTCAATACAGAAATACTTCTGCTCGTAAACGGCGCGTCATACCAACTGAAATAATTGCATGCCCCATGCCCCTGAAAATATGGGAGGCAAGTCTATATGCTAAGTTTTTGATATATAGCATGGATAACAAAATATTATGTACATTACATAGATTACCCCATATCTCGAACAGTCGTAAAATCTCCGCCCCGGATTGTTCTGCGTCCAAGATGTTCTCATGACACATTGCAATCGACAATGGCAATAAGGTGTATTTTGGTTGGCCCCATTGCTCGAGGATGTAAAGCTTGAATCCATCTAATGTGTAATATCATTATAATACTTATACATCCATGCAAAAATTTGTAAAAGAAAGAAGACATAGATAGGAAAAATTTGATAGATTTTACCATTACTTTGCATGTCAACGTACTAAATTCATGCAGACTTAGTGAAAGGTAAACAATTGTGCATTGGGATGAGAGGATAATTCCACATATTCAAGAAGGAAAAATATACTGTACGGGAATCCTCTATAGCTGTCCCCTCTATAGCATAAATTTTCAATATATAGCTGTATAGCTGCATTAATTTTGAATATAGCTGTATATAGCATTAATTTCGAATATAGCTGTATATATGCATGTATATATGACTGTACACCCCAAACAGGGGTGTACCAGTAGCTCAACTCATTTATTTATTAAATTATTCAAATTAAAACATACACGAAGGGCAATTCATGGGACCAATGATAAAAAATTGCACACATTACACAATAAATATTAAGGAGTTATGATTAACATTAACCAAAAGTTAAATCGAATGGATACAATATTTCACAACTTTTACAAAGGTTAGGAAAGATGTAATTTGTACAAAATAATTAAATTATATTAATCTAGAGCAAATATTAATTTCACCCCGCGTTCCTCAAAACTTTGAATTAACACATGAATTTAAAAAAGAATCAACCTACATACTCGTATAGTTGGACGACAATGATGAGCAGAACACGGCAGGGAGGGTTCACCAGGAGATCGGCCGGCGTCCTGGAAGGGGTTGGATGCCTCAGGGCTTTGCAGCCTGGCGATCAGCGGGCGTCCTCGGAGGGGTTCCGATGTCGATCGGACGCGGTGATGCGGCCCGGGGCTGAGCAAACTTTAGATCCGATGGAGGCAAGCACATGCGGCCTGGTGGGCGGGGTGGGAGGAGGCAGGTGTGAGACGGCTTGAGAACAGGGGAAGAGAAGGTGGGGTGGCGTGAGCCTGCCCGGAGTATTAAATAATTAATATAATATTTTAATTTTTTAACTAGAGGATAGTGGAGACTTTTGAATTTTCAAAATCTAACGGTATGCAGTTCAAAATTCTTAAGTTTTTTTTACTTAAGAATTGCCCTTTCGGGGTGTACATATAGCATTGCCCATTTATAAATGACTTATTAAGTATTTTTTACTTTATCTTCATTTATACAAAAAAAATATCAATATATAAAGTGTAATAACTTTTGTTACTAAATATCTTCAATTACATATTTCAAATCATAACTGTAGAAAATTTATTTTTATATTTTAAATATAATCCCCTATATTATATATTCTTACTATTACTGTTGAACTGTCGAAATCCATAGTTTCTTTATCCCCGGTACAAGTATTATACTGAACAAAATACAAAAATATTTTAGTCCTTGCTTGTACATATACTTGTCTATATCCCGGGAATAAATAAAATAAGTAAATCGGGTAGAGTTATATTATACAATACAAAAGGTACATACCACGAATAAAAATTGATGCATAAGTAAGCACTTTACGTCCTACAATTTTATCCCATCGGATTGGAGAACTTATATATATGTACAGGTGATTGTCAATAGATACAGATGTGTACTTCATGCATATCACAAACACCATATTGCGAGTAGCTATAAATGATTGCGTACTAGCGAGAAAAAGTTGTAGCGATAATTAGTAAACAACATATCCATTTGGCAAAGGAGACGTCACATTGCCAACACATTACGGAGGGCCGTTCCCTGCGCAGGATTGCCATGACTCTATTTTCACATTTATTTTCCATTCGCGATTTCCCACAATGAGCGTTACACACTCTGGGATTATTTGTAGATCAATACATTTGATCAACAAACGGTACAAGTTGATATTGTGGCGGAGACGGCAGTGGTCATCACCAACAACAAAACGTCCAAAACTAGATACAATAGTTTTCAATTGTTCATAGTCGTAACAACGGGGCGGTAAATCATGCAAGCGAATCCATCCAAAGTACGCATACCGTTTACGGATTCGACCTACGTTGAATTCAAATGGCTTTACCGTAATGGTCATTTTCCCGGTCTGCAGAATAGACTGCTCTATAGCTCTATCCCGAATCATAGCAGTAGGAAAATATATAAGGTAATTGGCACCTTCACATTGTGCAAATCCGTAATCATAGGGAATACCGCCTACCTGTTCAGCTAGGAAAGAAGCCACTCCATCTTTTGAACAATCATCTTCAGTATCGTAGGCAAGAATGACCACCTTTGCTGCACGATCCATCAACATATTAGCATCACCAAAATTATCCCTCCAGGGCATAAAACAATATGTGTTATTCGGGCGTGTGGAGGTAGCGCTAGACATGGAAGGATGTGAAATTTGACAATTACTGAAATATAGTGAGCTGTGATATATGTGTGAGCTGGAGATATGTGTATGAATTAGATAGCAGCTATATATATATATGTGTGAGCTGGAGATAGCAGCTATATGTATATATTGCCTTTTATACATATAGACCTTACATTGGATGCTGTTTGCAAAAGTGGGCACACCTGTATGTGTAGCATTGCTCTTTCTATAAATAATTTGAAAGCTTCCAATGTTGAGGATGTACAGAACCACTATATGGGTGTTCCTTACACCATGATTACCCTATATAGGTGTCCCCTTTATGGCTGTCAACTTTTGAATATAGGTGTGCTCAAAGCCCCTAGCCACACTATTACCCACTAACCAACATTTGAAAACAGCATCAAATGCTATCTTCTATATATATATGCCTGTACGGAATCCAACAGATAGCTGTTCCATTATGTGTATATGACTGTACGGGGAACCCTATATAATTGTCTACGAAACCCATTTATAGCTGTTCCGTTATGCATATATGAGTGTACGGGAACCCTCTAAAGCTGTCCCCCATATAAAAATTAATTTTGAATATAGCTGTGTATATGACTGTACGAAACCCATCTATAGCTGTTCCGGTATTCATGTATGATTGTACGGGAACCCTCTATTGCTATCCCCTTTTGAATATATGTGTGCCAACCTTTCAAAACAGCATCCAATGCCCTTCCTCCCCTTAAAATATAGGCTATATAGCTGTCCCCTTGTGAGTATAGGGGTGCCCTTCTAAAAAGACCCTATAAAGCTGTCCCCTTTTGAATATTTGTGTGCACACTTCTCAAAACAGCATCCAATGCCCTCACATCCAATGGCCTCACACAGAGCGAAAATAATGGAACAAGATGTCCCCTCTATAGCTGTCACCTTTTGAGTATATGGGTGCTCAAAGCCCCGGTTCCCACTATTACCCACTTAACCACATTTGGAAAAAACATCCAATGCTAAGTTGGATGTTGTAAAGGATTGGACTTGTAAATCTGAAAAGATGACTGTAATGTGCTCAGATGAACTGTGCCACGAGGACTGTACCGTGTTTGCGATTTTTGAATTGGAGTTGTAATTCGGAGAAGCTGATTTGTTACATTATGTTCTGCAATTGCCTCACTGTGTTCTACAACATTTAAAATTAATTATTCTAGAATATTTTTATTTGGTGCTGGAACAGCTATATTTATTTGTTCTGGAATTTCCTTTTGTCTTTACCCATTTTAGAGAGGCAACTTTCTTCACAATTTTCCAATTTAATATTTTTAACAGATATTTCTTTTTGTTAAATTCCAAATTTTGAAAGTTCTTCAAGTTTTTAAATCTATTGAAATTTAACACTAGGTACCGGTACTCAATTATGAGTACCGGTACTAATTTATGAGTACCGGTACCGGTATTGTGTGATGAAGTTTCATGTACAGTGAGAAAACCATGTGTACCGGTACTCAATGATGAGTCCCGGTACTGAGTGAGAAATGATGAGTCCTGGTTTTGAGGAACTTGGAGATGTACCGGAACCATAAGTACCGGTACGCAATGATAACTACCGGTACTAATTGAGGATTGCAAGTGTGAGGCTTTCGGGTTTTGAGGAACTTACATGTGTACCGGTACCTTGTGTACCGGTACTCAATAAACAGTACCGGTACTGAGTTAGCAACCCAATTGTAAGGCCTCAATAAATTGTATTGCACTAATCACATTTACAAATTTTGTATAAATTTGTAAATATTACAATTAATAATGTTGGCAGAAATAAAAGAAAATAGAATATTTAAATTTAGTAATAGATAAAGTTTACTAAATTTAGTACATGGGTTTTGTGGAACACCCATGTACTAAATTCTGCCAATTGTTTTAAGGAACACCCCTAGAGCGATTCTGCACAGTCATATATACAAAAGGGAACACCCATGTACTAAATTCTGCCAATTATTTTAAGGAACACCCCTAGAGGGATTCTGCACAGTCATATATACAAAAGGGAACACTTGTATGCAGTCTAATTTCAAGTCCTCCATCTTGTATATATGAATGTTCAACACTTATCTATAGCTGTTGCTTTAACACTTTTAAGGAACACCCATCTACTAAATTCTGCCAATTATTTTAAGGAACACCCCTAGAGGGATTATGCACAGTCATATATGCATGTTCAAAACTTCTGGTGAAGAATAATCATTAAGAGTGAATAATAATCATTTACATCCATGATATAATTTACAATCTACCTCCATGGGTTATCTGTTGGCTCGCAACGCTCCCAGGACTCAATCACCACTCTTATGATCCATTCTCTATTGTCTACATATAGTGTTACTTGCTCCGGAATCATGTTAGGATGAATGCATTTGATCAGCACGCGATAGCATCTGAAATTTTCACAATGTCGGCTAGGATCATCCGCACTTATGTAACGGCCAAAACTTGAAACGATTGTTTCTGCCTCTTCGTACTGATGGCAATAAATCGGGTAATTATGTAGGCGAATCCATACATAGTATTGTAATGTTGGTGTAATTGTCCCACAATTGGCATCCCATGGAGATACCGTCATCGCGAATGTGTCGTTGCGAATTGGAGAACGACGAATAGCATTATGCATCCTTCTCACTGTAGGGAAAATTACTATATAAGTTCCGACTGTACCTCCTGCAAATTGGTAATCATGAGGCCTTCCTCCTATCTGCCTTGCGAGCAACGCGGCCACGGCAGCCCGCGAACGATCATTATCGTTTGCATAGGCATCGACAACTATTTGCGCCGTCCGCTCCAATTGGCTATCAGTCTCTTCATGCGCAGGCGTCCAAGGAATGATGCAGTAGTTGTTGCAAGGGCGGGAGGAATAAGAGGTATGGCTAAAGCTAGAGCTTGCCATGATAAGTATAATTGTATACGAGAGTGAAATTGAGATGGGGATGAAGATAGAGTGAGATAGAGAGTGAGCGGGTTGTAGGGTGAGATTGAGTACCTAACTACAATATTGCGAATATTGGTATACAAAGCGAGTACACTTATAGGCCATAATTCGATGGGAGGCTATACAGGGGCTTTGAGCACTTTTTCGAAGGCCAAATTATATAGCATATTCTAATATAGAATATTCTATATCATTGGATGGTGTTTACAACAGTGGGTAAGTGGGTAATAGTGTGATAAGGGGAGGATTAGCATTGGATGTTGTTTTCGAAAGTCGGTAAGTGGGTAGTAGTGTGTACCGGGCCTTTCAGCACACCTATACTCAAAAGGTGTTTTGCTATAGAGGGGACAGCTTTATAGTGTCTTTTCCCTCTGGGCACACCTATATTCAAAAGGGGACAGCTATAGAGGGTTCCCGTACAACCATATATGAATACCGGAACAGCTATATGTGGGTTTCGTACAGTCATATATACAACTATATTCAAATTTAATGATATAGCGGGGACTTGTATAGAGGGTTTCCATACAGTCATATATGCATGCCGGAACATGTATAGATGGATTTCGTACAGCTATAGAGGGTCTTTTGAGAGGATTAGCATTGGATGCTGTTTTGAAAAGTGTGCACACCTATATTCAAAATTGGACAGCTTTATAGGGGATAGCCCTTCTTTCCTGTGGAGGATTAGCATTGGGTGCTGTTTTGAATAGAAGGATGTACACTCCACTTGGGGGTGTACAAAAATCATTTCCCTATACAAAAACCATCTGTACCGGTAAAGAGTGAGTACCGAGCAAGACTAAGTGCCCAATGTTCCGGTACACATCCAAGTTCCTCAAAACCCGAAAGCCTCACACTTGGATTCCGCACTCTGTACCGGTACTCAATGTTCAGTACCGGTACTGAGGGAGAAATCCAATTGTGATGCATTCGGGTTTTGACGAACTTTGAAGTGTACCGGATCCATCTGTACCGGTACGTAATCTTGAGTACCGATACAGAATGAGCAACCCAAGGGTAAGGCTATCTGTTTGTGAGGCACTTGGTTTGTACTTCTTTGTGTACCGGAACTAAGGATTATGTACCGGTACCGAAGGTTATGTACCGGTACTCATTAACGAGGACCGGTACTGAGTGCCGCATCCGCTTCCCATTCAAGTTCATCAAAACCCAAAAGCTGAACCATGTGTACCGGTACTCAATCCACGGTACCGGTACAGAATGAGGATTCCAAGTGTGTGGCTCTCCCTGTTTGAGGAACTCAAAATGGTAATATTCTATAGCATTGGATGTTGTTTAGAAAAATAGGTAAGTGGGTAATAGTGTGCGAAGGGGAGGATTAGCATTGGATGTTTTTTCCAAATGTGGTTAAGTGGGTAATAGTGGGAACCGGGGCTTTGAGCACCCCTATACTCAAAAGGTGACAGCTATAGAGGGGACATCTTGTTCCATAATTTTCGCAAATATATCACCAATATATAAAATCAATTACAAGGGGCAGGATTTTCATATATTTTTCCCTGGTAAGTTATAAGCTGATGACAACACAATCCCACAGACAACAAAAAATACAAGTAAAAATAGACCACCTCCAGCTTCTTTTTTCTAGCACCAACTGCAGCCCCTTCATACCAACCGAAAGAATTGCATGCACCATAGTTAGCAGCTAGGTAGTGACAAAAATAACACTTTGAATTAGTTAATCAATTTGCATATCAGCAATTTATACTCCCCCTTCGTTTAGAAACACAATTCAAACTCTAGATGTCTGGCATTCAAGATGCCCAAAAAGGTATTTAACAGAGATAGCTAACAATTGATGCTAGAGTTGTGATGGCACCCCATTTTCCATCAAAAGGAAAAGATGCAGAAGAAAACGACCAACCATAAATAAATCAGTACTCATCAAGCTGTAATGTTTTTCAAATCTATGTAGCTTTATTCCTTTTCCCTACACAAAAGAAATTGGTTCCCTCATACTAAAGCAAAATTTACTCTCGTAAAATAGAAGAACCAAAACCAACCTCAATATATGAGTTGGATTATATATATATGCTCATATAAAACAGATTGCAGGATAGAAATGCATCTATTCTTACCTTAGGAAGGGCTACACTAGATTCCCACCCATACGACGTACCTGAAAAAAACTGTTCAAAATTTCCGAGGCAGAACGTCATCTGTCTGTGCAATGACGATGACGCGTGATGAAAGATGCATGTGCAATCCTGCTTTGACAACTGCATGTGCATAGCAATCGTTGTTGACGGAAGCAGACCTAAGGTTTTTATGACTGTATGAAATTCGTCTATAGCTGTTCCATTATGATATATGACTGCACAGAAACCCTCTATAGCTGTCCCATCTCTAGCTGTCCCCTTTTGAATATAGGTGTGCTCAAAGCACCTATACAATACCCACTTACCTACTCCTGAAAACAGCATCCAATGCTCAAAGCCACTAACCACACTTATACAGGGGACAGCTATAGAGGGTTAATGTACAGTCATATATGCATAAAGGTATAGATATAGATGGATTTCTTACAGTCATAAAAACCTTAGGTCTGCTTCCGTCAACAACAATTGCTATGCACATGCAGTTGTCAAAGCAGGCTTGCACAAGCATCTTTCATCACGCGTCATGGGCATTGCACAGACAGATGACGTTCTGCCTCGAAAATTTTGGACAGTCTTTTTCAGGTTCGTCGTATGGGTGGGAATCTGGTGTTGCCCTTCATAAGGTAAGAGTATATGCATTTCTATCCTGCAATCTGTTTTCTATGAGCATATATATATAGACCAGTCACCATGAGATAAAAGGGAGAGCTATATTATGAGTGAAGATTAATCATTTACATCCATGAGATAAAAGGGACATAGAAGGGATTGTTCCTGTATGACCAGTCATATATACGTACAGAAAGATAGAAGGGACAACTATGAAAGGTACAGCTATAGTCTGGTTACTGTACGGTCATATATGCATAATGGTACAGTTATATACTGGTTTCGCACAGCTATAGCTGTCCCCTTTATAGCTGTCCCTTCAGCTATGAAAGGTACAGCTATAGTCTGCTTACTGTACAGACATATATGCATAATGGTACAGCTATAGACTGGTTTCGTTCAGTAATATATATAGAAGATAGTATTGGAAAGTTTTTGATAGCATAAAGGAACAGTTACCGTATAAATTTTATAATTCTCCAAATATAGCTCAAATTTAATTAAATTTAAAGGATATATATATATATATATATATATATATATATATATATATATATATATATATATATATATATATATATATATATATATATATATATATATATATATATATATATATTATTATTATTTCGAATAAATAAAATATATGCATATATTAAGATTGAAGAAAATGCATTTAGATGCAGCGGATATATTACATAGTACATTAAGGGCTATCTGTAGGACCGCAATGTTCCCAGCTCTCAATCTCAACATGTACTATCCATTCTCTACTCCCTACATATACTAATATTTCCTCCGGAATGATGTGGGGATCAATGCATTTTATTAGAACACGATAGTACATTAGATTCTCGGCATATTGGCTCGGGGCATCCGCACGTATGTAGCGTCCAAAACCAGAAACGATTTGTTGTGCCTCTTCATCCTGATGGCAATAAATAGGATAGTTAAATAGACGAATCCATACATAGTATCTAAATGTTGGCTTGCTTGTCCCACGTTGGGCTTCCCATGAAGATACCGTCATTGCGAATGCGTCATTTCGAATCGGAGAACGACGAATAGCTTTATTCATCGAATTCACTGTAGGAAAAAATACTATATAATTACCCATTTGGACCTTCTGCAAATTGATAATTTGAGGGTTGTCCTCCTATCCGAGTTGCGAGCAAAGCAGCTACGGCATCCCGTGAACATTCTAGATCGTTCCTGTAGGCATCGACAACTATCTGCGCTGCACGTTCCAATAATTTATCAGTCTCCTCATGCGCAGGCGTACAAGGAATGATGCAGTAGTTGTTGCGAGGACGGGGGGTATTAGAGCTAGAGATGCAAGGAGGGGGGGAATTAGAGCTAGAACTAGACATGATAACTATATTAGGTATAAGAGAGTGATATTGAGAGGTTGATAAAGTTAGAGTGAGATAGAGAGGGAGATTATTCGATAGTGAGAATGAGAGGAAGAGTGTGGTTGAGGATAGTGGGTTTTGATAGTCCAGTTTCCTCAATTAGATACTTGTTGGGCTTGAGGGGTCTCATGTAAGCAAATTGCAATGGCAAAAATCCAGGCACACTTTTTGTAGTATCAAATGGCAAAAGGGAACAGCTGAATATGGTTTTTGTACAGTCATATAGCCCTTTAAAAGAGGGAACATTTGGACCATAAAACAGGTAAATATATATATTTTAAAAAACCTGAATCAAGTAGGCGCAACCAATTGATATAGGGAACAGCTATAGATTGCTGCTGTACATTCCAAATTCAAATGGCGCAGCCAATTGATTTAGGGAAGAGCTATAGATGGGTTCTGTACAGTCATACGCTAAAAAGGTACACTATTAGCTATAGATTGGTTCTGTACTAGGCACCATTTATAAGGGAACATCTATATATACTCATGCAATATCTTAGACTGTACCATACTCTAAAGATGGTCAAAAGTTTTCTTTTTACTATCTTTATGCGTGCCCTTTTGGTAGGGTGTGGATCTTTAACACAGGGCTATTTTCACTATCTTTATGCGTGCCCTTTTGGATATAGGTGTGCCCTTCTATAGCTGTCCCCTTTTGAATATAGGTGTGCCCTTCTATAGCTGTCCACTTTTCAAAACAGCAATCAAGGCTATTTTGTATATAAGACTGTACGAAACCTGTGTCATACCCACAAACCCATCTATAGCTGTTCCTTTTGCATATATGAGTGTACGAAAAGCCGCTATAGCTGTCCTCTGAATTTGGAATGGAGACCAACATCACACTGCGACAATGATGCGTATAGGTGTGCCCTTTGGCACTTATGACTGTACGAAAATGAGCTATAGCTGTTCCCTAAACCTTTGGCACATACCCCAATTCCAAAACAGCATCCAATGCTATCAAGATTGTTCAAAGCCTGTATATATTTGACTACACTTACCCCCTTTTCAAAGCCCTCTCCAAATTGTTCAAAGGCAACTGAGGCACACTATTACCCACTTGGCAGGTCCCTACAGGTGTGTCATTTGGATATACGACAGTACAAAACCAGGCTATAGCTGTCCCCTCACAAAACAGCATCCAATGCTATAGAATATTCTATATAATTTGCCCTTCTCAATAGTGCTCAAAGCCCCTCTATAGCCTCCCAAATAACACTATATGTAGACAATAGAGAATGGATCATAAGAGTTGCGATTGAGTCCTGGGAGCGTTGCGATCCAACAGATGACCCATGGATGTAGATTGTAAATTATCTCATGGATGTAAATTATTATTCCTCACTCTTAATGATTTTTCTTCACCAAAAGATGGGTGTTCCTTAAAAGTATTTAAGCACCAGCTATAGATAAGTTTTGAACATTCATATATACAAGATGGAACACTTGAAATTAGGCTGCATACAAGTGTTCCCTTTTATATATATAACTGTACAGAACCCTTCTACGGGTGTTCTTTAAAACAATTGGCAGCTACTAGTAGATGCGTGTTCCTTAAAAGTATTTAAGCAACAGCTATAGATAAGTTTTGAACATTCATATATACAAGATGGAACACTTGAAATTAGATGCGTGTTCCTTAAAACAATTGGCAGCTACTAGTAGATGCATGTTCCTTAAAAGTATTTAAGCAACAACTAATGGCCTATTTTCACTATCTTTATGCGTGCCCTTTTGGTATGGTGTGGATCTTTAACTATTTTTGGTTTAGCTCATTGGTGTAGCGAACATCTATATATAGCATCATTGGTTTAGCTCTTATTAGTGGTTAGAATTGATAACAAGAAAAATTGATCATATATATAGCGGTTATCTACTTCATAGCTATATCACATTTCACACATCTATCACCGTCCACTATATTTCAGTTTATATCAAATTTACCATTCATCATGTCTAACCCATTCTCCACACGCCCGAAGAACACCAAATATTTTATTCCATTCCAGCGTAAATTTCTTGATGCTAATAAGTTGATGGATCGTGCAGCAAAGGTGGCAATTCTTGCCTACGACACAGAAGAAGATTATTCAAAGGAAGGAGTGGCTGCTTTCTTAGCTCATCACGTAGGTGGAGATCCCGATGAATATGGATTTGGAAAATGTGCGGATGCCGATTACCTTATACTTTCCTACTGCAGAGAGTCGGAATAGAGCTATTCGGGAATCTTTTCTGCAGACCTACCAACTCAGCATTATGGTATCGCCATATGAATTCAACCTTGGTCACCGGGCACTTTTTAAGTACTTTGTATGGATTCGCTTGCATGATTTACCGCTTTAGTGTTATGAGTATGTTGATTTGACAACTATTGTATCTAGTTTCGGACGTTTTATTGGTGGTGATGACCGTTGCCGTCTTCGCGAAAATCTCAAGTTTTATCGTCTGTTGATAAAATGTAATAATCTTCAAAACATTCCGGAGTGTGTAATGCTCATTGTGGGAAATCGCGAATGGGCAATCAATGTGGAAATAGAGTCGTGGGAACCTTACATAAGTTCCTGCAGTCCTTAATTTTTGGGCAATGTGACTGCATCTTTGCCCAACTAGCATTTTGTTTACAATTGACGCCTGCAGTTTTTTGTCCTCTGTATTGAGTAATTTAATTTTCCTAACTTTTTTTTTCCTATTGACAATATGGTGTGTGTGCAATGTATGTAGTACAGAACTGTATTTTTTGACAACTAGGTGGTCATATATATATGATCGCCAATCGGATGGCATCCATTTGCAGTACAATAGCTGCATACTAGTGTCACACCTTTAAATCGTGTTTATGACCCAAGCCGACTTTGCGAAAATTTCATATACTATCGCGTGCTGATCAAATGCATTCATCCTAACATGATTCCGGAGCAAGTAACACTATATGTAGACAATAGAGAATGGATCATAAGAGTTGTGATTGAGTCATAGGAGCGTTGTGAGCCAACAGATGACCCATGGATGTAGATTGTAAATTATATCATGGATGTAAATGATTATTATTCACTCTTAATGATTATTCTTCACCAGAAGTTTTGAACATGCATATATGACTGTGCATAATCCCTCTAGGGGTGTTCCTTAAAACAATTGGCTGAATTTAGTAGATGGGTGTTGCTTAAAAGTGTTAAAGCAACAGCTATAGATAAGTGTTGAACATTCATATATACAAGATGGAGGACTTCAAATTAGACTGCATACAAGTGTTCCCTTTTGTATATATGACTGTGCAGAATCCCTCTATGGGTGTTCCTTAAAACAATTGGCAGAATTTAGTACATGGGTGTTCCTTAAAAGTGTTAAAGCTCGTCAAAGTTCGTCAACTCGTTAACCCTATACTCATGCACGGTACCATTAGTCAGCTCGTCAACTTCCATCTAAGTTCCTCAAAACCCGAAAGCCTCACACTTGCAATCCTCAACTTAGTTCCGGTACATATGGTTCCGGTACACATCTACGTTCCTCAAAACCCGAAAGCATCACACTTGGGTTGCTCACTCAGTACCGGTACTGTTTATTGAGTACCGGTACTCATGGTTCCGGTACACATCCAAGTTCCTCAAAACCCGAAAGTCTCACACTTGCAATCCTCAATTAGTACCGGTACTTATCATTGCGTACCGGTACACATGGTTCCGGTACATATCCAAGTTCCTCAAAACCGGGACTCATCATTTCTCACTCAGTACCGGGACTCATCATTGAGTACCGGTACACATGGTTTTCTCACTGTACATGAAACTTCATCACACAATACCGGTACCGGTACTCATAAATTAGTACCGGTACTCATAATTGAGTACCGGTACTCATAATTGAGTACCGGTACCTAGTGTTAAATTTCAATAGATTTAAAAACTTGAAGAACTTTTAAAATTTAGAATTTAACAAATAGAAATATCTGTTAAAAATATTAAATTGGAAAATTGTGAAGAAAGTTGCCTCTCTAAAACGGGTAAAGACAAAAGGAAATTCCAGAACAAATAAATATAGCTGTTCCAGCACCAAATAAAAATATTCCAAAATAATTAATTTTAAATGTTGGAGAACACAGTGAGACAATTGCATAACATAATGTAACAAATCAGCATCTCCGAATTACAGCTAGTGTTAAATTTGCCATATAAACTCAAATATATACATAGATCTTATAACATAGAAAGGAAATATAAAAATTCATACTTCAATATAGGAAAAATGTAAGTATGTTGTTACAATTAATCATCATGATATATATGCAATAGTACAAGAGCAGAATGAAAAAGTTTAATGTTAAATATAAACTCTCCCGATATAGAGTGTACAACGCATATCAATGCTTAATGGTTTAATAGCATAGTCCATTGTATGGATCTCGCTTTCAATTGCCCGTCTCATCTTTGCTGTGCTGCATTTATTGTTCTTGCGATATGTCATCTTCGTACACCTGATTAAATATTTAATAAACTCAAATTAAAGAGGAAAAATCAATTTTACATATAGAAATAGAAACAATAAATTATCATTACCTGTCAGAACTGCATAGAGTGCGCCATTTGCATAAAGCTAGTACGAATCTCAATATTTTATTTCGGACTTGTATCCGATATAGGAGGGTTCCTGACAGGGTCTGTCGACATGTCAATGTTTTGAGGGGCCCACGGTGTCTTGCATATATAACAAAATAAATAAATTAGAATATGTGTATTAAAGACAAATTTATAGTAAATAAACATCTAGGAGAAAGTTAAGTAACATTACCGTTAATATCATGGCTGGATTGCTCTGTACATCAATCCCATAAGGTAAGTGCATTATGGGCGAGTTGTTAATCGTAGGACTTTGCAGGTGAACCTATTTTAATAAATCGGGAGGGAGGGGGCCAATATGGAAGACACATAATTATGTAAACAAATGAGGAAAATCGAACTATGAATCATATATTAAGACAATCAAATGAACATATAAAAAAGTCTAAAACATTTACACTCTGTTGGGACGAGGCCGAGGGCGACGATGAGAAACGATTAAAGATTGAGCATTCACCATTATAAAACCTGTCCGTAGAATCTTGAGGCATCTATTTAAATAAAAAAGAATATTTCAATTAATGTCGTGTACCGTAAATTATAAGCCAACAATAATCGACTTACGTACGTAAAGATATACCTGTTGCTTGTTGCCTTTCATCTTAAGCCGACGTACAATTTTATCTGTCATCGACTCCTTTCGTTTGCTTGGTGGGCGGCCTTTACTTCGAACTGACAGCGGGCTCTTTACTCTCTGGTCGTTACATCTAACATCTGGATCGTGTCTCATAGTAGAATGTATATTTTCTGTAAATTGGACATCATTGCTTCCCTTGGATGACGAAGTGTTCTCTAATTTCGTCTTCAAATCTTGAAGTGTGCGTAGCGTTACTACATATTTGTCATCACTCTCAGCAGCTATGTCTGCAATGTCGTAAATACGACTACATACTACCTCATATCGGCTCATTTCTGGACTGCTCCCTAAGCTTTGATGCCATGCTTTCACCCGAGTATACCTCCGTCTTACATCCTTCCTCCATCGTGTTAGTATGTAACAAGTTGGGAGAATCATCATCTTTCTATTAACTAGGACGACAATAGAATGTCGGCATAAAATACCCTTATAATTAAAAAGACGACAAATACAACTAACTCGGGAGCTACACTCATCAAAATATGCAGTGTATACTATGTCTTTGCCTCCTTCGCCATATTCTACATACTCGTTAACCCTATACTCATGCACGGTACCATTAGATGATATTAAAGATGTCTCACAATGCATTAAATCCTTTAACTCAGCTTGAAATTCTCGAAATTTAGCAATTGTGTACATATCTTGAAATTGCTTCTCAAATGCATATCGACTTATGGATGGGATGACGGAGGTGAATGATTTGTAGTCTAATTGTGCCTCCTTTTCTGCTTTATTCTTTATAGCGCTTTCATACTGCTCCACAAATACTTTTAACGTCGTTTTCGAGTTCACGTACCCATCAAAAAATGAATTCATGCTTTCACTTCGCTGTGTCGTGGACATTCCAGCCCAGAATGTATCCTTCACATAAACTGGCACCCACTTTCGTCTGTTCTCGTACAGTCCTGATAACCAATCATTCTTTTCAAGTCCATAACAAACTATCATTCTTTTCCATTTATCCTCAAATTGAAGTTCTGTTAGTGATTCATAAATAGCATCCATCATAATGCTCTTAATAGAATGATATTCACCATAACTTTTTAGCTTCTCCGGTATCTTTTTTGTTATGTGCCACAAGCACCATCGATGTTTGGCATCGGGGAATACCAGTTCAATAGCATTTTGCATTGCTTTGTCTTGATCGGTGATTATTGCTTTGGGGGCATGGCCGGACATACATGACAGCCAATTCCGAAAAAGCCATACAAACGAAGCTGTATCTTCACCAGAGAGTAAGCCGCATCCAAACAAGATTGACTAACCATGATGATTAACACCCACAAATGGAGCAAACGGCATATCATACTTATTCGTTAGATATGTCGAGTCGAAAGTAATTACATCTCCAAAACATTCATAGGCTGCTCTGCTTCTAGGATCTGCCCGGAATATATTGCGAATACGAGAATCATCGTCCAGATCGATGGAATAAAAGAAGTTTGCATTTCTCTCTTGCATGGTTCGAAAATAATTACAAATGGCTTCGCCATCACCTTCACCAAGTCGTAAACAGCGCATTTTATCAATATAATTACGGGCATCCTTCTCTCCAAATGGCAAATTTTCATACCCACCAGCCTCAACAACAAAAGAATTAAAACTTTTATTCAATCTGATTCCGGCACGATCATTAACATCAAGCCGCCTCTTAACATTACCATCTATAACTCGATTACACGGAAAATATCGAGACTTGCAAGGACTTAATCCATGATTATGGTCAAGTTTGACCATACTTATTACACAAGATAAACCCAAATTAATTTTCACATTTATCCTAGCAGGACAGTCCGTCTTCGCTGCCGAAGGACGAGGCCGGAGATTAGTCACGGTCCGATTTACTTTTCCATGACGAGAGCATGCGATGATTACATACGAAGGAATGTCGTTACTGATTTTAGTAGACCTCTTTACAATCCCAAATCCTAATTGTTGTGCGTAATTCTTATAGAAGCCCATAACCGTTTCCATATTATTAAAATGCATTCCAACTTCTGGTACTAAATTGGATATGTCTGTGACCTCATTGTTTCTTTCTTCATCCATCTCAAACTCAACAACTGATAATGATCAGTGCGTCTAGATATTTCAAAATAATTATGACCTATAACACATCATATTTACTCCTAATACAAACTTGAAATTGTGGTTAAAGAAGAAAATATTTGTGGAATTTACGAAAAATTATATATAATGTATATATAGGATTTATATTTTTACAGATTATGTGTAAAGGCATTATTCTACTATACCCTCAAAATGTATCCTTACAGCTAATACATGTTCCACATTAATACTAACCAAATTACAAAGCAGCATTATATGATCTACATGTTCTACTAAACCCTAAACCGTAAACTATTAACATAATATTATATATAATGTAATTGTCAAAACATCCTATTACATATTATATAGTACATTGTAATAAACCATAAATGGGCGCTCTCCTATATCGGTCAAAAGTCAACATATTAGCCCCTACTTTACCTTGTACCTGCTATTTCATATCAACGGCATTCTATTTATAGACCAAAGAAAGAATGTTTTCTTCACTTGTACCGGTATTTTTGGAACGCACCTCTGCTTGCGATGTATAGGTTACACCCTTAACATAGGGGACTCAGATGGACATAAGTTATCTTTGTTATCATACAGCCCTGCTTGAGCTAGAATTAAAGATGAAAGAAGGTTTTTTTCCCTTGTACCGGGGTGTTTGGAACGCACACAGTTAATTGGGTGGTTTATGGAGCCGAATATCGCAGCGGAGACGTTGGATGAGCAGGCAGTGACGACTCTTGAGTAGCTGTGCTTTGATTTTACCGTGTTGAAGCACCGGCGATTGGGATAATACAAATGTAGGTAATGTGTTTGAGGACGGGGATCTCGTTGGGATTTGGTCATCGGACGAGAAAATGATTGCGAAGCGTAATGCGCCTAGGGACACTGGTACAAGGATTGTGTACCCCATGTGTACCGGTATACCGGTACTCAATCCTGGGTACCGGTACAATGATTGTGTACCCCATGTGTACCGGTATACCGGTACTCAATCCTGGGTACCGGTACAAGGATTGTGTACCCCATGTGTACCGAGACACAATCCTGGGTACCGGTACAAGGTGGTCTTCGCCATAATAGAGTTGTACCGGTACCGAGGATTGTGTACCGGAACATCAAGTACCGGTACACATTGTAATACTAGAATTGTGTACCGGAACATTGAATGAAAAAAAGACACCCTAACAGGGATTTAGCCATAGCATTACTGTGGAAAAAATAGAGAATAAAATGAGGGGATTGAAATATACATATGGCGTCGCCCTCGCGAAGGCGTCGTAGATCGTCGAAACAACAGAGAGAGAGAGGGGCCGAGGGGCCGAGGGGCCGAGGGGCAGAGGGGATGGAAGTATACACAGAGCTTCTCGTCGACGTAAGGGATCGTGGCCTGATAGGGGGCGTCGCCCTCGCGAAGGCCTCGTAGATTGTCGAAGCGAGCGAGCGAGAGAGAGAGAGAGAGAGAGAGAGAGAGAGAGAGAGAAAGAGAGACTTGTCGTCGAGAGAGAGAGAGAGAGAGGGAGCGGGAGGAGAGGATTGAGGTGTGAAGACCCAGATCTTCGTGGTCATTACAGTGTGATCGACAGCTTGTGGAGGCCTATTTCCGTGGATAGTGTTGGTTGCGCGCAAATCGGACCCGAGAAACGGACTCAGTGCGAGAAATGGATCAAGATTGTCTAATGGGGAGTTTCGCCGAAACTTAGAAATGGATTATTGCAAAATGGACTTTGTATTTGGATTCAGCGCGAAAAAATGATGAAAATCGGCTATTTGGTTGTTTTTTTCGGAGTCCGGATGAGTGAAAACGGGCAACCGGAAGTTCGGGGGATTATTCGGGCGCGGGAGAAGGCCGTGGACCGGGGGTGCCACGTGTCGGCACCCCATTGGGCCGGTGTTGGAGTGCGGTCCAGCGGGCGTTGCGGGAGGGCGCGTGGCGGGCCGTGGTTGGGCCCGCCGCCGCGCGCACGTGGGCGCGCTGCGCGGTCCCCGCGCGTGGGGACACGCGGCGCGCGCCCGTTGGTGGCGCCGCGGCCACCCGGATCAAGCCGCGTGGCTTGATCCGGGCGGCTCGTCCCGGGCGACGTGGCGGCCCGGATGGCTGCCACGTGTCCCGCCCGCCAGGCCGAGCGGGCCGGGCCCGTACTGTAGCTGCAGGGAGAGGGGGAGGGGATTAAGTAGTGTGTTTCTTCTCCTCCTTCTTCTTCTTCCTCCTCCTTCTTCCTCCTTGGACCATGGTTTTTTTGGGGGGACTCCAGGCAGAGCTGCACCAGCAACCATACTTCATCTTCATCACCATGGATGGACCATTGGAGCTCCATGATCATCATTTTCCCCATGTTGGAGCACAAGCACCATTGCTGGATTTTCGGAGCTCCACCGTCGCAGTTTAGTGCGAAAATTCCCCATGCTTCATTTCTTGGAATTTCGAGCTCATTCTTGGTTCTACGTTTTCACAAGAGGTAAGGCTACAATCTTTGTATTCAACTCTCCCCTCAGCTCTCTTGATTTTACAGAGTTTTAGGGCCATCTTTGGGACCCTTTGTTTCAGTCTGGATTTTTGGGCAGCCTTTAGTATTTTGGCTTTTCTGAATTGTAGGAGTAGAACTTTTGGATGATTTTTGTGGGGAAACTTCCAGGACTCGAATATCTACAATATTGGTAAGTACCATTTTCCCTAGATCTGAGCTTCTGTTGGGGTTTATGTATAATCTTTGGAACACCTTGCTGCATTCGTTCACAGATGGAACTTGGTGGATAGTTCAAAGTGTTTATGGGTTTTCTCCTCCATCCGAGCATGAAATTTGGAGTTCTTTAGCTCAATTTGTATCTACTCTCGACAAGGAATCCAATGGTACCTCTCTTGTAGGATTTGGAGCACGTTTGGTTAGGTAAATTTAATGATCTTTCCAAGTGCTATTATATGGATTACTGCGTCCCTGTTTTAGTTTGGATTTGAGCAATGCACCTTGGAATGCAGATAACTTTGTGGATACAAGGTCGTTTTCAGAAATTCAAGTTGGGACTTCTTTATAACTTCAAGGTGAGCAAATTCTCTTTTGTGATATGTGGATTAATCCCTTTGGAAAAGCCCCTAATTAAACTTGGAAATGCTAGCAAGTTATGTTAGCAGTTTTGGACAGCATTGTGACTTTTGTTGTGTTTGAATGTTAAGGGAAATTAATGGTGGATTTTTTAGAACTTGAAGATATTTGTATGAAAGAGGAGATCTTTGTTTTACTGTTGGAGACTTCATTTTGAGGTATTTGAGGTTGCACATATTTTTTATTTAACCTTGTTGCACTTGCTGAAATTCTGGAATTTGAGTGCGCAGTGTGCATTGTTTCAGTGATTGCGCCCAATCCGTGAGGCGGATTTGGTTGATTTTCACCGCATCGGATTCCTGGGAGGATAAGGATTACTCACGCCAAAATTCAGCCAGATCGGGCATCGGATCATCAAGTTTCAGGTGGGTGGTTGTGCTTTGCCGAAAACGACGATTTACCCACTCGGGCTATTGGTTTCCCTCATGACATAGTTGATTGTTGTTCTCTTTTCCCTTGGTGAACCATGCTTGAATCTCCATGTTTATGTTAGGTTAATTGATCCTTAGCTTATACATGAGTAAATGATTAGTTGGTTGATATTACATTATCTCATATGAAGTTGATTATAAGCGATCATCCTTAAACCTATGCTATGCGAGGGTAATTGGGAAATTAATCTTTAGCCTACACTTTGTGAAGAATGGTTAACATAATTATGTGAGAATGATGGTGATAGTTATATGTGAATGGTTGGTTGATTTATGTGAGGACTTGATGGGGTTATGTGAGAAGTGCTTGGTTGCTTATGTGAGAAGGACTTGGTTGATTTATTTGAGAATGACTTATATGAGAGTAGTTGGTTAAGTGATCCTTAGCCTCCACTTTGTGATATGAATTATAGTTGTCGATCCTTAACCTACAATGTGTGATGTTGGGCATAGATGTTGATTCATAACCTATCTATGTGAGAATAATTAGTTGATTGATCTTTGATCTAGCTTATGTGAAAATGGGTGTTAATGTTGGTTATTGATCTAGTCGATGTGAGAATGACCTATGCTTTTGATTCCTAGTTCATTCATGAAAAGATGGTTATCATTGTGAGTTGAGGCCTATTCCTTATGAGACTAAGCTTTGTTCATGACTCGTAATTCCTCCAAATGAGATTGGATGTTGTTGGTAGATCCTATGTTCATCCTATGTGAGATCAATGATAGTTGTTGAACCTTAGTCTATTCATTGGTGATACTTGATTGAATGTCCATGTTTAAGTGATGTTAAATGATCTTTAGCATATCCATGTGAGAATGTGAGGTTTGATAAGTGTTGTACTCCTTTAGGTGATGTTGATGATAAATGATGTTCTTTAACCTATATTCTGTGTGAGTTATTCCTTATGAGAGTATATACTTGTAGTGTTCTGGTTTTTCCCATGCAACTTTCCGATGAATCCACTACGCATAACACCTAGTGTTGGTGTCTGGCCCATGGTGCATCAAAGTAGTGCCACGGATGGACCCTGTGAGACATTTGTAGCTGATTTGGCCTTCGGTTGTATTTGCCGAAGTTTAGAAAATGATTTGGGCCAAACAGAGGTTGGATTTGGATTCAGCGCGGAAAAACGCTTGAAAACGGCTATTTGCTTGTTAAATTTGGAGTCCGGACGACCAAAAACGGGCTTCCGGAAGTTTTCGGGTCAATTCGGTGCATGGGGGGAGACCGTGGACCGGCCTGGAGCCACGTGGCGGCCTGTTATTGGCCGGCCCACGCAGCTCGGTCCACGGGGTTGCGCGGCGGGTGTATGGACCTTTGGCGGGCCACGTGGCGCGCCCGGAATGGCGGGCGCAAGCGGCGCGGTCCAGGGAATTTTTCCGCGGCTTCGGTGGACCGGGTGTATGCCACGTGGAGGCATGCGACTGGCTGGCTCACGGGGGCACGGTCCACGCAGTGCGCAGGCGGCGCCTCGGGGCGCGTGCGCGCAGAGGCGCCAGGCGCGCTGTCGGCCGCGCTCGAGTACCGCCACGCGTCGGCCCGCGAGTGGCGGACCGTACCTACCACTTTGACCAAGTGGTGGCCACGCGGCGCGTTCCCAGTCGCCCTTTTCGCTGTCCGCTGTTTGTGGGGGTACGTGGCATGCGCAGGAACTTCCGGGCGCTGGTCGGACGGCCGTTCGTGCGACCAAACGGATTCGGGCGCTCGAATTGTTGCGCCCGAAATCCGGTTGGTCATGGCTTTGGGCTGGGCCTATAAATAGGGGGCTTTGGAGGCCTTTTACTCTTTTTCTGGGCTTCTTTTCATAGAGAAACCTTTAGGAGATTTCTTCTTCACTCTGTTCTCTATTCTCTGGCGGAGTCCTAGGATTTTTGGAGGCACGCATCCTGAGGTTCGCGATTTTACGGCGCGGCGCGACGCTCATTCTCCAGCGACCCGCTTCGTCCCTTCTCAGTGTTCGGGCTCCCCCGACTCACCCCGACTTCCGATTTTGCCGATTCTTGCGCCGTTGGACTCACGACAGGTAGGACTTCAACTCCTGTGTTTGGAGGTTCCTCGTTTTTCGTGCTGCCCTTGGAGTTTTCTGAGCACCCATTTGACCCATTTTTCTTCCCGGATTTTTGGACAGCACTACGGTGTTCTAGCCGTATCTTTTCGCACAGACGTCAGATCGAGGCGATTCAAAAGGAATTTTTCATCTTCACTTCGCAAGGAATCTCCTGGATTTTTCTCTGAATTTTTGGAATATTTTCCGAAGGTGAAAGTCTCCTTTCACTGTAGTTCTTTGACACAGATTTTCTGGACAGTTGGGTTTGGGGTGTTTCCCTTGCAGAATTTGTAACTCAGCGTAGAAAACTCGGATTTGAACGTGCAGGTACTTGTTTCGACGGGTTCGTCGCGAGGATCGCGATAGTATTTATCTTGGATTTTTCCGGGCATTTTTCACAGGTGAAAACAGACAAATAGTGGACTGTTGTAAAATTGGACAGTTTTGGTTGGAATATTATATTAATGTATGTATTCTTTCTTTGGGGATTGTGGTGCAGTACTGTGGAGACTGTTTGGACCGAGCGTGGGATTCGCTTTTGGACAGGGATTTAGCGCTCGAGGTGGGTGTCGTTGTAAACCTCCTACTTTTGACGTGTCACTAGGCATATTAGAGTGGTGCTTGATCATGTTGCTAGTTAGAATTGGGAAATGGACCTAGCATGCTTGTATGAGATCATGGATTCATTGTTACTATATGCATTGTTAGAGAACTAAATGTTAGTAAGTTGTGTTTCCTTACTTTAAATGTGTAGTTTAAACACTTGAAAATCATGCTAAATCCATATCATGTTGTATGTATAAGAGAAGGTTTGGGCATGTGGTTAGAGTTCATATTTTGAAAAGATTACTTGTTAGTGAGTTTCTATTTATGCAACATGTACATTAGAGGTTCTATGCACTTAGTTTTGTAAAAGTTAGAGTACTTGAAATTGCCTTATCAAGTAAAGGACTTTGCATGCTTGTATGGTCATCTAGCTAGGCCACCTTTTTCTGCTACACAAACATGCTGGAATTGACTTAGGAGAAACCATGCTTTTTATTCTTTCTCCTGTTGTCTGGTCTTAGGGGATAGTGTAGTCAGATATTCATAGTTTGGGACAGTTGGGGATCGATGGTTGGGTATTGCGGCAACCGCGGACTGTGGGCGGTCGACCGGATTATTACTATTATTATTATTGCATCAGATTGGAGGTGAGGGATCGGGCTTACTTAGTGGATGGTCTTACCCACTTACTTAGAGTCTTGATCCAGTCCTGCTATATTAGATACTTATGGTTACATACTTTACTCGTGTGGGTCGCTCCCCTCGAGTGCCACTCCGGAGTAGGCTTAGGGCCGAGCCGTGTGCCGGTCGATTGGATACTTTGAGGATCATGCCGTGTGCCGATCAAATACTGGGTTCTTGAGTTGACAGCAGAGCAGGCAGTACTAGTGTTGACTGGTGTATTGATTGGGTTTGGTCAGTCAGGCTTTGACATTCTGATGCATACATTTAGCTATTCTTTTAGCTGGGCATTTTAGAGGCATATTAGTGGTAGCTTTATCATCAGTAGATTTACTTATAGCTTTCCACCTTTATTTTATTTTCGCCTCTGGTAGTCCTAGTGGGCATGTATGAGTTTGAGGTCTACCCACTAGGGGAGGCTACTGTTTTAATAGTAGTTCTCACCCCCACTGTTTTTCCCTTTTCCTTTCCCCTTTGTTTTGCAGAGTCTTCTGTTGGAGCTGCGGGACCCTCTGCCCAGGATCGAGGTAAGAGGATCGCCGATTAGATAGCTACTACCCCGAGCTCGAGTTTTGTAGTTTTGATGTATCCCCTGTACACTCAGACGGTTGTATTTTCTTTATTTTGGGTCTGGCTGCGGCCAGCTGGTTGTATTCATCTCGTGAGCTGGGAGAGACACATGTATATTTATGAGAGTTTATTGTACTTTTATTTCCAGCATTTGTCTGAGATGTACTAGTTTTTAGTTTAGCTCTGTTTTTATGCTCCTTTATTATTTCATTTATATCTGAGCAGGTTACCAGCGCTTCGTGTACACGGGAAATACCGTGTGCACGGCGGATCTGTGGGCAAGCCCGGGTTCTGGTTTACACCCGGGGCGTGACAGATTAAGTTGGTATCAGAGCTTAGGGATAGGTCAGTTGGGACTTAGGAAACCCTAGGCTTTGGGCAGACTCTAGGATGGCAGGGCGTGAGTGACGCGATATTTTGCGAAAGTCGGCAATTTATTATTAACTCTTCCTGTGAGTGGAGAGGGATTGGCATATCCTATTTCTGGTGGACTATTATGTTGGCTGCAGACAACATAAGGTTACAGAAATAGGGGGATGTCCATGACTTTCGCTGGATTGGGTCGAGAGTGGTTTTGTTTACTGACCCGTGGTTTCGTGTGTGGCACGATGCCTCCTAGGCGGCAGATTCCTACCCGGGGTACTCCTACACCCCCGGAGGAGCCGGAGCAGTCAGGGCCATCTGAGATTAGTGAGCTGAGGGCTATGGTGGCCCAGTTGGCGGAGAGTCACCGCCGACAGGAGCAGAGGTTCAAGCAGTTGCTTGCCCAGGTTGGGGCACCTCCCCCTACTACTGTAGAGGCCCCTGTACCACCGGTTGTACCGCCGGCTATTCCACCAGTGTGGAGACCCGGAACTTTGCAGGGCTTTTGCAGTGTGACCAGCAGCTTCTGGAAGCCTACGCGGCATGTCGGCGGTGTTCGTGCGCCAATTTAGACACAAGTGATGGACTTGGGGCTTAAATTGGATCACGCGGGTAACCGGGAGACCTCGTCGGAGGTTTAGAAGTGTTTCCACGCAAAATGGATATCAAATTTGGACTCGGCGCGAAATTCGGATTAAAATACCTTTCCGGGAGCCTCCGACAAATTATAGGAGTGGAATTTGGCAAAATAGACACCGTTTTTGGAATCAGCGCGCGAAAACGGTCAAGACGGGCTATTTACTTGCTGTTTTTGAGCTTGCGGTTACTGTTCATGCCGGAACAGTGTCTCCGGCGATCGTAGGCGGCGGCCGGCGGCGGCGGGCAGCGCCGGCGGGCGGCGGCGCAGCCTCGGGCAGGCGGCAGGCGGCGGCACGCGGCGCGGGCAGGCCGCGGGCAGGCGCGCAGGGGCGCGGGCAGGCGCGCGGTCCACGGCGGCGGGCGTGCACCAGGGCGGTGCCACGTGGCGGATTATGGTTCGTTGGTCCAGGAGACGCGGTCCACGGGATTTCTTCGGGTGCACGGTGGACCGAAGGGTGTCACGTGGCATGGTGTGATTGGTCGGCTCTGTGCACCCGGTCCACGGAACAGTGTTGGTTGCCTCGGGCCGAGTGCGCACGCGCGCGCCATGCCGCGCTGACGCCGCGCACTGTGCGCTGTTGACTTCGGAATGGGACATGTGGCGGCGTTTGAGTGGCCTTCTACGGCTGTCCCGTGTTTTGGGGACTTATCTGGTATTTAGGGAATTGTTTGGTTTGGTTTTCTTCAAGGTTGCCATCCGAGGGAGTTTCACTTAGCCATTTTTGCCACTTCGAAGCTCCATCTCCCCGAGCTCCCCTCAGTGAAGATTTTCATCTTCGAGTTCTGGTTCTTGCTGCAGAGTTTCGGAATTTCTGAGTGCACGCATCCCGAGGTTTTGGATTTTACGGTGCGGCACGACGTTGTGGTTCCTGTGTTCTTCTTCGGCGCAGCAGCGGTGTTTTAGCTCTCTTGGGCTACCCCGAGACCCTTCTTCTGTGATTTTTGCACCGACAGACTCCTAAGAGGTAGGGCTTCATCTTTTATTTTGATCACTCATTCTCATTTCGACTTCTTGGCTCGGATCCTGAGGCATTAATGGCCCCCCTTTTTCTGTGAGGGATTTTGGGACAGCAGCGGATTGGGGAGGCAATATCTTCGCGCACGAGCGTCACACGGAGACGAGCTTATACAACTTTTTCATCTACGGATCGCAAGGAACGCGCTCATATTTTTCTTGGAATTTCTCGAGATTTATTTCGAGGTGAAATCTCTGTTTTTCTCTGTGAACAGTGCACAGTTTTTAGCACAGATTTTGTATGAATATACCCCCCTTGCCGAATTTATAACTTGACTTACCGGAGTCAGATTTGGACGTGCAAGCTACCGTTGCGAAGCTATCGACGCGAGGATCGCTGTGGTATTTTTCTGGGAATTTTCTGGGCACTTTCTGCAGGTGAAAATTTAGCAGTTTTGGGACAGATATTGTATGTGATTGTAAGAGCATTATTTGGGAGCCTAAGTGTGTTTAGTGGATTTTGTATTGTACCAGGAGTGTTACGGGTGCGCTGAACTTGTTGGAGCGAGGGTTTGGAGTTTCTGGTATTTTCAGCTGTACGGGTCCGGACAGTTCGCACTTCAGGTGGGTGGTTGCTTTACTCCTCTTTTCTGATATACCCACTAGGAATATTAGAGTGATCCCCTTTATTGGACATGTTGAATGGTCACCTAATGGACATGCATGCTGAACTAAATAATTGTGAGCCTATCATACGGATAATATCTTAGTGGAAAACGTGATAGTGGTTGGAACTTACACATGCTTATGGGAATATTATTGGCATTTAACTTAGCATGGGAGATTTACTTTTATGCTGGAATATTATGATATGTCTTGCAGGAGGGTACCACTTGAGAATATTTTGGACATACATAGGGGGATTGTTTATATGATGGTGATTAGCAGGTTATAGACGGGTGTGGTCGGATTATGATTTTAGCGTGAGGATTATACCCAGGTGAAGCTATTAATTGATACACTGGTCGAACCACTATTGGTCACATCTTCTCCTATCTTTCATGAGGACATAGGCTGGCTTATTTGGACATTTTGTAGGGCCATTTCTTATCGCTACTCTTTATATTGGGATTGATTTAGAAGAAACCTATTTGCTTCTTCTCCCCCTATTCTTTAGTCAGGTGACTATTTGTTGCTCGGGTTTGAGCAGGGGATTGGCATAGTGTAGCCGGGGCCTGGATTTTAGCTTCTGGGATATTATGGCTACCGCGGATAGTAGGCGGTGGACCAGATGTCATATGTGGGACATGTTTGTGATCATGGGTGTTGTTGTGAACCCTACTTTTGATTACCCACTAGGTGTTGGAGTAGCTTTTATGATTAGAAGGCTGATTACTAAAGTGGGGGCTTTGGGCATGCAGTTTAGACAGTCTATCTCTTATTTCCTATCCTTATATTTTATCAGCATGCTTTAGCAAGGTAAGATCTTATCGATATCTGCTTTATTTCTATATATACCATCTTGGGACATTTGCATGCTTGTATGGTCACCTAGATAGACCACCTTTTTCTGCTACACTATCATGCTGGAATTGACATAGGAGAAACCCTTTTTGTTATTCTTTTCTCCTTTCATTTGAGGCTCTGGGTATTTGCAGCTCGTGCGCGAGCAGGTGGATAGGATAGTGTAGTCAGGTTCTTGGTTTTGGGACAGGCAGGGTATTGCGGCAACCGCGGACATTGGGCGGTCGACCGGAGATTTCTTATGCATCAGATTGGGTATCGGGTCTCTTGTGGATGGAGTTTCCACGGTTTGTCTACCTTGCATCGGGTTGAGATCGGGTCTTTCTTTAGTGGATGGGTTTTTCCACTTTGATCAGAGTCTTGATCCAGTCCTGCTGATTTATGATACTTGGGTTACTGAGATACTTTTCCTCGTGTGGGCCGCTCCCCACGAGTGCCACTCCGGAGTGCGCGGCTGACAGGTTTTGAGTCCTTGGGACTCCTTTGCTTCGGTGTTATGCGTAGGCTGGCATACCCGTCGCGGCAGAGCAGGCAGTACCAGTGTTTACTGGTGGTTAGATTGGGTTATTCTGGCAGATATTTATTTTCTGATGCATACATTTAGCTATTCTATTAGCTCGGCATTTTAGAGGCATTCTAGCGGTAGCTTTTCATCAGGAGTCTTATTCTTTTTAGCATACCACCTTTGTTTCCTTTTGCCTCTGGTAGACCTAGTGGGCGTGTCAGAGTTTGAGGTTTTACCCACTAGGGGAGGCTACTGGTTTACTAGTAGTTCTCACCCCCATTCTTCTTTTCTCTTTTTCTTCTCCCTTGTTTTGCAGAGTCTTCTGCGGGTGCTACTGGGCTTTCAGTGGCGGGTCGAGGAGAGAGGACGGCTGAGTAGATAGATCTCGTGGCAGGATGAGCGTGTTAGCTGGACTGTTGATGTACCCATGTTTTTCTCAGACGGTTATACTTTCACCTTTGGGACTGGCTTTGCCAGCAGGTTGTATTTATTATTTTGTGAGCTGGGAGAGACTGATGTATCATTTATACAGATGTATTGTATTTTATTTCCAGCTTCAGTCTGAGATGTATTAGTTTTAGTTCAGCTCTGTTTTTATTGCTCTTTTATTATATCTTTTATATCTGAGCAGGTTGTTGGCGCTTCGTGTACACGGGAATTACCGTGTGCACGGCGGATCTGTTGACGGGCCCGGGTTCTGGTTTACACCCGGGGCGTGACAGATTAGGTGGTATCAGAGCTTAGGGATAGGTCAGTTGGGACTTAGGAAACCCTAGGCTTTTGGCGGACCCTAGGATGATAGGGCGCGAGGGACGCGACATTTTGCGAAAGTCGGCGATTTATTTGTTTGACTCTTCCTGTGAGTGAAGAGGGATCGACATATTCTATTTCTGTGGGACAGTTATGTTGGCTGCAGACAACATAAGGTTACAGAAATAGAGGGATGTCTTTGACTTTCGCTAGATTGGGTCGAGTGTTTGGGATGTGCTGATTTGCGGTTTGTCGTGGCGAGCGGTGTCTCCCCGACGTTGGGCCCTGACCCGGGTGCACTTTGGTGCAGCAGTTGGGTCTGAGCTGGTTGTTTCGGGCCGGATACCGGATTGGAGTCAGAGAGCTCCGAACCCAGTTGACAGGATTGTCAGAGGCTTATCAGCGGCAGAGTGAGCGAGCATCTGGTTTTGTGACACCGTTGTCGGAGCAGCGGGCAGCTCGACAGTGCTTCCTTCTGAGACCACCTGGTTGCAGTATCCTTAGGGGCGCGGATTTCTGTGGTACCGATGGAGTGAGTAGCCCCCTCTGTGCCAATGTTTAGTGCCGAGGCGCCGAGGCATGATGGATAATTGACAGCTGATGAGCTATGGGACACCAATGATCAGTCGAGCCAGTTTTGGCAGGTGAACCACCCCGATTCATAGGATTAAGTTTGGAACCTCTTGGGGTAGGATCGTGGTTGGTGGTGATGGAGAGACTACTTGACAGCCTCCTTGTGTTAAAGGGTTTACGCAGTTGTCGAACTGCGCGCTCTATGATTTGGGGGACGTGGCGCATAGGATATGTGTGACTGTGAGTGGACTGCGTCAGGATACCTTTCAGGTTATTTGATTTCCCCCGTTTTGGATTTTGGATGCCTCGATGGAGTAGGCATTGTGTATAGAGGCAGTGTTTATGGAGCTGGCGCTGCAGTTCTTTTGGATGGGTATCTGGTGTCAGAGGCAAGTTCTGGTTAGAGGCGCTTGATGCCAGATGATGGAGGATAGATCGGCCGGCAGTGACATTTTCGTTTTCCCTTCCAGGATGGTGGATATCCTTGTGGATGGATTATGTAAAGCTTACCCAAGGGGGATGTTACCCTGTGTGATTGATAACTGGCATGTTCGGGGTGTAACATATGTGATTGAGGAGTGAGATTAGTAAGGATAATTGTATAAGGAATTGCATGAATCAATTCTGTTTGGTCGTATGATGATGATATCCTGGTGGATTTTTGAGACATCAGGGGTCGGGTGGACCCCGATGACAGCAACAGCCCTTTTTTCAGAATGGCGCAGCGGTAGCGTGGATTGGCTGTCTACGAGAGACCACATTCGACACCTCAGTGTGAGCATGGACAGAGGTCGTGCTCCCTTTGTGATTGGTCTAGATATTTTGGCAGGCTGAGCGACGACCACTTGCATCGAGCGGATGAATCTGTGCCGCCCGGTTGGAGGGCGCCACGGTAGTGGATTGAGTTGTCGCAGGTGTGATTTCATCAAGCAGTCGGAGTTAGGACATGTTGTTTTCCTGCATGGACTAGAGGTAGAGTCGTTACCTCGTGCGCTTGAGGCACAGGTTACTGTTGGCATTGCGCAGGTGGGGGAGGCTTGTGGATTATGTCCAGTACAGCTGAGGCCGTGAGTTATGCCGGTAGACATATTGGTATTTGTGGCAGCTTAGTGTTTGACCCAGTGCTTGGGATTGGTTGGCGTAGTGCCACAGGAGGTTTGACTGCTGAGATAAAGGACTTTGATTCTCTGCAAGGCAGATAATGGAAGGCATTTTGTTAGTTGAGACTGTTAGAGCACACATGTTACAGCGACAGTGTGAGAGGTGCCTACGGCGACAGCGGGACTTAAGGATATCCCTATTGCTCGTGAGATCCCGGGTGTGTGACCACCTGAGTCGATGATTATGCCGCCAGAAAGGGAGATTAAGATTGTGGTTGACGTGGTTCTGGAAACCGCGCCAACTTTATAGCACCTCGTTGGATATCGCCTATAGAGCTGCGAGAGTTGATGGCATAGGTGCGAGGATTTGATGGATAGAGGGTCTGTTTGACCTAGTGTCACGTCGTTGATACACGACGGTGAGATCCTTTGTGATTGGAGCCCAGTCAGGTCCAGGTATTATTTAGGGCCTTTGATGGAGTTCTGCCCCGGCAGTTGATCGTTTATGATGCCTGCACCAGTTTGGATTTACAGCTGAGTATTTCGCCAAGATGGCGTTCAAGAGACGCTATGGGCATTATGAGTACAGTGAAGCCAATGGAATGACTAATGCCTTGTTGCCTTTAAGATTGAGGAACTCTGTTTTCCAGTGGGACTTGAACGGATTGATAGCGGCATTCTCTAGGGATATTTTGGCTTTACCCTCTCCCCGAATGATTTAGAGCTTGTGAAGCATTGTAGATGATGTGATAAGGTCTGTGGGGAAGAAGCTTTATGCCAAGTTGTTTTGGTACAAGTTTTAGCTTCGAGAGCATATCTTCCTGGATTATCTATTCTAGCCATAGGGGCGGCTGTGGAAATCCGGCCAAAATGGATGTTATTTAAGACTGGCCGAGATCGACGGTTATTGTTGGGGTGAGGAGCCTTTGGACCGGATAGTGCTAGCAGAGCTTGACGAGCGAATGATGAGATTGGTACCAGCGCCGGTTTTAACCTGGTCAGTGGTGGGAGATGGATTTGTGAGTTATAGTGATACCTCCCATAGTGGCTGTAGAGCTACCATTGGATTTTGATGAGCATCCTGTATCACCCCGACAGGGCCACCGTGGTGGCGGACACCTGGAGTAGAAGAGCTATTTGGGAGTTGAGTTTGACAGTTCCATAGCTGGTGCTGTGTGGGGCCATTCTGGTGTACAGGGTTTGAGTTTGTGTCCTAGTGGATCCCTTTTGATAAGAGGCTGCGGCTGAGCAATCCAATTGGGTGGTTGAGTTTTGAGGGCGACCGAGTGTGAACCCCTGCTTGTTTGGGCCCCTTTTTTGTGCAGGTGTTTGTGTGGATGTGTTTCGGGTCGCTTTGGTTGAGTCGGCTCTTGGGAGTGTTTTTAGAGCGTGTTGCACTGGCTGTCATTCTGTTTCCCCCGGTCTTTTGTTGGAGTTTTGAGGATTTTCTGCGTCTCAGCTCAGGAGTGTTATGCTTTGGACCCCTCGCCCGTGATTGACTCGTTCCTTTTGAGGTCTGTGAGAGTTTGGGGTACGAGGGACGCCCGTTGCGAATTCCGGCTCGTGAGGTAAGGGAATTGCGCAATCGGGCTATGCCGTTCTGGTTATTGCCGATGTTGTTGCTGAGGAGTAATCACGGGGAGTGATTGGTGACTTGGGAGCTGGAGACGGCGGTGTTGAATATTGACCCCTGGTTTCTGTGACTCCTTGAGAGTTGCTTTAGTTTCGAGGACGAAACTTTCTTTTAGTGGGGGAGGATGTGGAGACCCGAAACTTTGCAGGGCTTTTGCAGTGTGACTAGCAGCTTCTGGAAGCCTACGCGGCATGTCGGCGGTGTTCGTGCGCCAATTTAGACACAAGTGATGGACTCGGGGCTTAAATTGGATCACGCGGGTAACCGGGAGACCTCGTCGGAGGTTTAGAAGTGTTTCCACGCAAAATGGATATCAAATTTGGATTCGGCGCGAAATTCGGATTAAAATACCTTTCCGGGAGCCTCCGGCAAATTATAGGAGTGGAATTTGGCAAAATAGACACCGTTTTTGGAATCAGCGCGCGAAAACGGTCAAGACGGGCTATTTACTTGCTGTTTTTGAGCTTGCGGTTACTGTTCATGCCGGAACAGTGTCTCCGGCGATCGCCGGCGGCGGCCGGCGGCGGCGGGCAGCGCCGGCGGGCAGCGGAGCAGCCTCGGGCAGGCGGCAGGCGGCGGCACGCGGCGCGGGCAGGCCGCGGGCAGGCGCGCAGGGGCGCGGGCAGGCGCGCGGTCCACGGCGGCGGGCGTGCACCAGGGCGGTGCCACGTGGCGGATTATGGTTCGTTGGTCCAGGAGACGCGGTCCACGGGATTTCTTCGGGTGCACGGTGGACCGAAGGGTGTCACGTGGCATTGTGTGATTGGTCGGCTCTGTGCACCCGGTCCACGGAACAGTGTTGGTTGCCTCGGGCCGAGTGCGCACGCGCGCGCCATGCCGCGCTGATGCCGCGCACTGTGCGCTGTTGACTTCGGAATGGGACATGTGGCGGCGTTTGAGTGGCCTTCTACGGCTGTCCCGTGTTTTGGGGACTTATCTGGTATTTAGGGAATTGTTTGGTTTGGTTTTCTTCAAGGTTGCCATCCGAGGGAGTTTCACTTAGCCATTTTTGCCACTTCGAAGCTCCATCTCCCCGAGCTCCCTTCAGTGAAGATTTTCATCTTCGAGTTCTGGTTCTTTCTGCAGAGTTTCGGAATTTCTGAGTGCATGCATCCCGAGGTTATGGATTTTACGGTGCGGCACGACGTTGTGGTTCCTGTGTTCTTCTTCGGCGCAGCAGCGGTGTTTTAGCTCTCCTGGGCTACTCCGAGACCC
Organism: Tillandsia leiboldiana; assembly: GCA_029204045.2. Classification (NCBI taxonomy): domain Eukaryota; kingdom Viridiplantae; phylum Streptophyta; class Magnoliopsida; order Poales; family Bromeliaceae; genus Tillandsia; species Tillandsia leiboldiana. Next base: position 9,751,833 of record CM055060.1, read on the forward strand.
TTCTTCTGTGATTTTTGCACCGACAGACTCCTAAGAGGTAGGGCTTCATCTTTTATTTTGATCACTCATTCTCATTTCGACTTCTTGGCTCGGATCCTGAGGCATTAATGGTCCCCCTTTTTCTGTGAGGGATTTTGGGACAGCAGCGGATTGGGGAGGCGATATCTTCGCCCACGAGCATCACACGGAGACGAGCTTATACAACTTTTTCATCTACGGATCGCAAGGAACGCGCTCATATTTTTCTTGGAATTTCTCGAGATTTATTTCGAGGTGAAATCTCTGTTTTTCTCTATGAACAGTGCACAGTTTTTAGCACAGATTTTGTATGAATATACCCCCCTTGCCGAATTTATAACTTGACTTACCGGACTCAGATTTGGACGTGCAAGCTACCGTTGCGAAGCTATCGACGCGAGGATCGCTGTGGTATTTTTCTGGGAATTTTCTTGGCACTTTCTGCAGGTGAAAATTTAGCAGTTTTGGGACAGATATTGTATGTGATTGTAAGAGCATTATTTGGGAGCCTAAGTGTGTTTAGTGGATTTTGTATTGTACCAGGAGTGTTACGGGTGCGCTGAACTTATTGGAGCGAGGGTTTGGAGTTTCTGGTATTTTCAGCTGTACGGGTCCGTACAGTTCGCACTTCAGGTGGGTGGTTGCTTTACTCCTCTTTTCTGATATACCCACTAGGAATATTAGAGTGATCCCCTTTATTGGACATGTTGAATGGTCACCTAATGGACATGCATGCTGAACTAAATAATTGTGAGCCTATCATACGGATAATATCTTAGTGGAAAACGTGATAGTGGTTGGAACTTACACATGCTTATGGGAATATTATTGGCATTTAACTTAGCATGGGAGATTTACTTTTATGCTGGAATATTATGATATGTCTTGCAGGAGGGTACCACTTGAGAATATTTTGGACATACATAGGGGGATTGTTTATATGATGGTGATTAGCAGGTTATAGACGGGTGTGGTCGGATTATGATTTTAGCGTGAGGATTATACCCAGGTGAAGCTATTAATTGATACACTGGTCGAACCACTATTGGTCACATCTTCTCCTATCTTCCATGAGGACATAGGCTGGCTTATTTGGACATTTTGTAGGGCCATTTCTTATCGCTACTCTTTATATTGGGATTGATTTAGAAGAAACCTATTTGCTTCTTCTCCCCCTATTCTTTAGTCAGGTGACTATTTGTTGCTCGGGTTTGAGCAGGGGATTGGCATAGTGTAGCCGGGGCCTGGATTTTAGCTTCTGGGATATTATGGCTACCGCGGATAGTAGGCGGTGGACCAGATGTCATATGTGGGACATGTTTGTGATCATGGGTGTTGTTGTGAACCCTACTTTTGATTACCCACTAGGTGTTGGAGTAGCTTCTATGATTAGAAGGCTGATTACTAAAGTGGGGGCTTTGGGCATGCAGTTTAGACAGTCTATCTCTTATTTCCTATCCTTATATTTTATCAGCATGCTTTAGCAAGGTAAGATCTTATCGATATCTGCTTTATTTCTATATATACCATCTTGGGACATTTGCATGCTTGTATGGTCACCTAGATAGGCCACCTTTTTCTGCTACACTATCATGCTGGAATTGACATAGGAGAAACCCTTTTTGTTATTCTTTTCTCCTTTCATTTGAGGCTCTGGGTATTTGCAGCTCGTGCGCGAGCAGGTGGATAGGATAGTGTAGTCAGGTTCTTGGTTTTGGGACAGGCAGGGTATTGCGGCAACCGCGGACATTGGGCGGTCGACCGGAGATTTCTTATGCATCAGATTGGGTATCGGGTCTCTTGTGGATGGAGTTTCCACGGTTTGTCTACCTTGCATCGGGTTGAGATCGGGTCTTTCTTTAGTGGATGGGTTTTTCCACTTTGATCAGAGTCTTGATCCAGTCCTGCTGATTTATGATACTTGGGTTACTGAGATACTTTTCCTCGTGTGGGTCGCTCCCCACGAGTGCCACTCCGGAGTGCGCGGCTGACAGGTTTTGAGTCCTTGGGACTCCTTTGCTTCGGTGTTATGCGTAGGCTGGCATACCCGTCGCGGCAGAGCAGGCAGTACCAGTGTTTACTGGTGGTTAGATTGGGTTATTCTGGCAGATATTTATTTTCTGATGCATACATTTAGCTATTCTATTAGCTCGGCATTTTAGAGGCATTCTAGCGGTAGCTTTTCATCAGGAGTCTTATTCTTTTTAGCATACCACCTTTGTTTCCTTTTGCCTCTGGTAGACCTAGTGGGCGTGTCAGAGTTTGAGGTTTTACCCACTAGGGGAGGCTACTGGTTTACTAGTAGTTCTCACCCCCATTCTTCTTTTCTCTTTTTCTTCTCCCTTGTTTTGCAGAGTCTTCTGCGGGTGCTACTGGGCTTTCAGTGGCGGGTCGAGGAGAGAGGACGGCTGAGTAGATAGATCTCGTGGCAGGATGAGCGTGTTAGCTGGACTGTTGATGTACCCATGTTTTTCTCAGACGGTTATACTTTCACCTTTGGGACTGGCTTTGCCAGCAGGTTGTATTTATTATTTTGTGAGCTGGGAGAGACTGATGTATCATTTATACAGATGTATTGTATTTTATTTCCAGCTTCAGTCTGAGATGTATTAGTTTTAGTTCAGCTCTGTTTTTATTGCTCTTTTATTATATCTTTTATATCTGAGCAGGTTGTTGGCGCTTCGTGTACACGGGAATTACCGTGTGCACGGCGGATCTGTTGACGGGCCCGGGTTCTGGTTTACACCCGGGGCGTGACAACCAGTCCCTACGGTGCCGTCGTCGAGCAGTGGGGCCCAAGGGATGTTCAGGCCATTGACCCCAGCGGAGGAGCAGGAGTTTGCTGACAAACTCACCCAGTTCTGTAAGCGAGGACCACCTAGGTTCTCTGGGCGGAGCGCTCACCCATGGGAGATAGGATCGTGGCTAGCAGCAATGGAGAAGTCGTTTCGGGACTTCTTCATTGACCAGAGATACAGAGTGCATATGGCAGTACACTGTCTAGAGGGGGATGCAGATGCCTGGTGGCGTCGGGTTGAGCCTTTGGAGTTTCAGATTACCCGACAGCTACCTTGGTCAGAGTTTCGACGGATGATCCTTGACACTTATTTCTCCACGAGCGTGAAGAAAAAGCTTGAAGATGATCTGAAGAATCTCCAGCAGGGTGACCGGGCAGTATGGGACTACTTTCAGGAGTTCACGCAGTTGCTCAACTGCGTACCCTATGTCGCCAGGGATGGGCCGCACCAGGTAGAGCTTTTTGAGACGGGTCTACGCCCAGAGATTTATACCTTGGTGCATGCCCAGAGGCTTCAGACCTTATCAGAGGCAGTGGATCATGCACAGTGGGTCGAGAGGGGAGACCACGTTGTTGCTAGACGTGGAGGCACGGTCGCTCAGAGTTCTGAGAGGAAGCGGCCAGCGCCAGACGATGGGGGATAGGCCAGTTCCTGGAGGCCGCCCCGACCGCCACCGCCTCAGTTTACGGGCCGTGGGCGTTCGGAGCGGCGAGGGCCTGGGGGATCCCAGAGACCCCCACAGTACCAGCAGTAGTAGCATCCTCAGCGACAGCAGCAGCACTCGCAGCAGCAGAGGTCGCAGTCGCGACAGCAGGGGTCACAGCGGCAGCCACAGCGACAGCAGCAGCAGCAGTCTCGGAGGCCACAGCAGCAGTCCCGACAGCCCCAGTCGTCTGATAGATGTGTCTTCTGTGGAGGGCAGCACTTTCCCAGCACTTGCGATCAGCGGTGGGGACGATGTTATATCTGTGGACAGTCTGGTCATATGCGAGCCACTTGCCCTTTTGCGGCGTCGACAGCTCCTTCTTCGGCATCAGCCCCTTCGGTGCCCCAGCAGCGGCCTTATGCTCCAGCGCGTAGGGCTCCTTCCTCCCACCCTGCAGATTACCGACCACCAGCTCAGAGCGGGCAAGTCTACGCCGCCCAGGTAGGGGACTCCGCGGCAGCCGACCACGTGGTGGTAGGTATCATTTTACTTTTCGGTACTAGAGCTCGCACTTTATTTGATACCGGTGCATCACATTCTTTTATCAGTAAAGTATTTGCATCATCTCATGGACTAGAGTTAGGTCGGTTGCCACATGCATTAGAGGTACAGATTCCTGATCATACATTGCATGTAGAGGAGTGTTGTTGGTCTTGCCCTGTACAGATTGAGTCTTGGATTTTGCCAGCGGACCTCATGGTCCTTAGTCAGCTGCGAGATTTTGACATTGTACTGGGGATGGATTGGTTGGCTCGCTACTTCGCGACGATTGATTGCGCCGCGAGGATTGTGACTTTTAGCGAGCCAGGCCAGGAGGTGTTGGTTTACAGGGGGTGCCAGAGTGCTTTCTTCGCCTCGGTAGTTTTGACTTCCCGTGCGAGGCAGATGATGCGCAGTGGATGCGTGGCCTTTTTGGCATCTGTGGTTAAGGAGCCTACGGCGGCACCGGGACTCGCGGATATCCCTATTGCCCACGAGTTCCCGGATGTGTTTCCTCCAGAGCTGATTCATATGCCGCCGGATAGGGAGGTTGAGTTTTTGATTGACGTAGTTCCAGGAACTGCGCCAATCTCTAAGGCTCCTTACCGAATGGCACCGGCTGAGCTGCGAGAGTTAAAGGCGCAACTCCAGGATTTAATGGACAAAGGTTTTGTGAGACTGAGTGTATCGCCTTGGGGAGCGCCGGTGCTATTTGTGAAGAAGAAGGATGGATCACTTCGACTGTGTGTTGATTATCGAGAGCTGAATAAAGTGACCATCAAGAATAAGTACCCTTTGCCGCGCATTGATGACTTATTTGATCAGCTGCAAGGGTCTTGTGTCTTCTCCAAGATTGATTTACAGTCTGGTTACCACCAACTGAAGGTGAAGGCCGAGGACATCCCAAAGACGGCATTCAGGACGCGGTACGGGCATTATGAGTTCACCGTCATGCCTTTTGGATTGACAAATGCCCTTGCTGCTTTTATGGATTTAATGAACAGAATTTTTCGACCATACCTGGATCGGTTTGTCGTTGTTTTTATTGATGATATCCTGGTTTATTCCCGGAGCGATTCGGAGCACGAGGAGCACTTGAGGATTGTGCTGCAACTTCTGAGAGAGAGGAAGTTGTATGCCAAGTTGTCTAAGTGCGAATTTTGTCTTCGGGAGGTTGTCTTTTTGGGCCACGTGATTTCAGCCGCTGGAGTGGCAGTTGACCCGGCGAAGATTGAGGCAGTCCGGGATTGGCCCCGACCGACGACGGTATCAGAGGTCCGCAGTTTTATGGGCTTAGCTGGATATTACCGTCGGTTTGTGGAAGGTTTTGCGAAACTTTCCACACCCCTCACTCGTCTGACTCGAAAAGGGATTAAGTTTATTTGGAGTGAGGATTGCCAGAGGAGCTTCGGGGAATTAAAGAACAGATTGATGACGGCTCCTATCCTTTCCCTCCCTGTTATGGGGAAAGGATATGTGATATACAGTGATGCATCGCACAGTGGACTTGGTTGCGTGCTGATGCAGGAGGGAAGGGTAATCGCTTATGCCTCTCGGCAACTGAAGGATTATGAGAAAAACTACCCTACCCATGACCTGGAGCTAGCTGCAGTGATTTTCGCACTAAAGTTATGGCGCCACTACCTGTATGGGGAGCACTGCGAGATTTACACCGACCACAAGAGCTTGAAATACCTGTTCACACAGAAGGAGCTCAACTTGAGACAGCGCAGATGGTTGGAATTGTTAAAGGACTACGATGTAGACATATTATACCATCCTGGCAAGGCTAACGTGGTTGCTGATGCCCTGAGTAGGAGAGCCGTTCAGAGTCTATCTTTGATGATCACCGATCAGGCGCCATTACTTGAGCAGATGAGGCGGTTAGAGCTCGAGTTTGTCTCCCCTGGGGTCTCTGCTAGACTTATGTCTCTAGTCGTGCAGCCCACTCTATTGGACAGGATTCGAGAGAGACAGAGTGAGGACCCCCACCTGATGAGGATTCGAGAGCAGATACAGACGGGTTTGATTGGGGACTTTTCAGTTGATGCATCGGGAGTACTGCGGTACAGGGACCGAGCTTGTGTGCCTATGGATGCAGAGATCCGAGAGCAGATCTTGAGGGAGGCCCACTATACACCTTATACCATCCATCCTGGTGGGACTAAGATGTATAGGGACCTTAAGGCACAGTTTTGGTGGAATGGGATGAAAAGAGACATTGGGAGATTTGTAGCACACTGTCTAACTTGTCAGCAAGTAAAGGCTGAGCATCGTGTACCTGCTGGCAAGTTGCAGAGTCTCCCAATCCCTGAATGGAAATGAGAACATGTTACGATGGATTTTGTCACTGGTTTGCCGAGAGCACAGACGGGAGCGGATGCTATCTGGGTAGTCGTGGACAGGCTTACCAAGTCCGCTCACTTTTTACCGGTTCAGATGACTTGGCCGATGGAGCGATTGGCACAGGTGTACTTGGCTGAGGTGGTTAGATTGCACAGGGTACCCATTTCCATCGTATCAGATAGAGACCCGAGGTTTGTCTCGCATTTCTGGAGGAGTTTACAGACAGCCTTGAGAACGCAGCTCCGATTTAGTACAGCATTCCACCCACAGACTGATGGACAGTCAGAGCGCACTATTCAGACCCTCGAGGATATGTTGAGAGCATGCGTTCTGGACTTTGGAGGAGGGTGGTACCGACACTTGGGATTAGTTGAGTTTGCGTACAACAACAGCTATCAAGCGAGCATTCAGATGGCTCCGTTTGAAGCGTTGTATGGACGCAAGTGTCGGTCACCCCTATATTGGAGTGACGTGGGTGAGAAGAAGACTTTGGGTCCTGATCTTCTATTAGAGGCAGAGGAAAAGGTCAGATTGGTACGACGACATCTCGAGACAGCCCAGAGTCGACAGAAGAGTTATGCTGATACACGATGGCGAGACTTAGAGTTTCAGGTGGGCGATCATGCCTTTTTGAAAGTCTCACCTTCGAAGGGAATTCGGAGATTTGGTATTCGTGGAAAACTAAGCCCTCGTTATATTGGACCTTTCGAGGTGTTGGAGCGCTTAGGGCCAGTTGCCTACAGGCTTGCGCTTCCTCCCAGACTTGCTGGTGTCCCCGATGTTTTTCATGTATCGACTCTGAGGAGGTATGTTTATGACCCGTCGCATATCATCGATTTCACCCCACTGGAGATTACCGAGGACTTGAGCTACGTCGAGCGGCCATTGAGGATCTTGGACCGTGAGGTTAGGGAGTTGCGCAGCCGAGCCATCCCTTATGTGAAGATCCTCTGGAGTAGCCATGATGAGCGCGAGGCTACTTAGGAGCTGGAGTTAGCGATGATGGATGCTTACCCCCACTTGTTCGAGGCCCCTGCTTGAGGTATGACTTTTGTTTCGAGGACGAAACTTTTTCTTGTAGGGGAGGATGTAGTGTTCTGGTTTTTCCCATGCAACTTCCCGATGAATCCACTATGCATAACACCTAGTGTTGGTGTCTGGCCCATGGTGCATCAAAGGAGTGCCACGGATGGACCCTGTTAGACATTTGTAGCTGATTTGGCCTTCGGCTGTATTTGCCGAAGTTTAGAAAATGATTTGGGCCAAACAGAGGTTGGATTTGGATTCAGCGCGGAAAAACGCTTGAAAACGGCTATTTGCTTGTTAAATTTGGAGTCCGGACGACCAAAAACGGGCTTCCGGAAGTTTTCGGGTCAATTCGGTGCATGGGGGGAGACCGTGGACCGGCCTGGAGCCACGTGGCGGCCTGTTATTGGCCGGCCCACGCAGCTCGGTCCACGGGGTTGCGCGGCGGGTGTATGGACCTTTGGCGGGCCACGTGGCGCGCCCGGAATGGCGGGCGCAAGCGGCGCGGTCCAGGGAATTTTTCCGCGGCTTCGGTGGACCGGGTGTATGCCACGTGGAGGCATGCGACTGGCTGGCTCACGGGGGCACGGTCCACGCAGTGCGCAGGCGGTGCCTCGGGGCGCGTGCGCGCAGAGGCGCCAGGCGCGCTGTCGGCCGCGCTCGAGTACCGCCACGCGTCGGCCCGCGAGTGGCGGACCGTACCTACCACTTTGACCAAGTGGTGGCCACGCGGCGCGTTCCCAGTCGCCCTTTTCGCTGTCCGCTGTTTGTGGGGGTACGTGGCATGCGCAGGAACTTCCGGGCGCTGGTCGGACGGCCGTTCGTGCGACCAAACGGATTCGGGCGCTCGAATTGTTGCGCCCGAAATCCGGTTGGTCATGGCTTTGGGCTGGGCCTATAAATAGAGGTCTTTGGAGGCCTTTTACTCTTTTTCTGGGCTTCTTTTCACAGAGAAACCTTTAGGAGATTTCTTCTTCACTCTGTTCTCTATTCTCTGGCGGAGCCCTAGGATTTTTTGGAGGCACGCATCCCGAGGTTCACGATTTTACGGCGCGGCGCGACGCGACGCTCATTCTTCGGCGACCCGCTTCGTCCCTTCTCAATGTTCGGGCTCCCCCGACTCACCCCGACCTCCGATTTCGCCGATTCTCGCGCCGTTGGACTCACGACAGGTAGGACTTCAACTCCTGTGTTTGGAGGTTCCTCGTTTTCCGCGCTGACCTTGGAGTTTTCTGAGCACCCATTTGACCCATTTTTCTTCCCGGATTTTTGGACAGTACTGCAGTATTCTAGCCGTATCTTTTCGCACAGATGTCGGATCGAGGCGATTCAAAAGGCATTTTTCATCTTCACTTCGCAAGGAATCTCCTGGATTTTTCCCTGAATTTTTGGAATATTTTCCGAAGGTGAAAGTCTCCTTTCACTGTAGTTCTTTGACACAGATTTTCTGGACAGTTGGGTTTGGGGTGTTTCCCTTGCAGAATTTGTAACTCAGCGTAGAAAACTCGGATTTGAACGTGCAGGTACTTGTTTCGACGGGTTCGTCGCGAGGATCGCGACAGTATTTATCTTGGATTTTTCCGGGCATTTTTCACAGGTGAAAACAGACAAATAGTGGACTGTTGTAAAATTGGACAGTTTTGGTTGGAATATTATATTAATGTATGTATTCTTTCTTTGGGGATTGTGGTGCAGTACTGTGGAGACTGTTTGGACCGAGCGTGGGATTCGCTTTTGGACAGGGATTTAGCGCTCGAGGTGGGTGTCGTTGTAAACCTCCTACTTTTGACGTGTCACTAGGCATATTAGAGTGGTGCTTGATCATGTTGCTAGTTAGAATTGGGAAATGGACCTAGCATGCTTGTATGAGATCATGGATTCATTGTTACTATATGCATTGTTAGAGAACTAAATGTTAGTAAGTTGTGTTTCCTTACTTTAAATATGTAGTTTAAACACTTGAAAATCATGCTAAATCCATATCATGTTGTATGTATAAGAGAAGGTTTGGGCATGTGGTTAGAGTTCATATTTTGAAAAGATTACTTGTTAGTGAGTTTCTATTTATGCAACATGTACATTAGAGGTTCTATGCACTTAGTTTTGTAAAAGTTAGAGTACTTGAAATTGCCTTATCAAGTAAAGGACTTTGCATGCTTGTATGGTCATCTAGCTAGACCACCTTTTTCTGCTACACAAACATGCTGGAATTGACTTAGGAGAAACCATGCTTTTTATTCTTTCTCCTGTTGTCTGGTCTTAGGGGATAGTGTAGTCAGATATTCATAGTTTGGGACAGTTGGGGATCGATGGTTGGGTATTGCGGCAACCGCGGACTGTGGGCGGTCGACCGGATTATTACTATTATTATTATTGCATCAGATTGGAGGTGAGGGATCGGGCTTACTTAGTGGATGATCTTACCCACTTACTTAGAGTCTTGATCCAGTCCTGCTATATCAGATACTTATGGTTACATACTTTACTCGTGTGGGTCGCTCCCCTCGAGTGCCACTCCGGAGTAGGCTTAGGGCCGAGCCGTGTGCCGGTCGATTGGATACTTTGAAGATCGTGCCGTGTGCCGATCAGATACTGGGTTCTTGAGTTGACAGCAGAGCAGGCAGTACCAGTGTTGACTGGTGTATTGATTGGGTTTGGTCAGTCAGGCTTTGACATTCTGATGCATACATTTAGCTATTCTTTTAGCTGGGCATTTTAGAGGCATATTAGTGGTAGCTTTATCATCAGTAGATTTACTTATAGCTTTCCACCTTTATTTTATTTTCGCCTCTGGTAGTCCTAGTGGGCATGTCTGAGTTTGAGGTCTACCCACTAGGGGAGGCTACTGTTTTTATAGTAGTTCTCACCCCCACTGTTTTTTCCTTTTTCTTTCCCCTTTGTTTTGCAGAGTCTTCTGTTGGAGCTGCGGGACCCTCTGCCCAGGATCGAGGTAAGAGGATCGCCGATTAGATAGCTACTACCCCGAGCTCGAGTTTTGTAGTTTTGATGTATCCCCTGTACACTCAGACGGTTGTATTTTCTTTATTTTGGGTCTGGCTGCGGCCAGCTGGTTGTATTCATCTCGTGAGCTGGGAGAGACACATGTATATTTATGAAAGTTTATTGTACTTTTATTTCCAGCATTTGTCTGAGATGTACTAGTTTTTAGTTTAGCTCTGTTTTTATGCTCCTTTATTATTTCATTTATATCTGAGCAGGTTACCAGCGCTTCGTGTACACGGGAAATACCGTGTGCACGGCGAATCTGTGGGCAAGCCCGGGTTCTGGTTTACACCCGGGGCGTGACAATACTATTCATGATCTAATCTGTGTAAAAACACTGTTAGATGCCTTTCTTTCATTCTACATGAGGACACTTGCATGCTTGTATGGACATCTAGATAGGCCACCTTTTTCTGCTACACTTTCATGTTGGAATCTGACTTAGGAGAAACCATGTTTAGCTGTTCTCCTTTTTATTCAGATGCATGTTGCTCGAGTTAGAGCAGGGGTTCGGGATAGTGTAGTTGAGGCCATTGAGTCTGGGACAGGTTAGACTCGATTATGGATTGTGGGGCATTGTGGTAACCGCGGACATTAGGCGGTTAGCCAGATATTGATTACTTTATCAGATTTTGGACTTGTGGGGTGTTGCGGCGATCGCGGACATTGGGCGGTTGACCGGATGTTTACGTATGCATCAGATTGGGTATCAGATTTCTCTAGTGGATGAAGTTTCCCACTTATTGAGTATTATTGCACCAGATTGGGGATCGGGGTTTCATTAGTGGATGGATTTTCCCACTTTGATCATAGTCATGATCCAGTCCTGCTATATTGAGATACTTGACAGAGATACTTGTGATACTGATGACAGAGATACTTTACTCGTGTGGGTCGCTCCCCTCGAGTGCCACTCCTGTCACGCCCCGGGGTCGAACTGCGACCCGGGCTCGCCAACAGATCCGCCGTCTGTGCGGAAACTGCCGCACAGACGAAGCGTCTACCCTGCAAAAGATCTATAGCTAAACATGTATCAGAGCTGAAAATAAACTAATAGCTACAGAAATCCACTGAACATCTGATATAAGTAAAATCTCAGTACAAAGTCTCTCAGGTATAAAAGTGAATGAAATCCTCACTAGTCTCTCAGAATGTCCAGTACAAAAGTGAAAACATAAAAATACCGGGTACATCTACCACGGACTCTCAATGCTGGTAAGGAACTGGTCGGCCACGTCCTCACCTCGATCAGCTGTCTCCGCGCGAGCTAAGCCGGAACGGCAACCACGGTACACCTGTCACCGCAGCGGGTGTGAGATCTACTGCAGAAGGTAGATCCCAGTGGGTACCGTCACCAATATCCACGGTATGCCCACTAAGTCTACTGGAGGCAAAACAGATAGGTATGCAGACAGATAGATAAGGGGTAAGCTGAAAGAAAACTACAGCTAACATGTCTCAATCATAAAGCTCAAGAGACTCTACCAATAATATGATATGCATACACACGCTACTGCTAATATGCCTCAAGTACCATGCTCAAAGGAAAACTCATCTAAGAACGTACTATGCATACACCACTCGCACACGAGGTGCTCAATCGACCCAATCGAGCTGACTGCCACATCGGGTCCAGTCAAGCCTGCGCCTCCCAAGTATATCAACGTTGGGTGTCCAATCGGACTAACTCGCTATCGAAAAGTGACACATGCAGGCTATAGTCGAGATCCACGCTCTCTCTCAGAACGGAATGGACTCAAGCTCCTCACATCTCGCACAACGGTCAAAGTACTCTCAATGATCCGGGACCACCGTCAAACCCCACGGTTCCCAACAACACTAGCACTGGTCTAACACAGCTATAAGACACCCCTCAGCCCCCAGGCATGAGTGCAACAATAAAAGTACCTGACCAAAGATGACCCAATCAATCCACCAGTAAAAACCGGTACTACCTGCTCTGTCATCAATCTCCCGAACTCAGTATCTCCACTGTCCAAATGACCGGAACCCAACACGGTCTGACCGGAACCCAACACGGTCTGACCGGAACCCAACACGGTCTGAAGCCTACTCCGGAGCGGCGCTCGAGGGGAGCGACCCACACGAGCAAAGTATCTCAGTAACAAATATCTCTGTCAAGTATCTCAATAGCAGGCTATAATCCACGATCAAATAGATCGGAAACTCAAACGCTCAAACGACACAACTCAGTCGGGAAAAACCCACCACGACTCGATCAGGAAGTGCCCACCACTCTCACAGCTATGTCGGAGAACCACCTCCCCGACTAGATCTGATATGTACGACCCATAATCTAGAAAACCTCATCGATCCCAACAAAAGCTCACACTCACATGACACTAGAAACTCATCTCACAAATCTCTAAAAATCCACTCGGCCCCCCCCCCTGGCACGAGTATACAAGCATAACGGGCCACCTGGACCTATGTCATACCCCTGGTGAACTCATAATTTAAAACCACTTTGAAAATGCCGATTTTCCTTAAAACGGACTTTCTCGATTTTTAAAACGATCCAGGTGCAAATATGATGCCAACAAAATATGAAATCTAGTGTCATATAGTATCAGGAGTATGCTAAAAAAATGATCCGAGGTTCCAATAAATTTTACAGAAAATTACAGGCAACTATCAGATTTAGTAATAGTGAAAAATAGCACTCTATACATGAACAAACTGCATCCAGAAGCATTAAAGGGCATTTCGCAAATTTTGGAAGAAATTCCAACCCACCTGGAATGCTTTCCGCAGGCAATTGCTGAAGTCGGTGAAGTGCTGAAATCTCGAACTGACGAAACCTCGAAAGTTGTGTCGCACAACCCGAAAAAATCCTCGGAAGCTCCAATAAAATTTCCCCAGTCCAAACAAAAACCCGTGCATACTGTGGCTCATTCCACGGCTAAACACAGTGCAAATAAAAGCCCAAGTACACCACAAACCACCAATAGTTACAGCTTCCCAAAGTACCAAAGCATACTAATAATTAAAGTCCACAGCTCACATACACTTCTCACATAAATCCTTTACTACAAGGTTCCAAGCCCAAAAGCAAAATAGGTAATCCTCAGCACACACGAACACATTAATTTGTCCACCAATTCCTTCACAAACCACCCCAAATCAAACACATAAACTCACATAAATTAATCTGTAAGCTCCATTTATACTCTCAATCAGCTCCAATTGCACACAATTAAATAATGTTCACATACACCATTATTCAACTCCCCCTTACTAATAAGTACAAGCTACATCTACCCCCTTTATTACACTCAATTTACATCCACAGCCCACACTCACCTCATGCATACATGCTGTGACGCATTCCAAAAATCACACCATCACATTACTAATACATCCCAGCATAAGCTGCTTCCAAGAATCACATAAACAAAATCCCTTAATTCCATCCTCAATAGATAATTCCACATTACAAGCACATATCACAAAAAGGTCCACCTTAGCTCACATCCTGCTCACATAAAAAGTACAATTACACCAACCATCCACACACTCTAATAATCCAAAGCACACTCACAAATTATAAGCTCTCAATATACAATTTACCAATTTTACCTCCCCTGCACACACACACTAGCACCCCCAACACACACCTTGGGCACACCCAGCCAATAAATAGCACAACAAAGCCTCCAAGCAACAACACCATACTACATTAAACACTCACCATAACACCCACAGCACAATCACTCTTCACACATGCTCAGATAACTACGCTAGTGAAGAAAAGTGCATAATTTAATTCCATCATAGTTAACATAATCAGCAGGTCAAAACATATAACCAACACACTTCACAAACCAAGCCCACATAACCCACAAAAGGGTTCCTCTCTCTGGTTCCCACGCCCTGAGCCAACAGCAAAAATCACCCCCTACCGCGCACTTAATCGGAGCTCCGCACGGCGCTTCGCCGAAAACCGCGCACCTGCCGCCGTCCTGTGAGAGCAAAAGGGGAAAAACCTCATCAAAACCGCCCACAAAGCCCACGCGACAACGGCTTGCCTGCGACCCCATGCCGCAGCCGCGCCCACCACGCGCCACTCCCGCTGTCGCTGCGCTGCTGCTGCCGCGCGCACATACGCCGCGCGCATGCAGGCCGCGCGCGCGCATGCTGCGCGCATGCGGGCCGCGCGCATGCCGCGCGCCCGCGGCCAAGCGGCGCCTCTGCTGCGCACCGCCGAAGCCTGCTGCCTCCTCTCCTCACCAGGCAGGCCACAAAAACAAGCTTCTAAAAACAGCACAACCTCACTCTCAAAACCCACAAAAAAGACACAACAGCAACATACCTTGTTGGAGGGTCGGCGCTGCGCGTTCCGCTCGCTCCACGCGGCCTCAAGCAGCAAAACCACACCCAAGTACACACTTTCACTCCTCTCTTAATCCTCTTCTTTTTTTTTTTCCCCTCCTTTCTTCCTTCTTTTTCTCTTCTCCACTTCCTCTGTTCCTTTCCCATTCCTCTGCTTCAACCAGAGAGAGAAATGGTGACGTGGAGTTCTTAATTAGGAGCCACTAATTAATAAGGAAGGGGGGAGGTGGTGGGAGCATTAAATGCACTCCCAAAAATATCCCAACACATACTTTAAATCCATATCCCATTAATCCACTCCCTACAATCCTTAACTACAACAGAAGCAAAACCCATAATTCAACTAATTAAATAATATATAATAATCCATCAAAGGCCCCCGTCAACTCACGTTTTGCCCTCGGGGCCTCCATACGGATCCGGAACCTCCCCGAACTCCGCTTGTAATATGAAATACACCTGATCAAGTGTTCCCAATATTTCTGCACTCCACTGTGAAGTCGGGGCTTCCCCGAAACCAGTCCTCTAACGACGGACAAAGCCCGAAAAACCCCGAATCGACCTGGGGCTTCAGCGTTGATCCGAGTCAACCCGAAACTCCTCATTAATCCAATATGGAATACGCCCGAGGCAATTTTCCCCCGCACCCACGCCATCTTGCGAGGTCGGTGCGCTATACGAAATCCCGGTATTCTACACTCTCCCCCTCCTTAAAAAAAGGTTTCGTCCTCGAAACCTGAATAAATCCATAACTCGGAGGGTGTCTCAACAAATGGGGATAGGAGATCCCCAACTCATCGACAGCTCTCAGGTGGTCCTTCTCACTCACCATGAAGGCTACACTGAACCTTCACCAAAGATAGATCTCGACTGCAAAAATTCCCTTGTCACAAGAAGACCTGCATCGGTCGCTTCAGATAGCTCAATTCCTCGTCCAACTTCCAAAGAAGTAAAATCCAAAATATGCAAGGGGTCAAATACACTTCTTCCAGCCAGACAAAAGCTCGCGGACCAAGTTCCCCGCATGACTTCAAATCTACAAAACCCTGCGGATAGTGGCTTCCACAATTCAAGATCTCCCCAAATCCCACACTCCAAGCCTCCAATCGACCATGACGCCTCCGTTGCTCCTTAGCAACTAAAATGCCGAATCCCACAATATAACTCTCACATCCATCTACAGAGGAAAAGTTCAACATCGGGAAACAATGCTCAAATTCCAACTCTCAAATCCCAAATTCCAAAAGTGGCCACCACGGATCGAACACCTCATTCCAAGGTTGTACTGCTCGCCTAGTCAAGGCGTAACTGACCATAAAGTTCTCGTCGGGATAATGATATACTAAATCAATCATAAAGTTCCAATAACTCTGTCCACAGGCGTTGCCTCAACCAAAATCCTTCTGAGTAACCAAGTACTTCAGGTTCAAGGGTCTAGGGATAACTCCATGCTCTCTCTATCACTGGCATTCATCCCCATCCATGTTGGTATCCCCGTCAGCTTAACTCCTCATAGCTACACTGGCCCTGTTTAGTCCAAAAACTTCTGACCTCAGTCACTATCATAGGTTTAGGCCAAACCCAACAGCATCACTCTTCGTTGGGTCCACAGTCACTCTTGTAGCTGAAATCACAGGCCTAACAACACAACCTTCCGGAAGTCGACATGCATACTCTAATAACTTGGCCTATGACTTCTTTTCTCAGAAGTTGCAGCATACTCCCAAGTGCTCCTCATGCTCTATGTCACTTCGAAAACGAATCCAAATAACCACGACGGGTACTACCACCAATCCGTCCAAACACAGCTGGAAAAGCACAATTCCTAAAGTCGGAAGGGCATTAGTCAATCCACTTGACCCCCGCAAAACTCATAATGCCCCACTGGTTCCTGATCACTATCAGGGCACAGCCCTCGGCATATGATTCCATAGCTATCGACCTCTCGAAGGCATCTGCCAAGCACAAACAAATCTGCCCGTATTGAACCATCCAAGAAATCTCACCGTTGTGTACTCACAACGTGGCATCACTGCCGTGTAACCAACGGCGTGGCATCATATTCAAGTATCCATCTCTCGGATCCTCACTGTCGTATTCCCACGACGTGGTACAGGGTACACGGACCTCTCGATCTATCAAATCCCACAGCTGCACTATCAGCTCTCACTCTCTGTCTCGCAGTGATACTCCATAGGTGCTACCATAGTTGGCGCAGTTTCCCCAAAACCACGTCAATTACTAATCGATCTCAATTCCCCTAAGAGGCGGCTTCGAAATCAGCTCATAGACTTACACCCGGGTCATAACGGCGATAAGAATATCCTTCAATCCCGTGCCGCCGTAAGCACCTTTTCTACAGTCGCCACAACGCGATACGACCCTGACAACTGGTCGTGGTCTAGCATCCCCTAAAACACACTCCTCCTGACCAGGTCCACGGAGGGTCATTGTCCTCATCTCGACAATCCATGATAGCACGACAAGGGGATAACCAATCCCTTTCCAACCTCATATCAACATCTCTGAACTGATGTAGGACTAACATCTCGATGATCAAACCAAGTCCTAGTTGCACTGGCAGGACAGGCAACACTCTTCCTGTGCTATTCGTGATCTGGAACCTGATCCTCATGTGTAACAGCCAACAGCCCCGTCTCTGGCCCACCTCGACGCTATCACAGTTCTTACAACTGAAACACACGAGCGGTGTCGGCATCAACAAGCTCTAAATCCAATGGCTAAAAGAAAGACCATACCAGGTAAAGCACAATCCCTATATCCTGGTGCCCGCTGACCAACTGTGCAACTCATCCACTAGATGCTGGCGACCATCGCTCTATCTACCGCGGCATGACGCCCCATCAGTCTGTCGGTACATCGGATGAACCTCTTCATCCTGAAGGGGGTAGTGGGAATGCCGTCGCAAGCGGCAAAACCATGAGTACCACTCAAGGGACCTCTACTTGAAGATATCTTGACACTACTGTTGGTACCGTCTCTCTGTCGAAGAGCCTCCTAGTCTTTGTCTCCTCTGAGACCCATGATCCTGAGACTGGACTCATGGCAACCTCGATCCACTCAACTAACCCACAATCCGACGATGCTGGACGTCTCTCACTGGAGCTGTCACTCGCTCTTCGTCCCTCCTGGACGTGATCACAGATCCTCGGTCAATTCATCGAGCATGCACTAGGTGATAGATATCCTGATGTAGTCCCCTTTCAAGCAGATCAACCTCCTGGTCTCATCTTGGGCAACATGGGGTACTCGGCTCGACCGTCGCAGAAACTCGCTCCGCCCGGGTCATCAACTGCGCTCCCTACGGTGGTCCAACAGGACGAACTCGACGCTACCATCTTTCGGCGTCCTTATCCAAAAGTGCACAACCAAGTGCACCATATGCTTTCTCCTGGATGAACAATTCTTCCAATAACTTTCCCCCATACCAGCTATCCAGTTCTCGGCCTCCCCAGGCTCCAAAACTCTATCCCGAAAACTGCAGGGGATGAACTGGATGAAGTAAACAACCAGTCAGCAACCCCTCGCTGCTTTCTGCACCATCCGTGGTGCGATCAGGGTCGAATCGACGATGCCGCAGCCGGTAGTATACGGGTGTACCCCGGGTAATGCTCTCAGCTCAAGCATGCGCATCACGCGCTCCATGTCTCTTCCTGGCGCCGCATCGCCTCAACCATCTGGGCCACCTAGGCCCGTCACCACAACCTCGCTCTGCTCTGTCCATTCAAGCCCCCGCTGTTCAGCTTCTCATCCAAGGTCGAACACGCCCCTC
>CM055060.1:9770455-9916395 GCA_029204045.2 Tillandsia leiboldiana
CCTTCTTTTCTCTTCTCCACTTCCTCTGTTCCTTTCCCATTCCTTGCTTCAACCAGAGAGAGAAATGGTGACGTGGAGTTCTTAATAGGAGCCATAATTAATAAGGAAGGGGGGAGTGGTTGGGAGCATTAAATGCACTCCCAAAAATATCCCAACACATATTTAAATCCATATCCCATTAATCTCACTCCCTACAATCCTTAACTACAACAGAAGCAAAACCATAATTCAACTAATAAATTAATATATTAATAATCATCAAAGGCCCCCGTCAACTCACGTTTTGCCCTCGGGGCCTCCATACGGATCCGAAACCTCCCGAACTCCGCTTTTATATGAAAATACACCTGATTCAAGTGTTCCCAATATTTCTGCACTCCACTGTGAAGTCGGGGCTTCCCCGAAACCAGTCCTTAACGACGGACCAAGCCCGAAAAACCCGAATCGACCTGGGGCTTCAGGTTGATCCGAGTCACCCGAACTCATCAGTAATCCCAATATGGATACGCCGAGGCATTTTCCCTCGCACCACGCCATCTTGCGAGGTCGGTGCGCTATACGAAAATCCCGGTATTCTACACTCTCCCCTCTTAAAAAAGGTTTCGTCCTCGAAACCTGAATAATCCATAACTCGGAGGGTTTGTCTCAACAAATGGGGATAGGAGATCATCCAACTCATCGACAGCTCTCAGGTGGTCCTTCTCACTCACATGAAGGCTACACTGAACCTTCACCAAAGATAGATCTCGACTGCAAAAGTTCCTTGTCACAAGAAAGGACCTGCATCGGTCGCTTCAGATAGCTCAATTCCTCGCGTCCAACTCCAAAGAAGTAAAATCAAAATATGCAAGGGGTCAAATACACTTCTTCCAGCCAGACAAAAGCTCGCGGACCAAGTTCCCCGCATGACTTCAAATCTACAAAAACCCTGCGGATAGTGGCTTCCCCAATTCAAGATCTCCCAAATCCACACTCCAAGCCTCCAATCGACATGACGCCTCCGTTGCTCTTAGCAACTAAATGCTCGAATCCCACAATATAACTCTCACATCCATCTACAGAGGAAAGTTCAACATCGGGAAACAATGCTCAAATTCCAACTCTCAAATCCCAAATTCCAAAAGTGGCCACACGGATCGAACACCTCATTCCAAGGTGTACTGCTCGCCTGTCAAGGCGTAACTGACCATAAGTTCTCGTCGGGATAATGATATACTAAATCAATCATAAAGTTCCAAATAACTCTGTCCACAGGCGTTGCCTCAACCAAAATCCTTCTGAGTAACCAAGTATTCAGGTTCAAGGGTCTAGGGAACTTCCTATGCTCTCTCTATCACTGGCATTCATCCCCATCCATGTTGGTATCCCGTCAGCTTAACTCCTCATAGCTACACTGGCCTGTTTAGTCCAAAAACTTCTGACCTCAGTCACTATCATAGGTTTAGGCCACAACTCCAACAGCATCACTCTTCGTTGGGTCCACAGTCACTCTTGTAGCTGAAATCACAGGCCTAACAACACAACCTTCGAAGTCGACATGCATACTCTAATAACTTGGCCTATGACTTCTTTCTCAGAAGTTGCAGCACTACTCCCAAGTGCTCCTCATGCTCTATGTCACTTCGGAAAAACGAATCCAAATAACCACGACGGGTACACCACCAATCCGTCCAACACAGCTGGAAGAGGAAAGCACAATTCCTAAAGTCGGAAGGGCATTAGTCAATCCACTTGACCCCGCAAAATCATCATAATGGCCCCCACTGGTTCCTGATCACTATCAGGGCACAGCCCTCGGCTATATGATTCCATAATGCTATCGACCTCTCGAAGGCATCTGCCAAGCACAACCAAATCTGCCCGTATTTGAACCATCCAAGAAATTCACCGTTGTGTACTCACAACGTGGCATCACTGTGTGGACCAACGGCGTGGCATCATATTCAAGTATCATCTCTCGGATCCTCACTGTCGTATTCCACGACGTGGTACAGGGTAACACGGACCTCTCGATCTATCAATACCACAGCGCACTATCAGCTCTCACTCTCTGTCTCGCAGGTGATACTCCAATATGTGTCACCATAGCGTTGGCGCAGTTTCCAAAACCACGTCAATTACTAACTCGATCTCAATTCCCCTAAGAGGCGGCTTCGAAAATCAGCTCAGGTAGACTTACACCCGGGGTCATACGGCGATAAGAATATCCTTCAATCCCCGGGTGCCGCCGTAAGCACCTTTTCTACAGTCGCCAGCAACGCGATACGACCATGACTCAACTGGTCGTGGTCTAGCATCCCCTAAACACACTCCTCCTGACCAGGGTCCACGGAGGGTCATTGTCCTCTCTCGACAATCCATGCTAGCACGACAATGGGATAACCAATCCCTTTCCACCCTATATCAACATCTCTGAACTGATGTAGGGACTAACATCTCGATGATCAAACCCAAGGTCCTAGTTGCACTGGCAGGACAGGCAACACTCTTCCATGTGCTATTCGTGATCTGGAACCTGATCCTCATGTGTACAAGCCAACAGCCCCGTCTCTGGCCCACTCGACGCTATCACAGTTCTACTGCAAACACACGAGCGGTGTCGGCATCAACAAGCTCTAAATCCAATGGCTAAAAGGAAGACCATACCAGGTAAAGCACAATCCACTATCCTGGTGCCCCGCTGACCAACTGTGCAACTCATCCACTAGATGCTGGCGACCATCGCTCTATCTACCGCGGCATGACGGCCCCCATCAGTCTGTCGGTACATCGGATGAACCTCTTCTCCTGAAGGGGGTAGTGGGAATGCCGTCGCAAGCGGCAAAACCATGAGTACCAACTCAGGGACACTCTACTTGAAGATATCTTGACACTACTGTTGGTACCTCGTCTGTCGGAGAACCTCCTAGTCTTTGTCTCTCTGAGACCCATGATCCTGAGACTGGACTCATGGCAACCTCGATCCACTCATACTAACCCACAATCCGACGATGCTGGACGTCTCTCACTGGAGCTGGTCACTCGCTCTTCGTCCCTCCTGGACGTGATCACAGATCCTCGGTCAATTCATCGAGCATGCAACTAGGTGATAGCTATCCTGATGTAGTCCCCTTTCAAGCAGATCAACCTCCTGGGTCTCATCTTGGGCAACATGGGGTTACTCGGCTCGACCGTCGCAGAACTCGCTCGGGTCATCAACTGCGCTCCCGGTGGTCCAACAGGACGAACTCGACGCTACCATCTTTCGGCGTCCTTATCCAAAAGTGCACACCAAGTGCACCATATGCTTCTCCCTGGATGAACAATTCTTCCAATAACTTTTCCATACCAGCTATCCAGTTCTCGGCCTCCCCAGGCTCCAAACTCTATCCCGGAAACTGCAGGGGATGGAACTGGATGAAGTAAACAACCAGTCAGCAACCCTCGCTGCTTATGCACCATCCGTGGTGCGACTCCAGCGGTCGAAATCGACGATGCCGCAGCCGGTAGTACTCCAGGGTGATACCCGGGTAATGCTCTCAGCTCAAGCATGCGCATCACGCGCTCCATGTTCTCTCTTCCTGGCGCCGCATCGCCTCAACCATCTGGGCCACCTAGGCCCGTAACTCACAGACCTCGCTCCTGCTCTGTCCATTCACGCCTCCCGATCGTCAGGCTTCTCATCCAAGGTCGAACACGCCCTCGCCGCTACACGGCATCTCGGAGGCATCGAAAACCACCTGAAACAAAACAAACATTAGGACAAAACTCTCTCGACCCAATCAAGCGAAAGTCTAGAACATGTTTACCCATACTAAAGTATTATGTTGTCTGCACGCACAACGTAATTATCTTTAGATAAATAACATGTAAAATCACTCGCCCCAATCCTCTGGGGGAGGTACAAACTAATCAGGACTCTCGCTAAAGTCTCGTATCTCACGACAGTTATCCTACTGTCCAACCCAATAGCCTAGGGTCTCTAAGTCCTCAACGACCTATATTCCTAGGCTTGATACCACCCTAATCTGTCACGCCCCGGGGTCGAACTGCGACCCGGCTCGCCAACAGATCCGCCGTCTGTGCGGAAACTGCCGCACAGGACGAAGCGTCTACCCTGCAAAAGATCTATAGCTAAACATGTATCAGAGCTGAAATAAACTAATAGCTACAGAAATCCACTGAACATCTGATATAAGTAAAATCTCAGTACAAAGTCTCTCAGGTATAAAAGTGAATGCAAATCCTCACTAGTCTCTCAGAATGTCCAGTACAAAAGTGAAAACATAAAAATACCGGGTACATCTACCACGGGACCTCTCAATGCTGGTAAGGAACTGGTCGGCCACGTCCTCACCTCGATCAGCTGTCTCCGCGCGAGCTAAGCCGGAACGGCAACCACGGTACACCTGTCACCGCATGCGGGTGTGAGATCTACTGCAGCAGGTAGATCCCAGTGGGTACCGTCACCAATATCACACGGTATGCCCACTAAGTCTACTGGAGGCAAAACAGATAGGTATGCGACAGATAGATAAGGGGTAAGCTGAAAGAAAACTACAGCTAACATGTCTCAATCATAAAGCTCAACGAGACTCTACCAATAATATGATATGCATACACACGCTACTGCTTAATATGCCTCAAGTACCATGCTCAAAGGAAAACTCATCTAAGAACGTACTATGCATACACCACTCGCACACCGAGGTGCTCAATCGACCCAATCGAGCTGACTGCACATCGGGTCCAGTCAAGCCTGCGCCTCCCAAGTATATCAACGTTGGGTGTCCAATCGGACTAACTCGCTATCGAAAAGTGACACATGCAGGCTATAGTCGAGATCCACGCTCTCTCTCAGAACGGAATGGACTCACGCTCCTCACATCTCGCACAACGGTCAAAGTACTCTCAATGATCCGGGACCACCGTCAAACCCCACGGTTCCCAACAACACTAGCACGGGTCTAACAAGCTATAAGACACCCCTCAGCCCCCAGGCATGAGTGCAAACAATAAAAGTACCTGACCAAAGATGACCACAATGCAATCCACCATCAGTAAAACCGGTTACTACCTAGCTCTGTCATCAATCTCCCGAACTCAGTATCTCCCCTGTCCAAATGACCGGAACCCAACACGGTCTGACCGGAACCCAACACGTCTGACCGGAACCCAACACAGTCTGACCGGAACCCAACACGGTCTGAAGCCTACTCCGGAGCGGCGCTCGGGGGAGCGACCACACCGAGCAAAGTATCTCAGTAACAAATATCTCTGTCAAGTATCTCAATAGCAGGCTATAATCCACGATCAAATAGATCGGAAACTCAAACGCTCAAACGACA
Organism: Tillandsia leiboldiana; assembly: GCA_029204045.2. Classification (NCBI taxonomy): domain Eukaryota; kingdom Viridiplantae; phylum Streptophyta; class Magnoliopsida; order Poales; family Bromeliaceae; genus Tillandsia; species Tillandsia leiboldiana. Next base: position 9,775,783 of record CM055060.1, read on the forward strand.
CAACTCAGTCGGAAAACCCACCACGACTCGATCAGGAAGTGCCCACCACTCTCACAGCTATGTCGGAGAAACACCTCCCCGACTAGATCTCGATATGTACGACCCATAATCTAGAAAAACCTCATCGATCCCAACAAAAGCTCACACTCACATGACACTAGAAACTCATCTCACAAATCTCTAAAAATCCACTCGCCCCCCCCCCCCCCTGGCACGAGTATACAAGCATAACGGGCCACCTGGACACTAGTCCTACCCCTGGTGAACTCATAATTTTAAAACCACTTCTGAAAATGCCAATTTTTCTTAAAACGGACTTTCTCGATTTTTAAAACGATCCAGGTGCAAATATGATGCCAACAAAATATGAAATCTAGTGTCATATAGTATCAGGAGTATGCTAAAAAAATGATCCGAGGTTCCAATAAATTTTACAGAAAATTACAGGCAACTATCAGATTTAGTAATAGTGAAAAAATAGCACTCTATACATGAACAAACTGCATCCAGAAGCATTAAAGGGCATTTCGCAAATTTTGGAAGAAATTCCAACCCACCTGGAATGCTTTCCGCAGGCAATTGCTGAAGTCGGTGAAGTGCTGAAATCTCGAACTGACGAAACCTCGAAAGTTGTGTCGCACAACCCGGAAAAATCCTCGGAAGCTCCAATAAAATTTCCCGAGTCCAAACAAAAACCCGTGCATACTGTGGCTCATTCCACGGCTAAACACAGTGCAAATAAAAGCCCAAGTACACCACAAACCACCAATAGTTACAGCTTCCCAAAGTACCAAAGCATACTAATAATTAAAGTCCACAGCTCACATAAACTTCTCACATAAATCCTTTACTACAAGGTTCCAAGCCCAAAAGCAAAATAGGTAATCCTCAGCACACACGAACACATTAATTTGTCCACCAATTCCTTCACAAACCACCCCAAATCAAACACATAAACTCACATAAATTAATCTGTAAGCTCCATTTATACTCTCAATCAGCTCCAATTGCACACAATTAAATAATGTTCACATACACCATTATTCAACTCCCCCTTACTAATAAGTACAAGCTACATCTACCCCCTTTATTACACTCAATTTACATCCACAGCCCACACTCACCTCATGCATACATGCTGTGACGCATTCCAAAAATCACACCATCACATTACTAGTACATCCCCAGCATAAGCTGCTTCCCAAGAATCACATAAACAAAATCCCTTAATTCCATCCTCAATAGATAATTCCACATTACAAGCACATATCACAAAAAGGTCCACCTTAGCTCACATCCTGCTCACATAAAAAGTACAATTACACCAACCATCCACACACTCTAATAATCCAAAGCACACTCACAAATTATAAGCTCTCAATATACAATTTACCAATTTTACCTCCCCTGCACACACACACTAGCACCCCCAACACACACCTTGGGCACACCCAGCCAATAAATAGCACAACAAAGCCTCCAAGCAACAACACCATACTACATTAAACACCTCACCATAACACCCACAGCACAATCACTCTTCACACATGCTCAGATAACTACGCTAGTGAAGAAAAGTGCATAATTTAATTCCATCATAGTTAACATAATCAGCAGGTCAAAAACATATAACCAACACACTTCACAAACCAAGCCCACATAACCCAAAAAAGGGTTCCTCTCTCTGGTTCCCACGCCCTGAGCCAACAGCAAAAATCACCCCCTACCGCGCACTTAATCGGAGCTCCGCACGGCGCTTCGCCGAAAACCGCGCACCTGCCGCCGTCCTGTGAGAGCAAAAGGGGAAAAACTCATCAAAAACCGCCCACAAAAGCCCACGCGACAACGGCTTGCCTGCCGACCCCATGCCGCAGCCGCGCCCACCACGCGCCGCTCCCGCTGTCGCTGCGCTGCTGCTGCCGCGCGCACATACGCCGCGCGCATGCAGGCCGCGCGCGCAGCTGCTGCGCGCATGCGGGCCGCGCGCATGCGCGCGCCCGCGGCCAAGCGGCGCCTCTGCTGCGCACCGCCGAAGCCTGCTGCCTCCTCTCCTCACCAGGCAGGCCACAAAAAACAAGCTTCTAAAAACAGCATAACCTCACTCTCAAAACCCACAAAAAAGACACAACAGCAACATACCTTGTTGGAGGGTCGGCGCGCGCGTTCCGCTCGCTCCACGCGGCCTCAAGCAGCAAAACCACACCCCAAGTACACACTTTCACTCCTCTCTTAATCCTCTTCTTTTTTTTTTTTCCCCTCCTTTTCTTCCTTCTTTTTCTCTTCTCCACTTCCTCTGTTCCTTTCCCATTCCTCTGCTTCAACCAGAGAGAGAAATGGTGACGTGGAGTTCTTAATTAGGAGCCACTAATTAATAAGGAAGGGGGGAGTGGTTGGGAGCATTAAATGCACTCCCAAAAATATCCCAACACATACTTTAAATCCATATCCCATTAATCCACTCCCTACAATCCTTAACTACAACAGAAGCAAAACCCATAATTCAACTAATTAAATTAATATATTAAATAATCCATCAAAGGCCCCCGTCAACTCACGTTTTGCCCTCGGGGCCTCCATACGGATCCGAAACCTCCCGAACTCCGCTGTAATCTGAAAATACACCTGATTCAAGTGTTCCCAATATTTCTGCACTCCACTGTGAAGTCGGGGCTTCCCCGAAACCAGTCCTCTAACGACGGACAAAGCCCGAAAAACCCCGAATCGACCTGGGGCTTCAGCGTTGATCCGAGTCAACCCGAACTCATCAGTAATCCAATATGGAATACGCCCGAGGCAATTTCCCCCGCACCACGCCATCTTGCGAGGTCGGTGCGCTATACGAAATCCCGGTATTCTACAACTCCGGAGTAGGCTTTAGACCGTGACGGGTACCGGTCCATCTTTTCGGGATTTCGAGCCTTGTGTGCTGGTCCCTTGGGATTTCGAGCCATGTGTGCTAGTCCCCTACTGAGTTCTTGAGTTCGACAGCAGAGCAGGCAGTACCAGTTTTACTGGTGGCGCTAGATTGGGTTTATTTGGTCAGATACTGTTTTCTGATGCATTCATACAGTCATTTCTTTCGATACTGCATTTAGAGGCATACTAGTGGTAGCTTCCTCTTATCATTATTTCTGTTTATAGCTTACCACCTCTCTTACTCCTTCTCTTGCCTCTGGTAGACTTAGTGGGTACGTCGGGGGAAGGCTGCTGGTTTTACTAGTGGTTCTCACCCCCATTGTTGTTTTTCCCCTTTCCTCCATTTGTTTTGCAGTGTCTGCTGCGGGAGTTGCGGATCTTTCGGTTGACGGTTCGAGGCGAGGGAGTCGCGAGATAGATCCCTACCAGTGTTGATTTCTACAGTGGGATAGATGTACCTACCCGGATTGCGGGTTTTACTGTACGCAGTTGTATTTTATTATTTTAGTTATCTCCCTTTTTGGATTTATAGATGTTGTATAGGTGGCTTTTACTTGTATTACAGTTTCGGTGGATCGGATTATTGTATCATTTATTTATGGGAGATAAATATTGTACCTTTATTTTTCAGTTGTACAGTAATTCGGATTTTTATTACAGCAGTTTTTCTTCAGCTCTGATATCTATTTAGTTGTTAGATGGTACTTTGCAGGTTGGACGCTTCGCCTATGCGGGATTTCGCATAGGTGGCGGATCTATTGGCGAGCCCGGGTCGCAGTTTCGACCCCGGGGCGTGACATGAGGTGCTCTGAATAGAAAGAGAAAGAAAATGAGGGAAAGAGTATGTCCTAAAAATTTAGGAGTGACAATATCACCTCCTTTTTTTAATGCTATACAGTGTTTAATTCAGACCCTCCGTTAAGGGGTGTAGGATGTACACCCCTTAATGGGGTGTACAGGTATCATTCTCCTATAATATAATATATATAATATAAAATATTTAAATAATTTATTGTAGTATAAAAATTTATATTTAATAGTCTGTTTGAGAAGATCCTAATTTTAAGGAAGAAATTTTTTTTTTTTTGTTGAGCCTGATGTATACTCAATACACCGCATTAAATATAAAATAATTAATAAAATATTTAATAATTAATAATATAAAATATAATATAATATAATATATATAATATAAAATATTTAAATAGTTTATTATGTTATAAAATTTTATTTATAATAAATATTTTTAAGTTAATTTACGGTGAAATAGATCTATCTAAAATTTTGATTAACATGTGACAATCTCCTATTAATTTTTAAGAGCAATGCTACATGTACACCCCGAAGGGGTGTATATCATACATCTCTATCATTTTAATGATGGCGATATTTTTTACGGGTCACATCAAGTGACCCATCATCACACCCCCACCCTTAGATGGGTGGGGGTGTGAGATGTACACCCCTTACGGATGTACACATAGTATTTTTCAATTTTTAAATATTAAGAGACAATATAACTTTTGTGGCTCTCTCAGAAAAAAAAAAAAAAAAAAAAAAACTCTTAATTAATATATAATATAAATAGAAAGATGATGCAATCAAATTATGGCTTTTGTGAACGTGACGAGCGTAGCGTAAAAGTGTCATGATAACTTGACAAGACGGTTCGGTACATTTGAAAAATAAGGCTTGGTTTAAAAGGTGCATCTTAGGAGCATGGACTCGAATAGTTGGATTCTACGCTCTAAAATAGTTTTCGGCAGGGGCAGACTCCGCGGCGCATGTATTCGGATAAGTGCGTTTGCAGCGATGACTCAAAAAGGACCCTAAAGAGCATGTATTGGATGAGAGCGAAAAGTGGTTCTCTACAATACTTAAGGAGTCAAAGAAGAAGCGGCAAAAAATTTGGTAGTTGATATTTGTGATTCGAATTCAAAGTTTAATTCTTTCACATTTTCAGCTAAATATATTTTAAAAATAAACGAAGCGGGCATGCTATCTTCCTTTCTCTCTCTCAACAAAAAATAAAAATAAAAAATATTGAATTTTAAGAAAGATTTTAGAATCAATTAACCTGCAAAAGTGAAAATTTATCAAGAGCTCATGCAATGGCCCACTTTTCAAAAAATTATTTATTTTAAAATTATTCTAATTTTAGTACACTTAATTTTTTAATTTTTTTATTTTATTGATCGTTCAAAATATTATAACCGAATTAAAAAATTTAGTTATAGTATATTATATAAATAAATAAATAAATAAATAAATATATATATATATATATATATATATATATATATATATATATATATATATATATATATATATATATATATAATTATTTTAAATTTTTGAAGTGTAATATTTTTTTTCTCCTTTAATTCTCGACGTCCTCGTTAAGCTTCAATACATTCACAAGTATCAAGTGATGTAAGATTCTTCTCGCTTTCTTTAATCGACTGTAGAAAGTTCTTATTTTTATCGACTGTGGAAAGCTGCGCTCCACTCACAACGATCGTTATAGCTGAGGAGCCACGCTCTTCCCGCTGTAACACCTCTAGTATTTAGAATAGATTCTAGAATTTAAACTAATTCGATACATAAGATATAATAAGCCTAAAATTTTTAATCCCGCTATATATAATATTTTGCGGGCGATTAGGTCCAAGAGTTTGGAGCGTTTAAACATGTTAGAAATAGAATAATTTTAAAATGGGTGATTCTTTGGAAAACGAGGTGTCACAATTGGTGTTAGTTGATATTAGAACCAATCGGCAGTCACAAGTACTAAGAGATGTGTCTTGACTTAGACGCAAGAGGTTGAGAAAGTTAAAAGTACTAAACCTAATATAGTTTTAGTATGGATGACCTATTAGGAAGTGAGACATCACAGTTCACATATATATATATATATATATATATATATATATATATATATATATATATATATATATATATATATATATATATATATATATATATATATATATATATATATATATATATATAGTCCCACATCTTATGATTACTCTAACTAATAAGAGAGTAAATAATTAATGTTTACTAATAAACTTATATTTAATAGATTTAAACTTTTAGGTCGGAAGATTAGTTCCACTAGATATGTCACATACATCCTTAAACGCGGGCTTGAAGCATGAGTCGGAGCTTTCTAACAAATGATTGTTTTACAGATTGGTCAAATAGAGCATCCAAATTTTTATTTTGTTCAAAATCTCTTTTTAGCTTTTGTTTTCCTCCTCCAGAGGTAGAGCAAAATTATTTCTTGATGAGAAATTATTGTTCCCACCCAGTTTGATCTCCTGAACAGAAAAGGAGTGTTTTAGTGATAAATCAAAAACAATATTACCAGTCAGAAAAGAATATATGGTCTGATTTTGACATGAGACCATGCATGATTCATTTCATGAATAAATTGAGGTAGGCCATGTTGATCTAGCAATAATTTCTCCTTGCCGACATAAGCATAAAGTTTCCGCACTCAACAATTAACAAAATTGGGCCCTACCAGCCAGGTATTTATGTCTTATTTCGGTGGTGAAAGGATCGCTATTAATTTGACTAAGTAATAGAAACTATTGATTTTAAATAAAAACTTAAATTATTAAAAAAAATAATTTATTATTTTATATTTAATATTTTTTTATATTCAGATAAATTTTATTCTGATATCATATTTGTTGAGGTAAAAAATATCGTCACCTTAAGGAAAGACACGTGGCACGCATTATCGGCCAAGAACATCAGCCGATAGAAAGAATAGTCATGGCGAGGCCACGACTGAGGAAAAGTGTCGTGCCTCGAATTTTATATAAAACAGAGTTCACAACGTAACTCCAAAGCGCGACTAGATGTGTCACGCGTATAGGAGATTCCCTGTCAAAAAACTAGTGTCTTCCCTATACACGCTCGGCTAGGCAAGAAAAATATTTACCAAATAAAAACAAGATTTACTAGCAAGAGTACAACCAATTAAACATCTACTAAAGATAATCCAATTATAATTAAAGTCATAACCATGTTATAAAATAACTGAAATAAACTAGAATATGCACTGCCACGGGACGGTACTATCGCAGTATCCTCACAGATCGCCCCGATGCTCTCACTACCCGACCGACCTGCAAAAGTCACCCAGGGGTGTGAGACAACTAAATATATCTCAATGGGTGAAAAACAGTAAAACAAATATGGAACAATATAACGCAGGTATATAGCAGAATGAAAGCATGTATATGGACTGGTATATGTCAACTGTAATAGTAGGAAAAAATAACTGTCAACTATAATCATGCAATATAAAACAGTAATCAGCTCTACCCAACCATATGCCACTGTTGGTCACTAAGACCTCAGGCTAGTGCCAAACCAAATCTGACATGAACCCCACACCTGTTGACTATCAAAGGGGTTCAATATCGCCCGATCTGCTGAATATAACATGGGCTCGATATCGCCCGGTCCCACAAGTGTAGCTATATAACACGAGCTCACGGGTCGCAACAACCACTCTACCGGTAAAGAACACCACTATGGGGGATTAGCCTATTGGTGTACGTGAAGATGTCCAACTTGTGCATGACGATCTCAATATAGATACTCAAGCTCGTGGTCAAATGACCGGAATACGACGAACAACCGAGAACTCCCAACCGGGATAATGTCAGTGTATCAATAAATATGTCGTGATAACAAGATATCCACCTACTCTATCATGCAATGTGAAACTGTAAATACTGGCAAGTATAGTCTAGCAGCAGGTGATATATAGCAACAGAGTCCAAGAGTGTCTAAAACACTGAGCATGGCATAAATATACATATGAACCAATAGGAACCCTACTATACTAAGAGTGTCAACTACACTGAGTACAGATATATATATATATATCTAGCAGCAGGTGATATATAGCAACAGAGTCCAAGAGTGTCTAAAACACTGAGCATGGCATAAATATACATATGAACCAATAGGAACCCTACTATACTAAGAGTGTCAACTACACTGAGTACAGATATATATATATATATATATATATATATATATATATATATATATATATATATATATATATATATATATATATATATATATATATATCAAGGTAGTAAATAACATCAAGTAGAGTTAGCAAGGCAACCAATGTGACCAATCAATCACGATACCCAAGGTTACACTATACCGATACCCGGATCAGAGTACCCACCTCAACCTAGACGGTCCTGATATCCGCTGCTCAACTGGCGAGGCAACTCCCGGTATTCGCTGCTCGACTGGCGAGGCGGCTCTTGAATGCTCGAGCCTGAATCATAACCATCTATCAGTAAATGACTCAACCATACTAACCCACAAACAACACAATGTAAAAACACTTAGATCACTAAAGTAAGTCAAGGTCTCGGGATCCGCCGGAATTTCGGTAATTCGCCGATCGATCAATAATGATCCGATCAGAGCCTACAGGCTACCAAATTTAATGAAACTTGGCGTGTGTTGGGGCCAAATGTGGCTTGCGCACGATCGGACCCTGGGTGACCCTCCAGATCGAAGTGCGTCACGTGCCAACAATCAAGCAATCGGGCCTAGGAGGGATCCGCTCGGCCGGGTTCTCCTCTAGTAACTCTCACGACCGCAACGACCGGTGACGGCCGAGGCGGGTTTACGGAGGTAGAGAGGGATCGCCGGTTTCAACTTAGAATAGCCGAACCGGGTAGAGGGATAAATGTACGGCTAAGGAGCCGATTGTAACCTCAAAGCACAAAAAAAGCAAATAAAGGCACGGCCGATGAGCCGATTTACACTCTAAATGTACAAATAAAGATACGGCCGAATGAGCCGGTTTACACTTTATATTAATTTTGGAGAAGGGGATATAAGGAAAAAGGTAGGGATAGAAGGATTACAATTAAGCCTACTCCTAGGAAAGCAGTAAATGAAGGTATGAAAAGTTAAGTTAACCTACCCCTAGATAAATGAAGAAGCTGAGGTGGTACCGGGCTTATGAGGTTGTCGGGCCCCTTTTCCTTCAATGGTTCGGGTATTTATATGCATCTCGAACTAGATTATTAGGCGCCGATTTGAATTGTCGGCGTGATTTTAGGGAGGATCATCGTAAAATCTTGAATGACTTCCTTTCGCGTCAGAACTTCCATAAAAGAATGATAGCCGTGTTTCCGTCTTGGTTCATCCCCCCATTTGTCGCGCTAGAACGTGATCCTCGGTTCTTTTTTATGCTGAACGTCGCTTGCCGTTACGGATTAATCGCGGGCTTCGTGCCCGTGATTCGTTTTTGAAATCTTTCCTTCGCCGGCTGGAGCGGCCGAAAGCTGATTCAGATTCCCGCCTTTCCCGTCGCTTGAGCGGTCCGGTGGTCATCTTCAGCAACAACCGATCCTGGACTGAAGTAACGACCTTCTTATTGGCTGTCCTTTTGTCGGCTGATGCCTTCAATGGAAAGTATATGTCGCATGATGTATTCTTACGTGACTGAGACGACCTCAATCGAGATGCGGGTTTCCTTCTGTTGGTTGGCTCTTTCCTTCGTCGGCTGATGCTTTCGGCCGGCGATAGACGTCACATGTTGCCCTCTCAAGTGGCAAAAAATCTGGTCTCAACAATGTGCTACCCCAGAACGCTTCACTTAAGATATCCGGGCAACCACAAATCACTAGGTATAATCCTAAGTCCAAATAGTGCCATAAACACTAGAATCTGATACCGAAACTGTCGCTTTTGACTCCGGGGTTCTCAGACACAAACCAAAACCCACTGGACCAGCCAGGATAGTGCCAGGAACAACCAAAGGCACCAGGGACCCGCAAAAAGTCAACTCAACTCCTCGAATTGCGCAATTAGTGCCAACTTGTCGATAACCGACGATTTTATCGGTTTACGAGTCGATAATCAATTCCCGATCAACGGAAACCTTTAGATCTTGAACGCAAAGTTCAGAAAACATCTACAAGCTGCCCAAACAACCCACACTATCACAACTGCAATTATGTCCCTAGGCTTTCCGTAATTTGCATAAAAACACTATAGAAACCAAGTTTTCATTTATTACCTGAATCCAAAGATTTTCAAATCAATCCCAAGGTTTTAGTCACAGGCCCTCGACTTGCTGAAGTCCGTGCTCACTGTCCAAAGGTGGCACGAGGTCCAAGGAAGGATAAAAACCAACCTACCAAAGAAACCAAGGTCTAGATTGAGATTACCATCCAACCACACAACCAAACAGCAATCTGAAGAGAGCATCATGCTCAGGAGACCAAAGAGGTTCAGAGGCTCACCTTTCCACGGTCGAGGGGTCGTCGAAACAGTAATGAAAGCAACCTCGATTACGGATAGTCCTCTATAGCTCGGGTTGGGCCACCTCCTAAGAAAACCAAGTTCTGGTGAAACCCAAGGTAGGCAATAGTAGGAAAGGGTCGAGAGGGTCGAGGGCTCACCTTACCACGATCGTAGAACCACAGGAAAACTTGCCGGAGCAAGATGATCCAAAACCAAGTACCCAAGAGCTCGAGTTGGCCGCGCCCACCTCAACTCAGAATAGGTTTGCACCCAGGGGTGAGCAGCAACAGCAGTAGGTCAGTAGAGGTGCCAGGGGTGCCCCCTGCTCCGGCGCCGGCGACTGCGAGCGGTGGTTAGTCGGAGAGAGGCAGCTCGGTCCTCCTAAAAACAAGATAGAGAGGAGAATGACCACAAGGCAAAAAAGTCCATGCAAGGACACTAGGGTGATGCTCTCGAGGAGAAGAAGCTAACCTGGGGGTTGGCCGGCATCAAGGAGCGACGGCGACGGTAGGTGGCCAAATCCGGCTAAGATCCAGAAACCAAAAATCTAGGGTTCAAGACTGTGACGTCGATCCTAAACCAGAGGCCTTCAAACTTCTTGGATGGCCTCCTGGGGGTCTACAGAAAAATCCCACAATCTTGATCGCCCGCAAACCCACCAAGGACAACGCGCATGAGGCTCTGGCCAGAATAGGGTTCCGGCGGCTTTAAAGCCTCCGCCAGTTAACCGAAGATCTTCAGGTCGCGCGGCTGCACCAGGGTGATGCCCTAGGTGTCAGGGAAACACTACAATGTGTCTTGGGGCAAGCAAAACAAGAGAGGAAGAGATTCTACTCACCTCGACCGAGAAGAAAAGAATGAAGATATACTTGCTCCGCCGGCGTCGTATGCCGGAGTTCGATCACCAGGCACCTCGGGCTCACCCTCACCAAGCCGGAGGATGTTCCAGAGGAGGATGGAAACAAGAAAATCCAAAAGAGTTGTAGCCTCTTCCTCTCAAGTCCGAATCCCACAATTCTAGATGGTTTCTTCTTCCTCTCCGGCAATGTAGTGTAGTTGGCTCAGGGAGGGAGATTAGGGAGGCGAGGGAGGCGAGGGAGTCGTTGGGGAGTTGAGGCCGCAATTGGTGGAGGGCTCGGGTCAAGGGTTGTTAGGCATTCAAACCACTTATGCCACAACATGCCAATATACCCCTCAAAACAAGAAATTTCCAGTTAGGTCCAGAACTGTGGATGTAATATGCTATAAGGTCCCTCTACAATCAATGTCGCCCAAAAATCACACATAAATTACTACCACCTAAGCAAGAAAACACTAAAATTTGCAGTATTTCACACATTTCGAGGCGGTTGGGTCGTCGAACATAAAAATGGATGACACCACGACGTCCGGCTCGTCGAAACCTATCAGGTAGCGATTTTGGTTTGTCAAGATTTGGTCTCTAGAACGAGCATAATCATCTTTAAAAGAAACAAACGTAATCTGGCACGCTTTTTGAGGCTATAGGCTCATCGAAATCAAAATCAGGTCGCGCCATCATGCTCAGCTCGTTGAGACCGATCAAAACGAGTATTTACAACATTAGGTTCGGGTTCAGATCAGCCAGATTAGGCATGTTCGTAGAGACGATTCAGAAAAATGTCAGGTTACTATTCAGTTAAGTTACTAAGCAGAAATTCAAACTATTCAATTTAACCAAATTAAACTTTAAAAATTCTCAATTTCAACAGAAAGAGAGACCCACTGGAGCTAAAGGAGGACCAACAGACCACCTGACAAAAGGAGGCGAGGCCAGGATCAACTTTCGGCTGCTCAAGCCAAAAAGGAAAGGGTACTTATCAACTTTTGGCTATTCAAGCCGAAAAAGGGAAGACCTTGGAAGGAAAGGGTACGAAATCTGAGCGCGAATCGCGTAACCTACTCCGGAAAAGCAAGCAGCACCTAACATCGGAAGACGCCGAGGATCACGCTTCAGCGCACCAATTTAGGGATGAATATGGATGGAAAAAGGCTACTATCCAACTGAGGAAGTAGTTGAGAAATATACGGTGAATCCCCTTAAGTTACGTCAATTATCCAAATCGGAGATTATACGCCTGGCTCGAATGAGTATAAATAATCGAACCATCGAAGAAAAAGGGGTCCTGCAACCTCGTAAGCCAGTGACCACCCCTGCTTTTCAATACCCTTCAATACCTGCATTTACTGCTTTCCTAGACTAAATTTACTGCTTTCGTTACTGCTTTCCTAGATAGATTTTCATACTAGCATTTATAGTTTTCCTTACAACTTTCCTAGGAGTAGTCTTACTTGTAATTGGTCTTTGTAACCCCCTTAAAGCAATACAATTTTCAATCGACTATTTGGTCGTGTCAATTCCCTGTGTCTGAAACCTAGTTCGGCTTCTCTAAGCCGAACTCTGTTGAGAGTTTGACTAAGAAGAACCCGGCCGAGCGGATCCCTCATCGGCCTAATCGATTGTTTTCCTTTGGCACATGGCGCACCACATCTCGAGGGTCAATCTAGAGGCAGATCGCAAACCTCAAGTTACACCGAAAATCGGCGTAACTTAAGGGGAAATCGCCATTTCCCCAATCTTTTCGATTTGGGAGTCCGAGTTGCTCAATACGAGCAATTTCATAATAACAATAAAGAAGAGCGATTGAAATGGGGCCGCGGTCGAGACTGGAGGAAGTCGAAGGAGCATAACTTCTCCTTCGTTGCACAAGGCTCAGATCAAGGAGAGCGGAGCGGATCGAGTGAAGGCGAATCTTCAGCTCAAGAAGCCGAAGTATTCGCGACCGAGATGGTATCGGGCCGCCAGCCTTACACGTGTCAAATGCTCAAGCCGAGTAAGACCCAAGAGTTTAAGGCTCGAGCATCGCTTAACGCCTTCACATTCGACACGTTTAAGACCGATCAGATTTTTGATCGGTTGTATAAGGATGGTCGAATCAAGCTCCAGGACGGGCAGTCAATCCCTCCACACGAGGAGCTTAGGCGGTAGAAATATTACAAGTGGCACCATTCATGGAGTCACCGAATAGGAGAATGTTGTAGGCTATGTTAACTCTAGGATCTAAATAGGATCTATCAAATACCTAGAGGGGGTGAATAGGTATAATGGCCAAAAACACAAATCTTAATGCAATAAAAATAAATACAGAAAATAAAATAGCTGTTGAGACCAAAATTTTTGCCACCATGGGAAGTGACACGTGGCGTATACCATCGGCTAAAGAGATCAGTCGACGGGGGTTTGAGTCAACAAAAAGGGACTCGCGTCTCGATTGAGACCGGTCTCAAGCGCGGAAGAGTGCAGCACGCGACATACGCCAGTCAGCGAAAGGCATTAGCCGACAGGAAAAGCGGTCGAAATAAGGAGATCATCGGCTCATCCGGTGTTGACTTCGACTGAAGACGAAAGCTAGACCGTTCGGTAAAACGAGAAAGAAGGCTGTGATGACCCGTATCCCCGCAAGAGGATTACTGTTGGATCAGCAACTTCTGGAGGCTTATTCGGTGTGATGGAGGTGCGTGTGCGCAAATCTGACCTCAGGATTGGACACAACGCGAATTTTGGATTAAGATTACATATCTGGATGCCTTCGTCAAATTTTAGAAGTGGAATTGGGCAAAACGGACATGGGATTTGGATTCAGTGCGCGAAAACGATGGAAATGGACTATTTACTTGTATTTTTCAGAGCCCGGATGCCCAAACACGGATTTCGAGACAAGATTACTGTTCCGGCGGCCGGGGCAGCGCCGGCGGCGACGGGCAGGTGGCGGAGCGCGGCGGCACGGGCACGGGCAGGCCGGTCCACGGGAATTGGCGTGCAGCGGGACTAGCGGGTTTTCGGCGTGGACGCATGGCGCGCGGGGATTGGCCGGTCAACGCACGCGGTACAGCGCGTGATTCGCGCCGGGCGCGGTGCACGGTGGACCGCGCCAGGCCACGTGTCGCCCGCCCATTGGCGGGCGCAGCGACCCGCCTGGCTCGGCGTGGACCGCGGACCGTGCTCCCTGCTGTGGACCGCGCTGCCATGTGGCGCGCCGCGACCGGCGGGCGCATGTGCGCGGGGCGCGGGGAGGCCACGTGGCGCGCTGTGGTGGTATCGGGCACGCACAGTGTTGGGTCGAACCGGATTCGGGCAACCGAATCCTGCGCCCGAATCCGGATTGCTTTTCTTTGTGGGCTGGGCTATAAATAGCCCCTTTGGGCTTCTTTATGAGGGCTTTTCCGAGCCTCTCTTGAGCCCATCTTCGGCAGGGAGCAGGATCTATAAGTCTTCTACACTTCTGAGGATTTTGGGAAGTTTTGGAGGCCGCGGCATCAGCGTTTTCTGCGACGCGGCGCACTTCGACGCTCCTTCGTTTGTGGCTTCTACCGTTGCATTTCAGTCCGTGAGGTCCCCTGGATCACCCCGATGGAGTTTTGAGCCGATTTTTATGGCATCGCGTTCATGAGAGGTACGCCTTCGATTTCTGTATTGATCACTTTGCTTTGTTTCGAGTTTTTTGTGGTGTTCCCGAGGTACCTTTGTACTGCTGCGATGTTTGGGACAGCGGTGGAGTATTGTTGGGATTTCTCGGCCTACAGGCATCGGATCGGGGCGTGTGAGGACTCGATCGGCATCTATGCTTCGAGAGGAACGCGACTGTATTTTTATCGAATTTTTCTGAGGTTGCTTTGAAGGTTATAATTCCACTTTTTCTAGACTGGATGCTACATATTATCGATCGCAGGAAGTTTTGGCACGCCGCGGTGTTTTATTTGTTTCTTGGCCTACAGGAGTCGAAACAGGACTTACGAGTACTCGTTTTGCATTTACTCGTCGCGAGGATCACAGCGGTTATTTTTCTGGATTTTTTCGAGGTCATCTCGCAGGTGAAAATTTACCATCTTCTGGACCGGTTGTGCGGACAGCGGCTTTGTGACAATTATGGGATTAATTGTGCACCGTGTTGATTGTTGTTGCAGTTTTTGCGGTGAGCCGGGGTTTTCTTTGTGAGAGGGCGAGTTTGGAGCGGTGCTTCGCGTGCTTCGCGATCGAGGTGGGTGGTTGTCGTATACCTCACTTTTCGACTTGCTCACTAGGTTTATTAGAGAAGTCGCTATATTAGACTTATTGATTGATCACCCCATTGACAGTCATGCTTAAATCAAATAAATGTGAGCCTATCAAGTGAGATTAATCTTGTGGACATATCATATTGGGAATATTATTGGGGAAATATTAATGTAAGAACATGATTGCGGAAATATTATTGTAGGGATACTTGTGCATGTCATGTTAGTACTTAGTTGCTATTGCAAAGAGGAATTATCATGCTGGGACATTATGATCTAGCCTATGTGAGAGTATTACTTGATGCTTCCTTTTATTCTACATGAGGACATTTACATGCTTGTATGGACATCTAGATAGGCCATCTTTTATTGCTACACTATCATGTTGGAACTTGACTTAGGAGAAACCATGTTTGCTTCTTTTCTCCTTATTCGTTAGTCAGGTTATTCATATTGCTCGGGTTCGAGCAGAGGTTTGGGATAGTGTAGTCGAGATTTTGTGTCTGGGACAGGTTGGACTTGATTGTGGGTTGTGGGGTGTTGTGGCAACCGCGGATATTGGGCGGTTGACTGGATGTTGGTTGTTGTACCAGATTGTGGACTTATGGGGTATTGCGGCAACCGCGGATATTGGGCGGTTGACCGGGTGTCGGTTGTTGGACCTGATTGTGGATTGTCGGATATTGCGGCAATCGCGGATTTTGGGCGGTTGACCGGATGTCGGTTATTGGATTATGGATTGTGGGGTATTTCGGCGACCGCGGATTTTGGACGGTTGGCCGGGTGTTGGTTGTTGTACCGGACCGTGGATTGTGGGGGTATTGCGGCGACCGTGGATATTGGGCGGTTGACCGGATGTTTACTTATGCATCAGATTGGGCATCGGGGTTTCTTTAGTGGAGGGATTTGTTCCCCTAGAGCACAGGAGTGATCCAGTCCTGCTTTTATGATACTTGTGACATGGTTACTTTACTCGTGTGGGTAGCTCCCCTCGAGTTCCACTCCGGAGTGTGCGACCGTGCCGAACAGGAGCCGGTCTGTTACTTATTTTGGGATGCGACCGTGCCGGTCAGGAGCCGGTCTGTATCTCGCGGATGGTTTTGTGTTTTTATCTGGACGGTTTTGGTTACTGATGCATATATTTGGTTATTCCATTCTGGGATTGCGTTAGAGGCATAGTAGTGGTAGTTTTCTTTCTTCAGCATCCTTTATTGCTTACCACTCTTCTTTCCCTTTGTGCCTCTGGTAGACCTAGTGGGTGCGTCGGAGTCTGAGGCTTTACCCACTACGGGAGGCTACTGGTTTACTAGTAGTTCTCACCCCCATTCTTCTTTTTCTCTTTTTCTTCCCCTTGTTTTGCAGTGTCTTCTGCGGAAGCTGTTTGGCTTTCAGCGGCAGATCGAGGAGAGAGGACGGCTGAGTAGATTGATCTCCTGGCAGGATGAGAGAGTTTAGCTAGACTTTGGGCGTACCCTTTTTACTTAGACTATTGTACTTTTACTTTTGGGTATGGCTTTAGCCAGTTGGTTGTATATTTTTGGTGAGCTGGGAGAGACAGATGTATTATTATACAAATGTACTATATTTTACTTCCTGTTTCAATCTTAGATGTATTAGTTTTTAGTTCAGCTATTTTTATGCTCTTTATTATTATCTCTTATATCTGAGCAGGTTACCGGCGCTTCGTGTACGCGGGAAATTCCGTGTGCACGTCGGATTTGTAGACGGGCTCGGGTTCTGGTTTACACCCAGGGCATGACAGATTTGGTGGTATCAGAACTTAGGGATAAGTCAGTTGGGACTTAGGAAACCCTAGGCTTTTGGCGGACCCTAGGATGATAGGGCGTGAGAGACGTGATATTTTGCAAAAGTCCGTGATTTATTTATTTGACTCTTCCTGTGAGTGAAGAGGGATCGACATATTCTATTTCTATGGGACAATTATGTTGGCTGCAGACAACATAAAGTTACAGAAATAGGGGGATGTCTTTGACTTTCGCTGGATTGGGTCGAGTTTTTGTGGTGTGCTGATTTGCGGTTTTGTCGTGGTGAGCGGTGTCTCCCCGATGCTGGGTTTTGACCCATGTGCACCCTGTCGCAGCAGTGGAGCCTGAGCGGTTAGATTTGGGTCGGATACCCAGATTGAGGTCAGAGAGCTCCGGACCCAGATGGCAGGATTGTTAGAGACATATCAGCGGCGGAGTGGGCAGCTGGTTTAGGTGACACAGTTGTCGGAGCAGCGATGTGACACAGTTGTCGGAGCAGCGAGGTGACACAGTTGTCGGAGCAGCGAGGTGACACAGTTGTCGGAGCAGCAAGCAGCCCCCGTGCCGACGTTTAGTGATGGGGCACCGAGGCAGGGTGGACAGTTGACAGCAGATAAGCTGTGGGACCATCGATCGAGTGAGCCAGCTTTGGCGGATGAATCACCCCGATTCGTGGGATTGAGTATGGAGCCTTTGGAGGCAGGGTCGCGTTCAGTGGTGATGGAGAGATTACTTGAGAGCCTCATTGTGTCAAGAGTTTACGCAGTTGTTGAACTGCACGCTCCAGGTGTAGAGGGACGAGGCGCATAGGATATGTGCGTGTCTGTGAGTGAATTGCGCCAGGTGACCTTTCAGCTCATTCGGTCCCTCTGTTACAGAATTAGGACGCCGCATTGGGTAGGCATTGTGTATGGAGCGTGGCGTTGTAGTTTCTTTGGATTGGGATCTGCCGCTAGAGGCGAGTTCTAGATAGAGGCGCTTGGCGCCGGGTGATGGAGGACAGATCAGCCGGCAGAGGCATTCCCGATTTCTTTCCTCAGGGTAGTGGATTCTGAGACGCTAGAGGTCGGGTGGACCCCGACGACAGCATCAGCATCAGTATCGGCAACAGCGGTGGCATGGATGTGTTATCTGTGGAGGGCCACTTTTGTCGCCCCAGTGTGAGCAGAGACAGAGGTCGTGCTCCCTTGTGGTTAGTCTTGATATTTGCAGGCAGACTGAACGACGACCACCTGCATCGAGCAGATGAGTTTGTGCCGCCCGGTTAGAGGGCACAACGGCAGTGGGTCGGGATGTCGCAGGTATGATTTCTTTATAGTAGTCTGTGTTAGAGCATTTTGCATTCCTGCATGGACTAGAGGCAGACAAGAGGAGGTTTGTTTCTAGAGACAGTTAGAGCACACAGTTTACAGCCGACGGTGTGGTGGCAGATTTTAGTTGCTCCGGGCATTAGGGTTCATATCTCATTTGATACATGAGTATTCCCTTCATTGTTAGTAGTGCTTTTGCTTCATTGCATGGGTTAGTGGTAGGACGATCACCACGTGCACGGGAGGCTTATATTCCCGATCACACTTGGCACGTGGAGGAGAGTTGTTGGTCCTTCCCGGTGCAGTTTGAGTCCTGTATTTTGCCAGCAGACCTGATAGTCTTGACTCAGCTGCGGGACGTTGTTGTGGTACTTTGGTGGACTGGCTGGCTCGATATTTCTTTTCGCGGCGGTTGATTGTGCCATGAGGACGGTTTTCTTGGGGAGCCAGGCCAGGAGGTGTTGCGTACCGGGGTTAACGGAGGGCTTTCTTCGCCTCTGTGGTTTTGACTTTGCGAGCGAGGCGGGTGATTCGCTTTGGTGTGTAGCCTTTTTGGCTAGCATAGTTGAGGGGCCTACGGCGGCGCCGGGACTCGGGGATACCCCCATTGGTTGCGAGTTCCCGGATGTTTTCCTATCAGAGTTGTCTGGCATGCCACCATTTGGAGAGTTGAGGAGACAACTCCAGGATTCGATGGATAGGGGATTTTGTCAGACCTAGTGTGTCGCCTTTGGGGGCGCCGGTGCTATTCGTGATGTGGAAGGATGGTTCACTTCGGCTCTCTGTGTGGATTACCGGGAATTGGATGAAGTGACCATCCAGAACAAGTACCCTTTGCCGAGCATGGAGGATTTGTTTGGCCAGCTGCAAAGGTCTTGTGTCTTCTGGAAGATTTATTTGCAATCTGGTTACCACCAACTGAAGGTAAAGGCTGAGGACATTCCGGAGACGACTTTCAAGTTACGGTACGGGCATTATGAGTTCACAGTCATGCCCTTCGGATTGACTAATACCCCTGCTGCAGTTATGAAATTGATGAATTGAATTTTTCGACCGTACTTGTGTGCGTGTTGATGCAGGAGAGTAGGGTAATGGCTTATGCATCCCGACGGCTTAAGGAGTAGAGATCAGATTCCGAGCAATCAGTCGGGGGACTTTTTAGTGGATACTTCGGGAGTACGGAGGTACAGGGACCGAGCATGTGTGTCAATGGATTTTGAGACCAGAGAGTGGATTAGAGAGAGGCCTGTTATACACCTTATACCCTTCATCCTGGTGGGACTAGATGTATAAGACCTCAAGGCACACTTTTGGTGGAACGACGTAATGAGGAATGTTGGGAGGTGTGTGGCTCAGTGTTTAACTTGCCAGCAGGGGAAGCTGTGCAGCGGGTGCCAGCTGGCAAGTTGCAAAGTCTCCCAATCCCTGGATGGAAATGGGATCTTATCGTTGGACTTTGTGGTTGGATTACCGGGGGCCCTGGGAGGAGCGGATGCTTTTGCCAATGCAGACTACTTCGTCACTCGAGCGGTTGCCCAGTTGTACTTGGATGAGGTGGTGCCGTAACCTGGAGTGCCCGCCTCTATTTTGTATCAGATAAAGACCTAAGGATTGCTTCGCTTCCGGAGGAGTTTATAGTCAGCTTTGGGAGCTTGAGTCGTTGATGATTGGACACCTATCCCCCCTTACTTGTTCGAGGTTCTGGCTTGAGGGATGGCTTTAGTTTTGAGGACGAAACTTTCTTTTAGTGGGGGAGGATGTGAGGACCCGTATCCCCGCGAGAGGATTACTGTTGGATCAGCGACTTCTGGAGGCTTATTCGGTGTGATGGAGGTGCTTGTGTGCAAATCGGACCTCAGGATTGGACCCAGCGTGAAATTTAGATTAAGATTACATATCTAGATGGCTTCGTCAAATTTTAGAAGTAGAATTGGGCAAAACGGACATTGGATTTGGATTCAGCGCGCGAAAACGATGGAAATGGACTATTTACTTGTATTTTTCGGAGCCCGAATACCCAAACACGAATTTTGAGAAAAGATTACTGTTCCAGCGGCCAGGGCAGCGCCGGCGGTGACGGGCAGGCGGCGGAGCGCGGCGGCGGGGGCGCGGGCAGGCGCGGCCAGGCCGGTCCACGGGAATTGGCGTGCACCGGGACCAACGGGTTTTCGGCGTGGAAGCGTGGCGCGCAAGGATTGGCCGGTCAACGCACGCGGGACAGCGCGTGATTCGCGCCGGGCGCGGTGCACGGTGGACCGCGCCAGGCCACGTGTCGCCCACCCATTGGAGGGCGCAGCGACCCGGCTAGCCCGGAGTGGACCGCGGACCGTGCTCCCCACCGTGGACCGCGCTGCCATGTGGCGCGCCGCGACTGGCGGGTGCATGTGCGCGGGGTGCGGGGAGGCCACGTGGCGCGCTGTGGTGGTTTCAGGCGCGCACAGTGTTGGACTGGGCCGGATTCGGGCGCCCAAATCCCGCGCCCGAATCCAGATTGCTTTTCTTTGTGGGCTGGGCTATAAATAGCCCCTTTGGGCGTCTTTTTGAGGGCTTTTCCGAGCCTCTCTTGAGCCCATCTTCGGCAGGGAGCAGGATCTACAAGTCTCCTACACTTCCGAGGATTTTGGAAATTTTTGGAGGCCGCGGCATCGGCATCTTCTGCGACGCAACGCACTTCGACGCTCCTTCGTTTGTGGCTTCTACCGTCGAATTTCAGTCCGCGAGGTCCCCTGGATCACCCCGATGGAGTTTTGAGCAGATTTTTGTGGCAGTGCGTTCATGAGAGGTACGCCTTCGATTTGTGTATTGATCACTTCGCTCTGTTTCGAGTTTTTGGTGGTGTTCCCGAGGTACCTTTTGACCTATTGTGCTGCTGCGATGTTTGGGACATCGGTGGAGTATTGTTGGGATTTCTCGGCCTACGGGCATCGGATCGGGGCGTGTGAGGACTCGATCGGCATCTACGCTTCGAGAGGAACGCGACCATATTTTTATCGAATTTTTCTGAGGTTGCTTCAAAGGTGATAATTCCACTTTTTCTAGACTAGATGCTACAGATTATCGATCGTAGGAAGTTTTGGCTCGCCGCGGTGTTTTATTTGTTTCTTGGCCTACAGGTGTCGAAACAGGACGTGCGAGTACTCGTTTTGCATCTACTCGTCGCGAGGATCACAGCGGTTATTTTTTTGGAATTTTCTGTGGTCATCTCGCAGGTGAAAATTTACCATCTTCTGGACTGGTTGCGCGGACAGCGGCTTTGTGACAATTATGGGATTAATTGTGCACCGTGTTGATTGTTGTTGCAGTTTTCGCGGTGAGCCGGGGTTTTCTTTGTGAGAGGGCGAGTTTGGAGCGGTGCTTCGCGTGCTTCGCGATCGAGGTGGGTGGTTGTTGTATACCCCACTTTTCGACTTGCTCACTAGGTTTATTAGAGAAGTCTCTATATTCGACTTATTGATTGATCACCCTATTGACAGTCATGCTTAAATCAAATAAATGTGAGCCTATCATGTGAGACTAATCTTGTGGACATATCATGTTGAGAATATTATTGGGGAAATATTAATGTAAGAACATGATTGTGGGAATATTATTGTAGGGATACTTGTGCATGCCATGTTAGTACTTAGTTGCTATTGCAAAGAGGAATTATCATGTGGGACATTATGATCTAGCCTATGTGAGAGTATTACTTGATGCTTCCTTTTATTCTACATGAGGACATTTACATGCTTGTATGAACATCTAGATAGGCCATCTTTTATTGCTACACTATCATGTTGGAACTTGACTTAGGAGAAACCATGTTTGCTTCTTTTCTCCTTATTCCTTAGTCAGGTTATTCATGTTGCTCGGGTTCGAGCAGGGGTTTGGGATAGTGTAGTCGAGACTTTGTGTCTGGGACAGGTTGGACTTGATTGTGGGTTGTGGGGTGTTGCGGCAACCGCGGATATTGGGCGGTTGACCGGATGTTGGTTATTGTACCAGATTTTGGACTTATGGGGTATTGCAGCAACCGCGGATATTGGACGGTTGACCGGGTGTCGGTTGTTGGACCTGATTGTGGATTGTGGGATATTGCGGCAACCGCGGATTTTGGGCGGTTGACCGGATGTCGGTTATTGGATTATGGATTGAGGGGTATTTCGGCGACCCCGGATTTTGGATGGTTGGCCGGGTGTTGGTTGTTGTACCGAACCGTGGATTGTGGGGGTATTGCGGCGACCGCGGATATTGGGCGGTTAACCGGATGTTTACTTATGCATCAGATTGGGGATCGGGGTTTCTTTAGTGGAGGGATTTGTTCCCCTAGAGCATGGTAGTGATCCAGTCATGCTTTTATGATACTTGTGACATGGTTACTTTACTCGTGTGGGTAGCTCCCCTCGAGTTCCACTCCGGAGTGTGCGACCGTACCGGATAGGAGTCGGTCTGTTACTTATTTTGGGATGCGACCGTGCCGGTCAGGAGCCGGTCTGTTACTTATTTTGGGATGCGACCGTGCCGGTCAGGAGCCGGTCTGTATCCCGCGGATGGTTTTGAGTTTTTGCTATCACATCGGCGTGGCATCATTTGCCCGATGATGAGGGCGGCAGCAGGTAGTACCGGTTTTTACTGGTGGATAGATTGGGTTTATATGGACAGTTTTGGTTACTGATGCATATATTCGGTTATTCCATTATGGGATTGCGTTAGAGGCATAGTAGTGGTAGTTTTCTTTCTTCGGCATTCTTTATTGCTTACCACTCTTCTTTCCCTTTTTGCCTCTGGTAGACCTAGTGGGTGCGTCGGAGTCTGAGGCTTTACCCACTAGACGATGCTACTGGTTTACTAGTAGTTCTCACCCCCATTCTTCTTTTCCTCTTTTTCTTCCCCTTGTTTTGCAGTGTCTTCTGCGGGAGCTGCTGGGCTTTCAGCGGCAGATCGAGGAGAGAGAACGGCTTAGTAGATAGATCTCCTGGCAGGATGAGAGAGTTTAGCTGGTCTTTGGGCGTACCCTTTTTTACTCAGACTGTTGTACTTTTACTTTTGGATCTGGCTTTAGCCAGCTGGTTGTATATTTTTTGGTGAGCTGGGAGAGACAGATGTATTATTATACAGATGTACTGTATTTTACTTCCAGTTTCAGTCTGAGATATATTAGTTTTTAGTTCAGCTCTGTTTTATGCTCTTTATTATTATCTCTTATATCTGAGCAGGTTACCGGCGCTTCGTGTTCGCGGAAAATTCCGTGTGCACGGCGGATCTGTAGACGGTCCCAGGTTCTGGTTTACACCCGGGGCGTGACAGATTAGGTGGTATCAGAGCTTAGGGATAGGTCAGTTGGGACTTAGGAAACCCTAGGCTTTTGGCGGACCCTAAGATGATAGGGCGTGAGAGACGTGATATTTCGGTGATTTATTTATTTGACTCTTCCTGTGAGTGTAGAGGGATCGACATATTCTATTTCTGTGGGACAATTATGTTGGCTGCAGACAACATAAAGTTACATAAATAGGGGGATGTCTTTGACTTTCACTGGATTGGGTCGAGTTTTTATGGTGTGCTGATTTGCGGTTTAGTCGTGGTGAGCGGTGTCTCCCCGACGCTGGGTTTTGACCCGTGTGCACCCTGTCGCAGCAGTGGAGTCTGAGCGGTTAGATTTGGGCCGGATACCCTTCCTACCGTTATAATGTGAGAGGATAATAGACTGAACCTCAGAAATAGAGTCGTTCCTAGACATTCAGGGAACGACCAAGACAGTGACGTCGGACACGCGGATGACCTACCGCCACCGACGCTACCAGAGGTTCCGGAGACCAGCGGAAGGTCGGCACCACAGGAGCCGACCCTAGCTCAATTGTTCAGGTAAATCACCCAAATGCTGGATAATATCGAGAGGACACAAGAGTCCCTCGAAAGAGACAGCCAGGCGCAAGACGCCCGTTTCGACTCTATTCTGGCCGCGATAGCGGCTCTAAACGAGAATATGGCTCGTTTTGGACAAACGATGGCCCGTGAAGAGCCATATAGTGGAGGATATGTCTCCATAGTACCCCAACAATTGTCGACGCAATCATTTACGATGGTGCCGGCAATGCCAACAGTGCAACCCCAGGGAGTTGCACCGCTGGCGGCTATTTACCAACCGGTGTAGCCACTGGTGGCAACACAGCCGCAGATGACCTAGTACCAAGCGGGGACTTGGCCAATGGGGCAGAACATCGGCCATCAACAAGAGAACTATGGGGGATTCCTCTGCCTCCCCCACAGTCGTTCGTCCAGCCTCAGGCTGGGGGCAGGATTGGCGAGCGGGTCCTTCCACAGGGATCGTTTAACCAACAGGCTGGCCTATACGAACTGCTACCTCCTCCGTTGCAGCCGGTGACTCTGGTACCTCAGGCCGGACTCGCAGAAATCGTTGGGGGCAAAAACGATAGGCAGGTACCTGCACAGGGACCGCCCATGGATCAGGCCGGCCAATACGGGCCGCCACCTCCACCGACTCAACCGACAGCCCCAGCACCTCAAGTAGGGCTCGCCGACATCCACGCCCATATGTACATAAATAAAAACAACTCTCTAATAAAACCTCCACAACAACAACACGAGCAACTCCAACATCGACAACACCTCTATGAACAAAAGAATACTCCACAAACAACTCCAACAATAATCCACCATAATCCACCATGCAGCCTCCAACAAGATCAAGTACAACTTAAAAAATAGCACCACAATACGAGTCTAAGAACAATTCCACTAATACAACTCTTGACATAACACGAATATACACAAGAAACCAACTCCAATATAAAGGACAAGTACAACTCTACCACAAGAAATAACAAGTACACCACTATTACACAACTCCAACCAACTCTCCAACAAATACAATAAAAGTAACTCCAAATACATCTCTAGCAGCAACACCAAAATACACACCCGCTACAACGACTATAAAACAACACTAGTATACATACGACTCTGAATAACATACAACTCCCAAAATAACAACTCTACTACAACATCATGAACAACTCCAAATAAATACAACTCTAGGACTGACATAAATATATAAAGCTGACTCCAGCCAGACTAAATATATACAGTAGTCTGGGTACATAACAAGACTGAAAGATGTAAATAAACTATAGGGCAACCTCTATTGGAACCATCGGGGTGGAGCTCTATCTAGTCCGCGACTCCCTTGCCGCGCTCTGCCTGTATCACTGCTCCTGAAGAGATCACTGGGGAGCAACAACGGGTGTTAGAACTACTAACAAGCAGTTCTCAGTAGGTAAATCATCGAGCCTCCAACCTACCCACCGAGTCTACCGAAAGGGCAAAGTAGGAGATGGTAAGAAGAATAACAGTAATAGCTGGAAAGAAAACTACTCTACTATGCCCAATGCCAACTGAATAATAGCAAGTGTATGTATGAATGTATCACTACCCTCGTGTACCAATAATGTCCTCAACTATATAATATCTAATAGATACATGTATGCAACATGGAAAACAACTACCGAGATATATGATGTCCTCAACTGTATAATCTCAAATAGATACATGTATGCATCATGGAAAACCACTACCGAGCTATATGATGTCCTCAACTGTATGATATCAAATAGATCCATGTATGCATCATGGAAAACAACTACCGAGCTATATGATGTCCTCAATTGTATGATATCAAATAGATATATGTATGCATCATAAAAGAACAACTATCGGGATATAACCCAATCCAATGGTCCCGATAAAGCGCGGACCTGCCTGCGCTCGTATCACAATAGAACCTCTGACCGACTATAACGGTCTACATCTCTCAGACAGACTATAATTATCTATATCTCTCTGACGGACTATAACTGTCATGCCTACTCCGGAGTGGCACTCGAGGAAAAAGCGACCCGCTCGAGTAAATAAGTAACCCATGTCCAGTATCTCTGTCAAGTATCTCTGTCAAGCAGGCAAAAGTTGACACTATACTCAAAGTGGAGACTCTCTCTATCCACAATGCAATACCCGGCCCAACTAATGCATAAAACTAATCGGCCCAACCACCCAAAATCCATGGTTGCCGAAACAAATATCGAGTCGATAATCTAGTGCTATCCATGTAAAGTACTGGATTTGCATTGAGCACCGACTCCACAATTGTGCACAGAAAAATTTGGAAATGCTTGGGACAGGTGTATTTTATGTTTACAGCGGGGTTCGGGAGGTTTCAGAGTGATGCGGAAGCTTCCGGGGCAAAAAGTGAGTCGGCGGCGAGGTTTCTGAAGCTTGCTGGAGGATTGCGGATTTTGGAGCAGCTGGGTTCCGGAACCAAGAGCTGGGTTCCGGAACCAGCCTCTTGGTTCCGGAACCAACACTTGGGTTCCGGAACCCAGAGGGGGGTACCAGTACCTAGCTTGGGGTACCGGTACCCAGCAACAGGAAGCTTCGGTTTTGATGCTGACTTGGATTTTTGGAGAGGGCATTTAGGTCTTTTCACTTCCCTAAGCACTTGCCCTACGCCTTGGTCTATTTATACAGCCAACCCACTATGCTTCTTCTCCACGACAACCTAAGGAAAAGAAAGAAAGAAAAGAGAGAAAGCAAGGATAAGAGAAGGAGAAGAAGAGAAGTGAGGTGCAAGTTGGTTTTTCCTACTGCTTGGAGTTGAGCTGAGCCGCGCCCGCATCGAGCTACATTTGAGGTACGTTGGCAGGTTCTTCAAGTTTGGCTTTTTAGATTCCTTGATGGATTTTTAGTAAGATATTAAGCTTGGTATTGGGTTATTTTCCTTCTCTCTTTTCCTTTATCACCTTGAGGCAGCTTGCTGCGGGTCTTGGATTGTGCACCGTGCGGAGCCGAGGGTGCATGCATGCATGCATGTGCGCATGCTGTGTTTCTGGCTGAGAGGGAGCCGAGGTGCGTAGGAGGTTTGTAGCAGACTCAAGGTTATTGGTTGAGCTTCCGGGGATTTTTTCCGGGGTGCGCGACAGTGTGCACACGCGCGCGGTGCGGTTTTCGGAGTTTCTGCAGAGAGTGGTTTCGGCACGTCCCCGACTTCGGCTTTGCCTACGGAAAGCATTCTAGGTGGGTTGGAATTCTTCCAAATTATATGGAATGCCTCCTAATGCTTTTGTATGCATTTTTATCATGCATAGTGTATTATTTTTACTGTTGGTAAATCTGATAGTTGCCTAGAAAATTCCAGAAAATTCAGTAGAACCCCAGATTATTTTTTGTATACTCCTGGTACTGTATGACACTAGATTGCATAGTCAGAGAGCATTACTTTAGCACTGGGATCGTTTTAAAAATCATGCAATCTGTTTTAAGGAAAAATCAGCGTTTTAAAAGTGGTTTTTAAATTGTGAGATTACCAGTGAGATGACAGGGTCCCAGGGTGCATGTGACCTCGTGCCTGGGGGCCGAGGGGATTTTATTTGACTTGTGGATGTATTTACTAGTGTCTTGGGGGTTGGTGAGGGTATATCAGATTGAGTTGTGGAGGGTTCTCCGATCTAGACATGAGTTGGGATATTGGTATTTGAGTGTTCCAATCTGATTGATCGTGGATTATAGCCTGCAGATGCCGTTTTTATGCCAGATGAGACATGCTTAAACTCGGTGGGGTCGCTCCCCTCGAGTTACGCTCCGGATGCGATGATGATGCGCCTAGTTGATACACTAGAGTTCGCTTTGCGTGATATTGAGATAGTCCGTGTGGGACGCCCTATGTAAGTCCAAGTCCTTTGTGGGCGTAGTGGCAGTAGGTAGGCGCAGGCTTGACTGGACCCGATGTGGCAGTCATTGAGATTGGGTGATATGAGCGGGTGGTTGCATTATATGTTCTTAGATGGTTTTTCCTTTGAGCATTGTACTTGAGGCTTTTAGAGGTAGTTCTGTTTCCAGCTTGCATTTTATCTATCTACCTATCTACCTATTTGCCTCCAGTAGACTTAGTGGGCATACCGTGGACTTTGGTGACGGTACCCACTGAGAACTACCTTCTGCAGTAGTTCTCACACCCGCTGTGGTGACAGGTTTCCCAGAGGCGGCTGTTCCGGGTTCTTCTCGTGCAGAGACAGCAGACCGAGGTAAGGGCGTGGCCGACTAGTTCCTACCCGAGTCTGTTGTGTCAGAGGTAGAGTTGCCCTGTATTTTTGGTTTCCACTTTTGTACTGGACAGTGATGATGTACTTATGTTTAGAGAGCGGATTGTGTATTTCGATTTTGTTATATAGTGATTTCAGCTGTTCAGTTTTTATTTCTTTAGCGTTGTTTCTTTTCAGCTCTGATATTTGTATAGCTATAGATTTTGTTTGCAGGTTAGACGCTTCGTCTGTGCGGGAAATCCCGTGCAGGCGGCGGATCTGTTGGCGAGCCCGGGTCGCAGTTTCGACCGCGGGGCGTGACAGATTAGGGTGGTATCAGAGCCTAGGTGTATAGGTCGTTGAGGACTAAGAGACCCTAGGCTATTGGTTGGACAGTAGGATGACTGTCGTGAGAGACGTGACTTTAGCGAGAGTCCTGATTGAGTCTGTAACTCCCCCAGGGGATTGGGGCGAGTAACCTTGCATGTTTATTCTCTAAAGTGGTTATGTTGGCTGCAGACAATATAATGCTTTAGAATGGATGACATGTTTTAGACTTTCTCTTGATCGGGTCGAGAGATTTCTGTTCTCTGACATTTTGCTTTTGTTGCAGCTGCCTGCGATGCCTCCGAGACGTCGTGCGATGACGAGGGCGCATTCTGCGTCGGATGAGGAGCCCGAGCAGCGGGAGGCCGAGTAGAGTGAGGTTCAGGAGTTACGGGCCCAGGCGGCCCAGATGTCTGAGGCGTTTCAGCGCCAGGAGGCGAATATGGAGCGCATGATGAGGTTGCTTGAGCAGAGGACATCTCCTGCAGCACCACCGGCAGCACCTCCAGTTGCGACATCGTCGACCTCGACTCAGATTGCTCCGTTGACGGTTGCAGAGCAGAGGGAGCTTACTGATCGGTTGTCCTATATCAGCTCGTTTCATCCCCCACGATTTGCAGGGCAGAGTGCAGAGCCTTGGGAGGCTGAAAACTTGATAGCAGCAATGGAGAAGCTGTTTGAGAACCTATTCATTCAGGAGAAACATCAAGTGCACCTGGCCACATACTTTCTGAAGAAGGACGCCGAGACTTGGTGGCATCGTGTTCGTCCAGTGGGACCACCGGGAGTACCGTTATTGACTTGGGCGGAGTTTCGTGCTTTGCTGCTCGGGGTCTATTTTCCCGACAGTGCAAAGCAGAAACTAGAAGGGGATTTACGACGTCTGCAGCAGGGGAGTCGGCCCCTTCGTGAGTACGTTCTTGAGTTTCAGTGGCTCTTGAGCAGTGTGCCCCACGTTGCCCGGGATGAGGCCCAGAGAGTTGAGCTTTTTGAGAGGGGTCTGCATCAGGATATATATCCCCTTGTACATTCGCATAGAGCGCCGACTCTGGATGCGGCGATTGAGCATGCTCAGTCGGTTGACCGAGGATCTGTGGTTATGTCAGAGCGGGAGCTAGCGCCAGGGACCAGTTCTGGAGAGAAGCGTCCAGCGCCGTCAGATTTTGGCCAGTTGAGTAGGCCGAGACCATCGAGACCACCACGATTCCAGTCTCGAGGTCGTGGGTCTCAGGGGAGGCATAGGCCAGGAGGTTTTCAGCCGCCTAGACAGCAGCAGCAGCAGCAGAGGCGCCCAGATAGATGTATTATTTGCGGCGGACCCCACACACCTCAGTAGTGTGATCAGCGGCAGGGCCGGTGTTTCCGCTGCGGGCAGTCGGGGCACATAGCATTGACTTGTCCGGGAGTAGGGTCGCCAGTACCCTCGTCAGCATCGACTCCTCCTCCGCCCTTTCAGACGGGTGGAGCTTCGACGGGTTAAAGCCAGTGGGATAGGGCCACTTCGTCGCGACAGTCAAACAGGCGACCACCTCCGAGCGGGCGAGTGTATGCCGCTCAGGTTGAGGATTCTGGGGCAGCTAGCCATGTGGTAGCAGGTATTATTCTTATCTCCTCTACTCGCACTAGAGCTTTATTTAATACCGGAGCATCGCATTCATTCATCAGTAGGGCATTTGCATCTTTGCATGGGCTAGAGATAGGACCGTTAGCTTGTGCTCGTGAGGTTCAGATACCTGATCACGTGTTGCACGTAGACGAGTGTTGTCGGTCCTGCCCAGTGCAGTTAGGACCCTGGATTTTGCCTATTGATCTGTTGGTCCTTCGTTAGCTCCGGGATTTTGATGTAGTGTTGGGTATGGATTGGTTGATCCAGTTTTATGCTACTATCGATTGTAGAGAGAGGACAGTGACCCTTCGTGAGCCGGATCAGGAGGAGTTTGTTTATAGGGGATGTCAGAGTACTCTGTTTGTAGCGACGATATCTTCTGCCAGAGCACGACAGATGTTGAGTCGTGGTTG
Source organism: Tillandsia leiboldiana (assembly GCA_029204045.2). Classification (NCBI taxonomy): domain Eukaryota; kingdom Viridiplantae; phylum Streptophyta; class Magnoliopsida; order Poales; family Bromeliaceae; genus Tillandsia; species Tillandsia leiboldiana. The sequence continues at coordinate 9,806,581 of CM055060.1, forward strand.
TGTCGCTTTCTTAGCGACTGTTGTAGAGGTGCCTACGGCGATGCCTGGGCTCGAGGACATCTCTATTGTCCGAGAGTATCCGGATGTGTTTCCCCCAGAGTTATCTTCTATGCCGCCGGACCGAGAGATAGAGTTTGTGATTGATGTAATCCCTGGAACTACACCAATCTCCAAGGCACCCTACAGGATGGCCCCTGCGGAATTGAGAGAGCTGAAAGCTCAGTTGCAAGATCTCTTGGATCGAGGGTGTGGTGACCCGGATATCTGCAGGGCTCCTATAGTGTGACCAGCAGCTTCTGGAGGCCTATGTGGCGTGTCGGCGGTGTTTCTGCACCAATTTGGACACAAGTGATGAACTTCAGGTGTTAAATGGATCATGTGGGTAATCGGAGGACCCCGTTGATTGTTTAGAAGTGGTTTCGCGCGAAACGGATATTAATTTTGGACTCAGCGCAAAATTTGAGCTAAAAACACTTACCTGGATGCCTTCGGCAAATTTTGGAATTGGAATTTGGCAAAACGGACAGCGGATTTGGATTCAGAGCGCGAAAACGGTGAAAATGGACTATTTGCTTGTATTTTTCGGAGCCCGGAGGCGAAAACACGGATTTCGAGGCATGGGACACTGTTCCGGCGGCCGGAGGGCAGCGCCGGCGGCGCGGGCAGCGGCGGAGCGCGGCGGCGGGCAGCGGCGCTGGGCGCTCGGTCCACGGGGCAGGCGTGCACCGGGGGAGGGACGCGTGGCGGCCTAGGAGTGGCGGGCGCACAAGCGCGCGGTCCATGGGACGCGCGGCCTGGTGCATGGATCGGCGGGGGGACACGAGGCGGCTTGTGGTTGGAGCGGTGTAGCACGCGCGGTCCACGCGGGGGCGGAGCAGGTGCCGGGGCAGGTGGTCGTACGCGTGGGCAGGTGGCCGTACGCGCGGGGTAGGCGCGCGGCGTGCGCGGGGCAGGCGCGGTCGGCGCCACGTGGCGCAGCGCGGGACGCCGGATCCGCTGTTTGCTATTCGGCGATGACGTGGCGTGCTGTGGGCGTTCCGGGCGGTTGATGGACGGCCCAGATTGGGTGCACTGTGTGTGCCCGAATCACACCGGGCGCCCGAAACTGGGACATGGTGGGAATTAATGGATTTGTTGAGTTTTGGGCTATAAAATCCCCCTTTGGCAGCACATTTTGGCCTTCTTCCCGAGCCCATTCCTCTGTGAGGCTTCAAGCAAAGTTGTTCATCATCTTGTGGAGCATTTCGTGATGGATTCTCAGATTTTTTCGAGGCCTCGATATGCGTGCTTTCTGCGACGCGGCGCACTACGACATTTCTTCGATTTTGGCTTCCACCATCACTTTTCGGTCCGTGAGGCACCCTGGATCACCCCGATGGTATTTTGAGCTGATGTTTGCGGCAGCGCGTTCATGAGAGGTACGCCTTCGATTCTCGTGTTGATCACTTTGTCTCGATTTGAGTTCTTGGCACGGTTTACGAGGCATCTCTGAGCCACTGTTTTGCTGGTGGATTTTTGGACAGCGGAGGCTTGTCGGATTTTTATCTCCACACTCGAGCATCGGATCGAGACGAGCCTTTACACTTTTTGCATCTACTCGTCGCGAGGATTATCATCGTATTTTTCCAGGATTTTTTTGAGGCTTGCCCGAAGGTATACTGTTTCCCCTTTTACTGTGCAGAATATTACAGTTGTGTGGTTGTGAGTTTTTGCGCGCCTGTACTGTGGAATTTGTAACTCGGCCTACGGGGCTCGGAATTGGACGTACAGGTACCCGTTTCGAAGGTCTCGACGTGACGATCGCAGTGATATTTTTATTGGAATTTTCAGGGCACTTTCAGCAGGTGAAATAATGGCATCTTTGGGACTGATTTTCAGCTCGTGTGTATGTGGTTAATTTTTGGGATTAAAGTGTAACTTTGGGCCTTATTGTCGTATCCAGGGGTATTCGCGAGTGTTTTGGAGCACTGATAGGAGCCGAGGTTTGCGCGACATGTACCGTGGATACGGGTTCATCAGTTGTTATTAGCAAATGGCCACGCTCTTCACCGACCTCAGGTTTGCCTTGGTTTAAGCACTTCAGGTGGGTAAGCATAATATTGGTAACTGTATAAGGAAATGATAGGGTTGTTATGGATGTTTGTGTTATGGATAATGTAAGTACACCTGTGGGAATGTCACCCCCCCTATGACTGATAGCATGCAGAACTAATGTTCAACTGATATGAATGAGAGGTAAGCAGGGAATGGCCTAGATTTTGGGGATTGATGCATACCTGATCATGATTCACGTTTGGTGAATTAGAGTCTTATCATATGACAGACGGTTATATTTATCCCACACTAGATGATATAGAGATCATGCATGTTCATGTATTGGCCTACTTATTGAGATTATGTTCATGTATTGGCCTACCTATGTGAGATTGGTATAGCATAGTAGAAATACTTTAGCATGCTGTGTTATTTTATGTTTCACTCTCTTTCATCGTTTCTGAGGATAAAAGCATGCTTGTATGGACATCTAGATAGGCCATCATTTATTGCTACACTATCATATTGGAACTGGACTTATGAGAAACCATGTTTTGCTTCTTTTCTCCTCATTGGTTAGTCATGTGGTTCAGGTTGCTCGGGTTCGAGCGGGGGTTTGGGATAGTGTAGTTGAGACTTTGAGTCTAGGACAGGTTGGTCTTGATTGTGAGTTGTGGGGTATTGCGGCGACCGCGGATATTGGGCGGTTGACCGGATATTTATTTATGTATCAGATTGGGTATCAGAGTTCCTCTAGTGGATGGAGTTTCCACTTATTGTTTACTGTTGTTTCAGTTTGGAGATCGGGTTTCCCTTTAGTGGATGAGTTTTCCCACTTTGATCAGAGGCGTGATCCAGTCCTGCTATATCGTGATACTCGTTACAGTGATACTTGTTACAGTTGTTACTTTACTCGTGTGGGTCGCTCCCCTCGAGTGCCACTCCGGAGTGTGCGACCGGACGGATCGAGGCCGGTCTGTTACTTACTTTAGTGTGCGATCGGACGGATAGAGGCCGATCTATTACTTACTTTGGGATGCGACCGGACGGATCGAGGTCGGCCTGTATCCCGCGATTGGGTTCTTGAGTTCGACAGCAGAGCAGGCAGTGCCAGTGATTACTGGTCCATTGATTGGGTTTATTTCAGACTGATACTTTTATTGTTAAACTCGTGCCTGGGGGCCGAGTGGAGTCTAGTAGCTGTGATTAGACCAGTGCTAGTGTTGTTGGGAGCCGTTTGGGTTGACGGTGATCCCGTGTCGTTGAGAGTACTTCGACCGTTGTGTGAGATGTTGTGGAGCTTTAGTCTATCCGTTCTGAGAGAGAGAGAGAGAGAGCGTGGATTTTGATTATAGCCTGCATGTGCCACTATTCGATAGCGAGTTCGTCCTTATGGACACCCTACGTAATTCCTGCCCGGCAGTGGGAGGTGGTTGTAGGTAGGCGCAGGCTTGACTGGACCCGGTGTGGCAGTCAGCTCGATTGGGTCGATTGAGCACCTCGTGTGCGAGTGTTGCATATCTTTATCAGAGTTTTCCCCTTTCGAGCCTTTAGATAGAGGCATGGTAGCTGTTGAGAGTCTCCAGCCTTATTGTTCAGTTCTTACTACATTAGTTATTTTATTGACTCTAGAGGACTTAGTGGGCAGACCGTCGGCCTGGCGGTGGTACCCACTGAGAACTCCCTTTTGGTGTAGTTCTCACACCCATTGGGGGTTTTCCCCCTCCTCTTTCTTTTCTCTCCTTATTTTTTGCAGAGTCTTAGCAGGTGTTACTGATTCTGCGGTTGCTGTTCGAGGCGGGGGAGTTGCGAGCTAGATCCCTACCCATCTGTGGAGAGTAGCGGTACCCCTTTGGTTGGAGATCCTGAGTATAGTCAGTAGATTATTTACATTTTCGCTGTTGAGAGATCATTGTATGGTGAGGATTTGACTTGTACTGAGAGTCTGTACACTGATGTATTATTTATTCCAGGATTACCTCCCTGTTGAGTTCTGAGTTTTTGTATTTGAGGATTTTGTATGATTATCATTTATGGGAGATGGACATTGTATCATTATTCTAGTTGTACAGATGGTTGGTTTTAGTTTTACAGCACTTTTATTTTATAGCTCTGATATCTGTTTAGTTGTAGCCAGTTCTTGCAGGTAGGACGCTTCGCCTATGCGGGGTTTTACGTAGGCGGCGGATCTGTTGGCGAGTCCGGGTCGCAGTTTCGACTCCGGGGCGTGACAGAGGGTTTGTTCGACCTAGTGTTTCTCCGTGGGGAGCCCCGATTCTGTTTGTGAAGAAGAAAGACGGGTCACTCAGGTTATGTGTGGACTACCGGGAGTTAAATAAAGTGACCGTCAGGAATAAGTATCCCCTTCCTCGGATTGATGATTTGTTTGATCAGCTTCAGGGAGCTACGGTCTTCTCGAAGATAGATCTTCAGTCCGGTTACCACCAGTTGAGAGTGAAGGCCGAGGATGTATCCAAGACGGCGTTTAGGACTCGGTACGGGCATTACGAGTTCACGGTGTTGCCTTTTGGATTGATGAATGCCCCTGCCGCCTTTATGGATCTGATGAACCGGGTGTTCCAGCCGTACTTGGACCGTTTTGTTGTGGTATTCATTGATGACATTTTGGTGTATTCCCGAAGCGACATTGAGCACAAGGAGCACTTGAGGATAGTGCTGCAACTTCTGAGAGAGAATGAGTTGTATGCCAAGCTGAAGAAGCGCGCATTCTGGCTTCGGGAAGTTTCATTCTTAGGCCACGTAGTTTCAGCCGCAAGAGTGGCAGTGGACCCGACGAAGATTGATGCAGTTCGGGATTGGCCTAGACCTACGACGGTGACAGAGATTCGGAGCTTCTTGGGCCTAGCAGGCTACTACCGTCGGTTCGTAGAGGGCTTTGCGAAGCTCTCTACTCCCCTCACCAGATTGACTAGGAAGGGGATGAGATACGTATGGACTGAGCAGTGCCAGCAGAGCTTCGATGAGTTGAAGCTGCGACTGATTTCAGCGCCGATCCTTGCGTTGCCAGTGATGGGAGAGGGATTTATGGTTTACAGTGATGCCTCCCACAGCGGCTTAGGTTGTGTTTTGATGCAGCGTGACAGGGTAATTGCTTATGCGTCGCGGCAATTGAAGGATTATGAAAAGAATTACCCCACCATGATTTGGAACTAGCCGCTGTTGTTTTTGCTTTGAAGCTATGGCGACACTATCTCTACGGCGAGCACTGCGAGATATTTACCGACCACAAAAGTCTGAAGTACTTGTTTACTCAGAAGGAGCTTAATTTGAGGCAACACCGGTGGTTAGAACTGTTAAAGGATTACGATCTGAGCATACAATATCATCCCGGCAAGGCCAACGTGGTCGCGGATGCCTTGAGTAGGCGATCAGGACAGTCCTTGAGCTTATTGATCACTCAGCAAATGCCACTGAGGGAGCAGCTGAGGCGACTGGATATCGAGGTTGTGTCTCCTGGGGATTCTGCAAGACTTATGTCATTGGTCTTGCAGCCCACTCTATTGGACAGGATTAGAGAGAAACAGAGTGTGGACCCCTATCTTGAGAGGATTAGAGACCAGGTCCAGCGTGGTCAGGGTGGGGACTTTTCTGTGGATGCAGCGGGAGTACTTAGGTACAGGGACCGCTATTGTGTGCCCGTGGACTTGGAGATTAGAGAGCTGATCCTGAGGGAAGCTCACTATACACCTTACACCCTCCATCCTGGGGGAACTAAGATGTATAGGGATATGAGGGCACAGTTCTGGTGGCATGGCATGAAAAGAGATATTGGAAGGTTTGTGGCCCACTGTCTAACTTGTCAGCAAGTTAAAGCTGAGCATCAGGTTCCAGCTGGCAAGTTACAGAGCCTTCCAATACCTGAATGGAAATGGGATCGTGTCACTATGGATTTCATTGTTGGATTGCCGATGACTCAGAGTAGAGCTGATGCCATTTGGGTGATTGTGGATCGATTGACCAAATCAGCCCATTTTCTGCCGATGCAGTCGAGTTGGACTCTAGAGAGGTTAGCACAGTTGTATATGGATGAGGTTGTGAGACTACATGGGGTGCCAGCTTCGATTGTGTCTGATAGGGACCCGAGGTTCACTTCGCATTTCTGGAGGAGCTTGTAGACAGCCTTGGGGACCCAGCTTCAGTTTAGCACTGCCTTTCACCCACAGACTGACGGACAGTCCGAGCGGACCATTCAGACTCTAGAGGATATGTTGAGTGCTTGTGTCCTGAGTTTTAGCGGCAGCTGGGATCGACATTTGAGATTAGCAGAGTTTGCCTATAACAATAGCTTCCAGGCGAGCATTCAGATGGCGCCCTACGAAGCATTGTATGGACGGAAATGTCGATCGTCATTATGTTGGAGTGACGTGGGTGAAAGGAAGATCTTGGGGCCTGACTTGCTTTTGGAGGCCGAAGAAAAGGTCAAGGTCATTCGGCGTCATTTGGTGACTGCACAGAGCCGGCAGAGGAGTTATGCCGATAGGAAGCGGCGAGACATAGAGTTCCAGGTTGGAGACCATGTTTTTCTGAAAGTCTCGCCATCTCGAGGGATACGCCGCTTTGGAGTGCGCGGAAAGCTTAGTCCGCGATTTATTGGACCGTTTGAGGTATTGGAGCTCATTGGACCCATTGCCTATCGAGTTGCGCTACCGCCGCGGTTGGCTGGTACTCATGATGTGTTTCATGTATCCGTCCTGAGGAGGTATGTCTTTGATCCCTCGCATGTATTGGACTTCACTTCCTCAGAGTTGGACGAGGAGTTGCGCTTTCAGGAGCGCCCGATGCGAATTCTTACTCGAGAGACGAAAGAATTGCGCAATCGGGTTATACCTTTTGTGAAGGTCTTATGGAGCCATCACGGTGAGAGGGAGGCCACTTGGGAGCCTGAGGATGAGATGAGGATTTCCTGCTCATATCTATTTCAGACACCCTCATGAGATTTAGTTTCAGTCTGGTTTCGGGGACGAAACCCTTTTAAGGAGGGGAGAGTGTAGAGTACTGGATTTGCATTGAGCACCGACTCCGCAATTGTGCACAGAAAAATTTGGAAATGCTTGGGACAGGTGTATTTTATGTTTACAGCGGAGTTCGGGAGGTTTCAGAGTGATGCGGAAGCTTCCAGGGCAAAAAGTGAGTCGGCGGCGAGGTTTCTGAAGCTTGCTGGAGGATTGCGGATTTTGGAGCAGCTGGGTTCCGGAACCAAGAGCTGGGTTCCGGAACCAGCCTCTTGGTTCCGGAACCCAGAGGGGGGTATCGATACCCAGCTTGGGGTACCGGTACCCAGCAAGAGGAAGCTTCGGTTTTGATGCTGACTTGGATTTTTGGAGAGGGCATTTAGGTCTTTTCAATTCCCTGAGCACTTGCCCTACGCCTTGGTCTATTTATACAACCAACCCACTATGCTTCTTCTCCACGACAACCTAAGGAAAAGAAAGAAAGAAAAGAGAGAAAGCAAGGATAAGAGAAGGAGAAGAAGAGAAGTGAGGTGCAAGTTGGTTTTTCCTGCTGCTTGGAGTTGAGCTGAGCCGCGCGCGCATCGAGCTACATTTGAGGTACATTGGCAGGTTCTTCAAGTTTGGCTTTTTAGATTCCTTGATGGATTTTTAGTGAGATATTAAGCTTGGTATTGGGTTTTTTTCCTTCTCTCTTTTCCTTTATCACCTTGAGGCAGCTTGTTGTGGGTCTTGGATTGTGCACTGTGCGAAGCCGAGGGTGCATGCATGCATGCATGTGCGCATGCTGTGTTTCTGGCTGAGAGGGAGCCGAGGTGCGCAGGAGGTTTGTAGCGGACTCGAGGTTATTGGTTGAGCTTCCGGAAAGTTTTTCCGAGGTGCGCGACAGTGTGCGCGTGCGCGCGGTGCGGTTTTCGGAGTTTCTGCAGAGAATGGTTTCGGCACGTCCCCGACTTCGGCTTTGCCTACGGAAAGCATTCTAGGTGGGTTGGAATTCTTCCAAATTATATGGAATGCCTCCTAATGCTTCTGTATGCATTTTGATCATGCCTAGTGTATTATTTTTACTGTTAGTAAATCTGATAGTTGCCTAGAAAATTTCAGAAAATTCAGTAGAACCCCAGATTATTTTTTGTATACTCCTGGTACTATATGACACTAGATTGCATAGTCAGAGAGCATTACTTTAGCACTGGGACCGTTTTAAAAATCATGCAATCTGTTTTAAGGAAAAATCGGCGTTTTAAAAGTGGTTTTTAAATTGTGAGATTACCAGTGAGATGACAGGGTCCCAGGGTGCATGTGACCTCGTGCCTGGGGGCCGAGGGGATTTTATTTGACTTGTGGATGTATTTACTAGTGTCTTGGGGGTTGGTGAGGGTATATCAGATTGAGTTGTGGAGGGTTCTCCGATCTAGACATGAGTTGGGATATTGGTATTTGAGTGTTCCGATCTGATTGATCGTGGATTATAGCTTGCAGATGCCGTTTTTATGCCAGATGAGACACGCTTAAACTCGGTGGGGTCGCTCCCCTCGAGTTACGCTCCGGATGCGATGATGATGCGCCTAGTTGATACACTAGAGTTCGCTTTGCATGATATTGAGATAGTCCGTGTGGGACGCCCTACGTAAGTCCAAGTCCTTTGTGGGCGTAGTGGCAGTAGGTAGGCGCAGGCTTGACTGAACCCGATGTGGCAGTCATTGAGATTGGGTGATAATGAGCGGGTGGTTGCATTATACGTTCTTAGATGGTTTTTCCTTTGAGCATTGTACTTGAGGCTTTTAGCGGTAGTTCTATTTCCAGCTTGCATTTTATCTATCTACCTATCTGTCACGCCCCGAGTTTCAAAACAGCGGTAGAAATTTTTTCTTTTTTTCATCAGAGTACATATTGAAACCCGTGACGTAGACAGACCGCCACATGCACAGGGAACCCTCTGTCCACTGGGATAAAGTTTCCCCTGTACATGCTCGGCTATACAAATACAATACTAAATCAGAGGCGACGTAAACAATAACTGAATGTAACTAGTACATGTCCAACATACAACACATAATCCACATCTCCAAAATATAATACAGACTAAGCACTGAATAAGAAATACAGGAATCTGTAGTCGATAACAGGGTCGACTCTACCGTGACAGCTCACTGGATCGTCCCAATCTCTCAACACCCGACTGACCTGAAAAATAGTCACCCAGGGGGTGTGAAATACATTCTACATGTATCCCAGTGGGCACGACGGGCCGAGAAATAGCAAGTCGTACCTACTGTATACAGTAATAAGCGGATAGCAAAATAGGCTCTAATCACAAGGCTGAATAACTGTATACTGTAGTGATATAATCATGCTGAGTAATAAGCGAAAGGAGATGAATAACTGTATGTTGTACTGTACTAAGCATGCTATGTAATAAGCAATAGGGAAAGCAGGGTACCATGATCATGTGCTAAGCAATAAAGCTAGTATAAAGCTGAGTAAGCTATAACTGGCAATCATGTGAACCTGGTCAATCTCAATAATACTGATCATGCTATAGAACAGAGCAAGGATGATAACATAATATCAAAGTTGTAAACAAAGAGTACGAACAGTCATGTGCCAGTCATGCCAATAAATGCTGGAGTAATCAATGCAAATCATGCATCAATGATAGAAATCAAGTACCCAATCCATGCCACTGTTGGTCACTAGTGCCTCAGGCTAATGCCACCACAGGACACCAGGACCTCAGGCTAAGCTGCCATAGAACAGGACCTCAGGCAATTGCCACTGTTGGTCTCTCAACATGTATCAATACCTCATCAGGCTCACGGGTCTATGTGACGACCACTTTACCGGTAAAGAACGCATTGTGGGGGATCAGACCCACTGCGATCGTGAATGAAAAGCTGGTGCTCTGGCAATCATAATGCTGATGCTCAAACTCGCGGTCCAATGACCGAACCATCGGCTACAAGCCGGGAAAATCCCACTCAGGATGCTGAAAGCTGTAATCTCAACTGATGCAGTATAACTGAAACTGTATAACAGAAGCTATATACTAGAAACTGTATACCGAAACGAAACTCCTATTCTAACATGCAGTATAGAACAGGAATGCTGAATAAACTGAACTGATGACCAATCATGCATGACATATGTCCAGATACATATCTACTGATACTGAAAGCAAAATGCATAAGAAAAGCTCACATGTGGAATCAAGGCTATATCGATATAAGGATTAAGTGTTGGAATGCAAGCAAATAGTAAGAAGCAAGTAAAAACTCAATAGCAACCATAATGCTGAATCTCAATCCACGGTCGGTAGACCGGACAGTCGGCGAGAAGCCGAGGGAATCCCCACTGGGATATCGATACTGACGTAAATCATGCCAAGTACTGAAACTAGTACTCCTATTCTAAACATGCAGTGAAGAATAGAGTATAAGACATATGTCCAGATATATCAATCAATGCTGGAAATAATAAGCATAACGAAAGGCTCATCTGTGGGATCAAGGATATCAACAAAACAGGGGTCCGTCCTACCACGGTACCCGTAGGGCCGAAATGATAAAGCTCGGACCGAAGATAAACCCACCTCAACACAAGCGATCCTGAAATCCGCTGGGAGGCTCACTGGCTAGCGGCTGATTGCTAGTACCTGAATAATAGATACAAGTCAATAATAGACTCTCTGTCATATCCCTCCCACTAACTCACTGTGTGCACAAGCTATACGGAAACTTCGCTGAAGTCCCGGGATTTTTCCGGAATTTTCCGAAAATCCGATTCCCTCTCAACGAAAGCCATTGGATTTCCAAAAAGGGTTTAGAGATCATGGGCGTACAGCCCAAAACAGCCCATGAGGCTACAATTGCAATTAGACCCCTAGGGTTTCCCAAAATTGCATAAAAACCCTCCAAAAACTTATGTTTTTTTTGAAATTACTTCACAACCACACACTTCTAAACTGAACCGAGGGCACCTGTAGGTGGGCCTCGACATGCTGAATGCCGTGCTCACCATTTGCGAGCAGCGCGGAACCCGAGAACATAAATGGGTCCATAAACACTATGCTAGAAGGTTCAAACTTGCTAAACATACACCCAAACTCAACCAAATCCAAATATGGGGTGAGCACCATGCTCAGGGAGTCGAGAGGACTCAGAGGCTCACCCTGGTGCAACCCCATTTGTGGTGACCCGGATCTTTGCAGGGCTTCTACAGTGTCACCAGCAGCTTCTGGAGGCCTATGGGGCATCCCGGCGGTGTTCGTGCGCCAATTTGGACACAAGTATTGAACTTGGGGCTTCAAATGGACCACGTGGGCAACCGGGAGACCCCGTCGGATGTTTAGAAGTGTTTCCGCGCAATTTGGATATCAAATTTGGACTCGGCGCGAAATTCGGATCAAAAATACCTTTCCGGGAGCCTCTGACAAATTATAGGAGTGGAATTTGGCAAAATGGACACCGTTTTTGGAATCAGCGCGCGAAAACGGTCAAGATGGGCTATTTACTTATTTTTTTTTGGAGGTTGCTACAGTAACTTTACTGTTCCGGCGATCGCCGGCGGCGACCGGCGGCGGCGAGCAGCGCCGGCGGGCGGCGGCGCAGCCTCGGGCAGGCGGCACAGCGGCGGCGCGCGGCGCGGGCAGGGCGCGGGCAGGCGCGCGGTCCGCGGCGACGGGCGTGCACCAGGGCGGTGCCACGTGGCGCTTCTTGGTTGGTCAGTCCAGGAGGCGCGGTCCACGGAGTTTCTTGGGTGCACGGTGGACCGACCTGGGGACACGTGGCACTATGTGATTGGTCGGCTCTGTGCACCCGGTCCACGGAACAGTATTTGGTGCCTCGGGCCGCGTGCGCACGTGCGCGCCATGCCGCGCAGACGCCGCGGCACTGTGCGCGTGTTGACTTCCCCGGGGACACGTGGCGGCACGGGGAGCGGCTTCTACCGGTGTTTGCTGTTTTGGGGGACACAACGGGTATTTTTGGAATTGTTGGTTTGGTTTTTCTTCAAGTTGCTTTCCGAGGGGAGTTTCATCTCCATTTTCGGCCACCTCGAGCCACCATCTCCCTGAGCTTCCTTCAGTGAAGATTTTCATCTTCGAGTGCTGGTTCTTGCTGCAAAGTTTCGGAATTTTTGAGTGCTCGTATCCCAAGGTTTTGGATTTTACGGCGCAGAGCGACGTTTCTTTCTTGGTGTTCCTCTTCGTCGCAAGTTCAGTGTGAAGGTTACCCTGGGCTACCCCGACACTGGTTTTTGGTGATTCTTGCGCCAACACACTCCTAACAGGTAGGGCTTCATCTTTCATTTTGATTGCGCATTCGTATTTTGACTCCTTGGCTCGGATCCCGAGGTAACATTGGTCCTCCTTTTTCTGTGAGGGTTTTTGTGACAGCAGCGGATTGGGGAGGCGATATCTTCGCGCACGAGCGTCAGACGAAAACGTGCTTATACAACTTTTTCATCTAAAGATCGCAAGGAACGCGCTCGTATTTTCCTTGGATTTTTCAGAGATTTATTTCGAGGTGAAAATTCCTGTTCTTCTGTGTACAGTGTTACAGTTTTGACGCAGGAAATCGTTTGAGTACACCACCTTGCCGAATTTATATCTTGACCTTCGAAACTCGGATTTGGGCGTGCAGGGTACCGTTTCGAAGATATCGACGCGAGGATCACTGTGATATTTTTATTGGAATTTCTTGGGCATTTTCTGCAGGTGAAAAAGGGACAACTTTGTGACTGAAATTCTGTGTATGTTTTTATGGACAGTTTTGGAATTGAAGTGTAATTGTGGACTTTATGTTGTACCCAGGATGTCTTGAGAACTGCTACTGTATTGTTGGATCTGCGGAGATACTATTTTGGCTGTTTCTGGACTTTTGCAGCTGTACAACCCCGGACAGTTAGCGCGTTCAGGTGGGTGACCTTGCTTTCAAAATCTATGGACTGCGTGCTAATTCTATGTTGGTAGGACCATGCATGTTAGAAATGGGACTTATTGGCATGTGTAAACTATATGTTAGTATTCCTGTTTATCAGTTGTCGAATCTGTGATCTTATTGTGAGTCCTACTGCATGCTAATTAAGTAAATCTTGGAACTTGACCTAGCACCCCTGTCATATGTATCATGTTCAGCCAGACTGTAGAAAACTGCAACTTGGGCTAGGTTTCTTTATTGCTATAGACATTCCCACATCACATATTATACTTATCATTCCTGGACTTAGCTTTTCTCGCCCAGGTCCTGGGCTGGGAGGTCGGGTGGTTGTGGGATGCTTTTGCACTCGTGTCTGGGGACCGAGTGGAGTTGATAGCAGTCTGTAGACCAGCTTTCTTTGGGAGAGTGATAGTGATGGTAGATCTGGCTTCTTCAGAGCTGTCAGAGTGACAGTGAGTCTCAGTGGGGTGGATTCTAGTCAGTGGGTGAGACAGTGATTGTTGGTTATTGCCGATCTTGTTGATCGAGGATTTGGATCATAGCCTGCATGAGCCACATTTGTGCTCGACAGAGATGCGCGGATATTTTTACTCGTGTGGGTCGCTCCCCTCGAGTGCCACTCCGGAGTAGGCGAGATACCGGGTTGTAGTACCGGCGTTGAGATTGAGCGAGATACCGGGTTGTAGTACCGGCGTTGAGATTGAGCGAGATACCGGGTTGTAGTACCGGCGTGAGTTTGAGCTCTCTATCGCGACTTGTCGATGCTTTAGTCCCTCTGGCTGAGCCAGTTTCGGCAGCTACGGACATACCTACACCAGTAGGCAGGCGCAGGTTTGACTGGACCGATGTGGCAGTCAGTTTAGATTGGGTGATATCTGTGGGAGTTAGTTGTGGCATACTGTTCTCCTTGTTCCACTCCTTGAGCATCTAGATAGAGGCATAGTAGCTGTAGACTTTACCCGTCCAGCTTTTCATTACAGCATTCCATTTGTTACTTTATGCCTCTAGTAGACTTGGTGGGCAGACCGTCGGGCTTGTTGGCGGCACCCACTGAGAACTACTGTGGGATGTAGTTCTCACACCCGTCGTGGTGTCTTTTCCCCAGGGACTTCTGCTCCAGTTCCTGCTGTTCCTGTTGCTGATCCAGCTCCATCAGACCGAGGTAAGGGAGTCGCGAGATAGATCCCTTCCCGTCTTCTTCAGCGTGTGTGTTTAGTTGTACCCCTGCTTTATTTTGGAGTGTGTCATGTCGAGAGACTTTTGTAGTGAGGTATCGAGTTGTACCTTTTATTTCCTGCTATCTGGGAGACTTTTGTATTTTGTGGTGAGGATGTTTTGTATTTATACTTGAGAGGTAGTTGTATGTTATGTCTTTTACTTCAGCTTTTATTATTTCAGCTCTGATATCTGCTAGATTAGAGGTTCTCTTGCAGGTTAGTCGCTACGTCTATACGGGGCTTCTCGTATGGGCGGCGTGTGAGGACCCGAATCCCCACACTGTGGTTTACTGCTGGTTTGGAGGCTTCTGGGAGTGCGTGGGTGCGTGCCGGGCCCCAGAATTGAGTTTCTGGTAAAATTGGAGCTTGTTTTCTTTTCCGGTAGTCCATTTTGGGTGTGTGAGGTGTTTGCGCGCTTATCGGAGCCAAGAATGTGATCCGGAACGGAAATTGGATCAAGTCTACTCTTCCGGGAAATTTTGGAAAATTTTAGAAGTGGAATTTGGCCGATCGGACCTCGGATTTGGATTCAGCGCGCGAAAACGAGCGAAATGGACTATTTACTTGAATTTTTCGGAGCCCGGACGCGAAAACACGGAAATCGAGGCATGGGTTACTGTTCCGGCGGCCGGAGAGGCACCGGCGGCGGCGGAACGCGGCGGAGCGCGGCGGCGGGCGGCGGCGCAGGCGCGCGGTCCACCGCAGGGCGCGTGCACCGGGTGCGGGCCACGTGGCGCGCTGCGGTTGGCCGGCGCAGCGGGCGCGGTCCACGGGCCTTGGCGGGGTGCACGGTGGACCGAGGGTTGGCCACGTGGCATCTTGTGAGTGGTCGGTGCACGCGGCGCGGTCCACGGAATTGTTGTGAAGGCGTGGACCGGGTGCATGGGACACGTGTCATGCCCTCATTGGCAGGTGCAGCACGCGCGGTGCACGGGGCGCGGGGTTGGTGCCTCGGGAAGCGTGCGCACGTGCGGCCCACGTCGCGCGGCAGACGCGCACGTCGCGCGGTCGGGGTCAACGGGCGGGACACGTGGCGCCTGCTCATTGGCGGGCGCCACCGCCTTACTGTGCGGGAGGGCGGACACGTGGCGGGCGGTGAGTGGCCCGCTTCGGTGTTCGCTGTTCGGGAGACACGTGGCAGGCTCTGAGGCGGGTCGGACGGATCGTGGATCCCGTCCGACGGCGTGTATTGGGCCGGGCCGCACTGTGCGCGCCCGAAAACTTTGGGCCGGGCCGCACTGTGCGCGCCCGGAAATTTCCGGGCGCCCGAAAGTTTGGGCCCGAGCCCATTTGACTTGTTTTTTTGGGGCTTTTTCCTTGAGGCCTATATATAGGTCGGTTTGGGCCGAGTTTTTCACCTCTTTTTCGGGGGAATCAGCTCGTGAGCCTTATATGAAAAATTTTCCTCTCCCTCTTGCCAATCTTCCGACCAAGTTTCAGAATTTCTGGAAGCGGCGACGACTGTGTTTTCTACCTCGTAGTGCGGAGCGACGTTCTACTGTTGGAGGCCTGTTATCGCCGCATTTCGGTCTAAAAATTCCACAGAGCTACCCCGACAGTCTTTTTCAGCGATTTTTGCGGCGTTGGATTCACGAGAGGTAAATCTTCGACTTTCGTGTTGAGTGTTTTGCCCAGATTTGGGTTTTTGGCACGGTTTTCGAGGCATTACTGAGCCACTGTTTTGCTGTGAGATTCCTGGACAGCACTCACTTCGCGGATTTTTATCTCCTCATCTAGACATCGGAATTCGACGATTCAAGAGCCTATCGACATCTACACTTCGCGAGGATCGCCGTGGTATTTTTATCAGAATTTTTGGAAGATGATTTTCAGGTGAAAATTTTGTGATAAGATGGACTGTTCATGCAGGATTTTGAACTTGGGATTTTTGTGGATTTTAAGTGTAGAATTGGTTTGTGATTGTATCCAGGATGTTGTAAGCACTACTACAGTGTTGTCAGCTTGGAGGATTGTGTGCTTTGGCTGTTCCTGGACTCCCTTATCTGTGTAACCCCAGACAGTTAGCGTGTTCAGGTGGGTGATCCTGCTTTCAATACCTATGGACTGCACTCTAATTCTATGATTATAAGTGCATGCATGATAGTATTTGAGCTAAATAATCTGTGCAAACTGTGTGATAGTTCCCACAGTTGATAATTGCTAAATTTGATGATCTTATTGGAACTCTTGCCACATATGAACCATTTTAATTGAAAGAACTTGACTTAGCACATCTGTTATGCATTGTGTATCATACTCAGACGACTACTGTTAGATTTATGCATTGCTTTAGTTCTCCCACGTCATTTGTTACCTTTGTCATTCTGGACATAGTGGTTTTCCCCTGAGTCATGGGTTGGGAGGTTTAGTAGCTATGATGCATTGTACTCGTGTCTGGGGACCGGGTAGAGTTGGTAGCAGTCTGTAGATTGTGTGACATTGAGATAGTGACATGTTGGATCTGGGATCTTTGGGAGATGGTCATTGTGACAGTGTGGATTCTTAGTTAGCGAGTGAGACAGTGATTGGATCATAGCCTGCAGGAGCCATACTTGAGATCGACAGAGATGCGCGGATACTTTGCTCGGTGGGGTCGCTACCCACGAGTGCCACTCCGGAGTTGGGTTTGATACTTGTCCCTCTGGCTGAGCCAGTTTTGGCAGTCACGGACACCGTCCCTCTGGCTGAGCCAGTTTTGGCAGTCACGGACGCCGTCCCTCTGGCTGAGCCAGTTTTGGCAGTCACGGACGTCCTACGTAAGTCCGGTCCTCCGGGATGTACGGCAGTAGGTAGGCGCAGGCTTGACTGGACCCTATGGGGCAGTCAGTTTGGATTGGGTGATCTGAGTTGAGAGAGTTGGTTGTGGCATCATATTCATTCTGTCTCGCCCTTTGAGCATTTAGATAGAGGCATAGTAGCAGTAGAGTTTACTTTTTCCAGCTTTCCCTACAGCACTGCGTATGTTGCTTTATGCCTCTAGTAGACTTAGTGGGCAGACCGTCGGGCTTGTTGGCGGCACCCACTGAGAACTACTGTGGGAGGTAGTTCTCACACCCGTCGTGGTGTCTTTTCCCCAGGTACTCCAGCTCCAGTTCCTGCGGTACCTGTTGCTGATCCTGCTCCTTCAGACCGAGGTAAGGGAGTCGCGAGATAGATCCCTTCCCCCTTCAGCTTCAGTGTGGCATAGAGGTACCCTTATATTTTGGTTGTGTCATGTTGAGAGATCTTGTAGTGAGGAGTTGAGTTGTACTCTTTTAGTTTCTTTGGAGAGACTTCTGTATTTCTGGTGAGGAATTTATGTATATTTTTTATGAGAGACTGTTTTACTTTCTGTTCATAGTTAGTTTTTTTTTTATTCTACAGCTCTGATATCTGTTAGTATAGATGCTTATTTGCAGGTAGACGCTACGTCTCTACGGGGCTTCCTGTAGGGACGGCGGATCTGTTGGCGAGACCGGGGTACAGTTCCGACCCCGGGGCGTGACACGGCGGATCTGTTGGCAGGCCCGGGTCGCAGTATCGACCTCGGGGCGTGACAGATTAGAGTGGTATCAGAGCCTAGGATGTAGGTCTTGGAGGACTTAGGAACCCTAGGCTTATGTTGGACCCTAGGATGACTCGCGTGAGAGCCGTGATTTTTAGCGAGAGTCCTGATCGGGTTTCTGACTCGCCCGAGCGGATCGGGATGAGTGACTGACATGCCCTTCTTCTGTGGTAACTATGTTGGCTGCAGACAACATAGTACTTCGGGAAGGGGGACATGCCTTTTGACTTTCGCTAGATTGGGTCGAGTGTTGATTTGGGTTCTGATTGTTTGTTTTATCCCTCAGGTGGGGATGCCTCCTCGACGCTCGATGGTGACGCGTTCGCAGCCCTCGTCCTCTGAGCCCGAGCAGGAGGACTCGGAGCGGGGACAACAGGCAGAGGTTCAGGAGCTCCGTGCCCAGATGGCACAGTTGGCTGAGGCGTCTCGGCGCCAGGAGGAGGCAGTGGGTCGGTTAATGCTCTTGATGGAGCAGAGGGCACAGCCGGCTGTAGTACCCCCTGAGAGTTCGCCAGTGCCTTCTTCCCCTGTTTCGGCGCCCCCTTTTGTGCAGCCTGCACCGGCAGTTCCGGTGGAGCCAGTTTCTAGTAGGCCACCGGCTGGGATGACTGGATCGTTGACTTCGGCAGAGCAGCGGGAGGTGGTGGATCTTTTGATGAGGTTCCGCCGGTTTGATCCGCCCCGCTTTTCAGGCATGAGTACCGAGCCGTGGGCGGCCGAGTCTTGGGTTACGGCCATGGAGCGCCATTTCGAGAGCCTTTTTATTGATGAGAGGTTTCGAGTTCTATTGGCTACTCATTTTCTAGAGAGCAACGCCGAGGCATGGTGGCGGCGTGTGCGACCCGCAGGTCCACCTGGGACCCAGCTTATTTCATGGGCAGAGTTTCGCGGTATGCTTCTTGGCGCCTTCTTTCCTGAGAGTGCTCGACAGAGTTTGGAGGAGCAGCTGAGGAATCTCCGCCAGGGAAATAGGCCTGTCCACATGTACATAGCTGATTTTAATCGGCTGTTGGCTTGTATGCCCCACGTAGCCAGGGATGAGACCCACCGGATCTACATGTTTGAGAGAGGGTTACGTCGGGACATCTATCAGTTCGTCCGCTCCCGCAGATTACAGACTTTGGAGGCCTCGATGGAGCAGGCCCTGTATGTGGAGAGTGGAGAGGCAGTTATGGCAGAGGTGATTCCATCCCTCGTAGCGACTTCTGGGGCGAAGCGCCCGGCTTCGGTGGAGGAGGGGCAATCGAGCAGGCAGGGACCCCCGAGACCTCCACGATTTCACCCGCAGGGTCGGGGGTATCAGGGGCGGCAGAGATCAGGTGGATCTCGTCAGTCTCAGCAGCAGCAGCGCCGACCACCCCGACCGCAGCAGTCTTCGCAGCAGCAGCAGACTTCTCGGCAGCCGCGCCCTGATCGTTGTGTTATTTGTGGAGGACCGCACCCACCGACACTGTGCCCGCAGAGACAGGGCCGATGTTTCCGCTGCGGGCAGACTGGTCACTTTGCGAGCGCATGCCCCAGAGCCGGTCATCCAGCTCCTTCCTCAGCTTCAGCACCATCTGTTCCTCATCAGCCAGCTGGACTTTCTGCGGCCTATAGTAGACCGGATTATGCTTCGTCATCTTCGCGGCAGCCAGAGCGACGTCCCCCAGCACCGAGCGGTCGAGTCTATGCCGCTCAGATTGAGGATGCTACTGCAGCAGAGCAGGTCGTCGCAGGTATTATTTTGGTTTCTGCAGTTCGTACTCGTGCTCTTTTCGATACTGGTGCATCACATTCATTTATCAGTAGAGCATTTGCATCCCTACATGGTATAGATGTAGTTTCTTTATCGCATGCATTAGAGGTTCAGTTACCAGATCATGTCTTGCATGTCGAGGAGTATTGTAGGGGTTGCCCTGTGCAGTTGGGATCCTGGATTTTGCCGGTAGACTTGCTTGTCTTGCGGCAGCTCCAGGATTTCGATGTTGTGCTTGGTATGGACTGGTTGTCGAGGTACTATGCTACCATAGATTGCAGGGAGAGGACAGTGACCCTCCGTGAGCCGGGACAGGAGGAGTTTGTTTACCGAGGCTATCAGAGCTCTTTGTTTGCCGTGACGATTTCTTCGGCGAGGGCTAGGCGGATGATGAGTAGAGGCTGCACAACCTTCCTGGCGACGATTGTGGAGGTGACTACGGCGGCACTGGGACTCGAGAATATTCCTGTTGCCTGCGAGTTCCCAGATGTGTTTCCCCCGGAGCTGACGACTATGCCGCCGGAGAGGGAGATAGAGTTTGTGATTGATGTGGCACCAGGAACCACACCAATCTCAAAGGCACCTTATAGGATGGCGCCTGCTGAGTTGAGATAGTTAAAGGCCCAGCTTCAGGATTTGATGGATAGGGGCTCTGTTAGGCCCAGTGTTTGTCACGCCCCGAGTCCGCCAATTTGTACGGTTCGGGCACGCCAACAGACCCGCCAATCGGGTAAGACCTTTTCCTACCCGAAAGGAACGGTAACATCCATAATAACACAACAAGTGTATGCGGAAGCTCAATATCAGAGTACTAAAATCACTACAAATTCAAAACTTTCATTCAACAACAATTAGTTAATGCGGAAATGAAAGCCTACCAGAGTGAACCATAACTTAAATTTATTACACTTTACATTTCTGAGCTTGCAAATAAAATTATTACAATTCTTTTACATCATTTCCTCACCATACAAGGTTCACTCGAGAAATATAAAAATGGGATACCTCTGCTAGACCCTCTAGGTCTCTATGCTGCTGGGCCCTTGCCCCTGTCGCATACCTCGCCGTCTGCCTCTGAACCGTCTCGTCCGCTGCATCCATACCCGCACCTGTGGGGGGGTCACCCAAGGGGTGTGAGAACTCCTGACAGAGTTCCCAGTGGGTTCAACCACCGAGAAAAAGTATCCTACACCACTTGGTCCAATGGAAGCAATAATAATAGTGCTAGGAAACTAAATCCTCAATATCAAAATGCAGCTATGCAATATAACATATCACTACACTATCTGTGTATAACCATCTACCCAGCACTACTCTGTCTAGCCACACTAGGCTGCTAAGCACCAACTCGGCCACTATGCCGCTGAATACAGGGTCCAACTAACCCGGCCACCTTGGCCACTCTATTTTTCTTTACTCTTTAGATTCTGGTGCTTTAGTTCAAGTTAACCCTCGGAAATTCTTATCCAACGGGCCCGAGCTCGGTAGTCTTGCTACCATAAGATAAGATTTCTAAGGTTGCCGATAACACCCGCAAGTGTTACCCCGCCCAACGGGGAACTTGTCATACGGGTCACTGCCCGGGAGAGGGACACTGCCCATGGCTCCGACAAGATCTACGTTTCACCCCCGAAGGTACGCCCATTTTATCTTTTTATGTTTTCTTACTTTTCTTTCTACTTTAGTTCTTAGCCTCTTTGCCTTTGAACACTTGCTTTTCTTTCTTATTCAGGCTTATAGCTCCCTTTTTGCCACTGGCAAATCACTTTCTCTTTTCTTTGAGCATTTAGCTCCTTGCTTTCACTTTTAGCCATTCGAAAGTACCTCGTCCGACGGGTCACTGCCCAGGGAGTCCTGCTCCACTTGACGAGTCTCAAATTCGAAGGCGCCAATTACATTTTCTTTATGCTTTTAGCCACTTTTAGCTTGCTTTTAATCTTTGCCTTTTTACAATAATTTACCTCTTATCCTAGGTCTCGCCATAAGGATAACTAAGAGTCTCCTGGAATCATATCATTTCACTTTCATTTACTTAACTCAAATTGAAGTTAAAGTTATTATCCATTTGCCCAGACACCCTATGACCTTCTAGGGTTATATTTGATCAACTCTTTAAACTGGGGATCTCATCCAACATTTCTGATTCCTCACTGAATCCTAGAGTTAACTAAACTCTGTTTTCCTGCTTCACCATTAACTTAGAGTTACACTGACTCTAATTCCATGTTCCACTGTTATCTTAAAATTACATTTACTCTACTTTTCTGTTTTCCCTTTCATATCTCCACACTTGATCCACCTTTTCCATCCTCCTGATTCCTTACTGAATCCTAGAGTCAACTTGACTCTATTTCCTGTCTGTGAGTTTAAACTCTTCTAGCTCAACTTAGGTTCCCTTTACCTAAGTCCCATGTCATACTTGTCCTAGAGTTCCATGACTCTATGCTGACCTCTAGTTCACCTTAGGTTTCCTTACCTAAGTTCCATGTCATACTCATCCTAGAGTTCGTTGACTCTATGTTGAACACTAGTTCTCCTTAGGTTCTCTTTACCTAAGTTCCATGTCATATACACCCTAGAATTTTCTGACTCTATGTTGATCACTCTATCCAGTGTCCTTAGGTTATCACCTAAGACCATGCCACTCATCCTTCCTAGGATAACTCCTACGTTGATGTCACTCGTCAAACCCCTAAACTAGGTTTTCTCCTAGTCTTACTACTAATAAGTTCTATTCCCTTATATCACATGATTCCTAGGGTTGTACCCTAACATGATCACAGTCATCAAGTAATTACTCATTTCTACGCATGCAATTATTTTCATATCCATCATAAAAATAATATTTATCCTCTAAGTCCTTTTTGCACATGAAAATGAATTATCTCCTTTTGGCAACCGACAATTGCATTTATCATCTGTGTCCATCTACACATACAAATTTATCCCCTATTGTGGATAAATCATAAATATCACTTTTCCTCTAAATTTCTCTACACATGCACATATATCATCTGTTATTGGCAACCAACAGTTGCTCTTTTCATCTGTGTTCCTCTAAACATGCAATCTTATTCATAATTACCTAACGCCTCTAACAGGCTACTATCATGCTTCGAAATCGAAAAGCAAAGGAGCAAGGGGAGAGGTCACCCAATTTCGGCAGAATTCCCCACCTTGTAGTGTACCCAATTGCTTGTAGACACTTGCAATTGGTCTCCGCGCGATTCCACTTGTCTCCTCGAGCTTGCACGCAAAACGATGCACTTCTCTCGAGTCTGCACGCAAAACGGTGCACGTCCACCAAACCTGCACGCAAAACGATGCACGTCACTAAAAACCGCACGCAAAACGGTGCGCGCCACTTCAGTTGGCACGCAAAATGATGCGCGTCATCTCAACCTACACGCAAAACGGCGCACGTACCTCGAATTTGCACGCAAAACGGAGCATGCTTCTCTTAAGGTTGCACGCAAAATGGTGCACGTCTTTTCTGACCCTGCACGAAAAATGATGCATAATATTAAGGTCGGCACGCAAAACGGTGCACGACAACATGATCGGCACGCAAAACTGTGCACGTATCTTAAATTTGCACGCAAAACGATGCACGCTTAACTGTAGAGTTGCACGCAAAACGGTGCACATTTTTCTATCCCTGCACGAAAAACGATGCATAATATTAGGGTCGGCACGCAAAATGGTGCGCGACAACACGACCTGCACACGAAACGATGCACGTACCTCAAATCTGCACGCAAAACGGTGCACGTCTGACTGTAGGCTTGCACGTAAAACGGTGTACATTTTTTTTCTAGTCCTGCACGAAAAACGATATATATTATTAGACTTCGCACGTAAAACGGTGCGCGATAACACAAGTTACACGCGAAACGGAGCACATACCTCGGTTTGGCACGCAAAATGGTGTACTTTTCTTTTTCAACGTTGCACGCAAAACGGTGCACGTTTTTCGAGTTTGCGCCCAAAACTGCGCATTTTTGCCGAATCCGCACGCAAAACGGTGGATTTTTTTACAACTTGCACGTAAAACAAAACGCACCAAAAAAATACTCGCGACAGTCCGTGCAGCAACGGTACAGTAGAACTCGGTCCCTAACACGCAAAACGGCACGGGATCAAATTTAATGTCCAAAAAGGAACCATACAAATTGTGCCCAAAAATACCGAAAAATAACGTTACCTCGTAAAGTCGCGCCGCCCATCGGCTTTTAGAAACGCCTCGCGCGCTCCACGAGATTCACGACGCGCCGGCGAGCCCCACAAAATTTCTCACTTTCTCTCTCTCTCTCTCTCTTTCTCTCGGGCTCGGGTGGAGAAGAAGAAGAGAAAGGAAATGAGGGAGAAGAAGAAGAGAAAGGAAAGGAGGGAGGGTCTGCGCGGAAGAAGGAAGAAGAAGAAAAGAAAAAAGAAAGAGAAAAAGGAAAGAAAGGGAGGGAGGGGAGGTGGCCCAATGGGGGCCCGCCATGTGGCGGCCCCCCCGCTGACACGCGCAGGAGCGCCTGCTGCGCGCCTTGCGCAGCACGCAAGCGCGCCTCGATCCGCGCGTCGCCGCCGCTTAGAAAATCCGTTTTTGTTTCGGTTTCTGTTCATTTTTCGTCCGTTTCTGTCCAAATTTGACAGGCGGCTTCGTTTCAGCTTAATTTATCACAGAAAAATTTAAATTTTCAGTTTGGGTCATTTCTGGGTCCCCAAAAGCCTCGCTGTATCCAGAATTATTAGCGGACCCCGTTCTCGCAATCCGGATATCCGATCAACACGAAATTTTTACTGTGACCTTAAAACATAATTACACAGCTCCCGTAATTTTCTCAGAATTTTTCGACACTGTTGGCGGAGCCCGTTCCCACTATCCGGCCTCCGATTAACGCGAAACTTTTACTGTGGCCTTAAACCATATTTACGGGGCTCCCGTAATTGTCTCAGAATTTTCCGACACTGTGAATTTTCCACTAAATATCTGGGCCCCCTTTCTCAAATAAATTTTTAGATCTCTCCATTTTAACCCGATTTGGGCCCAACTCGCGTCCAAATGTTCTTTACTTTCCTAACTTTCATAACACTAGTATTTCATACCGACTTTATTTACATTTATTTATATACCAAAATTCCGGTTCACTACATTCTACCCCCCTTAAAATAAGTTTCGTCCTCGAAACTTGAGTCACAACTCGACTCCTACTTGATCGAGAGGGAGGAAATCTTGCCCTCACTACTGGGCTCACTGTATATCGTGACCGGCATCAAATTGCCTGCTCGCCGAGACTACACGAGCAACTCATTCATGAATCCCTATCGCAATTTAGGGACAAACACAGACCTGGTGTCTGGCCACTTTCACCAAGTAGGTGAAAGACACAGTTGAGCACTTGCTCACTCCATTGCCACGAATTGCCCCGTCTTTTCTTGCGAAATTTCTACTTTAATTCCGCCATCATCTTTTCACAACGAGGTTGCATCTGCAACCAATTACACTTACTGCACTTTTCCGGTCGCTCCGCTGCCTAATGTGGAGGGCAAAGGCCAATCCACGAGTTCTCTACTATCACACACGCTACAAGCGCTCCATGTCCATGGGTTATCAGCTAACCCGATATCTAGGTCTATTAATAGGTCCGCAGACCACGATCCAATAGGGGCCTATAGCCCAACTAGTCCAACACTGTACAATGACTCTCACTAGCACAAAGATCCAATCGTCATACGGGTAGATCCACACTTAGGATTGCTACCCCAGCACTCCCACTAGGAGCTACAGTACCTCAATCACCACTAGCTCTACGGCCTGGTCATATCACACTCTCAGTGTACTAATCTCAGTGTACTAATAGCCTCAATGCTCACACGTGGCATTCCACGTCCCCGGGTCATCGCTCGGACTACCGTCCCGACCAAATCTCTATCATGCCCCGCCATCAGGTCTCGGGCCGCTGTCTCTCACAGCTGACTGCGCCTGCCCACTGGGCTACAGGCCCACAGTCCACAAACATGGTCCAGGCACGGATCGTCCACAAGCGAACCCGCTAATCGTCGCCACGCGACCACTATCCTCCACTGAGCAAAATCAACTAACAAGTCGTCAATCCACGACCCAAACTTTCTATATCAACTCTGGCCACACTGGGCAAAGGCTAATACACCACCTAATCAGCTTTCTCTGGCTAAACCGTACCTGTGCTCCATGAGCACCTAAACAGTTGGGCGTCCTACGCCCCTACGCTAACTTGCGTAATCCAGAATGTTAAGCAACTTGCTTAAACACGCGCGTAACTCCTGTACACCTCTCCCAACTGGGTTGAGGCACCAAAAATAACTGTCCACCAACTCTGGTGATCAACTCGCAAAGACTACGGTGGCAACCCTTGCCATTACACCGATTCATCAGAACGGCGCCACAAAACTCTCGCTCTTTCGAGAGGCCCACGTATCCTGAAGCCTACTCTAGGCCTGCAACCCTTCTTGCCCTAACCCTTAGGACATTAACTTGGTTCTCGCACATAGCGATCACCAGCGTTCTATAAGTCGGTCTCTCACTGGACCTTTCCAACCACACTTTGCCAGCAAATTAGCTGACACAAGCTTATAACACTCTTTGCTGAAGGTGCGAGGTGCGCCGACAAAAGCTCGGCGGCCACTGCCACCCGCTCTATTGTCGCCCCAATAGGCGGCGACATCGTATACCCACGCGTCATCTATACAGCCTCAGCTAGCTGCGATATCAGCCACTGGAGCCTATTGATCTGCTCCGACTGTCACCTTGACGCCACCTATAGGCGTCGGAATCTACTTCCTGCCGGCGGAAAATTTTCGCCTATCGGCAAGAAGATTGATCTGCTGCTGGACCACACCAATAAGTGCGGCCACCTGCTATCGTAGCTCGTGTACGTCGTTTGTCCCCGAGCCCTCTCGTGACTCGAGTCGAAACAGGTGCGTCTCCCTATGTGGTGTCATCGCTAATATGCACACCACAACGAAACAACTAGCCCAAACGTAGCCATTTGAGCAACGCGCAGTCTACATACCGACGAAAAGGCTCGTCGACCCAATCATGCGAAAGTATAAGAGGGTACTCCTTTTCATCTCCAACATTACGTTGTCGGCCGCCAACGTAATATCCGAAGAATGAAAGCTCGACGCCCTCAATCAGTCCCAACATCCTTTTTGGGAACAACAATAACCAATCAAATACTTTCGCCCAATAATCGTCGCACTCTCTCGAGCTAATTCCCTAGGGTCTCCCTAAGGTTGCTAACCACCTAGGACTATTCCTAGGCTCTGATACCACTCTAATCTGTCACGCCCCGAGTCCGCCAATTTGTACGGTTCGGGCACGCCAACAGACCCGCCAATCGGGTAAGACCTTTCCCTACCCGAAAGGAACGGTAACATCCATAATAACACAACAAGTGTATGCGGAAGCTCAATATCAGAGTACTAAAATCACTACAAATTCAAAACTTTCATTCAACAACAATTAGTTAATGCGGAAATGAAAGCCTACCAGAGTGAACCATAACTTAAATTTATTACACTTTACATTTCTGAGCTTGCAAATAAAATTATTATAATTCTTTTACATCATTTCCTCACCATACAAGGTTCACTCGAGAAATATAAAAATGGGATACCTCTGCTAGACCCTCTAGGTCTCTATGCTGCTGGGCCCTTGCCCCTGTCGCATACCTCGCCGTCTGCCTCTGAACCGTCTCGTCCGCTGCATCCATACCCGCACCTGTGGGGGGGGTCACCCAAGGGGTGTGAGAACTCCTGACAGAGTTCCCAGTGGGTTCAACCAACGAGAAAAAGTATCCTACACCACTTGGTCCAATGGAAGCAATAATAATAGTGCTAGGAAACTAAATCCTCAATATCAAAATGCAGCTATGCAATATAACATATCACTACACTATCTGTATATAACCATCTACCCAGCACTACTCTGTCTAGCCACACTAGGCTGCTAAGCACCAACTCGGCCACTATGCCGCTGAATACAGGGTCCAACTAACCCGGCCACCTTGGCCACTCTATTTTTCTTTATTCTTTAGATTCTGGTGCTTTAGTTCAAGTTAACCCTCGGAAATTCTTATCCAACGGGCCCGAGCTCGGTAGTCTTGCTACCATAAGATAAGATTTCTAAGGTTGCCGATAACACCCGCAAGTGTTACCCCGCCCAACGGGGAACTTGTCATACGGGTCACTGCCCGGGAGAGGGACACTGCCCATGGCTCCGACAAGATCTACGTTTCACCCCCGAAGGTACGCCCATTTTATCTTTTTATATTTTCTTTCTTTTCTTTCTACTTTAGTTCTTAGCCTCTTTGCCTTTGAACACTTGCTTTCCTTTCTTATTCAGGCTTATAGCTCCCTTTTTGCCACTGGCAAATCACTTTCTCTTTTCCTTGAGCATTTAGCTCATTGCTTTCACTTTTAGCCATTCGAAAGTACCTCGTCCGACGGGTCACTTCTCAGGGAGTCCTGCTCCACTTGACGAGTCTCAAATTCGAAGGCGCCAATTACATTTTCTTTATGCTTTTAGCCACTTTTAGCTTGCTTTTAATCTTTGCCTTTTTACAATAATTTACTTCTTATCCTAGGTCTCGCCATAAGGATAACTAAGAGTCTCCTGGACTCATATCATTTCACTTTCATTTACTTAACTCAAATTGAAGTTAAAGTTATTATCCATTTGCCCAGACACCCTATGACCTTCTAGGGTTATATTTGATCAACTCTTTAAACTGGGAATCTCATCCCACATTTCTGATTCCTCACTGAATCCTAGAGTTAACTAAACTCTGTTTTCCTGCTTCACCATTAACTTAGAGTTACACTGACTCTAATTCCATGTTCCACTGTTATCTTAAAATTACATTTACTCTACTTTTCTGTTTTCCCTTTCATATCTCCACACTTGATCCACCTTTTCCATCCTCCTGATTCCTTACTGAATCCTAGAGTCAACTTGACTCTATTTCCTGTCTGTGAGTTTAAACTCTTCTAGCTCAACTTAGGTTCCCTTTACCTAAGTCCCATGTCATACTTGTCCTAGAGTTCCATGACTCTATGCTGACCTCTAGTTCACCTTAGGTTTCCTTACCTAAGTTCCATGTCATACTCATCCTAGAGTTCGTTGACTCTATGTTGAACACTAGTTCTCCTTAGGTTCTCTTTACCTAAGTTCCATGTCATATACACCCTAGAGTTTTCTGACTCTATGTTGATCACTCTATCCAGTGTCCTTAGGTTATCACCTAAGACCATGCCACTCATCCTTCCTAGGATAACTCCTACGTTGATGTCACTCGTCAAACCCCTAAACTAGGTTTTCTCCTAGTCTTACTACCAACAAGTTCTGTTCCCTTATATCACATGATTCCTAGGGTTGTACCCTAACATGATCACAGTCATCAAGTAATTACTCATTTCTACGCATGCAATTTTTTTCATATCCATCATAAAAATAATATTTATCCTCTAAGTCCTTTTTGCACATGAAAATGAATTATCTCCTTTTGGCAACCGACAGTTGCATTTATCATCTGTGTCCATCTACACATACAAATTTATCCCTTATTGTGGATAAATCATAAATATCACTTTTCCTCTAAATTTCTCTACACATGCACATATATCATCTGTTATTGGCAACCAACAGTTGCTCTTTTCATCTGTGTTCCTCTAAACATGCAATCTTATTCATAATTACCTAACGCCTCTAACAGGTTACTATCATGCTTCAAAATCGAAAAGCAAAGGAGCAAGGGGAGAGGTCACCCAATTTCGACAGAATTCCCCACCTTGTAGTGTACCCAATTGCTTGTAGACACTTGCAATTGGTCTCCGCGCGATTCCACTTGTCTCCTCGAGCTTGCATGCAAAACGATGCACTTCTCTCGAGTCTGCACGCAAAATGGTGCACGTCCACCAAACCAGCACGCAAAACGATGCACGTCACTAAAAACCGCACGCAAAATGGTGCGCGCCGCTTCAGTCGGCACGCAAAACGATGCGCGTCATCTCAACCTACACGCAAAACGGCGCACGTACCTCGGATTTGAACGCAAAACGGAGCATGCTTCTCTTAAGGTTGCACGCAAAACGGTGCACGTCTTTTCTGACCCTGCACGAAAAATAATGCATAATATTAAGGTCGGCACGCAAAACGGTGCATGACAACACGATCAGCACGCAAAACGGTGCACGTATCTTAAATTTGCACGCAAAACGATGCACGCTTAACTGTAGAGTTGCACGCAAAACGGTGCACATTTTTCTATCCCTGCACGAAAAACGATGCATAATATTAGGGTCGGCACGCAAAATGGTGCGCGACAACACGACCTGCACACGAAACGATGCACGTACCTCAAATCTGCACGCAAAACGGTGCACGTCTGACTGTAAATGTGACGCCCCACTTCCCAGAGGGTCACCCATCCTAGAACTACTCTAGCTCTAGCACGCTTAACTCTCATGTTCCTCTTGGATCTTGCTACCATCCAAAATGCTATAGCCGGGTTAGAGATTTTAGTCCTATTATATCATTTATATAGAGGACTAATCCAAATTCCGGGGGTGTCACATTCTTCCCCCCTTTAAGCCCTGACGTCCACGTCAGGCTCAAGCACATTCACAAGCACCAGGCGATGTGAGACTCGTCTCGCTAGCCTTAGCCGACCTTGTGAGGAGCTGCACTCCACTTACAACGGTCATTAGTCGGGGAGCCTCGCTCTACCCGCTATATAACCCTGGCTCAGCCGAGACTCATCTCACATTTCCGGCTGGTGAATTAATGGCTCTGATACCAACTGTGACGCCCCACTTCCCAGGGGGTCACCCATCCTAGAACTACTCTAGCTCTAGCACGCTTAACTCTCATGTTCCTCTTGGATCTTGCTACCATCCAAAATGCTATAGCCGGGTTAGAGATTTTAGTCCTATTATATCATTTATATAGAGGACTAATCCAAATTCCGGGGGTGTCACAGTAAACTTGCACGCAAAACGGTGTATATTTTTTTTTCTAGTCCTGCACGAAAAACGATATATATTATTAGACTTCGCACGTAAAACGGTGCGCGATAACACAAGTTACACGCGAAACGGAGCACATACCTCGGTTTGGCATGCAAAACGGTGCACTTTTCTTTTTCAACGTTGCATGCAAAACGGTGCACGTTTTTTGAGTTTGCGCCCAAAACTGCGCATTTTTGCCGAATCCGCACGCAAAACGGTGGATTTTTTTACAACTTGCACGCAAAACGAAACGCACCAAAAAAATACTCGCGACAGTCCGTGCAGCAACGGTACAGTAGAACTCGGTCCCTAACACGTAAAACGGTACGGGGTCAAATTTAATGTCCAAAAAGGAACCATACAAATTGTGCCCAAAAATACCGAAAAATAACGTTACCTCGTAAAGTCGCGCCGCCCATCGGCTTTTAGGAACGCCTCGCGCGTTCCACGAGATTCACGGCGCGCCCGCGAGCCCCACAAAATTCCTCACTTTCTCTCTCTCTCTCTCTCTCTCTCTCTCTCTTTCTCTCGGGCTCAGGTGGAGAAGAAGAAGAGAAAGGAAAGGAGGGAGGGTCTGCGCGGAAGAAGGAAGAAGAAGAAAAGAAAAAAGAAAGAGAAAAATGAAAGAAAGGGAGGGAGGGGAGGTGGCCCAATGGGGGCCTGCCATGTGGCGCCCCCCCCGCTGACACGCGCAGGAGCCCTGCTGCGCGCCTTGCGCAGCACGCAAGCGCGCCTCGATCCGCGCGTCGCCGCCGCTTAAAAAATCCGTTTTTGTTTCGGTTTCTGTTCATTTTTCGTCCGTTTCCATCCAAATTTGACAGGCGGCTTCGTTTCAGCTTAATTTATCACAGAAAAATTTAAATTTTCAGTTTGGGTCATTTCTGGGTCCCCAAAAGCCTCGCTGTATCCAGAATTATTAGTGGACCCCGTTCTCGCAATCCGGATACCCGATCAACACGAAATTTTTACTGTGATCTTAAAACATAATTACACAGCTCCCGTAATTTTCTCAGAATTTTTCGACACTGTTGGCGGAGCCCGTTCCCACTATCCGGCCTCCGATTAACGCGAAACTTTTTCTGTGGCCTTAAAACATATTTACGGGGCTCCGGTAATTTTCTCGGAATTTTCCGACACTGTGAATTTTCCACTAAATATCTGGGCCCCCTTTCTCAAATAAATTTTTAGATCTCTCCATTTTAACCCGATTTGGGCCCAACTCGCGTCCAAATGTTCTTTACTTCCCTAACTTTCATAACACTAGTATTTCATACCGACTTTATGTACACTTATTTATATACCAAAATTCCGGTTCACTACAGTGTTTCTCCGTGGGGAGCGCCAGTATTATTTGTAAAGAAGAAGGATGGGTCACTTCGTTTGTGTGTTGATTACCGAGAGTTGAATAAAGTGACCATCCGGAATAAGTATCCTCTACCGCGGATTGATGATCTATTCGACCAGCTGCAGGGAGCTTCAGTGTTTTCGAAGATTGATCTTCAGTCTGGTTACCACCAGTTGAGGGTGAGGGCCGAGGACATCCCCAAGACGGCTTTTAGATCCCGGTACGGGCATTATGAGTTTACGGTTATGCCATTTGGGTTGACTAATGCCCCTGCTGCATTTATGGATTTGATGAACCGGGTATTTCAGCCGTACTTGGACAGATTTGTGGTTGTCACGCCCCGGTGTCGAAACTGCGACCCGGCTCGCCAACAGATCCGCCGCCCATACGGGAAGCCCCGTATAGACGAAGCGACTAACCTGCAAAAGAGCATCTATACTATGCAGATATCAGAGCTGAAAGTAAAACTGCTAGAAATAAAAACTATACACAACACAAGTCCTCACCAAAAGTACAAGAGTCTCTCGAGCAGTAAAATAAATACAACTCTATACCTCACTACAAAGTTCTCTCAATAGGAACTCTCAAAAGTAATAAGGGTACATCTACTCTCTGGACGACGACTGGTAGGGAACTATCTCGCGACTCCCTTACCTCGATCAGAAGAAGCAGCAACAGGAACAGCAGGAACCGGGGTAGAAGTCCCTGTGGGAAAAAAAAACACCACGACGGGTGTGAGAACTACGTCCCAAGTAGTTCTCAGTGGGTGCCGCCAACAAGCCCGACGGACTGCCCACTAAGTCTACTAGAGGCATAAAGTAACAATATAATACTGAAATGAAAGGGCTGGAAAAGTAACTCTACAGCTACTATGCCTCTATTTAGATGCTCAAGAAAAGGAACAGATGAAACATGATGCATCTACTAACACACACAGTAAACCCACCAAATCTAAACTGACTGCCTCAAAGGGTCCAGTCAAACCTGCGCCCACCTACTGCCGCACATCCTCAACAGGACGGGTCTACCGTAGGGTGTCCGTGACTGCCACTACTGGCCCAGTCAGAGGGACGGCGTCGACAAGTCGCGATAACAAGTAACAGGCCCAACTCCGGAGTGGCTCTCGAGGGGAGCGACCCCACCGAGGAAAGTATCCGCGTATCTCTGTCGAGCTCAAATATGGCTCATGCAGGCTATAGTCCAAACCACGATCAACAAGATCGACCGACAACACCAACTCTCAACCACAAGCTGGAAGTCCCACAGCTGGGGCCACCGTCCACCAGACGGCTCCCACAACAGAACACTAAACTCTCCAGAAAGACCGACACCATAAGGGTTCGGAAACCCGATAGACCGGTGCTAAGAACCCTATCAAACAAGAACAGACTCTAGGCTCCGACTATCGAAGTTCCCGATCCCTTATAGTTCGGGAAAGCAATAATCACAGTACAACTCGCAGAAGACACCAACAGGGCCCGAAAGTCCCAGGAGACCTACACCTACAACCCTATCAAACAAGAACAGGTTTCAGGCTCGGCCCCCGTGGCTTTCGTCCCGACAGAGGAACGGCCCCTAGAACCCAGACCACTCAAATCCTTTCGAGTGGGGAGATTTACAGGAAAAAGGTGACATTTCTTATTGAAAACTAATTTGATCTGGAAGAAATCCATATTTAATGATTTTAGTTCTTTTTAGAAAAACAGTTAGAAAACAAGTGTTTTACCCAAACCCCGAAGGGCTGATGCCTTTGTCCAATC
Source organism: Tillandsia leiboldiana (assembly GCA_029204045.2). Classification (NCBI taxonomy): domain Eukaryota; kingdom Viridiplantae; phylum Streptophyta; class Magnoliopsida; order Poales; family Bromeliaceae; genus Tillandsia; species Tillandsia leiboldiana. The sequence continues at coordinate 9,840,168 of CM055060.1, forward strand.
AAACAAGAACAGACTCCAGCGGCCCTTCGATGTTTGGAAGAAAACATTGGTAGACTAAAATCATGTGTATGTCGAAAAGGGTTCTGGGTCCTAGGTCCGGCTATCACTAGAAAACTACCGCCACTAACACAGTGGCGACAACCCAAACAGGGGAAAACCAGATCTCCCGGGTCCACCGTTTACCCCAAACGGTTCCCGGTACAGACAAGCGAACCACTGCATCAACCAGTCTCCACTCTGCTCCCAAGCACGAGTGCAAATGCAACCCACACTAAAAAGAAGTCCCGACCGCTCGGCCCACTACCCGGGCGAGGATAACACTAAGTCCAGGAATGAAGCATAAAGTGTGGAGGTCTAAACATAAATAACCCTAGCCCAAGTGAGGGTTTTCTACTGGTCTGGTTACACATGCAACATATGATGGGGTGCTAGGTCAGGTTCCAAGATAACGATTATTTAACATGATAGAAGGAAATAAAAGATCACAAGATCAACAGATAATACTAGGAACAACAATTCCTACTTCTAGCATGCTACCCAAGTCCAATCCCTATCATGCATGATTCTATAACGATAGAATTAGAGCACAGTCCATAGATCTTGAAAGCAAGCCACCCACCTGAAAACGCTGATCTGCCCAAGTTCTACAGCTGATAAAACCAAAAACAGCAACTCACAGTCCAGTATGCCCCGTACAGTCCAAAATCCCACCTGGGTACAACATAAGGCTACAGTTATACTTTAAATCCAATAAAATCCAGGTTTTACAAATCTGCTGGACACAGTCCACTTGCTGCGAAATTTTCACCTGTAAAACGAACTCCAAAAATTCTGAGAAAAATACCACAGCGATCCTCGCGTCGATAGCTTCGAAACGGGTACCTGCACGTCCAATTCCGAGCACCGTAGGCCAAGTTATAAATTCCACAGTATCGGTGCGCACAATCCCAAAACCATTCAACTGTAAACTCTTGTACAGATAAAAGGAAAAGTGTATACCTTCGGGAAGGTCTCCAAAAATTCTAAGAAAAATCCACGATGATCCTCGCGTCGAGTAGATGAAAAAAGTCTATAAGCACGTCTTGATCCGAGACTCGTGCGCGAAGATCTCCTCAAGGGAAGGTGCTGCCCTCACCAAAATCTCACAGCAAAAAGGGTCCCAGTGAGCATGAGAAAACTCCTCAAAAAACGCGAAATCTGAAAATGTGCGAAACCCAAAATCGTAGCCTCACCTGTTACGAATCCAGCAGCGAAGAAATCGCTCTAAAAGATCGTCAGAGTAGGTCGGGGGAGCTCGTACACCGAAGAGCGACGGAAGGAGCACCGAAGAAAGAACGTCGCGCCGAGCCAAGAAAAAGAGAATCTCGAAAAGCGTGCCCCCAAAAATCCCCAAACTCTGCAGATGGAAGCTTGACAGAGAGAGGATCAACTTTGGTGAAGAACTCTCCTCGGTTTGACGCTCAGAAATGCCAAAAAGCCGAAGAGGAAGGGAGGTCGGCCTTTAAATAGGCAGCAGAAAAACAAATGGGAAAATTCCCATTTAGTCCCAAGATTCGGGCGCACCCGAACTTTCGGGCGCCCGAATCCGGGCGCAAGGCCCAAACACTGTAGCCGCCCGGAAAAACCTGGGGCGGCCACGTCACCCGCACAGCAAACAGCTGTGCGGGGCGCGCCGGGAGCGGCCACGTGGCCCTCCCGGGGCCCGACGCGTGTCCCGCACAGCAAACAGCTGTGCGGGGCGCGCCGGGAGCGGCCACGTGGCCCTCCCGGGGCCCGACGCGTGTCCCGCACAGCAAACAGCTGTGCGGGGCGCGCGAGCTGCTGCCACGTGGCACCTACCCGGTCAACCCGGGTAGGTGGCGCCCACCAGTGGCAGGGCGACACGTGGCCCTGCCACTGTCGCGGTCACACGTGCGGGCAGGCGCCGCACTGGCCGCCTGCCACGCACGCGCCCCGAGGCGCACGCCCGCGACCCGGTGCACCGCGCCTCGTGAGCCCGCGAATGGCGTGACGACACGTGTCCAGAGCACCCGGTCCACGCACCCAACTCAGGTTCCGTGGACCGCGCCGCGTGCACCGACCAACCGGGGGATGCCACGTGTCCCCCCGCCCCGGTCCATGCACCGCCGCGCAAAAACTGTGGACCGCGCCTCACGAGCCCGCCAATCAGGCGGCGCCACGTGTCCATGCACCGGGTCCGTGCACCCAGCCGCTCCCCACTGTGGACCGAGCGCTGCGGACCGGCCCAATCACAAGCCGCCACGTGGCAGCCGGCGGTCCACGGCCCCTCCCATGCACCGAAATTCAGCGAAAACTTCCGGGGGTCCGTTTTTGGGCATCCGGACTCCAAATCAAACAAGCAAATAGCCGTTTTCAAACGTTTTTCCGCGCTGAATCCAAATCCACCCTCTGTTTGGCCCAAATCAATTTCAAAAATTCGGCAAATGCAGCCGAAGGCCAATCCAGCTGTGGATATCACACAGGGTCCATCTGTGGCATCCCTTTGATGCACTATGGACCAGATACACCAACACTAGGTGTTCTACACCACGGTTCATGGGAGAAGCCACACGGGGATCAGGGACACCACATCCTCCCCTACTAAAAGGAAGTTTCGTCCCCGAAACAAAAACACACCACAACCACAAAACCAAGACAAACAAAACAACCAAGAACGCAACACTAAACTAACCAGAAAGGTACGGCTCCACCAGCAGGAAAGTCATCAACCCCAACTCTCAATTTAGAAAACAGCTGAAATTAGCGAAAAGTCCGAAAACTTTGAAAGATCAGTGCCTTCGCCCCAATCAAACGAGAACAGGTTCGGGCACTGTCTCCATTTCTGGAGCAATCCACCGAAGTTTTCGTCCTGTTCGTAAATTTTAGTTCAAAGGCGAGAAAAGTGAGAGTAGTGTTGGTGCCGTTCCTGCTGCGGCTACCAAAAACAAAAGCTACCGCTAACCGAGACTCCTAAGGACACAACCTCTAGTCCAAAACATCACAACTGCTCCCGACGTGGCGTCAGTCCAAAGCCGCTGAAGCTGATGCTGCTGGAAGGATACGCCGACAATCCGAGAAAACGAACTCCTCCAGTCCAACTCGCAGAAGGATAACTGCTCTCATTCCATCATCAGTCGTAGCACAGCACCGCACCAATCAGTCCAACCTGGGTGCTCAAACCAAGTCCTGGAGCTGTCCTTAAATCGCCACATCAGCCGGCGAAGTCCCAAGTCTCAACTGCACTGATCATACACCGCGAATCTCCTCTATTCGCAGGATACAGGGAAGAATCCAATCGCTAAAACATGTAGCGGAAATTCCTAACCCATACCCATGCAAAGATGCTGATGCAGATACTCAACTAATAATGTAGAAGGATGCAGCGGTAAAGAAATGCTCAACTCAGCTAACTGAAATAAAAATCATACCTGCCGCGGCATGATCCGCTGCCGGGGTGTCCTCCACCAGGGCTGCATAAACCCGTCCACTGGGTGCTGCAGGTCGTCGTCCCGTCTGTCCCGACGTCGTGGCCCACTCTGTCTGCTGGTGTGCCGGAGGGGTTCCCGCTGCATGGATGGGCAAGGGGGGTGCTGTCGCAATCGGCCGCACTGACAAAATGGCCTGGGGGCAAGCTGCGCGGAAATGTCCCAACTCTCCACAGAGGAAACACCGCCCCTGTCTCTGATCACACTGCGACGGTGGATGAGGCCCGCCACAGATGACACACCGCTCCTGCCGCTGCTGCCGATACCGCTGATGCTGCTGCTGGGGCTCACCAGATCTCCAGCGCCTACGAAACCCACGACCCTCAGGATGAGATCGTGGAGGTCTCGGAGGTCCCTGCCCGCTCGTCTGACCCTCATCATCCGGTGCTGGGCGCTTCGCCCCAGGAATCACTACGGGGGCTAGAGCCACCTCTGACATCACTGCCTCTCCAGACTCAACATATAACGCCTGCTCCATCGATGCCTCCAAAGTCTGTAATCTGCAGGAGCGAACAAGCTGATAAATATCCCGGCGCAGCCCCCGCTCGAACATGTAGATCCGGTGAGACTCGTCCCTGGCCACGTGAGGCATACTAGCCAACAGCTGATTGAATTCGGCTATGTATGCATTCACGGGCCGATCTCCCTGGCGGAGATTTCTCAGCTGCTCCTCCAATCTCTGGCGAACACTCTCAGGAAAGAAGGCCCCTAAAAGAAGTCTGCGGAACTCCGCCCAGGGAAGAATCTGCGTCCCAGGCGGACCAGCAGGCCGCACACGCCGCCACCAAGCCTCGGCGTTGCCCTCCAAGTAGTGTGCAGCCAAAAAGACCCGAAATCGATCCTCAACGAACAAACTCTCAAAATGACGTTCCATGGCCGTGATCCAAGACTCTGCCTCCCACGGCTCAGTACTCATACCGGAAAAACGGGGTGGATCAAACCGGCGGAACCTCATCAACAGATCCACCACCGCACTCTGCTCAGCTGAAGTCAAAGGTCCCATCGACCCAGGCGGTGGTATGATAGAAACCGGCTCGACAGGAATAGCCGGCGCTGACGGAACCACAGGGGGCGCCACAGCTGGCGAAGAAGGCACAGGCGAACACACAGGGGGTGCTACCACAGGCTGCGTCCTCTGCTCTAAAAGAAGCATCATCCGACCAAAGGCCTCCTCCTGGCGCCGAGAAGCCTCCTCCTGGCGCTGAGATGTCTCCTCCTGGCGCCGCACCGCCTCAGACAACTGTGCCACCTGGGCACGGAGCTCCAGAACCTCCCTCTGCTGCCCCTGCCCCGAGTCCTCCTGCTCGGGCTCATCGGAGGGAAAAGGCTGAGAACGCGTCTGCACCCTGCGTCGGGGAGGCATCGTGCCTACCTGCAACACACAAGCAACCATCAGGACAGTACCAAACAACACTCGACCCAATCCAGCGAAAGTCTAGGACATGTCATCCATTCCTTAGCATTATGTTGTCTGCAGCCAACATAATCGCTTAGGAGCATAAACATGCCAATCACTCATCCCACCCCTTGGGAGAGTATAAAACTCAATCAGGACTCTCGCTAACAGTCACGACTCTCACGTAGTCATCCTAATGTCCAACCACAAGCCTAGGGTTTCTAAGTCCACAATGACCTACAACCTAGGCTCTGATACCACCTAATCTGTCACGCCCCGGTGTCGAAACTGCGACCCGGCTCGCCAACAGATCCGCCGCCCATACGGGAAGCCCCGTATAGACGAAGCGACTAACCTGCAAAAGAGCATCTATACTATGCAGATATCAGAGCTGAAAGTAAAACTGCTAGAAATAAAAACTATACACAACACAAGCCCTCACCAAAAGTACAAGAGTCTCTCGAGCAGTAAAATAAATACAACTCTATACCTCACTACAAAGTTCTCTCAACAGGAACTCTCAAAAGTAATAAGGGTACATCTACTCTCTGGACGACGACTGGTAGGGAACTATCTCGCGACTCCCTTACCTCGATCAGAAGAAGCAGCAACAGGAACAGCAGGAACCGGGGTAGAAGTCCCTGTGGGAAAAAAAAACACCACGACGGGTGTGAGAACTACGTCCCAAGTAGTTCTCAGTGGGTGCCGCCAACAAGCCCGACGGACTGCCCACTAAGTCTACTAGAGGCATAAAGTAACAATATAATACTGAAATGAAAGGGCTGGAAAAGTAACTCTACAGCTACTATGCCTCTATCTAGATGCTCAAGAAAAGGAACAGATGAAACATGATGCATCTACTAACACACACAGTAAACCCACCAAATCTAAACTGACTGCCTCAAAGGGTCCAGTCAAACCTGCGCCCACCTACTGCCGCACATCCTCAACAGGACGGGTCTACCGTAGGGTGTCCGTGACTGCCACTACTGGCCCAGTCAGAGGGACGGCGTCGACAAGTCGCGATAACAAGTAACAGGCCCAACTCCGGAGTGGCTCTCGAGGGGAGCGACCCCACCGAGGAAAGTATCCGCGTATCTCTGTCGAGCTCAAATATGGCTCATGCAGGCTATAGTCCAAACCACGATCAACAAGATCGACCGACAACACCAACTCTCAACCACAAGCTGGAAGTCCCACAGCTGGGGCCACCGTCCACCAGACGGCTCCCACAACAGAACACTAAACTCTCCAGAAAGACCGACACCATAAGGGTTCGGAAACCCGATAGACCGGTGCTAAGAACCCTATCAAACAAGAACAGACTCTAGGCTCCGACTATCGAAGTTCCCGATCCCTTATAGTTCGGGAAAGCAATAATCATAGTACAACTCGCAGAAGACACCAACAGGGCCCGAAAGTCCCGGGAGACCTACACCTACAACCCTATCAAACAAGAACAGGTTTCAGGCTCGGCCCCCGTGGCTTTCGTCCCGACAGAGGAACGGCCCCTAGAACCCAGACCACTCAAATCCTTTCGAGTGGGGAGATTTACAGGAAAAAGGTGACATTTCTTATTGAAAACTAATTTGATCTGGAAGAAATCCATATTTAATGATTTTAGTTCTTTTTAGAAAAACAGTTAGAAAACAAGTGTTTTACCCAAACCCCGAAGGGCTGATGCCTCTGTCCAATCAAACAAGAACAGACTCCAGCGGCCCTTCGATGTTTGGAAGAAAACATTGGTAGACTAAAATCATGTGTATGTCGAAAAGGGTTCTAGGTCCTAGGTCCGGCTATCACTAGAAAACTACCGCCACTAACACAGTGGCGACAACCCAAACAGGGGAAAACCAGATCTCCCGGGTCCACCGTTTACCCCAAACGGTTCCCGGTACAGACAAGCGAACCACTGCATCAACCAGTCTCCACTCTGCTCCCAAGCACGAGTGCAAATGCAACCCACACTAAAAAGAAGTCCCGACCGCTCGGCCCACTACCCGGGCGAGGATAACACTAAGTCCAGGAATGAAGCATAAAGTGTGGAGGTCTAAACATAAATAACCCTAGCCCAAGTGAGGGTTTTCTACTGGTCTGGTTACACATGCAACATATGACGGGGTGCTAGGTCAGGTTCCAAGATAACGATTATTTAACATGATAGAAGGAAATAAAAGATCACAAGATCAACAGATAATACTAGGAACAACAATTCCTACTTCTAGCATGCTACCCAAGTCCAATCCCTATCATGCATGATTCTATAACGATAGAATTAGAGCACAGTCCATAGATCTTGAAAGCAAGCCACCCACCTGAAAACGCTGATCTGCCCAAGTTCTACAGCTGATAAAACCAAAAACAGCAACTCACAGTCCAGTATGCCCCGTACAGTCCAAAATCCCACCTGGGTACAACATAAGGCTACAGTTATACTTTAAATCCAATAAAATCCAGGTTTTACAAATCTGCTGGAAATAGTCCACTTGCTGCGAAATTTTCACCTGTAAAACGAACTCCAAAAATTCTGAGAAAAATACCACAGCGATCCTCGCGTCGATAGCTTCGAAACGGGTACCTGCACGTCCAATTCCGAGCACCGTAGGCCAAGTTATAAATTCCACAGTATCGGTGCTCACAATCCCAAAACCATTCAACTGTAAACTCTTGTACAGATAAAAGGAAAAGTGTATACCTTCGGGAAGGTCTCCAAAAATTCCAAGAAAAATCCACGATGATCCTCGCGTCGAGTAGATGAAAAAAGTCTATAAGCACGTCTTGATCCGATACTCGTGCGCGAAGATCTCCTCAAGGGAAGGTGCTGCCCTCACCAAAATCTCACAGCAAAAAGGGTCCCAGTGAGCATGAGAAAACTCCTCGAAAAACGCGAAATCTGAAAATGTGCGAGAAACCCAAAATCGTAGCCTCACCTGTTACGAATCCAGCAGTGAAGAAATCGCTCGAAAAGATCGTCAGAGTAGGTCGGGGGAGCTCGTACACCGAAGAGCGACGGAAGGAGCACCGAAGAAAGAACGTCGCGCCGAGCCAAGAAAAAGAGAATCTCGAAAAGCGTGCCCCCAAAAATCCCCAAACTCTGCAGATGGAAGCTTGACAGAGAGAGGATCAACTTTGGTGAAGAACTCTCCTCGGTTTGACGCTCAGAAATGCCAAAAAGCCGAAGAGGAAGGGAGCTCGGCCTTTAAATAGGCAGCAGAAAAACAAATGGGGAAATTCCCATTTAGTCCCAAGATTCGGGCGCACCCGAACTTTCGGGCGCCCGAATCCGGGCGCAAGGCCCAAACACTGTAGCCGCCCGGAAAAACCTGGGGCGGCCACGTCACCCGCACAGCAAACAGCTGTGCGGGGCGCGCCGGGAGCGGCCACGTGGCCCTCCCAGGGCCCGACGCGTGTCCCGCACAGCAAACAGCTGTGCGGGGCGCGCGAGCTGCTGCCACGTGGCACCTACCCGGTCAACCCGGGTAGGTGGCGCCCGCTAGTGGCAGTGCGACACGTGGCCCTGCCACTGTCGCGGTCACACGTGCGGGCAGGCGCCGCACTGGCCGCCTGCCACGCACGCGCCCCGAGGCGCACGCCCGCGACCCGGTGCACCGCGCCTCGTGAGCCCGCGAATGGCGTGACGACACGTGTCCAGAGCACCCGGTCCACGCACCCAACTCAGGTTCCGTGGACCGCGCCGCGTGCACCGACCAACCGGGGGATGCCACGTGTCCCCCCGCCCCGGTCCATGCATCGCCGCGCAAAAACTGTGGACCGCGCCTCACGAGCCCGCCAATCAGGCGGCGCCACGTGTCCATGCACCAGGTCCGTGCACCCAGCCGCTCCCCACTGTGGACCGAGCGCTGCGGACCGGCCCAATCACAAGCCGCCACGTGGCAGCCGGCGGTCCATGGCCCCTCCCATGCACCGAAATTCAGCGAAAACTTCCGGGGGTCCGTTTTTGGGCATCCGGACTCCAAATCAAACAAGCAAATAGTCGTTTTCAAGCGTTTTTCCGCGCTGAATCCAAATCCACCCTCTGTTTGGCCCAAATCAATTTCAAAAATTCGGCAAATGCAGCCGAAGGCCAATCCAGCTGTGGATATCACACAGGGTCCATCTGTGGCATCCCTTTGATGCACTATGGACCAGATACACCAACACTAGGTGTTCTACACCACGGTTCATGGGAGAAGCCACACGGGGATCAGGGACACCACAGTGGTTGTATTCATTGATGACATCTTGATCTACTCTCGGAGCTATGTAGAGCACGAGGAGCACTTGAGGATAGTGCTGCAGCTTCTACGTGAGAGGAAGCTGTATGCCAAGCTAAAAAAGTGCGAGTTCTGGCTTCGGGAGGTTGCATTCTTGGGCCACATCGTATCAGCCGCTGGAGTGGCAGTCGACCCGACGAAGATCGATACAGTTCGGGATTGGCCGAGACCGACGACGGTTACCGAGGTACGGAGTTTTCTGGGTTTAGCAGGCTACTACCGTCGGTTCGTAGAGGGCTTTGCGAAGCTCTCTACTCCCCTGACCAGTTTGACTAGGAAGGGGACGAGGTTTATTTGGACTGAGCAGTGTCAGCAGAGTTTCGAGGAGCTGAAGAGGAGATTGATCTCAGCACCAGTTCTTGCAGTGCCAGTGATAGGTGATGGCTTCGTGATTTACAGTGACGCCTCGCACAGCGGTTTAGGTTGTGTCTTGATGCAGCATGGTAGGGTAATTGCTTATGCTTCACGGCAATTAAAGGATTATGAAAAGAATTACCCTACTCATGATTTGGAGTTGGCAGCTGTGGTATTTGCATTGAAGCTGTGGTGGCATTACCTCTACGGTGAGCATTGTGAGATCTATACGGATCATAAGAGCTTAAAGTATCTGTTTACTCAAAAGGAGCTGAACCTGAGGCAACGCCGGTGGTTGGAGTTACTAAAGGATTACGATTTGAGTATCCTTTATCATCCCGGCAAGGCCAATGTAGTAGCAGATGCTTTGAGTCGGAGGTCAGTGCAGAGCTTAAGCATGTTGATTACACAGCAGGCACCGCTGATTGAGCAGATGAGGCGACTCCAGATTGAGGTGGTATCCCCTGGGGTCACTGCTAGACTTATGTCTATGGTCTTGCAGCCCACCCTGTTGGACAGGATCAGGGAGACACAGAGTGAGGACCCCCATTTGGAGAGGTTCAGATCACAGATTCAGGCTGATCAGCTAGGGGATTTTGCAGTGGATAGCTCGGGAGTACTGCGGTACAGGGACCGAGTGTGTGTGCCTTCGGATCCTGAGATCAGAGACCAGATTTTGCGGGAGGCCCATTATACACCTTATACCATTCATCCTGGTGGTACTAAGATGTATAAGGACCTCAAGGCACATTTTTGGTGGCCCGGAATGAAGCGGGACATTGGGAGATTTGTGGCTCATTGTTTGACTTGCCAGCAAGTGAAAGCTGAGCACCGGGTTCCTGCTGGCAAGTTACAGAGTCTTCCAATTCCCGAGTGGAAGTGGGACCACATCACTATGGATTTTGTTACAGGATTGCCCCGAGCGCAGAGTGGAGCCGACGCGGTTTGGGTGATTGTGGATAGACTCACCAAGTCTGCACATTTCTTGCCTGTACAGATGACTTGGTCTTTGGAGCGTCTGGCACAGTTATATTTGGACGAGGTAGTGAGGCTGCACGGGGTACCAGCGTCTATTGTTTCAGATCGGGACCCGAGGTTTGTGTCATGGTTTTGGGGGAGCTTACAGTCAGCTTTGGGGACTCAGCTCAGATTCAGCACTGCTTTCCACCCACAGACTGATGGCCAGTCCGAGCGCACCATTCAGACCTTAGAGGATATGTTGAGGGCGTGCGTTATGGATTTTGGAGGAGGGTGGTACCGACACTTACCATTGGTTGAGTTTGCGTACAACAACAGCTATCAGGCGAGCATTCAGATGGCTCCGTTTGAGGCGTTGTACGGACGCAAGTGTCGGTCGCCCCTGTATTGGAGTGACGTGGGTGAGAGGAGGACTTTGGGGCCAGATTTACTGTTAGAGGCTGAGGAGAAAGTCAGAGTTGTTCGCCGACACCTTGAGACAGCCCAGAGCCGTCAGAGGAGCTACGCAGATACTCGGCGGTGAGACCTAGAGTTTCAGATTGGTGATCATGTCTTCTTGAAGGTCTCGCCTTCGAAAGGGGTCCGGAGATTTGGAGTGCGTGGGAAGCTCAGTCCCCGCTTTATTGGACCCTTCGAGGTACTTGACAGAGTTGGCCCTGTGGCTTACAGAGTTGCTCTTCCTCCACGCCTGGCCGGAGTTCACGATGTTTTCCACGTCTCAGCTCTGAGGAGATATGTGTTTGATCCATCGCACGTGATTGACTTCACTTCTCTGGAGATCGGCGAGGACTTTGTCTACGAGGAGCGGCCGTTGCGGATTCTTGCTCGTGAGGTGAGGGAATTGCGCAACCGGGCCATTCCCTATGTGAAGGTCTTGTGGAGCAATCACGAGGAGCGAGAGGCTACTTGGGAGCTGGAGACGGAGATGAGAGATGCCTACCCTTTTCTGTTCGAGACTTCTGGTTGAGGTACGCCTGTCCTGCATTATTTTTGTTTCGAGGACGAAACTTCCTTTTAGTGGGGGAGGATGTGGTGACCCGGATCTTTGCAGGGCTTCTACAGTGTCACCAGCAGCTTCTGGAGGCCTATGGGGCATCCCGGCGGTGTTCGTGCGCCAATTTGGACACAAGTATTGAACTTGGGGCTTCAAATGGACCACGTGGGCAACCGGGAGACCCCGTCGGATGTTTAGAAGTGTTTCCGCGCAATATGGATATCAAATTTGGACTCGGCGAGAAATTCGGATCAAAAATACCTTTCCGGGAGCCTCTGACAAATTATAGGAGTGGAATTTGGCAAAATGGACACCGTTTTTGGAATCAGCGCGCGAAAACGGTCAAGATGGGCTATTTACTTGTTTTTTTTTTGGCAAAATGGACACCGTTTTTGGAATCAGCGCGCGAAAACGGTCAAGATGGGCTATTTACTTGTTTTTTTTTTGGAGGTTGCTACAGTAACTTTACTGTTCCGGCGATCACCGGCGGCGGCGGGCAGCGCCGGCGGGCGGCGGCGCAGCCTCGGGCAGGCGGCACAGCGGCGGCGCGCGGCGCGGGCAGGCGCGCTGTCCGCGGCGGCGGGCGTGCACCAGGGCGGTGCCACGTGGCGCTTCTTGGTTGGTCAGTCCAGGAGGCACGGTCCACAGAGTTTCTTGGGTGCACGGTGGACCGACCTGGGGACACGTGGCACTATGTGATTGGTCGGCTCTGTGCACCCGGTCCACGGAACAGTATTTGGTGCCTCGGGCCGCGTGCGCGCGTGCGCGCCATGCCGCGCTGACGCCGCGGCACTGTGCGCGTGTTGACTTCCCCGGGGACACGTGGCGGCACGGGAAGCGGCTTCTACCGGTGTTTGCTGTTTTGGGGGACACAACGGGTATTTTTGGAATTGTTGGTTTGGTTTTTCTTCAAGTTGCTTTCCGAGGGGAGTTTCATCTCCATTTTCGGCCACCTCGAGCCACCATCTCCCCAAGCTCCCTTCAGTGAAGATTTTCATCTTCGAGTGCTGGTTCTTGCTGCAAAGTTTCTGAATTTTTGAGTGCTCGTATCCCAAGGTTTTGGATTTTACGGCGCAGAGCGACATTTCTTTCTTGGTGTTCCTCTTCGTCGCAAGTTCAGTGTGAAGGTTACCCTGGGCTACCCCGACACTGGTTTTTGTTGATTCTTGCACCGACACACTCCTAACAGGTAGGGCTTCATCTTTCATTTTGATCGCGCTTCGTATTTTGACTCCTTGGCTCGGATCCCGAGGTAACATTGGTCCCCCTTTTTCTGTGAGGGTTTTTGTGACAGCAGCGGATTGGGGAGGTGATATCTTCGCGCACGAGCGTCAGACGAAAACGTGCTTATACAACTTTTTCATCTACAGATCGCAAGGAACGCGCTCGTATTTTCCTTGGATTTTTCAGAGATTTATTTCGAGGTGAAAATTCTTGTTCTTCTGTGTACAGTGTTACAGTTTTGACGCAGGAAATCGTTTGAGTACACCACCTTGCCGAATTTATATCTTGACCTTCGAAACTCGGATTTGGGCGTGCAGGGTACCGTTTCGAAGATATCGACGCGAGGATCACTGTAATATTTTTATTGGAATTTCCTGGGCATTTTCTGCAGGTGAAAAAGGGACAACTTTGTGACTGAAATTCTGTGTATGTTTTTATGGACAGTTTTGGAATTGAAGTGTAATTGTGGACTTTATGTTGTACCCAGGATGTCTTGAGCACTGCTACTGTATTGTTGGATCTGCGGAGATACTATTTTGGCTGTTTCTGGACTTTCGCAGCTGTACGACCCCGGACAGTTAGTGCGTTCAGGTGGGAGACCTTGCTTTCAAAATCTATGGACTGCGCGCTAATTCTATGTTGGTAGGACCATGCATGTTAGAAATGGGACTTATTGGCATGTGTAAACTGTATGTTAGTATTCCTGTTTATCAGTTGTCGAATCTGTGATCTTATTGCGAGTCCTACTGCATGCTAATTAAGTAAATCTTGGAACTTGACCTAGCACCCCTGTCATATGTATCATGTTCAGCCAGACTGTAGAAAACTGCAACTTGGGCTAGGTTTCTTTATTGCTATAGACATTCCCACATCACATATTATACTTATCATTCCTGGACTTAGCTTTTCTCGCCCAGGTCCTGGGCTGGGAGGTCGGGTGGTTGTGGGATGCTTTTGCACTCGTGTCTGGGGACCGAGTGGAGTTGATAGCAGTCTGTAGACCAGCTTTCTTTGGGAGAGTGATAGTGATGGTAGATCTGGGTTCTTCAGAGCTGTCAGAGTGACAGTGAGTCTCAGTGGGGTGGATTCTAGTCAGTGGGTGAGACAGTGATTGTTGGTTATTGCCGATCTTGTTGATCGAGGATTTGGATCATAGCCTGCATGAGCCACATTTGTGCTCGACAGAGATGCGCGGATATTTTTACTCGTGTGGGTCGCTCCCTTCGAGTGCCACTCCGGAGTAGGCGAGATACCGGGTTGTAGTACCGGCGTTGAGATTGAGCGAGATACCGCGTTGTAGTACCGGCGTTGAGATTGAGCGAGATACCGGGTTGTAGTACCGGCGTGAGTTTGAGCTCTCTATCGCGACTTGTCGATGCTTTAGTCCCTCTGGCTGAGCCAGTTTCGGCAGCTACGGACATACCTACACCAGTAGGCAGGCGCAGGTTTGACTGGACCGATGTGGCAGTCAGTTTAGATTGGGTGATATCTGTGGGAGTTAGTTGTGGCATACTGTTCTCCTTGTTCCACTCCTTGAGCATCTAGATAGAGGCATAGTAGCTGTAGACTTTACCCGTCCAGCTTTTCATTACAGCATTCCATTTGTTACTTTATGCCTCTAGTAGACTTGGTGGGCAGACCGTCGGGCTTGTTGGCGGCACCCACTGAGAACTACTGTGGGATGTAGTTCTCACACCCGTCGTGGTGTCTTTTCCCCAGGGACTTCTGCTCCAGTTCCTGCTGTTCCTGTTGCTGATCCAGCTCCATCAGACCGAGGTAAGGGAGTCGCGAGATAGATCCCTTCCCGTCTTCTTCAGCGTGTGTGTTTAGTTGTACCCCTGCTTTATTTTGGAGTGTGTCATGTCGAGAGACTTTTGTAGTGAGGTATCGAGTTGTACCTTTTATTTCTTGCTATCTGGGAGACTTTTGTATTTTGTGGTGAGGATGTTTTGTATTTATACTTGAGAGGTAGTTGTATGTTATGTCTTTTACTTCAGCTTTTATTATTTCAGCTCTGATATCTGCTAGATTAGAGGTTCTCTTGCAGGTTAGTCGCTACGTCTATACGGGGCTTCTCGTATGGGCGGCGGATCTGTTTGCGGGCCCGGGTCGCAGTATCGACCCCGGGGCGTGACAGATTAGAGTGGTATCAGAGCCTAGGATGTAGGTCTTGGAGGACTTAGGAACCCTAGGCTTATGTTGGACCCTAGGATGACTCGCGTGAGAGCCGTGATTTTTAGCGAGAGTCCTGATCGGGTTTCTGACTCGCCCGAGCGGATCGGGATGAGTGACTGACATGCCCTTCTTCTGTGGTAACTATGTTGGCTGCAGACAACATAGTACTTCGGGAAGGGGGACATGCCTTTTGACTTTCGCTAGATTGGGTCGAGTGTTGATTTGGGTTCTGATTGTTTGTTTTATCCCTCAGGTGGGGATGCCTCCTCGACGCTCGATGGTGACGCGTTCGCAGCCCTCGTCCTCTGAGCCCGAGCAGGAGGACTCGGAGCGGGGACAGCAGGCAGAGGTTCAGGAGCTCCGTGCCCAGATGGCACAGTTGGCTGAGGCGTCTCGGCGCCAGGAGGAGGCAGTGGGTCGGTTGATGCTCTTGATGGAGCATAGGGCACAGCCGGCTGTAGTACCCCCTGAGAGTTCGCCAGTGCCTTCTTCCCCTGTTTCGGCGCCCCCTTTTGTGCAGCCTGCACCGGCAGTTCCGGTGGAGCCAGTTTCTAGTAGGCCACCGGCTGGGATGACTGGATCGTTGACTTCGGCAGAGCAGCGGGAGGTGGTGGATCTTTTGATGAGGTTCCGCCGGTTTGATCCGCCCCGCTTTTCAGGCATGAGTACCGAGCCGTGGGCGGCCGAGTCTTGGGTTACGGCCATGGAGCGCCATTTCGAGAGCCTTTTTATTGATGAGAGGTTTCGAGTTCTATTGGCTACTCATTTTCTGGAGAGCAACGCCGAGGCATGGTGGCGGCGTGTGCGACCCGCAGGTCCACCTGGGACCCAGCTTATTTCATGGGCAGAGTTTCGCGGTATGCTTCTTGGCGCCTTCTTTCCTGAGAGTGCTCGACAGAGTTTGGAGGAGCAGCTAAGGAATCCCCGCCAGGGAGATAGGCCTGTCCACATGTACATAGCTGATTTCAATCGGCTGTTGGCTTGTATGCCCCATGTAGCCAGGGATGAGACCCACCGGATCTACATGTTTGAGAGAGGGTTACGTCGGGACATCTATCAGTTCGTCCGCTCCCGCAGATTACAGACTTTGGAGGCCTCGATGGAGCAGGCCCTGTATGTGGAGAGTGGAGAGGCAGTTATGGCAGAGGTGATTCCATCCCCCGTAGCGACTTCTGGGGCGAAGCGCCCGGCTTCGGTGGAGGAGGGGCAATCGAGCAGGCAGGGACCCCCGAGACCTCCACGATTTCACCCGCAGGGTCGGGGGTATCAGGGGCGGCAGAGATCAGGTGGATCTCGTCAGTCTCAGCAGCAGCAGCGCCGACCACCCCGACCGCAGTAGTCTTCGCAGCAGCAGCAGACTTCTCGGCAGTCGCGCCCTGATCGTTGTGTTATTTGTGGAGGACCGCACCCACCGACACTGTGCCCGCAGAGACAGGGCCGATGTTTCCGCTGTGGGCAGACTGGTCACTTTGCGAGCGCATGCCCCAGAGCCGGTCATCCAGCTCCTTCCTCAGCTTCAGCACCATCTGTTCCTCATCAGCCAGCTGGACTTTCTGCGGCCTATAGTAGACCGGATTATGCTTCGTCATCTTCGCGGCAGCCAGAGCGACGTCCCCCGGCACCGAGCGGTCGAGTCTATGCCGCTCAGATTGAGGATGCTACTGCAGCAGAGCAGGTCGTCGCAGGTATTATTTTGGTTTCTGCAGTTCGTACTCGTGCTCTTTTCGATACTGGTGCATCACATTCATTTATCAGTAGAGCATTTGCATCCCTACATGATATAGAGGTAGTTTCTTTATCGCATGCATTAGAGGTTCAGTTACCAGATCATGTCTTGCATGTCGAGGAGTATTGTAGGGGTTGCCCTGTGCAGTTGGGATCCTGGATTTTGCCGGTAGACTTGCTTGTCTTGCGGCAGCTCCAGGATTTCGATGTTGTGCTTGGTATGGACTGGTTGTCGAGGTACTATGCTACCATAGATTGCAGGGAGAGGACAGTGACCCTCCGTGAGCCGGGACAGGAGGAGTTTGTTTACCGAGGCTGTCAGAGCTCTTTGTTTGCCGTGACGATTTCTTCGGCGAGGGCTAGGCGGATGATGAGTAGAGGCTGCACCGCCTTCCTGGCGACGATTGTGGAGGTGCCTACGGCGGCACTGGGACTCGAGGATATTCCTGTTGCCTGCGAGTTCCCAGATGTGTTTCCCCCGGAGCTGACGACTATGCCGCCGGAGAGGGAGATAGAGTTTGTGATTGATGTGGCACCAGGAACCACACCAATCTCAAAGGCACCTTATAGGATGGCGCCTGCTGAGTTGAGAGAGTTAAAGGCCCAGCTTCAGGATTTGATGGATAGGGGCTTTGTTAGGCCCAGTGTTTCTCCGTGGGGAGCGCCAGTATTATTTGTAAAGAAGAAGGATGGGTCACTTCGTTTGTGTGTTGATTACCGAGAGTTGAATAAAGTGACCATCCGGAATAAGTATCCTCTACCGCGGATTGATGATCTATTCGACCAGCTGCAGGGAGCTTCAGTGTTTTCGAAGATTGATCTTCAGTCTGGTTACCACCAGTTGAGGGTGAGGGCCGAGGACATCCCCAAGACGGCTTTTAGATCCCGGTACGGGCATTATGAGTTTACGGTTATGCCATTTGGGTTGACTAATGCCCCTGCTGCATTTATGGATTTGATGAACCGGGTATTTCAGCCGTACTTGGACAGATTTGTGGTTGTATTCATTGATGACATCTTGATCTACTCTCGGAGCTATGTAGAGCACGAGGAGCACTTGAGGATAGTGCTGCAGCTTCTACGTGAGAGGAAGCTGTATGCCAAGCTAAAAAAGTGCGAGTTCTGGCTTCGGGATGTTGCATTCTTGGCCCACATCGTATCAGCCGCTGGAGTGGCAGTCGACCCGACGAAGATCGATACAGTTCGGGATTGGCCGAGACCGACGACGGTTACCGAGGTACGGAGTTTTCTGGGTTTAGCAGGCTACTACCGTCGGTTCGTAGAGGGCTTTGCGAAGCTCTCTACTCCCCTGCCAGTTTGACTAGGAAGGGGATGAGGTTTATTTGGACTGAGCAGTGTCAGCAGAGTTTCGAGGAGCTGAAGAGGAGATTGATCTCAGCACCAGTTCTTGCACTGCCAGTGATGGGTGATGGCTTCGTGATTTACAGTGACGCCTCGCACAGCGGTTTAGGTTGTGTCTTGATGCAGCATGGTAGGGTAATTGCTTATGCTTCACGGCAGTTAAAGGATTATGAAAAGAATTACCCTACTCATGATTTGGAGTTGGCAGCTGTGGTATTTGCATTGAAGCTGTGGCGGCATTACCTCTACGGTGAGCATTGTGAGATCTATACGGATCATAAGAGCTTAAAGTATCTGTTTACTCAAAAGGAGCTGAACCTGAGGCAACGCCGGTGGTTGGAGTTACTAAAGGATTACGATTTGAGTATCCTTTATCATCCCGGCAAGGCCAATGTAGTAGCAGATGCTTTGAGTCGGAGGTCAGTGCAGAGCTTAAGCATGTTGATTACACACAGGCACCGCTGATTGAGCAGATGAGGCGACTCCAGATTGAGGTGGTATCCCCTGGGGTCTCTGCTAGACTTATGTCTATGGTCTTGCAGCCCACCCTGTTGGACAGGATCAGGGAGACACAGAGTGAGGACCCCCATTTGGAGAGGTTCAGATCACAGATTCAGGCTGATCAGCTAGGGGATTTTGCAGTGGATAGCTCGGGAGTACTGCGGTACAGGGACCGAGTGTGTGTGCCTTCGGATCCTGAGATCAGAGACCAGATTTTGCGGGAGGCCCATTATACACCTTATACCATTCATCCTGGTGGTACTAAGATGTATAAGGACCTCAAGGCACATTTTTGGTGGCCCGGAATGAAGCGGGACATTGGGAGATTTGTGGCTCATTGTTTGACTTGCCAGCAAGTGAAAGCTGAGCACCGGGTTCCTGCTGGCAAGTTACAGAGTCTTCCAATTCCCGAGTGGAAGTGGGACCACATCACTATGGATTTTGTTACAGGATTGCCCCGAGCGCAGAGTGGAGCCGACGCGGTTTGGGTGATTGTGGATAGACTCACCAAGTCTGCACATTTCTTGCCTGTACAGATGACTTGGTCTTTGGAGCATCTGGCATAGTTATATTTGGACGAGGTAGTGAGGCTGCACGGGGTACCAGCGTCTATTGTTTCAGATCGGGACCCGAGGTTTGTGTCACGGTTTTGGGGGAGCTTACAGTCACCTTTGGGGACTCAGCTCAGATTCAGCACTGCTTTCCACCCATAGACTGATGGCCAGTCCGAGCGCACCATTCAGACCTTAGAGGATATGTTGAGGGCGTGCGTTATGGATTTTGGAGGAGGGTGGTACCGACACTTACCATTGGTTGAGTTTGCGTACAACAACAGCTATCAGGCGAGCATTCAGATGGCTCCGTTTGAGGCGTTGTACGGACGCAAGTGTCGGTCGCCCCTGTATTGGAGTGACGTGGGTGAGAGGAGGACTTTGGGGCCAGATTTACTGTTAGAGGCTGAGGAGAAAGTCAGAGTTGTTCGCCGACACCTTGAGACGGCCCAGAGCCGTCAGAGGAGCTACGCAGATACTCGGCGGCGAGACCTAGAGTTTCAGATTGGTGATCATGTCTTCTTGAAGGTCTCGCGAGGACTTGGTCTACGAGGAGCGGCCGTTGCGGATTCTTGCTCGTGAGGTGAGGGAATTGCGCAACCGGGCCATTCCCTATGTGAAGGTCTTGTGGAGCAATCACGAGGAGCGAGAGGCTACTTGGGAGCTGGAGACGGAGATGAGAGATGCCTACCCTTTTCTGTTCGAGACTTCTGGTTGAGGTACGCCTGTCCTGCATTATTTTTGTTTCGAGGACGAAACTTCCTTTTAGTGGGGGAGGATGTGGTGACCCGGATCTTTGCAGGGCTTCTACAGTGTTACCAGCAGCTTCTGGAGGCCTATGGGGCATCCCGGCGGTGTTCGTGCGCCAATTTGGACACAAGTATTGAACTTGGGGCTTCAAATGGACCACGTGGGCAACCGGGAGACCCCGTCGGATGTTTAGAAGTGTTTCCGCACAATATGGATATCAAATTTGGACTCGGCGCGAAATTCGGATCAAAAATACCTTTCCGGGAGCCTCTGACAAATTATATGAGTGGAATTTGGCAAAATGGACACCGTTTTTGGAATCAGCGCGCGAAAACGGTCAAGATGGGCTATTTACTTGTTTTTTTTTTGGAGGTTGCTACAGTAACTTTACTGTTCCGGCGATCGCCGGCGGCGACCGGCGGCGGCGGGCAGCGCCGGCGGGCGGCGGCGCAGCCTCGGGCAGGCGGCACAGCGGCGGCGCGCGGCGCGGGCAGGCGCGCTGTCCGCGGCGGCGGGCGTGCACCAGGGCGGTGCCACGTGGCGCTTCTTGGTTGGTCAGTCCAGGAGGCGCGGTCCACGGAGTTTCTTGGGTGCACGGTGGACCGACCTGGGGACACGTGGCACTATGTGATTGGTCGGCTCTGTGCACCCGGTCCACGGAACAGTATTTGGTGCCTCGGGCCGCGTGCGCGCGTGCGCGCCATGCCGCGCTGACGCCGCGGCACTGTGCGCGTGTTGACTTCCCCGGGGACATGTGGCGGCACGGGGAGCGGCTTCTACCGGTGTTTGCTGTTTTGGGGGACACAACGGGTATTTTTGGAATTGTTGGTTTGGTTTTTCTTCAAGTTGCTTTCCGAGGGGAGTTTCATCTCCATTTTCGGCCACCTCGAGCCACCATCTCCCCGAGCTCCCTTCAGTGAAGATTTTCATCTTCGAGTGCTGGTTCTTGCTGCAAAGTTTCGGAATTTTTGAGTGCTCGTATCCCAAGGTTTTGGATTTTACGGCGCAGAGCGACGTTTCTTTCGTGGTGTTCCTCTTCGTCGCAAGTTCAGTGTGAAGGTTACCCTGGGCTACCCCGACACTGGTTTTTGGTGATTCTTGCGCCGACACACTCCTAACAGGTAGGGCTTCATCTTTCATTTTGATTGCGCATTCGTATTTTGACTCCTTGGCTCGGATCCCGAGGTAACATTGGTCCCCCTTTTTCTGTGAGGGTTTTTGTGACAGCAGCGGATTGGGGAGGCGATATCTTCGCGCACGAGCGTCAGACGAAAACGTGCTTATACAACTTTTTCATCTACAGATCGCAAGGAACGCGCTCGTATTTTCCTTGGATTTTTCAGAGATTTATTTCGAGGTGAAAATTCCTGTTCTTCTGTGTACAGTGTTACAGTTTTGACGCAGGAAATCGTTTGAGTACACCACCTTGCCGAATTTATATCTTGACCTTCGAAACTCGGATTTGGGCGTGCAGGGTACCGTTTCGAAGATATCGACGCGAGATTCACTGTTATATTTTTATTGGAATTTCCTGGGCATTTTCTGTAGGTGAAAAAGGGACAACTTTGTGACTGAAATTCTGTGTATGTTTTTATGGACAGTTTTGGAATTGAAGTGTAATTGTGGACTTTATGTTGTACCCAGGATGTCTTGAGCACTGCTACTGTATTGTTGGATCTGCGGAGATACTGTTTTGGCTGTTTCTGGACTTTCGCAGCTGTACGACCCCGGACAGTTAGCGCGTTCAGGTGGGTGACCTTGCTTTCAAAATCTATGGACTGCGTGCTAATTCTATGTTGGTAGGACCATGCATGTTAGAAATAGGACTTATTGGCATGTGTAAACTGTATGTTAGTATTCCTGTTTATCAGTTGTCGAATCTGTGATCTTATTGTGAGTCCTACTGCATGCTAATTAAGTAAATCTTGGAACTTGGCCTAGCACCCCTGTCATATGTATCATGTTCAGCCAGACTGTAGAAAACTGCAACTTGGGCTAGGTTTCTTTATTGCTATACACTTTCCCACATCACATATTATACTTATCATTCCTGGACTTAGCTTTTCTCGCCCAGGTCCTGGGCTGGGAGGTCGGGTGGTTGTGGGATGCTTTTGCACTCGTGTCTGGGGACCGAGTGGAGTTGATAGCAGTCTGTAGACCAGCTTTCTTTGGGAGAGTGATAGTGATGGTAGATCTGGGTTCTTCAGAGCTGTCAGAGTGACAGTGAGTCTCAGTGGGGTGGATTCTAGTCAGTGGGTGAGACAGTGATTGTTGGTTATTGCCGATCTTGTTGATCGAGGATTTGGATCATAGCCTGCATGAGCCACATTTGTGCTCGACAGAGATGCGCGAATATTTTTACTCGTGTGGGTCGCTCCCCTCGAGTGCCACTCCGGAGTAGGCAAGATACCGGGTTGTAGTACCGGCGTTGAGATTGAGCGAGATACCGGGTTGTAGTACCGGCGTTGAGATTGAGCGAGATACCGGGTTGTAGTACCAGCGTGAGTTTGAGCTCTCTATCGCGACTTGTCGATGCTTTAGTCCCTCTGGCTGAGCCAGTTTCGGCAGCTACGGACATACCTACACCAGTAGGCAGGCGCAGGTTTGACTGGACCGATGTGGCAGTCAGTTTAGATTGGGTGATATCTGTGGGAGTTAGTTGTGGCATACTGTTCTCCTTGTTCCACTCCTTGAGCATCTAGATAGAGGCATAGTAGCTGTAGACTTTACCCGTCCAGCTTTTCATTACAGCATTCCATTTGTTACTTTATGCCTCTAGTAGACTTGGTGGGCAGACCGTCGGGCTTGTTGGCGGCACCCACTGAGAACTACTGTGGGATGTAGTTCTCACACCCGTCGTGGTGTCTTTTCCCCAGGGACTTCTGCTCCAGTTCCTGCTGTTCCTGTTGCTGATCCAGCTCCATCAGACCGAGGTAAGGGAGTCGCGAGATAGATCCCTTCCCGTCTTCTTCAGCGTGTGTGTTTAGTTGTACCCCTGCTTTATTTTGGAGTGTGTCATGTCGAGAGACTTTTGTAGTGGAGTCGCGAGATAGATCCCTTCCCGTCTTCTTCAGCGTGTGTGTTTAGTTGTACCCCTGCTTTATTTTGGAGTGTGTCATGTCGAGAGACTTTTGTAGTGAGGTATCGAGTTGTACCTTTTATTTCCTGCTATCTGGGAGACTTTTGTATTTTGTGGTGAGGATGTTTTGTATTTATACTTGAGAGGTAGTTGTATGTTATGTCTTTTACTTCAGCTTTTATTATTTCAGCTCTAATATCTGCTAGATTAGAGGTTCTCTTGCAGGTTAGTCGCTACGTCTATACGGGGCTTCTCGTATGGGCGGCGGATCTGTTGGCGGGCCCGGGTCGCAGTATCGACCCCGGGGCGTGACAGATTAGAGACTGTGGCGCCCCACTTCCCAGGGGGTCACCCATCCTAGAACTACTCTAGCTCTAGCACGCTTAACTCTCATGTTCCTCTTGGATCTTGCTACCATCCAAAATGCTATAGCCGGGTTAGAGATTTAGTCCTATTATATCATTTATATAGAGGACTAATCCAAATTCCGGGGGTGTCACATTCTTCCCCCCTTTAAGCCCTGACGTCCACGTCAGGCTCAATCAAGCACACTCGCAAGCACCAGGCGATGTGAGACTCGTCTCGCTAGCCTTAGCCGACCTTGTGAGGAGCTGCACTCCACTCACAACGGTCATTAGCCGGGGAGCCTCGCTCTACCCGCTATATAACCCTGGCTCAGCCGAGACTCATCTCACATTTCCGGCTGGTGAATGGCTCCGATACCAACTGTGGCGCCCCACTTCCCAGGGGGTCACCCATCCTAGAACTACTCTAGCTCTAGCACGCTTAACTCTCATGTTCCTCTTGGATCTTGCTACGATCCAAAATGCTATAGCCGGGTTAGAGATTTAGTCCTATTACTGCTGCAACAGTATAAGAGACAACAAAACCACTTAGAGTCCAATATTGCTATAACTAAAAATCTACCTGTGTAAACTTGAATCCAAGTTGAGCATCACCTCCAACATGTTGTGGAGACTTGGAGGCTCACTCTAGTGCAGCCTCAAAGCTGTAGGAATAACCTAAGGATCAACCTTGCTCCATCAAGGCTCGACATGCATGATGCTACAATCCCATAAGTCATTTTTGAAACAGAAGTGAGCATGAAGCTCAGGGGACAGCATGGAGCAACTTTCATATTCAGCTCGAAGCCTGAAACTAAACTTTTATTCATTGTGACATTTTAACAAACACTCGGTGGGCACATTTTAACAATACACAATAAAGCTTTTGCCCGAGCTTGTTCTCAGCAAAGAAGGCACCTGGGAGCACCTAACTTGGATGGAAATGATCTTCAAGGCAGAAGGATCATTCCCAGCAAGTCTGGGTCATCTTGCACCCAAGGTTGGCCGGAAAAACCAAGGTTGAAGATGAAGCCTTTGCTTCGAAAATGGTGAATCTTCAATAATGGGTTCTGGGCCTCAAGCAACAGCACCAACAGCTTCCTAACAAGCTTTTAGGAAGGTCTGGGCTTGACCCCGCCGTCGGAGGTCGCCGGATGGCCGGCCGCCATTATTGCGGCCAACCAAGCTCCAATAATGGCGGATTTTTATCCGGGCTGCATGGGTCACATGCAAAGGTACCAGTAGCTTTCCCTCGATGTGGGGAAGTGTTTTGGTGCGGTGGCCGGCGGCTAAGTGCTGTAGCGGCGGCGGCGGCGGAGCAATTATCGGTTCTCCGGCGGTGCAACTTCACCGCCGAGATTAGACAGGGAAAGTCTAAAAGACCTCATAAAGGCTCTGCCATGGGTCTTGGGCCAAGAAAACCAAAGGAAAGAAGACCCTCACCTTCGCCGGAGTTGGAGAAGATGGACAAAGCCGGCCTTGCTCCTCCCAGCGTCGCGCGGCCACGGCAGGCAGCCGGATCACCTTGGCTCGGTTTCTGGACGTTGCAGAAGTCCTCTGGATGCTTTGGAAGAAAACCCAACCACCTTGGTGAGGCCTCACTCCACCACACCCGAGATCAAGAGTTTTCTTGAAATATCTTGCTTTTCCTGCGATGGGGAACGGCGGCCGGCGGCGCTGGGGCTCGAAAAACATGCAAAGGAGCACAAGAATCTCAGATGAAGTTTGAAGAAGCCCCAGGCCTTGATTGCTTCCTTCCCCAAATTACTCACCTCGGTTGTCTACAAATGGGTATCTTCCTCACCTTACTCCGAGCCACCCAAATGGAGAGAGCGGTTCCGGGAGCTTGGCGTCGTGGCAGAGATGGTGGGGGTCGTGGACAAGCAGTTGCAACTGCCCCCAAACCCACAACATTAGAGTATAGTGTAATTTAGTGAATTTTCCACTTTCTTTGCAACTTAGTCCCTCTAAACCTTGTTCATTACAATTCAGTCCATAGCTGTAGGTCATTTATGCATAGAAATCCTTCTCCAAATAACCTCATTGCATTTGACACATAAAATAATAGGACTTTTTGCAAAATACTTCAAATTTTCTAGTATTTCACGTTTTT
The DNA here is from genome assembly GCA_029204045.2 of Tillandsia leiboldiana. Classification (NCBI taxonomy): domain Eukaryota; kingdom Viridiplantae; phylum Streptophyta; class Magnoliopsida; order Poales; family Bromeliaceae; genus Tillandsia; species Tillandsia leiboldiana. The sequence goes on from CM055060.1 coordinate 9,865,473, forward strand.
CGAGACAACCGGGTCGTCAAACACCAATTTCGTCAGCGCCATTGCGCTCAGAACGTCGATGCCATTCAAATCGACTACCTGAATCGGTAGATTCGGACTCCAGACAGTGAATCGGCCAACGTTCGCTCGGTGGGGAATTAAATCAGGGGTTACTATTCACGACTTAAGTCGTGGGCCCCACAAGCTTCTTTATTGATTTCAGAATGATCTGACCGTCGGATCGGAAATCTTTCTATACTATTTTTGATCGATTCGACGAGACGGTCGCACAAGTGATTTCAAATTTTCGAGATTAGACTCGGATCTAAAAGGCAGAAATAGTGCTCTGAAAACTGTGCAATTTGCACACCGGCATACAACCATTTAGGTTTAACCTTGCATTTTCTCATTCACATTCCCATTTGAATTCTTCAAATTCAAATTTAAATTTCTCGAGTACTACATTCTATCTGTTTGCCTCCAGTAGACTTAGTGGGCATACCGTGGACTTTGGTGACGGTACCCACTGAGAACTACCTTCTGCAGTAGTTCTCACACCCGCTGTGGTGACAGGTTTCCCAGAGGCGGCTGTTCCTGGTTCTTCTCGTGCGGAGATAGCAGACCGAGGTAAGGGCGTGGCCGACTAGTTCCTACCCGAGTCTGTTGTGTCAGAGGTAGAGTTGCCCTGTATTTTTGGTTTCCACTTTTGTACTGGACAGTGATGATGTACTTATGTTTAGAGAGCGGATTGTGTATTTGGATTTTGTTATATAGTGATTTCAGCTGTTCAGTTTTTATTTCTTTAGCGTTGTTTCTTTTCAGCTCTGATATTTGTATAGCTATAGGTTTTGTTTGCAGGTTAGACGCTTCGTCTGTGCGGGAAATCCCGTGCAGGCGGCGGATCTGTTGGCGAGCCCGGGTCGCAGTTTCGACCGTTGGGCGTGACAATCCAACCCGACTCAATAATCGGCCCAACCGCCCACAATCCGCAGTTGCCGAACAAATCCCGACTCGATAATCTGGTGCTATCCCACCCGACTCAATAATCGGCCCAACCACCCACAATCCGCGGTTGCCGAACAAATCCCGAGTCGATAATCTGGTGCTATCCCACCGACTCAACAACATAGCTATACTATCCCCATCCCTGCTCTCTAACTCGAGCAATAATAGTATAAGAGAAAAAGAAAAGGTTTTCTCCTAAGTTTGATTACAATATGAATAGTATAGCATGAATAAAGGAAATATGGCCTATTTATATGTCCAGATATCAAGGAATAGTTCTCACACATGATCAATATAGTTCTCAACAAGAAACTTGAATGTAAGCATGATTAAACCAATATAGATAGTAAACATCACACAAGGTTGCACTTTTGGTTGAGTCGACTTGTAGGCCGCAATTTCGATGTGCTCAACAACCCACCTATTTGCTCGCTGATTTGAAGTCCGATTAATCTAATTTCTGGCGACTAGAATCCGCTGCTCGATACCTTTCCAACGAATCTATAAATGCCCTAAAACTTCTGTCGGATAGAAAGTTATAGCAAAGACATTACTAGCTGCGCTGAATTTCTGAATTTCGAACAAGTAGACAATGAACACAAAATCTGCTATATATGCCTCATTAATCTCTAACACCCCAGCCCAAACTTGATTTCTAAGTTCCCAAATAATATAGAAATGCCAAGAGGTTCACAAAAACCCAAACTTAATTCTTTCAAATAAGCTAATCTCACAAATGCCTCAATGCTTTCCCAAAATTCTAACATTATCTTAAGTTGAAATTCAACTTGTTATACCTCCCAATATGAATATAATTACAAGTTGAAACCAAAATAGAAATTGTTCCTCATGCTTCTGAGATTACAATTATCTATTTGAGTTAACCCCCAAAACCATTCTTAACCACGAAATTAGAACCAACCCTCAAATAGCAACATAAGCCTTTCCAACTAACATGTAGATTTTCAGCAACACATATATTACAAAGAGGACTAAAGATGGTATATCAATTCTTATCCAAATTTCGAGTCAAGGTGTCAAATTGTTCCTCTTGAAGTCTAGAAGATTACCAAACTTAAAATTCATCATTTCATCAAGGTGTCAAATTTCGAGTTAAGGACTAAAGATGGTATATCAATTCTTATCCAAATTTCGAGTTAAGGTGTCAAATTGTTCCTCTTGAAGTCTAGAAGATTACCAAACTTAAAATTCATCATTTCATCAAGGGAGCGAGGAGAAATCTTAAAATTACCACAAACTATCCAAAATTACAATCTATACAAAGGGTCTCAAAGATGGTAAAATTTACTTGATTAAAAGCAAAAATCAGCCTTCTTCTTCAACATGAAAGTTGTAGAGCTTTAAATCCTAAAAATTCTCCCATGAAAATCACCTCGAAATTCCAATTCTCCTGCCTAGGGGAGTAAAAACACTGAGTACTGCTCAAAGTTTGCTCAAAACTTCAGGCTGTGCATCAAAACCTCAAAAATGGCTTAATTTACCTAACTTAAAGCCCAAATTGGAGATTCTAGTAAATACAAAAGTTGAAGATCTTTAAGTCCTGCAAATTTTCCACTAAAAATCAACTCAAAACTCTACTTATACGGTCCAGGGGAGTAAAAACACTAACCGCTGCACAGGATCAATAAACTAAAAACAAGTACACTAATTTTACCTGACTTAGAGCTCAAACCAGATCTTTCATCAAATACCAAAGTTGAAGATCTCGAAGTCCTGAAGAAAACGCCACAAAAATCATTACGAAACTCCACTCCTACTGCTCTGTAGACTCTTTGCAAGAAAGGGTGATGAAGTGGTTAACTCAAATAGTAAGCTTCAAGTTCTATTAATAGTGTTCTTGGGTGGAGAAGAAGATGGAAAATCCCTCAATTATTCATCACAACTGAGTGTAAAATGGCTGGGAAGGGAAATAGGTCAATTACTGTCAAAGAAATCCAATTTATAACCTCAAAATTCCACTTAAATTGATCCTAAAGATCAAAATACCCACAAAAAAGCTAACCAACTCCCTTATTGGATCCGGGTGCAACTCCCTCAGCTCAGCCCGCTTCCCGAAGGGACACGCGGCGGCCCCCGCAGGCGCCAGCGAGGCGCGGCCCCCGCGCGGGTACGCGCCACGCGTGCGCTATGCTGGTGCGCGCGTTGGCGCAGCGCCCGTGCGCCGGTGGTGCCTCCCCGCCTGTGAACTGGGCTCGTACACCGATCCGGACCTTCAATTTGAGGGTCCGGACCCTCAGCCTGAAAATACCCAAAAACCACGTATTTCGTGCAGTTTTTCGCGCTGGATCCGATTTTCGCGTCCGTTTCGCGCACCGACAACTCTGTCACACCGAAAAGGAGCCAACAATCCACCAATCCACTAGTAAATTAAATCACAAGAATCCAAATCTTCACAATTATCTATGCGGGGCTTCCCATATGGGCGACGGATCTGTTAGCGAGCTCGTGTCGCAGTTTCGACCCCGGGACATGACAACTGTACAGTCCGGGACTCTATGATGTATTATTATTTTGAGAGATGGATTATGCATTATATTTCAGATGTACAGTTTATGAATTTTTGTAGCTACTTTACTTTCCAGCTCTGATATCTGCATAGTTGTTAGTTACTATTTTTTGCAGGTTAGACGCTTCGCCTATGCGGGGCTTCCTGTATGGGTGGCAGATCTGTTGCCGAACCTGGGTAGCAGTTTTGACCCTCGGGGCGTGACAGTTGGGTCTCTTGCCGTCAGGTCTATTGTGGACCGCAGCCCCATTCAACTTATTAGGCTTACCCAATTCAACTTATTAGTCTTCTGGGCTTATTGTCACGGGGCAGAAAGTTGGATCTATTTTTAACTCATAAATAAATAGTCAACAAATCTAAGGATTACACTATTTATGTAAACGGAGAAGAAGATGGAAAATCCCTCAATTATTCATCACAACTGAGTGTAAAATGGGTGGAAAGGGAAAAGGGTTAATTGCTGTCAAAGAAATCCAATTTATAACCTCAAAATCCCACTTAAATTGATCCTAAAGATCAAAATAGCCACAAAAAAGCCATCCAACTCCCTTATTGGATTTGGGTGCAACTCCCTCAGCCCGGCCCGCTTCCCTGAAGGGACAAGCGGCGGCCCCCGTAGGTGCCAGCGAGGCGCGGCCCCCGTGCGGGTGCATGCCACGCGTGCGCTGCGCTGGCGCGCGCGCCCGTGCGCCGACGGTGCCTCCCTGCCCGTGAACTAGGCTCGTACACCGGTCCGGACCTTCAATTTTAGGGTTCGGACCCTCAGCCTGAAAATACCCAAAAACCATGTATTTCATGCAGTTTTTCGCGCTGGATCCGATTTTCTCGTCCGTTTCGCGCACCGACAACTCTGTCACACCAAAAAGGTGCCAACAAGCCACCAATCCAGTAGTAAATCAAATCACAAGAATCCAGGTCTTCAAAATTATTTTTTGCAGGTTAGATGCTTCGCCTATGCGGGGCTTCCCGTATGGGCGACGGATCTGTTAGCGAGCCTGTGTCGCAGTTTCGATCCCGGGACGTGACAACTGTACAGTCCGGGACTCTGTGATGTATTATTATTTTGAGAGATGAATTATGTATTATATTTCAGATGTACAGTTTATGAGTTTTTGTAGCTACTTTACTTTTCAGCTCTGATATCTGTATAGTTGTTAGTTACTATTTTTTGTAGGTTAGATGCTTCGCCTATGCGGGGCTTCCCGTATGGGTAGCGGATTTGTTGACGAGCCCGGATAGCAGTTTTGATCCCCGAGGCGTGATAGTTGGGTCTCTTGCCGTCATGTCTATTGTGGGCCGCAGCCTCATTCAACTTATTAGGCTCACCCCACTCAACTTATTAGTCTCCTGGACCTAGTGTCACGGGGCAGGAAGTTAGATCTATTTTTAACTTATAAATAAATAGCCAACAAATATGAGGATTACACTATTTATATAAACGTTGTATTATTAAAAGAGAATGTTGCACCATTTAAATGAGTATATTACATTTTTTATTTTTAAAAAATTAAATTATATTGTATATTAAATAAAGTGTCAATTTTTTTGGAAAGGACAACTGCTAAGTCATAATTGCATATATCTTTTTTGAGAGATGAGAATTCTTATTTAAGACAAAATAATAATAATAATTAGTAAGATGAAAGAGTGTAATATACTCATCTAAATGGTGCAACATTCTCTCTTAATAATACAACGTTTATATAAATGGTATAAATATTTGTATAAATAGTGCAATATATGCACCGTTAATACATATATTGTATAATTTTTATAATATATCGTAATATATATATTATACTATTTGTACGTAATATACTGTATCATTCGTAATTTAGTATAAAAATTATGCGATATTATATAAATTGTGCAAATATTGCACTATTTTTTCAAATATTGTACTATTTTGAAGGAAATGTTGGACAATTTAAAAAAATGTTGCACTCTTTCATCTTATTAATTATATATATATATATATATATATATATATATATATATATATATATATATATATATATATAGAGAGAGAGAGAGAGAGAGAGAGAGAGAGAGAGAGAGAGAGAGAGAGAGAGACACAGAGAGAGAGAGAGAGGGTCCGGCTATTATACTTTTATGAGTAAAATTTTTTTATACTCATAAGTTTTTATCTCTTGGATGAACGAATGTGCGGTTAGGATTATAGTAGTTCCTAAGATTTTTACTATTTCTCCAATAATCTAGTAAACCCTAGTGGGGCCACTATTATGCTAACCGCACATTCCTTCATCCAAGGGTGAAAAAGTTATGAGTAAAAAGAGGTTTATACTCATAAGAATATAGTAACCCTACGCTATATATATATATATATATATATATATATATATATATATATATTATACTCATAAGAATATAGTAACCCTACGCTACTATATTCTTATGAGTATAATATATATATATATATATATATATATATATATATATATATATATATATAATTGAGGATTTTTATCTCCCAAGAAAGATATATACAGTTATGACTTAGCAGTTGTGATTTTCTAAAATTTTGACACTTTAATTAATATACGATATAATTTATTTTATTTTTTTAAAAAAGAGTGCAATATAATCATCTATGTAGTGCAACATTCTTTTCTAATAGTGCAACGTTTACATAAATGGTGTAATTCTCATACTACTAATAGTGCAACATTTGTACGTATAATCCTCATATTACACAAATGTTGCACAATTTGAGAGGATATTGCACTCTTTCATCTTACTAATTATATTTTATATTTTTATTTTATTTTAAATAAGAATTTTTATCGATCGAGAAAGGTACATACAATTATAATTTACCGGTTCTCATTTTCAAAATTTTTGACACTTTATTTAACAATGCAATTTTATTTTTTAAAAAGAAAGAGTGCAATATATTTATCTAAATGGTGCAGCATTCTCTCATAATAGTGCAACGTATTACATAAATGGTGTAATCTTCATATTACTAATTGTGAAACAATTTGAGAGGATATTGCACTCTTTCATCTTACTAAATATATTTTATATTTTTATTTTATCTTAAATAATATTTTTATCTCTCTAGAAAGGTACATGCAATTAGAACATAGCGCGCGGTTGCCATTTCTAAAAAATTTGACACTTTATTTAATATATAATATAATTAATTTTTGAAAAAGAAAGAGTACAATATACTCATCTAAATGGTGCAACATTCTCTCATAATAGTACAACGTTTATATAAGGGGCAATTTCCTATATACTCCTAAAAATTTTCCTGTTTTCAGATTTACCCCTCTTAGAAGGCTAATATTAAAACTACCCTTCTTACGTTCCAACTTCTTTCCAAAATACCCCTGAAGTTAAATTCCATTAGTGTACCGTTTGGAACTGCCGTTATCTGTGTGTAATTACTATTTTGCCCTTTCAAATATACCCTAAACCCTAAAACCCTAAACCCTAAACCCTAAAACCCTAAAAAACGCTAAACCCTAAACCCTAAAACCCTAAAAAATCCTAAACCCTAAATCCTAAAACCCTAAACCCTAAACCCTAGAACCCTAAAAAACCTTAAACCCTAAACCCTAAAACCCTAAACCCTAAACCCTAAAACCCTAAAAAATCCTAAACCCTAAACCCGGGCAAAATAGGTATATCCGATAGTTTTCAACTTCGATTATTATTTAACTCTAGTTTAACCCTAGTTAACTTAACAAAGGGAAACGGTAGGGGTATTTTTAATAACGGTGGAACGTATGAAGGGTATATTGGAAAGAAAAAAATAAGAGTGGTAAATCAGATATTTCTTCATATTTCAGGGGTACACAGGCAATTATCCCTTTATATAAAATAGTGTAATCCTCCTATTACTAATAGTGCAACATTTGTGTAGTACTCATATTACACAATTGTTGCACTAATTGGAAGGAAATGTTGCACAATTTGAAAGGATATATATTGTACCCTTTCATCTTACTAATTATATTTTATATTTTTATTTTGTCTTAAATAAGGATTCTCGTCTTTTGAGAAAAGTACATACAATTATGACTTAACTGTTATCATTTTCAAGAAATTTGGCACATTATTTAATATATAAGATAATTTAATTGTTTTTAAACAATAGTGCAATATATTTATCTAAATAATGCAACATTCGCTCTTAATAGTGCAATATTTATATAAATGGAATAAATATTCGTACAAATAGTGTAATATATATATATATATATATATATATATATATATATATATATATATATATATATATATATATATATATATATATATATATATATATATCGTTTATACACATATTGTATGATCTTTACATATATTGTAATATCAATAAAAAGATTGAATCCTCAGTTTTACTGTGGCCAACGTGTCTTCTTCTCGGGGCTTCTCAGGATTTTGCTCGCTCGCCCGCCGTTTGCGCGCGCGCACATGTGTTTGTCTCCCCTTCGCATGCCCTTACCCTCTCTCATTCTCTCACAGACCATCCCCTCCACATGGGTTTACCCTCTCTATCGGTTTACCCTCTCTTCTTCTCTCTCTGCTCTGGCGGTTTCCCCTCTTCTCTCCCCCGTTGCACATGGCCGCAGAGGGTTCCTCCCTCTTCTCTCCCCTATCTCCTTTGTCTGCTCCCTTCTAGAGAGCCGGTCGGATCACAGGCTGACAACGGGTTGCGATGGGGACAGGCCATTGTACGGCGGGAGCATCCCGCGCGGTTCGCGGGGCAGCCCGCGCGGGCCGTGGTGCATGTCGCGGCCCTCCCTGTGTGGCCTTCCGAGAATCCGTATACCGGCCCTGTAGCATGACGCGATTGTTACGCCCCCCCCCCCCCGCCCCGGCCCAATCATGGTGCTCTACTGCTCATCTCCTTCGCGCTCATACTGTGGCCGTCCTCTTCTTCCTCGGAGGCCGTCGATGCCTACTGTGTGCCCGTTTGGTACCTCCTGCCTTCTACAGTAATTATAATCATGGTTTGGTACCTTCCCCTCCCTCCTTCCTCCTCCTCCCTTCCCTACATTCTTTTCGTTCCCTCCACGAATGGTTGCCTATAAATAGTGGTTAATGTGGAGATGAACCTCTGTGTGGGTTCAGTTCCTGTACGTGGGTTGCTTCTCTCAGAGCTTCCAGTACGTGGGTTGCTTCTCTCAGAGCTTCCAGTGGTCTGTGTGGGTGGATTATGTGCATGCCTTCGTTATTTCTTGCTTTCTGACGGGACAGCTTCGTTCTATAATTTTCCTGCCTGGTTCTTTGCTTGGTAAGATCGTATCCCTAAATTAGTTACCTTCGATTTCTTCGAAAATGTGCTTATTTACTGGGAGTTTTTTAAAAAAAACGTACAACATTTCCCGGTCTCTCGCTATTGATTTTGTGCATTGTTTGATGTTTACTCGGAGCTTTTAAAAAAAAAACGTACAACAATTTTCGGTCTGTATAGAGTTTGTTGTTATTTTTTGAAAGTATAATCCTCCTATTAACGCCCGTACAGAGTCTTCTGATTTTTAATTACGGTTAATTTTTGTACAGAATTTATTGTTCTTTCTCCAGTGTTTACCTCGGTTCCTATTCTTGCGATGCCGATAGTTGAAATTTCCTATTGTAAGTTGCTTGAGGAAATAGCTGAAAAACTAGCTATAGAGACCCCTCGGTGCGAGGTCACTGTTGCTGCCGAAGGGTGGTTCTTGGCCTACATAGATCTTCTGATTCCGCGTGATTGTGGAACGATCGAGACTGTCCGTTGCTGGAGTAGTCCGTCCCCCGATATGTTGCTTGCTAAAGAGGATGCTGCACGTGCAGCCGTGCAAAAAATGAAGAGTGAATTTGAACTACACATAAGGGACGCAAATTATGAAGAATATATGTTCTATAAAAATGTATACGACCATGTCGCGGGTCAGCATTCCGATCTTTTGATGCGGTTTAAGAACCTGGAACAGGAATATAGTCTTTTAAAAAGTTCTTACATTGCCGCCCTTTGTGAAAAAACAGAATTACTAGCTGAGCAGGCGAAAATGCGTCATACAATTGACGAATACTGTATGACCATACATTCGCTCCATGCGGGGCAGCTTGCTGCCCTCCCCGATGCCCTCCCCGATCCATCTGAAGCAGGATCTGCTTCTTAGGCGCAGGGCCTTTTACAGGCGCAAGGTCATTTGTAAAATATAGCATCTACCGTTAGCTATATAAGAATGGTAGCCCCTGCCGGCCTCCCCCAAGTCCTTTTGTGCTATGGAATTGGGAGTATAAAACCCATCTAACGTTAACTGTATGACAGTGTTCCCTACTTTCCGTTCCCTTTTGTACTATGGAATCGGAGTCCTTTTGTGCTATGGAATTGGGGGTATAAAACCCATCTAACGTTAACTGTATGACAATGTTCCCTACTTTCCGTTCCCTTTTGTACTATGGAATCGGATTTGCATCTGATATTACTTTTCTACAATTGTCAACTTAATTTTATAGCTTTAAATTGGTGGTTGTCAAAGATCTGAAAAAATGTTTAATATTGTGATGACACATGTATGATTAAAAGAATTGAGAATACCTCCGGGTTGTGGGTGAATGAAATTTGAACACCGGTTTTTGGGCTACTCTAAGCTCATAGTCGGGGTCGACATTTGAACACCGGTTGTTTATGATGTTTCGTGCGGGCGAATGAAATTTCCTGCACTAGAAAAAATATTGCCAATTTTAGATAGCCTTACACAACCAACCTCCACTGTCAGGAAGCAAAATTGTGTGTGCCTATATTTCGATGTGAATGTAATAGAATGATTTTTACTACTGCCGCTGCGGTTATATGAGGCGATGATGATATAATGCTGCTCATTTGAACAACGGTTTTTATGATGTTTCGTTATTCGGGTTGCCATAAGTCTGAATCTGTCTACTTTCCTTCAAATATTGTGTCGTATTAGAAGAGTTTTATAAAAAGGCAGCTTGGATGGCCTAAGGCAACTATTGCAACCATTTCACTCTTGCTGGAATTTTCATATCATAAGAGTTTTATGGTAAGGCATCTTGGACGGTCTAAGGTAACTATTGCAGCTATTTCACTTTCGGTAGAATCTTGGATTCAAAGGTACAGGATTTGTGGACAGATGTTAATGTGAATAACCAAAACTGTATATGAGAGCATACCTGAGCCTCTATTATTTATTCTTTACTACTATCTCTAAGAAAGCAAAAGAAAAGAAACAAAGAGTTGATACCTTGCTCTTGGATGTTCCTTTCCAGGCGGTGGTGGTGCATAAAAATACGAAGAAATTTGGACGGCCTTTGGCGACCGCTTACTTTTCCGCCAACGGTTGTGTGCGAGAAAAATTTTTTCGTAATTTCGGGCGGCCTTCGGCAACCAATTTCCACCAAAATTCCTATTTTTATGCACCATCATCACCTCTAAGGGAATGGAGCGAGCAACTATGTGCCAGACTTTGCTTTCCCTCCTTTACATATGAGTTCCCAACATTGTACTATTGTTTGGCTCAATTTACTGCATACTATGTTTTGATGCTATGTTCTCTATCATTGCGCTATTGTTTAATTTAGTTTCCTGCGCACTACCTTTCAATACTATGTTTCCCAACATTGTACTATTGTTTGGTTCCATTTACTGTGCGCTACGCTGATCCGTTCATCAACAGGATATACTAGGTAAATCTGAGGGCAAATCTTTTCAGTTTATTCCCTGCTATTAATTCATCCGGTTTCCTTCCTGCTTTCCTTACAAAACTAAGTGGTTTATCCCTCTTTTCTTTGTTGTACTTCTTTTGAGGCGATGATGATGCATAAAAATACCAAGAAATTTGGACGGTCTTCGGCAACTGATTACTTCTTGGGCAGCGGTGATGTGCGAGAAACAAATATTCGTAATTTCGGCCGGCCTTCCCCATCCAATTTCTCATTGGTGTTATTTACTGCATACTTGCAGAAAATATTGATTTCTTTCTCTCTTGCAATGTTCGGTCCTTTGATTTTGTATTCCTTTTTTTGTATTCAGCAGTTTTGTATTCCTTTTTTGTATTTAGCAGGTATTCCTTTTTTTGTATTCAGCAGTTTTGTATTCCTTTTTTGTATTCAGCAGGTACCTTATCTGAGCCTCACCTTTTTTACTCCATTCTTTTGTTTCTCTTCTTTTTATTTTCAACTTTCTACACCACTTTTTGCCGGCCCACTCTTGCCCCCTAAATTTATACGCATGGCTATATGCATGCAAAATTGAGGCAGGGGAAGGAGAGGAAAAAAAAAAAAATCCATTCAGTTTTTGTCCTCTTTCGTTACAAAACTAATTGGTTTTGCTCTCTTCTGTTCCTTCCTGCTTTCGTTACAAAACTAACTGGTTTATCTCTCTTTTGTTTGTTGTGCTTCCTTTGAGGCGATGATGATGCATAAAAATACCAAGAAATTTGGATGGCCTTCGGCAACTGATTACTTTTTGGCCAGCGGTGATGTGCGAGAACCAAATATTCGTAATTTCGGACGGCCTTCGGCATCCAATTTTCCATTGGTGTTATTTACTGCATACTTGCAGAAAATACTGATTTCTTTTCCACTTGCAATGTTCGGTCCTTTGATTTTGTATTCCTTCTTTCTATTCGGCAGGTACCTTATCTGAGCCTCACCTTTTTTACTCCATTCTTTTGTTCTTCTTCTTTTTATTATCAAGTGTCTACAACAGTTTCTTACTTGGGATGTTCAATGCTTAGTTTATTTGGCACTTGCTTCTTCCTTAATTCCTTTGGTTCCCTCTTCTGTTAATTACCGACTTTCTTCAACATTTTATGATAGCTTAGTATTATACTCCAAATTTGACTTCTATTTCCTGGTAAGAAGTTAACAAATAGTTGGAGTGAATAAGTTGATTGCCTCTATATGAAAGCTATAGTTTTAGATGAACGGAAACTAACTGGTTTATCTCTCTTTTGTTTGTTGTGCTTCCTTTGAGGCGATGATGATGCATAAAAATACCAAGAAATTTGGATGGCCTTCGGCAACTGATTACTTTTTGGCCAACGGTGATGTGCGAGAAACAAAAATTCGTAATTTCGGACGGCCTTCGGCATCCAATTTTCCATTGGTGTTATTTACTGCATACTTGCAGAAAATACTGATTTCTTTTCCACTTGCAACGTTCGGTCCTCTGATTTTGTATTCCTTCTTTGTATTCGGCAGGTACCTTATCTGAGCCTCACCTTTTTTACTCCATTCTTTTGTTCTTCTTCTTTTTATTATCAAGTGTCTACAACGGTTTCTTACTTGGGATGTTCAATGCTTAGTTTATTTGGCACTTGCTTCTTCCTTAATTCCTTTGGTTCCCTCTTCTGTTAATTTGACTTCTATTTCCTGGTAAGAAGTTAACAAATAGTTGGAGTGAATAAGTTGACTGCCTCTATATGAAAGCTATAGTTTTAGATGAACTATAGGTTCGTTCATCTAATACCAAATGAATGTTGCCTATTTTCTACGTCTAATATTTGACTCATATTCTATTGAAGCCTTCCAACATGCAGTTTTCAATAGTTGCACTTGGTTTAAACAATTGCCCGCTATTTCGTCGGTCCAATATTTGCCTCTTATTGTACTTAAACCTTACAAACTGTAGTTTTTAAATGGTTCCCTCTTGCGTTTCCCTCTATTATCTATATGAAATGTGTAGTTTCAAATAAGTTGCTTGCCTCTATATGAAAGCTATAGTTTCATTGGGAGTATATATATATATATATATATATATATATATATATATATATATATATATATATATATATATATATATATATATATCCTCTTTCCTTCTCCTGCATTTTGTCTACGAAAAATGTGGTTACAAACTGCAGTTTTTAAGTGGTTCCCTCTTGCGTTTTCCTGTATTACCTATATGAAAACTGTAGTTTCAAATAAGTTTCGTTATTCGAACAAGTTGCTGCTCATTTGAACAACGGTTTTTATGATGTTTCGTTATTCGGGTTGCCATAAGTCTGAATGTAGTAACCGTGATTTTAAAATCTGAAAATTAAGTTTAAAATAATTGCCTGGGTTATTAAATAGTAAAATTGAATTAATAGTAGTGCAATAGTAACCCTGTATTTTAAATACCCTTTCTACCACTAATGGCCGATTCACTATCTAGAATCCTGACATAGGGGTATGAGTAGTCAAACCTAGCTAATTTCGACGTTCTGAGCACAATGGCACTGACGGATTTCGCTTTTGGCGACCCGGGTGCATCGGAGTGCGTGCGATGTACCGCACTTTACCGAACTAGATGGCCCGAGATTTTATACGAGCGCCAAATCAAGCAAAAAAAATATGCTATTTGATAGGTCTCGACGAGCCGGACGTCGTGACGGTGTCCATTTCTCAGTTTGACAACTCGGTTGTCTCGAAAAGCGTGAAGTTTGGGAAAAATCGCAGTATTTCGCGTAAAGATGCAATATTTTATGTGTCTTTTTGTACCAAACTTATAGAGGAGGGTCTTAGTCGCAAATGGGTTTTACAGTGAGGGACCTAGCTGTAAATAATGCTGGTGGAGGGGTCTCTTGGCATTTTATGCAATGTGCATATATAGCAATTTTAGGGTTGCTTGTGAGAACCCTAGCCTCAGCCCATCTAGTAACCGCAACCACCCACGACCTCTCCTCTCCTCTGCAACTTTTTTCTGTGCACCAGCCACCGTCGGCCGCCTCCCCGTCGCCGGAAAAATTCGAGATAAACCAAGTATTAATCTCGGTTTTGGTGTTGTTGGTGGGGAAGCTATCCGAGGAAGTTTAGGTTGCCCCAAGCAACACCTGTGAAGTCTTCTGTGAAGTTGGGACCCAGCCAAGGAACCCCGGTGCCAAGATCCGCCGTGCGCCGCCGCGGGGAAGAGCCACCTTCTTCCTCGGATCTGGCAAAGGTGAGGTCCTTTGTTTTTCATTTTCTTTGCAACTTAGGTTAGTGCTATAGAGTAGTGAAGTCCTGGGGATGTCCCCTGCTGAACCCCGAAGTCGGGTTTGCTTCCGGTCGCCGGCGGGGAAATTGCACCCGCCGGAAACCGAAGTAGCTCCGCCGCGGCCGTTTGCCGCACCCGATGGCTCAACTTCGAAACAAAAATGATAGTTGTGTTCTGTTGAACACCTTGATCATCTCCTCCAAATTTGGAGTGATTTGATGCACTGTGGGCGCGGCGGGGCGATGCCCTAGTTCGGGCTTTTGTGTTTTTTTTTGGCCGGGGTTGCGCCGCCACCGCCGCCGCCGCCGCCGCCGCAGCTGGTCGCCGGGCACCTGCCCAGTTTGCTTCACCTAGTCGAGACAGACCCATTGGGGCCTTTGCATGCAACCCATGCTGGGTTGTTGTTTTTCCGCCATTAATGGCGTTTTGACCCGGCCGAGCTTGCGCCGCCGCCGTTGCTGATGCTCCCTACCGCCGGCCATGTGCACAGCAAGCTTCGTGGAGTCACATAGCACCTACTGGTGCTTGAGCTTGAGACCCAGAGCCTTTATGTACAGTTCCACCATTAGTGTCTTCAATGGTTGTGTATTAAGTTGTTGCCCACCTTGTGTTCGAAGAAATGCTCGAGAGAACCAAATTGGTTCTGTGCATCCAGCAAGAGAGCATTCGACTTCTGCAAACCTCCTGAGCATGATGCTCATTTTATTTCAGCAGATTATTGAGTAGATAGAGAGATCTTGCATGTAGAGCTCTTTAAGCTTATGTTTTTGGAGTCGTTTTGCTCCGGCGATGTCTCTGGTTTCCCCACAGCACCTAGTTGGTGAGCCTCTAGGTTCTTTCGACCCACTGAGCATGATTCTCACCTTAAATCTGAGTTTGGTTGAGTCTAGGCATTTAAAGTAACAATGTGAGCCTAATTGCATAGTAATAGTTGACCCAGAGTTGTCCTCGGGTTCCGCGTTGCTTCCAAAAGGTGAGCACGGTGTCCAGCAAGTCGAGAGCCACCTACTGGTGGTGTCGGTTCGTTAAAATAGCATTCCGAAATTAAATACAAGCCAAAATAGCATGAAAATACTTGCTTTTATGCAATTTGGTAAAATCCTGGGGGCTTAAATGCAATTGTGACCATACTAGCTGCTTTGTACAGTGTTCACATGATCTCTAAAACTTTTGTTGGAGGTCCGATGCTTTTCGTTGAATGGGAATTGGATCCTGAACCGTAAATCGGCAAAATCGTCGGTTTAACGGCGATTCGGCATTAATCATGCAATTTAGAAAATTGCGGTGATTAATTGGTGATGCCAGGTATCAGTAGCTGTTCCCGGTGCTGTTCTAAAGAGCCCGGTGATTTTAGTTTCTCGTTTGCAACTTCCGGAGCCAAAATGGGCTTCCCGGGAGTGTTTCAGTGGTTATGGCTTTGCCGGTGCACAGGATTACCCAGAGTCTGATGTTAGGGCCTAAATGTCTTAAGTTAGACATTCTTGGGCAGCACGTGAAGTTTCACGAGTTTTGGTTATTGTTCAGCACAGATTGGGTCATAGTGGATCTATCGGCGGATTTCCGAAAATCTCGAAAGATTTCGGGACTTCAGCGAAGTTCCCTGTTTAGCTTGTCTGCACACAGTGTGTCAGTGGGTTGGGTATGTGTGAGAGTCTATTTTCTGACCTGTGCATATGATTCAGGTCCCAGCAGTTAGCCGCCAGCTTGCGGGCCATCTAGCAGCCACCGTGATCATCTTCATTGAGGTGGGTTTATCTTCGGTCCGGGCTTTATCAGGTTGGCCCTATGGGGTGCCGTGGTAGGTTGGACCCCTGTTTTTGGTGTAACCCTGAGCCTATGCTTGAGCCTTCTGTTTATTTCGATTCCAGCATTCAGTTATTACAGCTATGTTGCCTAGATATTTCAGTTGAGCTCTTTATATGCTTTCATTCTCAGCATTTAGTACGTATAGGGTTATACAGCTTGTCATATACCATGTTTGTTTGGTTATCAGCTTAGTGATGCCAGCATTTCCTGTTCTATGATGCATAATAGAATAGGTGTACAGTTCTGCTATTTAGTTTCAGTTACAGTTCAGATATTCAGCTTCTGTTGTTCAGATTCAGTTATATAGCATTTGTGATTATTACAGCCTTCAGCATCCCGATAGGGATTTCTCAGCTTATTGCCGTTTGTGTGGTCTTTAGACCACGAGCTTGAGCATCAGCATTATGATCGCCACAGAGCCAGCTGTTCTTTCACGTACACTAGCGGATTGATCCCCCGCAGTGGTGTACTTTACCGGTAAAGTGGTCAGCAGTGGCGACCCGTGAGCCCAGAGGGTTATGACAGCAGATTGGTGTACAGGTGGTATTTAGCCTGAGGTCCCAGTGACCAATAGTGGCATTGATTGGGTACTTCTTGTTTTTCAGCATTCCAGTTTACAGCTTTGTTTGTTGCACGATTATTTCCTGCCTGCCAGATTATTAGTTACAGCATGATTAGCTTGTTCTATGAGTACCCCTGTTTCCACTTCAGCATGCTTAGATTTTATATCTACATCTTGTTATTCAGCTTTCAGTTATATCCTGTTTTTGTTATCCGCTTATCATTGTATCCGGTAGGTACGACTTGCTATTTCTCGGCCCGTCGTGCCCACTGGGATACATGTAGAGTGTATCTCACACCCCCTGGGTGACCATTTTTCAGGTCAGTCGGGTGCTGGGAGATTGGGACGATCCAGTGAGCTGTTGCGCTAGAGTTGTCCCCTGCTATTGGCCGCAGTGGCCCAGCGCTAGTATTTCCAGTTTATAGTATCGTGATCATAGATATTTTTGTATTCTTCTTAATTGGAGTATCTGTGGACTATGTCATGTGTTGATGTGGATGTGTTAGCTGTAGAGTTTTATATTTGGTTTAGTTGTTAATTATACTGCCCTCTGATTGCATTATTGTATCTGCCTAGCCGAGCATGTATAGGGGAGACTCTGTCCGTGTGGACAGAGGATTTCCTATGCATGTGGCGGTCTGCTCACGTCCTGAGTTAAAGTTTGAACTCTGATTTAAAAAAAAAAAAAAAAAAAAATTTCTACCGCTGTTTTGAAACTCGGGGCGTGACAGATTAGATGGTATCAGAGAATAGGTATAAGATACCTAGGAAATGGCTAGGATTGAGCCCTAGGATGACTTGAGTCTGACGCGAGAGTGCGGGGTTAGGAGCTCGAGTACAGTATGATCGGTCGAGTCGTGTCCTATCCCTGATCAGTGTGATTTAGTTTGTGATTCACGAGTATTCCGGCAGAGGTGATGGTGTTAGTGAGCGCGCTAGCGCCACTGTAGTATTGATCAGTTTCAGTGGCCTATGGGCCAGATGGTAACCCTGATTGGGTTGGTGTTGTATTCAGGTCCCACCTCTTGCATTGGATTTCGTGGATCATTACAGATTCTGTTACAGCAATATTAGCCGTTGTGGCTATGCCTTAGTGAGGTTGTAATTGTGGTGCACTAAGACTTGAGAGTCTGTTGTACCTAGTTGGTAGACAGCTTGAGGATCCGATGGTAGTCCGTAATGAACTCAGCTCGTGTTTATTTTACCCCTTGCCTGCGGTCAGTTAGAGGGGTTGCGATCACCCCTGTCGACGTTTTAAGTTGCGACTAGTGTCGCTAGAGCTATGTTAGCCACTAGTGTGGAATTCAAAGTGTTAGTGAGCACTGTGATATCATTTTGATTTTTTTTGTGAGTTGCCAAAGTGGCACTCGTGACCACGATGTATTAGCGATGTTTGATGTTGGTTTTCAGTATCGGTTTAGAGATTGGTGTTGTAAGGTACGTTGGTACCTTATGTTGGTTCGCTGTGAGTTATGTCTCCAACTAGTTGTTGGCGATAGATTGTGGGTATTTTTCTATTCTTTTGATAAGCACGTTGGCTGCAGACAACGTACTGTCGAAGAGTGGATGAAATACTTTACCCCGCAAAAAGGGGTGTATTATGATTGGGTCTGTATGTGTACCTTCCTATAAGTTAGCCTTAGTTGCCTCCTGAGCACAGGGTGATTACTCGTAGCTTGTGATTGGATTTTAGACAGATCTTTACCGTACATGTGTGTAGTTGACTAGTTGTCACTGTGATTTTTGGACGTCTATACTAGCGACGTCGGCTTTTACAAGCAACCGGTCGAAACTAGTAGCCCTGAGTTGTGTCAGACAGTACTGATGTTTTGATGAGCTTTTCGGTTTGTTAGTGCACCTTTACAGTTTTCAATGGTGTTGTATGACTGATTGTCACTAGTGTTGGTTGGGACAATGCAGATGTTCTGCGACTGATTGTCGCTGTGGTACCCTGTGTTAGTGGACTGTTTGATGTCCTGCTGTAGTTAAGTTTCGTGGACGAAACTTCTATTAAGGGGGGAGTGATGTAGTAACCGTGATTTTAAAATCTAAAAATTAAGTTTAAAATAATTGCCTGGGTTATTAAATAGTAAAATTGAATTAATAGTAGTGCAATAGTAACCCTGTATTTTAAATACCCTTTCGACCACTAATGGCCGATTCACTATCTAGAATCCTGACATAGGGGTATGAGTAGTCAAACCTAGCTAATTTCGACGTTCTGAGCACAATGGCACTGACGGATTTCGCTTTTGGCGACCCGGGTGCATTGGAGTGCGTGCGATGTACCGCACTTTACCGAACTAGATGGCCCGAGATTTTATACGAGCGCCAAATCAAGCAAAAAAAATATGCTACTTGATAGGTCTCGACGAGCCGGACGTCGTGACGGTGTCCATTTCTCAGTTTGACAACTCGGTTGTCTCGAAAAGCGTGAAGTTTGGGAAAAATCGCAGTATTTCGCGTAAAGATGCAATATTTTATGTGTCTTTTTGTACCAAACTTATAGAGGAGGGTCTTAGTCGCAAATGGGTTTTACAGTGAGGGACCTAGCTGTAAATAATGCTGGTGGAGGGGTCTCTTGGCATTTTATGCAATGTGCATATATAGCAATTTTAGGGTTGCTTGTGAGAACCCTAGCCTCAGCCCATCTAGTAACCGCAACCACCCACGACCTCTCCTCTCCTCTGCAACTTTTTTCTGTGCACCAGCCACCGTCGGCCGCCTCCCCGTCGCCGGAAAAATCTGAGATAAACCAAGTATTAATCTCGGTTTTGGTGTTGTTGGTGGGGAAGCTATCCGAGGAAGTTTAGGTTGCCCCAAGCAACACCTGTGAAGTCTTCTGTGAAGTTGGGACCCAGCCAAGGAACCCCGGTGCCAAGATCCGCCGTGCGCCGCCGCGGGGAAGAGCCACCTTCTTCCTCGGATCCGGCAAAGGTGAGGTCCTTTGTTTTTCGTTTTCTTTGCAACTTAGGTTAGTGCTGTAGAGTAGTGAAGTCCTGGGGATGTCCCCTGCTGAACCCCGAAGTCGGGTTTGCTTCCGGTCGCCGGCGGGGAAATTGCACCCGCCGGAAACCGAAGTAGCTCCGCCGCGGCCGTTTGCCGCACCCGATGGCTCAACTTCGAAACAAAAATGATAGTTGTGTTCTGTTGAACACCTTGATCATCTCCTCCAAATTTGGAGTGATTTGATGCACTGTGGGAGCGGCGGGGCGATGCCCTAGTTCGGGCTTTTGTGTTTTTTTTTGGCCGGGGTTGCGCCGCCGCCGCCGCCGCCGCCGCCGCCGCCGCCGCCGCCGCCGCCGCAGCTGGTCGCCGGGCACCTGCCCAGTTTGCTTCACCTAGTCGAGACAGACCCATTGGGGCCTTTGCATGCAACCCATGCTGGGTTGTTGTTTTTCCGCCATTAATGGCGTTTTGACCCGGCCGAGCTTGCGCCGCCGCCGTTGCTGATGCTCCCTGCCGCCGGCCATGTGCACAGCAAGCTTCGTGGAGTCACATAGCACCTACTGGTGCTTGAGCTTGAGACCCAGAGCCTTTATGTACAGTTCCACCATTAGTGTCTTCAATGGTTGTTTATTAAGTTGTTGCCCACCTTGTGTTCGAAGAAATGCTCGAGAGAACCAAATTGGTTCTGTGCATCCAGCAAGAGAGCATTCGACTTCTGCAAACCTCCTGAGCATGATGCTCATTTTATTTCAGCAGATTATTGAGTAGATAGAGAGATCTTGCATGTAGAGCTCTTTAAGCTTATGTTTTTGGAGTCGTTTTGCTCCGGCGATGTCTCTGGTTTCCCCACAGCACCTAGTTGGTGAGCCTCTAGGTTCTTTCGACCCACTGAGCATGATGCTCACCTTAAATCTGAGTTTGGTTGAGTCTAGGCATTTAAAGTAACAATGTGAGCCTAATTGCATAGTAATAGTTGACCCAGAGTTGTCCTCGGGTTCCGCGTTGCTTCCAAAAGGTGAGCACGGTGTCCAGCAAGTCGAGAGCCACCTACTGGTGGTGTCGGTTCGTTAAAATAGCATTCCGAAATTAAATACAAGCCAAAATAGCATGAAAATACATGCTTTTATGCAATTTGGTAAAATCCTGGGGGCTTAAATGCAATTGTGACCATACTAGCTGCTTTGTACAGTGTTCACATGATCTCTAAAACTTTTGTTGGAGGTCCGATGCTTTTCGTTGAATGGGAATTGGATCCAGAACCGTAAATCGGCAAAATCGTCGGTTTAACGGCGATTCGGCGTTAATCATGCAATTTAGAAAATTGCGGTGATTAATTGGTGATGCCAGGTATCAGTAGCTGTTCCCGGTGCTATTCTAAAGAGCCCGGTGATTTTAGTTTCTCGTTTGCAACTTCCGGAGCCAAAATGGGCTTCCCGGGAGTGTTTCAGTGGTTATGGCTTTGCCGGTGCACAGGATTACCCAGAGTCTGATGTTAGGGCCTAAATGTCTTAAGTTAGACATTCTTGGGCAGCACGTGAAGTTTCACGAGTTTTGGTTATTGTTCAGCACAGATTGGGTCATAGTGGATCTATCGGCGGATTTCCGAAAATCTCGAAAGATTTCGGGACTTCAGCGAAGTTCCCTGTTTAGCTTGTCTGCACACAGTGTGTCAGTGGGTTGGGTATGTGTGAGAGTCTATTTTCTGACCTGTGCATATGATTCAGGTCCCAGCAGTCAGCCGCCAGCTTGCGGGCCATCTAGCAGCCACCGTGATCATCTTCATTGAGGTGGGTTTATCTTCGGTCCGGGCTTTATCAGGTTGGCCCTATGGGGTGCCGTGGTAGGTTGGACCCCTGTTTTTGGTGTAACCCTGAGCCTATGCTTGAGCCTTTCTGTTTATTTCGATTCCAGCATTCAGTTATTACAGCTATGTTGCCTAGATATTTCAGTTGAGCTCTTTATATGCTTTCATTCTCAGCATTTAGTACGTATAGGGTTATACAGCTTGACATATACCATGTTTGTTTGGTTATCAGCTTAGTGATGCCAGCATTTCCTGTTCTATGATGCATAATAGAATAGGTGTACAGTTCTGCTATTTAGTTTCAGTTACAGTTCAGATATTCAGCTTCTGTTGTTCAGATTCAGTTATATAGCATTTGTGATTATTACAGCCTTCAGCATCCCGATAGGGATTTCTCAGCTTATTGCCGTTTGTGTGGTCTTTAGACCACGAGCTTGAGCATCAGCATTATGATCGCCACAGAGCCAGCTGTTCTTTCACGTACACTAGCGGATTGATCCCCCGCAGTGGTGTACTTTACCGGTAAAGTGGTCAGCAGTGGCGACCCGTGAGCCCAGAGGGTTATGACAGCAGATTGGTGTACAGGTGGTACTTAGCCTGAGGTCCCAGTGACCAATAGTGGCATTGATTGGGTACTTCTTGTTTTTCAGCATTCCAGTTTACAGCTTTGTTTGTTGCACGATTATTTCCTGCCTGCCAGATTATTAGTTACAGCATGATTAGCTTGTTCTATGAGTACCCCTGTTTCCACTTCAGCATGCTTAGATTTTATATCTACATCTTGTTATTCAGCTTTCAGTTATATCCTATTTTTGTTATCCGCTTATCATTGTATCCGGTAGGTACGACTTGCTATTTCTCGGCCCGTCGTGCCCACTGGGATACATGTAGAGTGTATCTCACACCCCCTGGGTGACCATTTTTCAGGTCAGTCGGGTGCTGGGAGATTGGGACGATCCAGTGAGCTGTTGCGCTAGAGTTGTCCCCTGCTATTGGCCGCAGTGGCCCAGCGCTAGTATTTCCAGTTTATAGTATCGTGATCATAGATATTTTTGTATTCTTCTTAATTGGAGTATCTGTGGACTATGTCATGTGTTGATGTGGATGTGTTAGCTGTAGAGTTTTATATTTGGTTTAGTTGTTAATTATACTGCCCTCTGATTGCATTATTGTATCTGCCTAGCCGAGCATGTATAGGGGAGACTCTGTCCGTGTGGACAGAGGATTTCCTATGCATGTGGCGGTCTGCTCACGTCCTGAGTTAAAGTTTGAACTCTGATTTAAAAAAAAAAAAAAAAAAAAAAATTTCTACCGCTGTTTTGAAACTCGGGGCGTGACACTGAATCTGTCTACTTTCCTTCAAATATTGTGTCGTATTAGAAGAGTTTTATAAAAAGGCAGCTTGGATGGCCTAAGGCAACTATTGCAACCATTTCACTCTTGCTGGAATTTTCATATCATAAGAGTTTTATGGTAAGGCATCTTGGACGGTCTAAGGTAACTATTGCAGCTATTTCACTTTCGGTAGAATCTTGGATTCAAAGGTACAGGATTTGTGGACAGATGTTAATGTGAATAACCAAAACTGTATATGAGAGCATACCTGAGCCTCTATTATTTATTCTTTACTACTATCTCTAAGAAAGCAAAAGAAAAGAAACAAAGAGTTGATACCTTGCTCTTGGATGTTCCTTTCCAGGCGGTGGTGGTGCATAAAAATACGAAGAAATTTGGACGGCCATTGGCGGCCGCTTACTTTTCCGCCAACGGTTGTGTGCGAGAAAAAAATTTTCGTAATTTCGGGCGGCCTTCGGCAACCAATTTCCACCAAAATTCCTATTTTTATGCACCATCATCACCTCAAAGGAAATGGAGCGAGCAACTATGTTCCAGACTTTGCTTTCCCTCCTTTACATATGAGTTCCCAACATTGTACTATTGTTTGGCTCAATTTACTGCATACTATGTTTTGATGCTATGTTCTCTATCATTGCGCTATTGTTTAATTTAGTTTCCTGCGCACTACCTTTCAATACTATGTTTCCCAACATTGTACTATTGTTTGGTTCCATTTACTGCGCGCTACGCTGATCCGTTCATCAACAGGATATACTAGGTAAATCTGAGGGCAAATCTTTTCAGTTTATTCCCTGCTATTAATTCATCCGGTTTCCTTCCTGCTTTCCTTACAAAACTAAGTGGTTTATCCCTCTTTTCTTTGTTGTACTTCTTTTGAGGCGATGATGATGCATAAAAATACCAAGAAATTTGGACGGTCTTCGGCAACTGATTACTTCTTGGGCAGCGGTGATGTGCGAGAAACAAATATTCGTAATTTCGGCCGGCCTTCCCCATCCAATTTCTCATTGGTGTTATTTACTGCATACTTGCAGAAAATATTGATTTCTTTCTCTCTTGCAATGTTCGGTCCTTTGATTTTGTATTCCTTTTTTTGTATTCAGCAGTTTTGTATTCCTTTTTTGTATTCAGCAGGTATTCCTTTTTTTGTATTCAGCAGTTTTGTATTCCTTTTTTGTATTCAGCAGGTACCTTATCTGAGCCTCACCTTTTTTACTCCATTCTTTTGTTTCTCTTCTTTTTATTTTCAACTTTCTACACCACTTTTTGCCGGCCCACTCTTGCCCCCTAAATTTATACGCATGGCTATATGCATGCAAAATTGAGGCAGGGGAAGGAGAGGAAAAAAAAAAAATCCATTCAGTTTTTGTCCTCTTTCGTTACAAAACTAATTGGTTTTGCTCTCTTCTGTTCCTTCCTGCTTTCGTTACAAAACTAACTAGTTTATCTCTCTTTTGTTTGTTGTGCTTCCTTTGAGGCGATGATGATGCATAAAAATACCAAGAAATTTGGATGGCCTTCGGCAACTGATTACTTTTTGGCCAGCGGTGATGTGCAAGAACCAAATATTCGTAATTTTGGACGGCCTTCGGCATCCAATTTTCCATTGGTGTTATTTACTGCATACTTGCAGAAAATACTGATTTCTTTTCCACTTGCAATGTTCGGTCCTTTGATTTTGTATTCCTTCTTTCTATTCGGCAGGTACCTTATCTGAGCCTCACCTTTTTTACTCCATTCTTTTGTTCTTCTTCTTTTTATTATCAAGTGTCTACAACAGTTTCTTACTTGGGATGTTCAATGCTTAGTTTATTTGGCACTTGCTTCTTCCTTAATTACTTTGGTTCCCTCTTCTGTTAATTACCGACTTTCTTCAACTTTTTATGATAGCTTAGTATTATACTCCAAATTTGACTTCTATTTCCTGGTAAGAAGTTAACAAATAGTTGGAGTGAATAAGTTGATTGCCTCTATATGAAAGCTATAGTTTTAGATGAACGGAAACTAACTGGTTTATCTCTCTTTTGTTTGTTGTGCTTCCTTTGAGGCGATGATGATGCATAAAAATACCAAGAAATTTGGATGGCCTTCGGCAACTGATTACTTTTTGGCCAACGGTGATGTGCGAGAAACAAAAATTCGTAATTTCGGACGGCCTTCGGCATCCAATTTTCCATTGGTGTTATTTACTGCATACTTGCAGAAAATACTGATTTCTTTTCCACTTGCAACGTTCGGTCCTCTGATTTTGTATTCCTTCTTTGTATTCGGCAGGTACCTTATCTGAGCCTCACATTTTTTACTCCATTCTTTTGTTCTTCTTCTTTTTATTATCAAGTGTCTACAACGGTTTCTTACTTGGGATGTTCAATGCTTAGTTTATTTGGCACTTGCTTCTTCCTTAATTCCTTTGGTTCCCTCTTCTGTTAATTTGACTTCTATTTCCTGGTAAGAAGTTAACAAATAGTTGGAGTGAATAAGTTGACTGCCTCTATATGAAAGCTATAGTTTTAGATGAACTATAGGTTCGTTCATCTAATACCAAATGAATGTTGCCTATTTTCTACGTCTAATATTTGACTCATATTCTATTGAAGCCTTCCAACATGCAGTTTTCAATAGTTGCACTTGGTTTAAACAATTGCCCGCTATTTCGTCGGTCCAATATTTGCCTCTTATTGTACTTAAACCTTACAAACTGTAGTTTTTAAATGGTTCCCTCTTGCGTTTCCCTCTATTATCTATATGAAATGTGTCGTTTCAAATAAGTTGCTTGCCTCTATATGAAAGCTATAGTTTCATTGGGAGTATATATATATATATATATATATATATATATATATATATATATATATATATATCCTCTTTCCTTCTCCTGCATTTTGTCTACGAAAAATGTGGTTACAAACTGCAGTTTTTAAGTGGTTCCCTCTTGCGTTTTCCTGTATTACCTATATGAAAACTGTAGTTTCAAATAAGTTGATTGCCTCTATATGAAAGCTATAGTTTCATTGAGAGTATATATATATATATATATATCCTATTGCCTTTACCTGCATTCCCTCTATTAAAGGTATGGTTTGAAGTAAGTTAGGTCTTCCTAATTTGTGACTTTGAATGCCTTGATCTTTAATGAGTGTTCATAATTTATGAGTTTGAATGCCTTAGACTTTAATGTATGTTTTTTATTTGTGAGTTTTCAATGCCTGAGATCTTAAACATAGCTCCCTCTTTGTAAAGAATGGTTGCCTCTTAATTTGAAAAGTATAGTTTCAAATAAGTTGATTACCTCTATATGAAAGCTATAGTTTTAGATGAACTATAGGTTCGTTCGTCTAATACCAAATGATTGTTGGCTATTTTGTAGGTCTAATATTTGACTCATATTCGATTGAAACCTTACAACATGCAGTTTTCAATACTTGCACTTAGTTTAAACAATTGCCGGCTATTTCACCCGTCCAATATTTGACTCTTATTGTACTTAAACCTTACAAGCTGTACTTTTTAAATGGCCCCCTCTTGCATTTGCCTGTATTATCTATATGAAATTTGTAGTTCCAAATAAGTTGATTGCCTCTGTATGAAAGTTATAGTTCCATTGAGAGTATATATATATATATATATATATATATATATATACCCTCTTTCCTTCTCCTGCATTCTCTCTATGTAAAATGTTGTTCTAAGTAATGCAAGGTCATAGTTTCTTATGCTGAAAGTAATGCAGGAAAAGGCAATCATTCAAAGGCACAGATATATATTAACCTAGAAGATTAGATTCTCCCTGTTTAAAAGGCCGCATATTCAAATGTACAAATTAGGGACACTCTACTAATCTGAAACCAATACTTTCATACGGACCATGCGGTTGAAGGCGAGAGGCTCAAAGGCATAAATTAGGAACAGACAACTAATTTGAGACCATATCTACATCTTTTTATGAAAGTTACACCCTTAGGTAAGTTGGATCCTTCTAATCTGTGGGTTTGAATGGCAGGTCTTTTAAGTTGAGGGGTCCTAATCTTCTCGGCTGATATGTGGACTTTGGATATCATGGTTTTAAGTAAATTGAGTGTTCCTATTCTAGGTTGTATATTTGGTTAGCAAAAAAGACCCTCTTCTCTAATTTGCATGTTCGATGTAATTTGTGCCTGTAATTTCCTCTTTGCCTTTACCTGCATTCTCTCTATGAAATTACTTGAACCCCGAGGACTTAGCGAAAATTCAGAGATTCTGAATTCTGTGATCGCGAAGCTTTTTCGGAGCCCTGTTCCGAAGGTGTAGAGAAATCAACAAATTCAAAAGAAATCGTGGACTGTCTCGGAAAAATTTCCTAATTAAAAGGGGTGAAATGCCGAGGTGAGCAGTTGGAGGAAAATAGGAGAACGAATCGAAGAGAAATGCATCGTGAATTCTGAAACTGCAGTTCTTAACAGTGCAGTTGATCGCGGAGCTTTTTCGGGGCTCTCTTTCGAGAGCTTAGAGTAGCCCAAAAATTTAAACAAAATCGTGGAAAGTTTAAGAAAAATTTGTTGAGTAAAAGGGAGCAGAAAAATGTCAGTTCCGCTCTCCCAGCTGACGGGAAAATGCAGTGAAAGGAGGGTATCCAAATCTACTCACTGCAGAAAAAACTGCAGAATTTAATGGCCAATTTGGGGAAAATGGTTTTGTTTGGAGGCATTTTAGTGAAACCATCCCCTCCCTCCAGCTACCCCTTTTTAAATGGTCCCCTCTTGCATTTCCCTGTATTATCTATATGAAATTTGTAGTTCCAAATAAGTTGATTGCCTCTGTATGAAAGTTATAGTTCCATTGAGAGTATATATATATATATATATATATATATATATATACCCTCTTTCCTTCTCCTGCATTCTCTCTATGAAAAATGTTGTTCTAAGTAATGCAAGGTCATAGTTTCTTATGCTGAAAGTAATGCAGGAAAAGGCAATCATTCAAAGGCACAGATATATATTAACCTAGAAGATTAGATTCTCCCTGGGTTCAAGTTTGCAACTTGGTAGTGTTTCCATGGCAAAAGTGTTGTTTAAGCATAACAATTTGATGTAGCTCTAATAGCTCTATCTCTCTCTTCGGAAACCTTAACAGCTTGTGGCTTGGCTGTTTGGCTCGGCTGGGGCTTCTACAGAGATGTTGTTTGAGTTGCATGAGAAGCACCAACAGTTTTCAATTTTTTCCTTTTTTTGTTAATGTTGGTTTACACCCGTCAAACAATGCAGTGCTAGGTTTTATAGCACAACCTGTTTTTGTTTCGAGTTGCTCGCATTATGAGAACTAACTATTCCTTTTTTGTTCCTTGGTGGCATAGCAATTGTGTTAATTTGTATCTTTTTTTCTTTTCCTGTCTCAAGAGAGTATTAATAATTTGCGAGACGAATCAAAATGCAGTTCTTAGTACATCGCATATGCAGGATTATTGTTCCTTAGGATTATTATGCTCTTTAGAATTATTACAGTAAGTATGGTATTAATTTTTCCTTAAAATAGAAGGAAAGAAAAATGAAAACGTGCAACGCATGATTTAATTATTTCCTTTGTATTATCTGTTAATGTTAATTCATAGGAACATTCTCATTTTGGTCCCTTTTCTTGTGTCATGCAGGTCATAGCTTTCCCATTGCCGCACCGACCATTATTTCCTGGTTCCAAGGTAAGTTGGATCCTTCTAATCTGTGAGTTTGAATGGCAAGTCTTTTAAGTTGAGGGGTCCTAATCTTCTCGGCTGATATGTGGACTTTGGATATCATGGTTTTAAGTAAATTGAGTGTTCCTATTCTAGGTTGTATATTTGGTTAGCAAGAAAGCCCCTCTTCTCTAATTTGCATGTTCGATGTAATTTGTGCCTGTAATTTCCTCTTTGCCTTTACCTGCATTCTCTCTATGAAATTACTTGAACCCCGAGGACTTAGCGAAAATTCAGAGATGCTGAATTCTGTGATCGCGAAGCTTTTTCAGAGCCCTGTTCCGAAGGTGTAGAGAAATCAACAAATTCAAAAGAAATCGTGGAGTGCCTCGGAAAAATTTCCTAATTAAAAGGGGTGAAATGCCGAGGTGAGCAGTTGGAGGAAGATAGGAGAACGAATCGAAGGAAAATGTATCGTGAATTCTGAAACTGCAGTTCTTAACAGTGCAGTTGATCGCAGAGCTTTTTCGGGGCTCTCTTTCGAGAGCTTAGAGTAGCCCAAAAATTTAAACAAAATCGTGGAAAGTTTAAGAAAAATTTGTTGAGTAAAAGGGAGAAGAAAAATGTCAGTTTCGATCTCCCAGCTGACGGGAAAACGCAGTGAAAGGAGGGTATCCAAATCTACTCACTGCAGAAAAAACTGCAGAATTTAATGGGCAATTTGGGGAAAATGGTTTTGTTTGGAAGCATTTTAGTAAAACCATCCCCTCCCTCCAGCTACCCCCTCTCCAGAAATTAAATGCCTCTCCCTCTTTTGAAAATCCATTCACTCTCTCGCTCTCTCTCCCTCTCTCAGCTGAAGCAAGAAACAAAAGAGGGAAGGAGGAAGGAAAGAAGAAGGAAGAAAGAAGAAAGAGAGAAGGAGGAAGGAAGAAGAAAGTAGGAAGAGAAGAAGGTACTATACATTCTCTCCCTCTCTCTCTCTCTCCTTAATTTTTTTTAAAAATAGAGCCTTGGAGGAGGGGCCGCTGGTGCTGGCAAGCAGCAGCAGCTGCCCAGGCTGCTGCTGGCTGCGGTTCTATTGAAACCTTACAACATGCAGTTTAAAATAGTTGCACTTGGTTTGAACAATTGCCGGCTATTTCGTCGGTCCGATATTTGCCTCTTATTGTACTTAAACCTTACAAACTGCAGTTTCAAATGGTTCCCTCCTGCGTTTCCCTGTATTATGTATATGAAAACTGTAGTTTCAAATAAGTTGATTGCCTCTATATGAAAGCTATAGTTCCATTGAGAGTATATATATATATATATCCTATTGCCTTTACCTGCATTCCCTCTATGAAAGATATGGTTCGAAGTAGGTTAGGTGTTCCTAATTTCTGACTTTGAATGCCTTGATCTTTAATGAGTGTTCATAATTTCTGAGTTTGAATGCCTTAGACTTTAATGTATGTTCTTTATTTGTGAGTCTTCAATGGCTGAGATTTTAAACATAGCTTCCTCTTTGTAAAAAATGGTTGCCTCCTAATTTGAAAAGTACAGTTCCAAATAAGTTAATACCAAATGATTGTTCGCTATTTTGTAGGTCTAATATTTGACTCATATTCAATTGAAACCTTACAACATGCAGTTTTAAATAGTTGCTAGGTTGTATATTTCGTTAGCAAAAACGAACCTCCTCTCTAATTTGCATCTTCGATGTAATTTGTGCCTGTAATTCCCTCTTTGCCTTTACCTGCATTCTCTCTATGAAAGATATGGTTTGAAGAAAGTTAGCTGTTCCTAATTTGTGCCTTTGAATGCCTCGAACTTTAATGAGTGCTCATAATTTATGACTTTGAATTCCTTAGACTTTAATGTATGTCCTCTATTTGCGAGTTTTCACTACCTACGATTTTAAACATAGCTTCCTCTTTGTAAAGAATGCTCGCCTCTTAATTTGAAAACTATAGTTTCAAATAAGTTGATTGCCTCTATATGAAAACTATAGTTTTACATGAACTATAGTTTCGTTCTAATTTGTGCCTTTGAATGCCTTGATCTTTAATGAGTGTTCATAATTTATGACTTTGAATTCCTCAGACTTTAATGTATGTTCTCTATTTGCGAGTTTTCACTGACTACGATTTTACACATAGCTTCCTCTTTGTAAAGAATGGCCGGCTCTTAATTTGAAAACTATAGTTTCGAATAAGTTGATTGCCTTTATATGAAAACTATGGTTTTAGATGAACTATAGTTTCGTTCGGCTAATACCAAGTGATTGTTGGCTATTTTGTTGGTCTAATATTTGCCTCATATTCTACTGAAACCTTACAGCATGCAGTTCAAAATAGTTGCACTTGCTTTAAACAATTGGCGGTTATT
This sequence comes from Tillandsia leiboldiana, assembly GCA_029204045.2. Taxonomy (NCBI): domain Eukaryota; kingdom Viridiplantae; phylum Streptophyta; class Magnoliopsida; order Poales; family Bromeliaceae; genus Tillandsia; species Tillandsia leiboldiana. Next base: position 9,896,423 of record CM055060.1, read on the forward strand.
TCGTCCGTTCGATATTTGACTCTTATTGTACTTAAACCTTACAAACTGCTGTTTTTAAATGGTTCCCTCCGTCGTTCCCCTGTATTATCTATATGAAAATTGTAGTTCCAAATAAGTTTTTTCCCCTTTTTGATTAAACAGGGTGAAACCCTATTTGATATAGTTCCAAATAAGTTGATTGCCTCTAAATGTGTTCCTTCCTGCTTTCGTTACAAAACTAACTGGTTTATCTCTCTTTTCTTTGTTGTGCTTCCTTTGAAGTGATGATGATACATAAAAATACCAAGAAATTTCGATGGCCTTCGGCAACTGATTACTTTTTGCCCAGCGGTGGTGTGCGGGAAACAAATATTCGTAATTTCGGATGTCCTTCTATCCAGTTCTTCTTACTTGGAATGTTCAATGCTTAGTTTATTTAGCCCTCGCTTCTTCCTTAATTCCTTTGGTTCCCTCTTCTGTTAATTACCGACTTTCTTCAACTTTTTATGACAGCTTAGTATTATACTCCAAATTTGACTTCTATTCCCTGGTAATAAGTAAACAAATAGTTGGAGTGATGTGATTTATATGCATGATTATATATACATGTAGAGTTGAGAACAACGAAAGGACAGTTCAAAGTATGAACAAATGCTTATTTGGAGATGCTGTTTGTATAGAGAGATATTGTAGTAATCCGAAATATTTTATTTTTAATAAATAAATTAAATGTGATTTTCAGCCTGAGTTCGGATGCAAAAGACTTATATTGACCTACTTGGTCAATCGCCTTTGTGCTAGTTGCATGAATTACGAGATAAAAAGGTTAACTTTTAATCCGGACATGATCTTGCAGATCCGAGTTGACCGTTGTGATCGTCTCGTCGAACTGAGCGAGATTCATATTCAGTACTTTTCGATCCGACGGTCGGATCTTCCGGAAATCAAAGAAGAAGAAAACGAATTTTGCAATTAATAAGGAACAGTGCCGCACAGTAGTTTAAGTTGGATACTGTGGATGAACAGTAACCCTGGATTTCGGGCCTTCGTCGATTTCAACGCGGACTATTTCACTGTTCGGAGTCCGAAAATAGTGATCCAGGTAGTCGTTTCGATCGGCCTCGTCGATCCGGACGCAATAGTGCAGACAAAAATTTTGTTTGACGACCCTGGAATCTCGAGAAGTGTGAAAACTGTAAAATTGGACAGTTTTTATGGACCGAGATTTTATCTGGGCTTCGTGTCGGAAAATAAAAATCGCTACTTTGTAGATTTCGACGTGCCGGACGCAATGGCGAAATCCATTTTTCGTTTCGACGAGCGAAACATCTCGAAAAGCATGAAAAACACCATATTTTACGGAAAAGCCCAATAGTTTTGCTCCGAAAAGCGTGCAAACTGTGTTGGAGGGACTAATATGAGAGAAAAGTAGTTGTTAAAGGACTAGGGGTCAATGGTGGTGTTGAGAAGGGACTTTCTAGCATATTGTAACAATATGCATTATATACATGCATGACCCTTCGGCTAACCCACTCACACCCGAGCCTTTTCACCACCCATCTCTGGAGAAACCGACGCTTCATCCTCCCCCTCCAACCGTCGCCGAGCACCGCCGCCTTCCCGTTGCCGGAGCAGCCATGGAAGCCACCCAAACACTTGGGTCTTCTCGGGTTGAAGGTTGGGATCACATTGGGGAGGGCGTAGTTGGCTCAAGCTTCAATCTAGGTGGTCCTGGTGGTGGCCGCGACCGAGCCAAGGTGGTCCCGACGGTCGCCGCCGCCGTGAACCGCCGCGGAGGATCTTCTTCTTCCTCTCTCCGGCGAGGTAGGGTTGAAACTTTTTATTTTTAAATGGCCCGAGGACCTTGTAGGGTATTCCTGACGTCATGAGGACCCTTTCTGTGAAGTTGGAGCTACCGCCGTCGTCCCGGCCGCCGGCGGAAGCCACTTGTTGCCGGAAAAGCAAGATTTGGCCGATCTTGATCTCGGAAAGAATCCAACCGTCAAGACGAGGATCAAGACCGTTGAACCTCTTCTTCTTGGTGACTGCAAGAGCTACACCAAGTTTCAAGTCGATCGGTCGAGTATCCATGCGGTGTGAGGAAGCCCTCGAAACGGCCATTTTTGCACCATGGCCGATCTCTGCCGTCCGGCGCCGCCGCTCACTCTCGGCGCCGACCACCACTGCAGGAAGCTCCCTAGCCTCCAGCAGAACACCTTGGTCCATCTTGCGCCGGCCCAGACCTCGCCGACCGGATTCCGCCATTAAAGCACAAGTTTCCGGCGAACTTGTTTTCCGGCCAACCCGGGCCTTCGCGCGTTGGGAAGGCAACCCAGGTAAGGTCCCTTGGTCTGTAGGAAACTCCCCATTAACTTGCATGTTGAGTTTAACGTCGGGTTTTTGTTCATTGAAGTTGCACCTATTATCGCAACCGAACCTGAGCTCCGGCCGCCGCCGTCGCATAGGGACTCCGGCCATCTACCCAGGTAAGCTGGTAGCACCATATTCAAGGTTTCCAGCAAGTTGGTTGGGCCCAAGAACTCCCGGAAATATTGATGGAGCAACCTTGTTTCCGGGTGGGTTTTGGGAGTTTGTTCTCCGGCCACCGCCGCCGGCGGTGGGGTTGGCTTGGTTTGAATCACTTCTGGGAGGTTGCTGTAACTCCTGCTCACCTTTGATCCAGGGTTGATCCAGCTTTGGTGCAAGAAACTCCAACCCGAGTTTTGGTCAAATAAAGGTTTTGCCCCGGCCAACTTTCCGGCCAGTTTCCGGCAGACTTCAGGTGAGCACCTCACTTCCCTAGCCTCAGTGTACACCATGCTCACAATTAATCTCTGTTTGATCAAGCCTATTACATGTATTAGATTAGTGTCATTTTGGGCCCTAAGTGATTATGGGCCAACTTTGTAAGTGGGCCTCCAGCTGGCCCAAGCCTGTGAGCACGAGCTTCGTCTCGCTAAACCAGACGCGCTGAAAATTACGGCGCTGGTTTTGGTTGCCCGGATTTAGAGAACGGATCGAAACAGGGTTCAAATTGATGTAGTTATGCAATTGTAAGAGTTATTATGGACTAAGTTGCAAATGTAACACCCTGGCTGTCTTTAGACAGTATTTACACGCCTTCTAGTCATTTTGTTAAGTTCCGTAGGCTCTCGTTGAGCGGGAATCGGATATTGTCTCGTAAATTGGCGAAATCGCCGGTTTTACGGTTTACGGCGTGAGTTTCGCATTCGGTTTAGATTTCTGATCGTCTGTTGTCATCTTTGGTTATTTCCGACACTGTCCTGGCTGGTCCAGTGTTTTTGGTGTTTCGTCGGAAAACTCCGAAGCCGAATTAGGCTTCCTGTGAGTTGTGCGAATATTGTTGGCAACATTTGGACACCGGAAATTACGATTTTGCCCCTGTCTGCCCGAACATGGAGGTGATGATGCTAGGGTCAGTAGGTGTGGTTTGGCAGTGTTTGGATGTACATAAACTGTCGGCGGGTCAGTTTCTAAGTTTCGGTAATTTTCCGAAAACTCTGGTTAAAGCCTAGTTTTGGCTAAGTCCCCAGTGTTAGCGACAGGACGTTATAGTATTGTCAGGATGGGCATGAGCGAGTTTGTTACTGATTCCAGTTATATGTTCAGGGCCTAGCAGTTCAGCACCCGCGTCCCAGTAGACCTACGGGAGTTCGGGATCGGCCTACATTGAGGTGGGTTATCTTCGGTCCGGGCTTTATCTTTTCGGCCCTCTGGTTGCTTTAGTCCAGTCGGACACTTGTTTTTGATTTCAGTCCTGATTATGCCTATATGTGCTTGTTCCTAAATAATAGGAGTTCTAGTCTCAGTTCCTGGCATGATTGCATTAGTATCGATATCTCAGTGGGGATTTCCTCGGCTTCTCGCCGTCTATCCGGTCTACTGACCGTGGATTTAGATTCAGCATTGTAATTTGCATCAGTATCGATATCCCAGTGGGGATTTCCTCGGCTTCTCGCCGTCTGTCCGGTCTACCGACCGTGGACTGAGATTTAGCATTATGATTGCTATGGACTCTATACCTGCTCTTATTACTTGCTTGCATATCATGCTTATATTCCAGCCGTTGCTTGATTACCCTACTGAGACATATCATGCTTATTTTCCAGCAGTAGCTTGTTTATCATGTTGAGTTATATCATGATTTCTTCAGCAGTTGATATGCATTTCCTGGACACATGTCATGCTTGATTGGTCACTAGCATAGTTCTATACCTGTCTCTATTCTTCACTGCATATTTAGAATAGGAGATACTACTTCAGCATGTGGCATGTTATACTTGTATCCCGGTGGGGACTTTCTTCGGCTTCTTGCCGTCTATGTGGTCAGTGGACCATGGTTTGAGCATCAGCATTATGATCGCCGTCGAGCCAGCTTTCAGTCGCGCACACCGACGGTTTGGCCACCGTCACGGTGTTCTTTACCGGTAGAGAGGTCTGATTGACCCGTGAGCCCGTTGGGGTTATGATAGCTTACTGGGTGTCCAACAGTGGTTTAGCCTGAGGACCCAATGACCAACAGTGGCAGTTACCTGAGGTCTTATGCTCCATGGCAGTTTAGCCTGAGGCCCTTGTGGCCAACAGTGGCATTGGATTGGGTATATTCGTGATATTACCTTTGATGCACTTTCTTGTTTCCTGTTTGCTTGATTACATGCATTCCCATTCCTGTTATAGATTTATCATGCATAGTATGATTGGGTTATATATGCATACTCTGTTCTATTGATCCATATTTGATCTTACTTGGCTTAGACTGTATATCTGCACTGTTGATTAATCCCTGGTAATGGTACTCTGCTTAGTTATATACTTGCATTTTACCTTTCAGTACACATTGCATATCAGTGGATTCATTGTTTAATTATTTAGCTTCTACTCAGTATACTCTGCTTATCTGTAGACCTGCTATTGCTTATTCAGCCTTTTTCCACTGACCTGTTACTATCCGCAGATTATTGTATCCAGTAGGTACGATTAGCTATTTCTCGGCTCGTCGTGCCCACTGGGATACACTTATGTGTGTCTCACACCCTCGGGTGACTGTTTTTCAGGACCGTTGGGTGGTGAGATGTCAGGACGGTCTGGTGAGGTGATCACGATAGAGCTGTACCTCGGAGGATCTGACATTTTGGGATATGATCAGATACGGTATTGTATTAGTTCAGTTATTAGTTACGTTCTTAGTTAAGTTATCTGTACTTGAACTCTGAATGTATTATGTACTTGCCTAGCCGTGCATGTATAGAGGAGTTCCCTATGCATGTGGCGGTCTGTTACGCCCGGTTTCTGATAACTCTGATTTAAAAAAAAAAAAAATTTAGACCGGTTTTTAAACTCGGGGCGTGACAGATATGGCGGCCTGTTACATTTTTTTTGTCCCTACATTTCCTTTACGAAGGTCGGTCCCTTAGTCTCTTTTGTTCAGACTGCTTGCATTGTCTAAACCTTCGATTTTTTACTCTTTCTTTACATTGAATGGATAACCTGCATGTGTTTTCGCATCCCCAATCCATCCAGTTTTGCTCTCGGTTTTCTTAAATAACTAACTGGTTTGGTCTCTTTACTTATTTCTATTTCCTTCGGGTTGCTGACGATGCATAAAAAATACCAGGTATTTGGTATTTCCCTCTCTTCTCTTCCTTCTATTTTCTTCAAGGGAATGATATGCATACAAATAGTGTGAACTTTTTGTTACCCTTCGGTGCTCAATTGCTCTTTGGGTAATGGTGATGCGCAAGGAATAATTGTTCGTTATTTTCGATTGCCTCCGGTAACCAATTTCTGCAATGCATTTTTACTCTTTACTGCGTGTTTGCAAAAAATACCCATTTGCGTTTGGTTGAAATGCTTGATCCTTCAATTTCCTATTGCTTCTTTGCATTGGCCACATAGTTTATTTGGCCCTCACTTTTTAAATATATTTTGTTACTTTCCTTCTTCCTATTATTAATTGTCAAATAAGTGATTGTTTCGTAAGCCGCCCTTATGTAAATGTGAAAAATCATGGTAAGATCTTCCATTTAAAAGACAGTTTGATGTAAGGACATGTCTTCAACATCGTAAATGATTGGTTTGATGTCAACATCAAACAGTTGTGAGTCTGACGTGTCCAAATGATTGGTTTGATCTTCAATTCATTTCTTCAACATCGTAAATGTGAATTGAAGATCAACTCAAACCAATCATTTGGAGTATTTAAATTTATACATTGAAAATAAGTTGATCTTCAATTCACATTATACATTATACTCCAAATGATTCATTCATTTCTTTATTCCCTACACTTTTCACGCTACTTACGATGATGTTCTTTTCGTTTAATTTCAGGTTATGGAACTAGCGTGTATAGAAAAGGTTTGTTCCCAACTGTTCTCTCTCCCTCTCTTTCTCCTTCTCCCTATTTTATTACTCAATTTTCTTATTATTTCTTACACCGTTGTTGTCAAATTGGCAAACCAAGTTGCTTCCTGTACATTACTTCTTGGTTAGTTGGCTACATATATATAAAAAAAAATATTCATTCCTTGCTGTTGTCCTTACATGATATTTACAATTACATGCCCATTCTTTAATACTCTTTGCTGCGGTCCTTGCTTAACGTTATTCTTTACCATATTAGATATTACATACTGTGAATCCTTTCTTCTGCTATAGATCTTTGTACCTAAATTTACACTCTTCCTTCCTATTTCCAAGGTTTGTTCACCTTAATTTGAGGCGAAGGTTAAATGGATATTCCAACACTTAGTAGAGAAAACAGGAAACGTCGCAGGAGTATTCTTATCCAGCGTAGGAATAAAGGAACAGCTCATTCTTTGAAATATATGTCCCAGTCAGATAAAAACAAAAATATAGAAAATTCTGGAATATTTGTAAATATTTCAGCGATATATCGAGAAAATAGAAAACGGCGCAAGATTATTCTTACTCAGCGAAGAAATAAGCAAGCGAATTGTGCTTCGAAATATATCAAAAATTCAAGTACAATCACAGATATAAGGAATCCTGAAATACTACGGACTTCTTCCGAAATGGTACCAACTCATCCTGCCATTCCGTTCCACACTTCGGCCCAATCATACCTTGGATTGCCACATTATAAGTGTCAATCATGTGGGGCATTTCTGTGGTACAATGAGAGAATCTACAAATCTCAAAATGAGCGCACTCCAAGATTCTCTTTGTGTTGTCAAGAAGGCCGAGTTTCTTTGCCGTTGCTGCATAAGGCGCCGACTACTCTCGCTGCTTTGTTGGATTACGAAGGTGGAAGGGAAAGCAAGAAATTCCGTGAAAATATTAGAGCATACAACTCTATGTTTGCATTTACGTCATTAGGTGCAAAAATAGATACAGAAATTAATAAAAGATCAGGGCCTTACATTTTTAGAATAAATGGTCAAAATTATCACATGATGGGCTCCCTTCTTCCACTAGATGGTCACCGGCCGAAATTTGCTCAGCTTTATATTTATGATACCGAAAATGAAGTGGGAAATAGAATAGCCGCACTTGGCATAAATAGTAATCGTGGAAGTATTGATAGAAATGTCGTGATAGAATTGGTACGTATGTTTGATATGAAAAACGAAATTGTCAAAGCATTTAGGATGGCGAGGGATCGTTTTCTGCAAAATGATTTCCTACCTATGAGGTTGCGTTTGGTCGGTGCACGCAGAGAAAATGCGCAACAATACAACACTCCTTCGAGTGCTGAAATTGCTGGATTGATAGTAGGTGACTTGGGTAGTGTCGATCGGCAGCGCGATATTATTGTAGAACATAAAACTGAGGGGTTAAAACGCATCAGTGATTTACACCCTTCCTTTATGGCGATGCAATACCCCATCTTATTTCCATATGGGGAGGATGGTTTTAGTCTTGGTATACAATGCAAGGAAAGATCACACAGGAAATCAATTTCTAGGCAATATATTACCATGCGTGAATTTTATGCTTATAGAATTCAGAATAGAATTGGTGAAGGCAGCACATTAATACGAGGGGGTAAGCTTTTCCAGCAATATATTGTTGATGCTTTCTCATGTGTTGAAGAAGAGAGGCTTCAGTATATTAGGAGAAATCAATCTAATTTACGATCTGAAATATATAAAGGTATCAGAGATGCAGTAGTTGAAGGAGATGTGGATGGTGATGCCATTGGTAAACGACTTATATTACCCTCGAGCTTCACAGCCGGGCCTCGCTATATGATCCAAAATTACCAAGATGCTATTGCTATATGCAAACACTGTGGCCCCCCTGATTTATTTATTACGTTTACCTGCAATGCACAATGGCCTGAAATTCGAGATGCTTTGCAATTTATTCCTGGACAAAGACCTGAGGATAGGCCTGATATTGTAAGCAGATTGTTTAAATTAAAATTGCAAGCTTTGATGGGTGATATTAAGGAGGGTATTTTTTTCGGCCCATCAATTGCAGGTATGTAACTATTCAATATCATTTGTGCTTACCAATTAATAGCTTCTCTTTGCATACCCCACATGCTTATGGATTAATAATTTCCTCTGCTTGCTTTCTCATTCTTTTTTCCCCTTTCACCTGTTCTGCAATGAACCTCCAGAATTATATACCGTCGAATTCCAGAAAAGAGGGCTTCCTCACGTTCACATTTTGGTATGGTTAAATGCAAACCATAAATACCTAACGACAGCAGAAATAAATTCAATTATCTCCGCAGAAATACCTGATAAGGTTACTAACCCGGACGGATATGCAGCTGTTGGGAAATTTATGATGCATGGTCCGTGTGGAGCGAGCAAACCAGGAGCACCATGTATGGCGAAAGGCCGATGTGCAAAATATTTCCCGAAAGAATATAAAAGTGAAACAGTTATAACTCCTGATGGTTTTCCCATTTACCGAAGAAGAAATAATGATGTATATGTGATGAAAGGTGATATCCAACTTGATAATAGATTTGTGGTTCCACATAATCTACAACTGATCATAAAATATCAAGCTCATATTAATGTTGAATGGTGTAATAAATCGAGACTCATCAAATATTTATTCAAGTATGTAAATAAAGGACCAGATAGAGCTGCTGTTATTATAGAAAATAATGTCAGCTATAACGAGTCAACTTCTACACGGCAGTCTACACATGTTGACGAAATAAAACAGTACTTGGATTGCCGCTACTTATCAGCATATGAAGCTACCTGGCGGTTGTTTGAATTTGACATTCATTTTAGAGAACCATCTGTGGAGCGTTTGTCTATTCACCTACCCATGATGAATAATGTTGCATATCATAGTTCGCAAAATTTAGTTGATGTTTTGAACCGTCCGAATATTGAGAAGACAATGTTTACCGAGTGGATGCATACCAATGCCACATGCGACGATGCTCGCGAGCTTACATACACTGAATTCCCTACAAAATGGGTGTGGCATAAAAAGGATAAATTTTGGTCTAGGCGGAAACAGAAATATCGTATTGGTAGAATGATCTACATACATCCAAATGCAGGAGAATTATATTTTTTACGGCTTCTTTTAAATGTAGTGAAAGGTCCAAGAAGCTATGTTGAAATTCGAACAGTGGATCATGTTATACATGATATATTTCGTTCTGCATGTGATGCCCTTGGTTTACTTGGGGATGATAAAGAATGGAGGGAAGCATTCCAAGAAGCATCCCATTGGTCGTCGTCGGCTGGACTTCGTCAACTATTCACTACCATAGTAATATTTTGTGAGTTGGCAGATCCTATGAAATTATGGAGTGAATACTGGCAGTTAATGTCTGATGATATTTCATATAGATTGAAGCATATTCTTGGTGTTCGTAATCTTCAAATATCTGAAATTGAGCTCCAAAATCATGTTTTATTTGAACTTGAAGTTCTATTCAGCAAAAATTCTGCTTCGCTTTCTGATTACAAACTCCCAAATCCTACAAGACTATTTTCTGATAACTTGGATAGTAGATTACTAAGAGAAGAATTGGACTACAACAGAAATGACTTGCTACAAGATCATGGCCAATTATTTGATGGATTAAACGACGAGCAGCGAATAATATATGATGCTGTTCTGTGTTCTGTATACGAAAATATTGGAGATATTATATTTGTTTATGGCCATGGTGGAACTGGGAAAACATATTTGTGGAAGACAATTATTTCAAAATTACGTTCCGAGGGAAAAATAGTTTTAGCTGTTGCTTCCTCAGGTATAGCATCTCTTTTATTACCTGGAGGCCGGACAGCTCACTCCAGATTTAAAATACCTATCCAAATTGATGATTGTTCTATTTGTGAGATTAAGAAAGGTACACAGCTTGCGACTTTAATTTCCCACACTAGCTTAATTATTTGGGATGAGGCGCCTATGAATCATCGAAATTGTTTCGAGGCTTTAGATAAATCATTGAAAGATATTATGGGGTTGAGCGATTCAGCAACCGATGAAAATCTTTTCGGAGGAAAGACTGTGCTTTTAGGAGGTGATTTTAGACAAATACTTCCAGTTATTGTTTGCGGCACTAGACAGGATATTTTAAATGCATCTCTAACTAGATCTTATATATGGAGTAAATGTAAAATGTTTCGTCTTACTATAAATATGAGATTGCTACAAGGGTCAGCGGATAGTGCATCGAATACAGCTCTAAGAGAATTCAGTCAATGGGTACTTGATATTGGTGATGGAAAAATAAATGGTTTGCAATTAAAAGACGAAGAAGAACCAACATGGATCAAAATTCCTGATGACATGCTCATAAAATTTAACGATAACGGAATAGAAATGATGGTTTCTGAGATATATGATAATATCGAGTATAACTACAATGATCCTGCTTATTTACGAGATAGAGCAATTGTTACCCCTATGAATGAAAGTGTCGATCAAATTAACACTTATGTGCTTTCTTTACTGCAAACACAAGAACGATTATATTTAAGTTCTGATTCAATATGCAGTTCATCTAAAAATTCTGAAGAGAACAATATACTATACCCGATAGATTTCTTGAATACTTTGAAATTTAATGGGGTGCCTAATCATGAATTGAGGTTAAAAATCGGGAGTCCTGTAATGCTCCTTCGCAATATTAATCAAAGTTCTGGTCTTTGTAACGGTACTCGGTTGGTTATTACTCAGTTGGCTCCGAGAATTATTGAAGCACAAATTTTCACTGGTAATCATATTGGGGAGAAAGTCTATATTCCTCGGATAGTAATAAATGTTACCGACTCAAAATGGCCATTCATATTGAAGAGAAGACAATTCCCGCTTCGTTTGTGTTATGCGATGACTATTAATAAAAGTCAAGGGCAGACATTAGACAAAGTTGGACTATATTTGTCAAAACCAGTGTTCTCACACGGCCAACTTTATGTAGCAATCTCACGAGTGACATCGAAAGAAGGCTTATGCATTCTTATAGAAAATAAAGATGGCCAGCCCGAAGGATATACAAGAAATATTGTTTATCGAGAAATCTTTGATGATTTAGAATAATATGTTCAGGTTCGCAAAATATTTTATTTCCTTTCTTATAATTCCTTTGCATAAAAATTAATATTCCCTTTTGTACACTCTATGTAGTCATAATAAAAAAAACATTGATATATTTATTCTCATATTAACTCATATTGTATTTATTACTTTCTCAAATAGAACCCTGGAGCTACAATGAAGACTTTACTATTATCGCAATTGTCGCTACAGCCTCAGGAATGCCAAATAAGAGTTCGAATTTGCCGAAAATGGGACTCAACCGCTCCTTTTTCAAAGGGAAATATCTTTAGCTTGGATTGCTTATTAGTAGATGAGGAGGTTCGAATTTTTTTCCCAATGTTAAAACCGCCTTTCTATATTTCTTTAAGGTTTGTATGATATTCTATATTTATGTTTATTCTGATATGACCTAGGGTTTTTCCATGCAAGCAACGATACACAAACAGGATGCAGCCATATTTAGGCCTCAAATAACGGAAGGCGGTATATATGTAATACAAAAATTTACTGTTGTTCCAAGTAAGAAGAGATTTGTTGCTATTAATCGTGATTATATGATTCAAATAACAAAACGAACAGAAATAAGTCAAGTAGAAGGGGATACGAATGAGATACCACTATACAGTTTCAATTTCTCAACTTTTTGTAAAGTTGATCAAATGCGGTACAATGACAGCATCCTCACAGGTAACACTTTCTCTAAATGGGATGTGATTTGCTATAATTGAGTTTTCCCATTCTTACTGCTATTTATTTCATATTCTGTAGATGTAATCGGGAAAATTACATCTATCGGTGATGTCACGCATAGATACGTTGGACAAACTTTGACTCCAATCAGGAATTTAGATATTGAAGATTCAGAGTAAACAATTTCTAATTTGAAATTATAATAAAATTATATAGTTTACATTTGATTAGAGATTTGTATGAAATGGAATGTATTATTTTGCAGAAAAAATAGTCTGTCTGTTGCTCTATGGGATGAATTCGCTGTTTCTTTTGATGAGGCCCAATTGTTAACCAAGGAAGCTGGTAAGCCAGTGATAATAATACTTGCCGGCATGACGGTTAGAACATTTAAAGGTTAATATTCTGATTATATTACCTATTTGTTTTACCTACTATATTAGAAAGGTATACTTACAATCATTCCCAAACATCCTATTCCCTTTGAATGCAGAAAAGATACACTTATCAACATGTTCAGCCTCAAAAATATATTTCAACTTACAAATTCGGGAAGTGTTTGAACTACTTAATAGGTTTGACTATTGATCATACATTTCTCCTCATTTCGTAATATCTATGATTGTTCTTTTATTGATTACTAACATTTTGCTTCCGCATTATTACATCCAGCTTACAAGAAAAGGATAATTCAATTCATCGAATTACGTGTGAAGAGGAAAAACCCATTCCTCCTGAAGAAGAAATGCATTTAAACAGAAGAACTATTGCTGAATTACTTAACTCCGCTCTTTCTGATACTGACGTAAGCTTCTCATAACAATCAATTATTCTTCTATAATTACGTAGGATTAATGCTGTTCGTAATATAAATTCTAACCTTATCAAACCTACGAAATTCCAGAACACGAAGTTTACATGTGAGTGCAAAATTACGGATATCGACACATCGTACGGCTGGTGGTATAAATCGTGCCGTTATTGCAGATCTGCTGTCAAAATATATGGCGATAGTTTCCTGTGCTCGCGCTGTGGTAATGATGATCAATCACCTACTCCATGGTAAGTTCTGTTCCCTCTTTATATACTTGGAATATTCCAAATTACTACTTAAATATTTGATGGTTTACAATATGATGTTATTTTATTACACATTATGCATATTCCAAATTACCAGCTGCATGTTCAATGGTTTACAATATAATATTATTTTGTTATATTTCGTGAATAAATAGGTATAAATTAAACGTCATTGTTGGCGACGAAAGCGGTACAGCTAATTTTACAATATTTGGGAAATTGGCTCAAGATTTGGTTCGTATCCCAGCACATAATCTAGCAATATCAGCCAATTCAGACAATTTCGCTCTTCCCCCTGTAATAAAAGCACTTATTAATCAAGAACATATTTTCCAAGTAATGGTCGACGCACAAAAATTTACAACAAATATGATAGCTTTTAAAGTTTTGAAAATTTTCACACTAAACAAAGATAAAAGTGGACAAATCGGAAGCAGCAAAACTCTATTGCTGAAATGTGAAGATGGAAGTTGCTCAACTCTCCATAAAAAAGAGGTGCATACTGAGTTATCTGATGAAACAGCCCCAATCATATCAAGTTCTTCTAGGTTAGATAATTTTATTAAATTCCTCCTTTGATATTTCACAGATTATTTACTTAATATATCTTATACTTATTATTTGATCCTCTCGATGTAGCTTTACACAGATGTCTGAAAAATCATTTGAAGTCTCTACTGGGAAAAAACGGTATCATAAGTAATATTTCGTGTTGTATGTTTTTCCGTTCTTCGTTTTCCTCTTACTATGTAAAACAACAAATATTTAATTACTATACTTGCAGTTCCAAAGATACGAGAAAGTCCTCTGAAGTTCTTCGTGTGACGAGGCACCGTCCTAGGTAATATTTCCTATTCTTCTCTTTTCCTACTTTCAATTAAGTACCTTCTTATGACTATATAGAACTTCTAATATTTAATTATTATATGTGTAGTTCCAAAGATACGGATCAAGACCTTGGAGCCAGTGAATAAAAAAGTAAGAAACTATATATAATTTCCCAGTTTATTGTTGGCTCTTAATTAGGAAATACTAATTACTAGGTATTACATGCCTCCTACTAACACCGAATTCATTTGCCGGTAATTATAGCATGGTGTACGATTAGATCCCACAAGTAAATATTATACGAAGTTCCTAGATCACTATGTAAGAAACCGGCAATATGCGCTCTCTATACAATGTGTCATGTGGCTTTGAGTTCAAATTTCATGCTATCAATTTACCCAGAAATACAAATATATTTCTATGGAATTGGTTCTGCTTTCCTGAAAAGAACATAATAAAGCATTAGACCCATACAACAATTCAATTAGAAGTGAGTAATCTTTATGAGTTCTATTAGATGCACATTTTTTCTAAAAAGAAGACAATAGAACACTATACCTATACAAGAGTTTACTTAGAAGTGGGTAATCTTTGTGACCGAGTGTTTCTGAGTTATGTTACACGCAGTGGTTTTCTATATCGTATAATGAATTGTTTCTACAATGCTCAGCGCTTTCTGAGATTACCCTCTACAATACTGATTTCTTTATGAATAATTTTGCATATGTTCTGTGTATTATATACTCTAATAATCTACTTCTGAAATGCCGAATTTTTTATTACCAATGCGGATTTGTAAAACATAAATTCCTGGCTATTGGAAATCCTATGCCTTACTTTGTACACAACTTTGTTGCTCCCCTCTATGTTCTGAGTATCCAGAGATGGGTAGGTATAAATTTGTAGAATAGT
The DNA here is from genome assembly GCA_029204045.2 of Tillandsia leiboldiana. Lineage (NCBI taxonomy): Eukaryota > Viridiplantae > Streptophyta > Magnoliopsida > Poales > Bromeliaceae > Tillandsia > Tillandsia leiboldiana. The sequence goes on from CM055060.1 coordinate 9,911,429, forward strand.
TCGTGTGATTTTGTTATCGGGAATTTACGTTCCAATTTGTAACATGGTACTATTCTCTTTTACCAAATAACCCAATTATTTTGCTTTCGTATTATGCACGACCTACAAAGGGATTATGGATTCTCAAGTGCAGAGTTCAGTCGAAATACATGGCTCAACTTTTATTCCTGCTGTTTATAATGGGGGACCCTTCTAGCTCATAATTTCCCTTTTTCCTTTTTTCCTTTTTCATTCATTTCTTGCAGAATATATATTTGATTCAATTTACTGCACATTATCTTTTGATACTACCTTCTCCAACATTGTACTATTGCTTGATTCAATTTACTACACCATACTTCCCTCTCTGTTAGTTTTCTTATTTGAGGAAATTCCTACGCTGGTCAATAATACAAAAGTAGGTCAACAATCAGAGGTCCTATAGTTCTAATTAGAATATTCATATGTTGCTCAGTTCATCATAGAATATGGTAGCTAAATCTATGAGAAAATCTTTCCTGTTTATTCCCTACTATTAATTCATCCAGTTTTGGTCTTGCTTTCTTTACAAAACTAACTGTTTTAACTCTCTTCTGTTTATTCTATTTCCTTCGAGGCAATGGTAATGCATACAAATAGCAAAAATTTGGGTGGTCTTCGGCAGCCGAGTACTTTTTGGGCAATGGTGATGAATGAGGAAAAATCTTCCTGAATTCGGATGGCCTTGCGCAACCAATTTTACATTACTTGTTATTTGCTGCATACTTGCAGAAAGATACTGATGTCTGTTTGCTTACAATGTTTCGGCCTTTGAATTTGTATGTCTTTTTTGTATTCAGCAGATAGCTTATCTAAACCTCTTTACTCTATTTTTTTGTTTTGCTTCTTTCATATTTTTATTACGCATGTATAACGAAGAATTGGAAAATGGCTCCAAGTTGTTTCGGGCCCTCTAGATAGACTACTCATGTTGGGCGGAAAAGTTTAGTTCTTTCCTGAAAAAAAAAAAAACCCTGCAATGTTTGATCCTTTGATTTTTGTATTGCTTCTTTGTATTCAACACATAGTTTATCTGGAGCTCCGCCTTTTTTCTCCGTTCTTTGGTTTCGACTTCTTTTTATCAACTTTCTACACCTTTTTCCCTTTTTTGCCTTACTCTTGCCCCCCCAAATTTTGCTTTTATGTCCTGCTAAGGAGCGGGTGGATACTTGCAGTTGTGCAATTTATATGCACGAGTATATGTATGCAAAATTGAAACAAAGACAAAAAAAAGGGAACAGTATACGGTAATGGTTTGAAAATTCGAATTTCTATGGTAAATTTGGGTTTGTTAACATTTAACTTTTGTCTTACATATTGAATTTCCAAACAAATAAATTTAAAATAGATTTGTGGTTTAATAGTTAAACTTTATTCCCCAATTTTGTCAAATAACAAATCAAAAAATAATACATGAATTTACATAAAGTAAAATAAAATTTATTAAAACAATTAATCTGAAAAGGATATTTATTCTTTTAAATGCTTATCCTTCACATATAAACTATTTTTTAAAATAAATTATACAAAAAAAAATAAGGATATTTTGAATTTAAATTTCATATTCCCACTTCTCAATTGGAAGTTGAAATTCCAATCATAATTTTAACGTATTAGTTGTTTGTAAAATAATTTGTATACGGAGAACTTTCCTAACAAATGAGAATAATTAACATAATTTTTTTACCTTCCCATAATTTAGGTTGCTTTCGCTACATAAAATTACTAATACCAATTTATCATCCATCTCATGTAAATAAACTCAAGCAAATCTTCGGCTTAGTTTGTTTTAGGCGCCTCACAATGAAGAAAAGAAAGCTACATAAAAAAACAATAAGAAATTACCGTGCATCTTAAATTTGCACTTTTACAAAATTCAATTTGGTCTTAAATATTAAATTTTCAAACAAATAAATTTAACGTTAAATTTAAAATGAAATTTGTGATTTAATATTTAATACAGAAATATATTTAACCTTAAAATAAAATGAGATTTGTGATTTAATATTTAATAAACAAATAAATTTACCTTTAAATTTTAAATAAGATTTGTAATTTCAGATTTTAACTTTAATTCCCCAATTCTCTCAAATAGCAGATCAAAAAAAGTAATAGCATGAATCTACATAAAAAATTAAACGTTGGTGATAAAATAAAATGCCTTTAACTTTACAATTTGTAATTTTAAATGAGTATGCTCAAATTTGTTAATCACATTCCTTTAAATAATTTATACTAACAAAATATAAATATCAATTTTAATTTATAAAAACAAAAAAATTGAAAAAAAGAATTTATTATCTTAAATGTTATCCTTTACATTATAAGATGCTTCTTAAAATAAATTATACAAAAAATATAAATATATTTTGAATTGAAATTTCATATTCCCACTTTTCAATCAAAAGTTGAAATTTAAATCGTAATTTCTAATATTTAATTTTTAAAAAAGAGAAAGGTAAAATTATATAATTTAATTTGAAGGATAAATAAGCATGAATAACAATTTAAAATTCTACATATGTTAAATTTAAAAATGGGAATTTCTATGCGTCAATTTGAAGTAGTTACTTTTAAATTCTTTAATTAGATATAAAAATTAAGAATAATTAAATGTGAACTTCAATTTGAAATAACATTTAATGTCTTTTGTAAGAAATATACTTTGCATGTTAAATTTGGACTTTTAAAAAATTAAATTTCATGTTAAATATTAAATTTCCAAACAAATAAATTTAACCTTAAATTTAAAATGAGATTTGCGATTTAATATTTAATAAACAAATAAATTTAATCTTAAATAAAAATTTAGATTTCTGATTTAATATTTAGACTTTAATTCGCTAATATTCTCAAATAACAAATAAAAAAATAATAACACGAGTTTACATAAAAAAAGTAAATTTAACTGATAAATACAATGGCTAAACTTTAAAATTTATAATCTTAAATGAGTACGTTCTGATTTGTTAATCACATGTTTTTAATAATTTATACTAAGAAAAGGAAACTATATATTTAAATTTATAAAAACAAATAATTTGAAAAGAATATTTACTATCTTAAATGATTATGCTTTACATTATCAGTTGGTTTTAAAAATAAATTATACTACAAAACATATAAATATATTTTGAATTGAAATTTCGTATTCCGATTTTTCAATCGATTGTTTAAATTTAAATCATAATTTGAAATATTGAATTGTAAAAAACGGGAAAAGTTAAAATTCTAGAATTTAATTTAAAGGCGACATAAGTATGAATAAAAATTTAAAATTCTACCAATTTAAAATTAGGAAATGGAAATTTCTAATCTTCAATTTGAAGAAATTAAATTTAAAATTCTTTAATTAGATCTAAAAAGTAAGCATAATTAAATCTAAACTTAAATTTAAAAGAACGTTTAAAATTTGGGAATTAAAATTTCTAATCTTCAATTTGAAGTAATTAAATTAAAACTTCTTTAATTAGATATAAAAATTAAGCATAATTAAATCTGAACTTAAATTTAATATAATATTTAACGTCTAATATTTAAACTTATATATTTAATATTATTACAAAAAAGTAACTCATTAATTGTAATAAAAAGGAATTTATATATTTCTGTTTCCTCCCCACATAAGTTCTCCTCTCCCCCTTTTCTCTCACCTCTTCCACAGATGGGTTTCTCCCCCTCTCTCTCCCGCAACCCTCTCTGCACATGGGTTTGCCTCTCTCCACTTCCACGAACCGCGCCGGCTGCCCCCTGCGCCGTACAGCGCGCGTACCCGCAACAGGCCGTTGTCGTCCTCTGATCCGACCCGCCCTCTAGAAGGGAGCAGGGAGAGGGAATAAACCCCTGTAGAAGAGGCGAGAGAAAAGCGGAGAAGGGAAAACCCATGTGCAGGTGCTCTCTGAGGTGAGGCCCAACCGTTGATGCACCGGAAATGTACCCGTCGTGCGCCTCTGTGTGAGTATTTTCCACCTTCTACCTTCTACCTCCTATAACCCCAATAATTGTTTCGTACCTTCCCCTCTCTCCTTTCTCCCTCCCTTCCCTACATTCTCTTAATGTTCGCTCTAGAGATTTCTCTATAAATACTGGCTAATGTGCAAATGAGGCTGCCAACTCCCTGTGCTTTCCTAAATATTTGTGTTCTCATAGTGCTTCGGTGGTTACTTTGTGTGCTCAGAACTTCTATGGTTCTCTTTGTTCAATTCCTATAATTGCAGATAATAAAAGGTGAGTAAAATGAGAATTTCCTTCTGAATGGTACATAATGCTGAATGGTTCTAATCTGTTCGAACTTCCCATTTTTTCTCCTTTGCTCTTTAGTTAGTAAAATCATATCCCGAAGCAGATTATGTGTAATCTATAGGAAAATGAAATTAACTCTTTGGGATTTGCTTCCCTTTTTTTACAAAATTACTCGGCCTTCAGTTGCGGTTCATTTTGATACAAAATTTATTGTTTCGCTTGCAGTCTTCGCTTGCGGTACAAACAAGGCATTCGCATTCAAACATTGTAAGGTCAAATTAGATTTAAAAGTAGAATTCAGGTTTGTATTTTGGGGATTCGAGCTCTAATGTTTACCAATTAGTACCTATATAAAACAAAACCTATAAAGATTACCAACTTCCCTAAGTAATGAATACTGTCATTAAAAACAAAAAAACTACAAATTAGGGACACTCTTACTAATCTGAACCATAACTTTTAGAGAACATGCAGTTGGAGGCAAGAGACTCAAAGGCATAAATTAGGAACAGTCAACTAATTTGAGGCCATATCTACATCTTCTTTAGGAAAGTTATGGCCTTAAGTAAGTTGGATCTTCTAATCTTCTCAGCTAATATGTGGACTTTGGATGACATGGTTTTAAGTAATTGAGCGTTCCTATTCTAGGTTGTATATTGGTTAGCAAAAAACACAGCGTCTGTTTAAATTTGCACCCTCGATGTAAT
>CM055060.1:9916495-9998700 GCA_029204045.2 Tillandsia leiboldiana
CGGCATGAATTGCATCAGTATCGATATCCTAGTGGGAGGATTTCTCGGCTTCTCGCCGTCTTGTCCGGTCTACCGACCGGGACTGAGATTTAGCAGAATAATTGCTAGTGAGTTTATACCTGTTCCTTATTACTTGCTCTATCTACCAGCAGTTGCTTGTTACCATATGAGATATATCATGCTTACATTACAGTAGTTGCTTGTCATATCGTGCTACATTCCAGAAGTTACTTGTGTATCATGTGGAGTTATATATAGATTCGCCAACAGTTGAATGCATTTCCTGGACACATGCCATGCTTGATTGGTCAACCGCATATTCTATACCTGTCTCTATTCTTCCCTGCATATTTAGAATAGGAGATAATACTCTTAGCATGTGGAATGTTATATAGTATCCCAGTGGGGATTTTCCTCGGCTCTTGCCGTCTATGTGGTCAGTGGACCATGTTTGAGCATATCGCATTATGCATCGCGTCGAGCCAAGCTTTTGTCACGCACACCGACGGTTTGGCCACCGTGTGGGTGTCCTTTACCGGTAGAGAGGTCTGACTAGACCCGTGTGGGCCTAGTGGGGTTATGATAGCTTGATTGGTGTCCAAAAGTGGTTGGCCTGAGGACCCAGTGACCAAAAGTGGTTGTTGCCTGAGGTCATATGCTCCATGGCCAAATTTAGCCTGAGGACCTTGTGGCCAAAAGTGGCAGTGATTGGGTATATTTGTGTGATTACTTTTGATGCATTATCCTGTTATCAGTTATGATGCCAGATTATCAGTGATAGCATGATTGTTTCCTGTTTATCAGTACAGTATATTCATTCCGCTGTGCAGTCTATAGCATGATCATTCATCCTAATTGTAGTCTTATCAGTGATAGCATGATCAGCTCTATATATGACTACACTGCTCAGTGATTAATCCATATTGATGATACTCTGCTGAGATTATATACCTGTTTTCTACTCTTCAGTATATCCTACTTTTGCTATCCGCTTATTATGTACCCAGTAGGTACGGCTTGCTATTTCCCGGCCCGTCGTGCCCACTGGGATACACTCCGGTGTGTCTCACACCCTTCGGGTGACTGTTTTTTCAGGTCGAGCGGGTGCTGGGATGTCGGGACGAGTTGGTGAGGTTCCGAGTTAGCAATCGACCCTGGACAGCCGTTTATGGATTAGCAAGTTGTCAAAATTGTAAATAATTGTTTAAATGTTGTAACATCTTTTAGTAGTACGTAGTTTAGACTACTCTGATGTTGTTGTGAAAGCTAGCCGTGCATATATAGAAAAGGCTCAATTCCATAGGGGATTGGGACTCTTCTATATATGTGGCGGTCTGTCATTGCCCTGGCTTGGTTTTTTTAAACTCTGATATAAAAAAAAAAATTAGACCCACTTTTGAATCTCGGGGCGTGACAGATTAGATGGTATCAGAGAAATAGGAATACGATGCCTAGGTTTGGCTAGGAACGAGCCCTAGGTTGACTTGCGTTCACGAGAGAGCGCTGGGTTGTGGTTTTGGAGCTTAAGTGTGTTTCGTGTTCGCGTTGTGGGGATCGTTGATAGTGCAGGGTTAGCCGCGGTCATGGTTTCGACCGTGGGCTTGATGTTTCAGTGGAGCCAGATGGCTCAGATCAGTTACAGTGCATGTGGTTCAAAGATTGACCACGGTTCAGTGCATGTGGTTCAAAGATTGACCACGGTTCTTGTAGTAGTTGTTGGATTAATGGCACAGCAGCAGATGACTGCTAGTACTGTACCAGTTCTACAGTTCGCTCAGAGACTTCATAGGCCGCGTGTCATAATTCAGTGGCCTATGTGCCCGTTGGGTAATCCTGGTTTGGATTTAAAGTAAGGTGTTAATTAGGTGTTGGAAAACGTTGAAATATGATTCTAGTTTTTGTGAATAGACAGGGTGGTATTTCTGACCACGTGAAGGTAGTGACCTTCGGTAAAGGTTACATCATGCGATAGAGACTGTGTAGGGAGGTATGTGATGTACCTTCAGATGTGAGTTGTGCCCCCAACTAGTTGTTGGCGACAGATCTATGGTATTTCGCCTTTCTTTTGGTGAGCACGTTGGCGGCCGACAACGTACTTCCGAAAGAACTGAGGAAATACTCTGCCCTGTAATGGGGAATATTCAGATTGGGTCTAAATGAGTAGCCTGAGAGTTAACGACGCTTTGTGACTGATTGCCAATTGCAAACCCGTTAAAGGCTTAATAGTGGTTTAGATAAGTTCCGGGGACGAAACTTCTTGTAAGTAGTGGGTGATGTAGTAACAGTAATTTTTAAAATTCAAAATTTAAGTTTAAATAATTTTCAGAATTATTAAAGTAGCAAAATGGGCAATTAGTGGGTCAATAGTGACCCAGAAATGTCGACTTTTGATCGGGGTCTGATCTGGAAAATCCGAGATCACCATTGCGATCGTCTCGTCGAAACATAGAAGTTTCATATTCATATGTTTTCGATCCGACGGTCGGATCTTCCAGAAATCAGAAATCAAAAACGGGGCCCCGCGACTTAAGTGTGAATAGTAACTCGCGTATTTTCGACCCTTCGCGAGCGACGGTTGGCCGAACCACGGTCTAAACCCTGACATAGGGGTATGAGTAATGGATCCTAGCTATTTTCGATGTTCTGAACGCAAATGGCGCAGTCGAAAATTGTGTTTGACAACTCTGGAATCTCGAGAAGCGTGAAAACTGTGAAATTGGACAGTTTTTATGACCAAGTTTTTATCTGAGCGTCAAGCAAACCAAACAAATACGCTACCTGACAGGTCTCGACGAGGGCCGGACGTCGTGGCGAGGTCCGTTTCGCAAAATGGCAAGCGATTTTCTCGAAAGGCGTGAAAACCACACTAAAATGGACCAAATTGCAAGGAATGTTTATATTTTATGTGTCAAAAACTTAGGGACTTAACCACAGGGTCCTAAATTGCATTTTGAGCCTACAGCAAAGAGCTCGGATGATAGGGCTAAGTCTGAATGGGTTTGAGGCAAACTTGGCATAAGGATCTTTTATTAAATGGTGTTGCCCTCTTGGTCTTCACAAGGGGGGGGGAACTCGAGGGGACAGACTTGGACCCCAAGCATCACTTAGGTTCAGTGATTCACCCAGATCAAGCCCGGATGCTTGGGGAGGCCAAAGGACACAAGTCCTTTAAGAGTAAATCCGAGAAGAAGTGAGAGGAGGCACGAGCAACTCCAACATTGGTTTCACTGAACTCTGGTGATTCCTCAAGCCTTCTTGATTCCTGCTCACCCTCCAGACCAAGCCCGAGTGGAGAGCAGCCAAGAACTTCACCCCTTAGAGAGTGAATCCGAGAGAGAGTGAAGAAGTTGGAACCAAACTTCATCCGAGTGGTCTAGGTGGTTCCCGTGGTGATCTCTTGTGTCTGAGAATTACGTTGGTGCTAGCCGTGGCCGCGCGAAGAGGGAGGAAGATAACCGGCTTCATCCCATCTTCATCGACTCCGGCGAAGGTAAGGAACCTAAACCAAAGGCTTCTAGCCCCCGGGACCCATTGCAGTAGACTTCCCATGTCCTAATAAGGCTCCCTACACAAGCCCGAGCTTCCATGCATACGGGTTGGCCGGCGGGAAACAACTCTCGCCGGAAACCTAGAACTGCTCCGCCTCGAGAGAACTCTGCAACCGGTTGGCCAAAATGGCTCAAACTCGGGGTGCTTGGACTGTAGGGCATTTAGTTTAAATCTGCAAAATTTGGGCATTTATGGTGGGGTATTTTGGAAGAAATCGGATGCCCTAGTTTTTCCGATTTTGTGTTGAGGCCGAGCTTAGTGCTCCGGCGCCGGCAGACTTCTCCGGCGCCGGCCACCTACCCAGAATTGTTGCTGGGACCTTGAGGAGCGTCCCCATGCATTTGCATGGCACCCATGCAGCACCGAATTGGTGCGGCCATGGTTGAACCCGAGAAGAGACCAAGCATGGCCGCCGGCGCTCCGGCCACCTCCGGCCGGGCTTGGGTGGTCGGGAATTTTCCTGTGGTCCCATAGATCACTTCCATCCAAGTTGGAGAACTCCAAAGTGCCTCTGTTGGAATTCGCCATTAGAGGCCATTAAGCTCGAAAGTGGAGCTTGCTCCGCCGCGCCGCCGCCGTGTCTCGTTGCCGGCCAAGGGTTTGGGAAGCTTCAGTGAAGCAAATGGCACCTTCTGGTGCAAAATATTGAGGTCCAGGAGCTCTAGTGGAGTGGTCACCATTTTCGAGGTTTGAAGCTTGTCTTCAACCTCGGGCACCGGCAATCCGAGAGTGCAAAGGCTAAACCAAAATGCTGGATTAATGCCTGAGCTTTGTAGAGCAATTCCATCCAAGTTTCATAGGTTTTGGTTCAGTATTTGCTGAGAACCAGGTTTGGGATGGTGCTTGTGTGTGTGTTGTGTAGTGTGCACACTAGGTGTATGCTGAATACCCCAATGAACTTTAAAAGGGAATTTGACAAAACTTTAAATATGAAGATGTTCAAAAATGTCCCCTGAGCTTGATGCTCACTTCAGACAAGTGGGTTCTGTGTGGACAAGTGGTTAGAGCATTGTGGACTTGAAAGAATGCGAGTTTTTGGATCTACTTGATCCAGCAGAGTTGGGCTGTAAGTAGCACAAGCCCTGGGATCCTGGGATTGCCCAGAGTAACTTTGATATACAAAGTTTTAGAAAATGCTGAATGGATTAAAAGTTATGGTGTAACTTACCTCTAAGAGAAATGTTGGAACAAAACAATGTCCGGGCTGCTTGCAAAGCCGCGACAGTGTATTCCTGGGGTTTTTGGGGTCACTAAACGCGATGCTCGTGTTTATTTGGAATTTGGCGAGCCGAAGAAACGAAATGCGTTTCGGCTAGGTTAGAGGAGTAATACATGGCCCGAAGTTTTCCTCGGGCATTGTGCTGCCACAAACGAGTGAGCACGGCGTACAGCAAGTCGAATGTCACCTGCTGGAGGTGACGGCTCGTAAAAATGATTCTCCGTTTATGAGAACGAGCCAAACAGTGTGTATTTAGTGTATAAAATGCATTCCGAGTAAACCTGGGGGCCTGGCTGTAATTGTAGCAGTGTGGAAAAGCTAGATGAAGGTTCTAAAGTGGTTTTGACCTTTCAGTGGGGTTCCTGGAGTTCCTGTTAAGCTAAATATGCTTAATGTGCGCAAATCGACGAAACGGTCGATTCGCGCTTATGCACTGTGAGGATTTGATAGATCCTGAGTTGTCACCCGGTATTATTGTAGGGCCCAGTCGTCAGGAGCCAGCCGTGATCCGTCTTGTGGTTATCGTGACCGTCTACCTTCTGGTGGAGTCGTTGTTCCTCCTATATACAGGTGGGTTTATCTTCGGTCCGCGTTTTATCAGGTCGGCCCTATTGGGTGCCGTGGTAGGTTGGACCCCTGTTCTTGGTGTAACCCTGAACCTATGCTTTAGCCTTACTATATGCTTTCATTCCAGCATTCAGTTATTTCAGCTATATTGCCTGATTATACATATGAGCCTTTCGTGATACTCTATTCTTCACTGCATGTTTAGAATAGGAGTTCTAGTCTCAGTACTTGGCATGAATTGCATCAGTATCGATATCCTAGTGGGGATTTTCTCGGCTTCTCGCCGTCTGTCCGGTCTACCGACCGTGGACTGAGATTTAGCAGAATAATTGCTATTGAGTTTATACCTGTTCTTATTACTTGCTTATCTACCAGCAGTTGCTTGTTTACCATATTGAGATATATCATGCTTACATTCCAGCAGTTGCTTGTCATATCGTGCTTACATTCCAGCAGTTACTTGTGTATCATGTGGAGTTATATTATGATTTCTTCAACAGTTGATATGCATTCCTGGACACATGCCATGCTTGATTGGTCACTAGCATAGTTCTATACCTGTCTCTATTCTTCCCTGCATATTTAGAATAGGAGATACTACTTCAGCATGTGGCATGTTATACTAGTATCCCAGTGGGGATTTTCCTCGGCTTCTTGCCGTCTATGTGGTCAGTGGACCATGGTTTGAGCATCAGCATTATGATCGCCGTCGAGCCAAGCTTTTCGTCACGCACACCGACGGTTTGGCCACCGTGTGGGTGTTCTTTACCGGTAGAGAGGTCTGATCGACCCGTGAGCCTAGTGGGGTTATGATAGCTTGATTGGGTGTCCAAAAGTGGTTGTTGCCTGAGGCCCCAGTGACCAAAAGTGGTTGTTGCCTGAGGTCATATGCTCCATGGCAAATTTAGCCTGAGGCCCTTGTGGCCAAAAGTGGCAGTGATTGGGTATATTTGTGATGATTACTTTTGATGCATTATCCTTGTTTATCATTTACTGCTTGCCAGATTATCAGTGATAGCATGATGTTTCCTGTTTATCAGTACAGTATATTCATTCCTGCTTGTCAGTTATAGCATGATCATTCATTCCTAATTGTAGTCTTATCAGTGATAGCATGATCAGCTCTATATATGACTACACTGCTCAGTTGATTAATCCATGATTGATGATACTCTGCTGAGATTATATACCTGTTTTCTATCTTCAGTATATCCTACTTTTGCTATCCGCTTATTATTGTACCCAGTAGGTACGGCTTGCTATTTCCCGGCCCGTCGTGCCCACTGGGATACACTCCGGTGTGTCTCACACCCTCGGGTGACTGTTTTTCAGGTCGAGCGGGTGCTGGGATGTCGGGACGAGTTGGTGAGGTTCCGAGTTAGCAATCGACCCTGGACAGCCGTTTATGGATTAGCAAGTTGTCAAAATTGTAAATAATTGTTTAAATGTTGTAACATCTTTTAGTAGTACGTAGTTTAGACTACTCTGATGTTGTTGTGAAAAGCTAGCCGTGCATATATAGAAAAGGCTCAATTCCATAGGGGATTGGGACTCTTCTATATATGTGGCGGTCTGTCATTGCCCCTGGCTTGGTTTTTTTAAACTCTGATATAAAAAAAAAATTTAGACCCACTTTTGAATCTCGGGGCGTGACAGATTAGATGGCATCAGAGAAATAGGAATACGATGCCTAGGTTTGGCTAGGAACGAGCCCTAGGTTGACTTGCGTTCACGAGAGAGCGCTGGGTTGTGGTTTTGGAGCTTAAGTGTGTTTCGTGTTCGCGTTGTGGGGATCGTTGATAGTGCAGGGTTAGCCGCGGTCATGGTTTCGACCGTGGGCTTGATGTTTCAGTGGAGCCAGATGGCTCAGATCAGTTACAGTGCATGTGGTTCAAAGATTGACCACGGTTCAGTGCATGTGGTTCAAAGATTGACCACGGTTCTTGTAGTAGTTGTTGGATTAATGGCACAGCAGCAGATGACTGCTAGTACTGTACCAGTTCTACAGTTCGCTCAGAGACTTCATAGGCCGCGTGTCATAATTCAGTGGCCTATGTGCCCGTTGGTAATCCTGGTTTGGATTTAAAGTAAGGTGTTAATTAGGTGTTGGAAAACGTTGAAATATGATTCTAGTTTTTGTGAATAGACAGGGTGGTATTTCTGACCACGTGAAGGTAGTGACCTTCGGTAAAGGTTACATCATGCGATAGAGACTGTGTAGGGAGGTATGTGATGTACCTTCAGATGTGAGTTGTGTCCCCAACTAGTTGTTGGCGACAGATCTATGGTATTTCGCCTTTCTTTTGGTGAGCACGTTGGCGGCCGACAACGTACTTCCGAAAGAACTGAGAAATACTCTGCCCTGTAATGGGGAATATTCAGATTGGGTCTAAATGAGTAGCCTGAGAGTTAACGACGCTTTGTGACTGATTGCCAATTGCAAACCCGTTAAAGGCTTAATAGTGGTTTAGATAAGTTCCGGGGACGAAACTTCTTGTAAGTAGTGGGTGATGTAGTAACCGTAGTTTTTAAAATTCAAAATTTAAGTTTAAATAATTTTCAGAATTATTAAAGTAGCAAAAATGGGCAATTAGTGGGTCAATAGTGACCCAGAAATGTCGACTTTTGATCGGGGTCTGATCTGGAAAATCCGAGATCACCATTGCGATCGTCTCGTCGAAACATAGAAGTTTCATATTCATATGTTTTCGATCCGACGGTCGGATCTTCCAGAAATCAGAAATCAAAAACGGGCCCCGCGACTTAAGTGTGAATAGTAACTCGCGATTTTCGACCCTTCGCGAGCGACGGTTGGCCGAACCACTGTCTAAAACCCTGACATAGGGGTATGAGTAATGGATCCTAGCTATTTTCGATATTCTGAACGCAATGGCGCAGTCGAAAATTGTGTTTGACAACTCTGGAATCTCGAGAAGCGTGAAAACTGTGAAATTGGACAGTTTTTATGGAACAAGTTTTTATCTGAGCATCAAGCAAACCAAACAAATACGCTACCTGACAGGTCTCGACGAGCCGGACGTCGTGGCGAGGTCCGTTTCGCAAAATGGCAAGCGGATTTTCTCGAAAGGCGTGAAAACCACCTAAAAATGGACCAAATTGCAAGGAATGTTTATATTTTATGTGTCAAAAACTTAGGGACTTAAACCACAGGGTCCTAAATGCATTTTGAGCCTACAGCAAAGAGCTCGGATGATAGGGCTAAGTCTGAATTGGGTTTGAGGCAACTTGGCATAAGGATCTTTTATTAAATGGTGTTGCCTCTTGGTCTTCACAAAGGGGGGGGAACTCGAGGGGACAGACTTGGACCCCAAGCATCACTTAGGTTCAGTGATTCACCCAGATCAAGCCCGGATGCTTGGGGAGGCCAAAGGACACAAGTCCTTTAAGAGTAAATCCGAGAAGAAGTGAGAGGAGGCACGAGCAAACTCCAACATTGGTTTCACTGAACTCTGGTGATTCCTCAAGCCTTCTTGATTCCCTGCTCACCTCCAGACCAAGCCCGAGTGGAGAGCAGCCAAGAACTTCACCCCTTAGAGAGTGAATCCGAGAGAGAGTGAAGAAGTTGGAACCAAACTTCATCCGAGTGGTCTAGGTGGTTCCCGTGGTGATCTCTTGTGTCTGAGGATTACGTTGGTGCTAGCCGTGGCCGCGCGAAGAGGGAGGAAGATAACCGGCTTCATCCCATCTTCATCGACTCTGGCGAAGGTAAGGAACCTAAACCAAAGGCTTCTAGCCCCCGGGACCCATTGCAGTAGACTTCCCATGTCCTAATAAGGCTCCCTACACAAGCCCGAGCTTCCATGCATACGGGTTGGCCGGCGGGAAACAACTCTCGCCGGAAACCTAGAACTGCTCCGCCTCGAGAGAACTCTGCAACCGGTTGGCCAAAATGGCTCAAACTCGGGGTGCTTGGACTGTAGGGCATTTAGTTTAAATCTGCAAAATTTGGGCATTTATGGTGGGGTATTTTGGAAGAAATCGGATGCCCTAGTTTTTCCGATTTTGTGTTGAGGCCGAGCTTAGTGCTCCGGCGCCGGCAGACTTCTCCGGCGCCGGCCACCTACCCAGAATTGTTGCTGGGACCTTGAGGAGCGTCCCCATGCATTTGCATGGCACCCATGCAGCACCGAATTGGTGCGGCCATGGTTGAACCCGAGAAGAGACCAAGCATGGCCGCCGGCGCTCCGGCCACCTCCGGCCGGGCTTGGGTGGTCGGGAATTTTCCTGTGGTCCCATAGATCACTTCCATCCAAGTTGGAGAACTCCAAAGTGCCTCTGTTGGAATTCGCCATTAGAGGCCATTAAGCTCGAAAGTGGAGCTTGCTCCGCCGCGCCGCCGCCGTGTCTCGTTGCCGGCCAAGGGTTTGGGAAGCTTCAGTGAAGCAAATGGCACCTTCTGGTGCAAAATATTGAGGTCCAGGAGCTCTAGTGGAGTGGTCACCATTTTCGAGGTTTGAAGCTTGTCTTCAACCTCGGGCACCGGCAATCCGAGAGTGCAAAGGCTAAACCAAAATGCTGGGATTAATGCCTGAGCTTTGTAGAGCAATTCCATCCAAGTTTCATAGGTTTTGGTTCAGTATTTGCTGAGAACCAGGTTTGGGATGGTGCTTGTGTGTGTGTTGTGTAGTGTGCACACTAGGTGTATGCTGAAATACCCCAATGAACTTTAAAAGGGAATTTGACAAAACTTTAAATATGAAAGATGTTCAAAAATGTCCCCTGAGCTTGATGCTCACTTCAGACCAAGTGGGTTCTGTGTGGACAAGTGGTTAGAGCATTGTGGACTTGAAAGAATGCGAGTTTTTGGATCTACTTGATCCAGCAGAGTTGGGCTGTAAGTAGCACAAGCCCTGGGATCCTGGGATTGCCCAGAGTAACTTTGATATACAAAGTTTTAGAAAATGCTGAATGGATTAAAAGTTATGGTGTAACTTACCTCTAAGAGAAATGTTGGAACAAAACAATGTCCGGGCTGCTTGCAAAGCCGCGACAGTGTATTCCTGGGGTTTTTGGGGTCACTAAACGCGATGCTCGTGTTTATTTTGGAATTTGGCGAGCCGAAGAAACGAAAATGCGTTTCGGCTAGGTTAGAGGAGTAATACATGGCCCGAAGTTTTCCTCGGGCATTGTGCTGCCACAAACGAGTGAGCACGGCGTACAGCAAGTCGAATGTCACCTGCTGGAGGTGACGGCTCGTAAAAATGATTCTCCGTTTATGAGAACGAGCCAAAACTGTGTGTATTTAGTGTATAAAATGCATTCCGAGTAAACCTGGGGGCCTGGCTGTAATTGTAGCAGTGTGGAAAAGCTAGCTGAAGGTTCTAAAGTGGTTTTGACCTTTCAGTGGGGTTCCTGGAGTTCCTGTTAAGCTAAATATGCTTAATGTTGCGCAAATCGACGAAACGGTCGATTCGCGCTTATGCACTGTGAGGATTTGATAGATCCTGAGTTGTCACCCGGTATTATTGTAGGGCCCAGTCGTCAGGAGCCAGCCGTGATCCGTCTTGTGGTTATCGTGACCGTCTACCTTCTGGTGGAGTCGTTGTTCCTCCTTTATACAGGTGGGTTTATCTTCGGTCCGCGTTTTATCAGGTCGGCCCTATTGGGTGCCGTGGTAGGTTGGACCCCTGTTCTTGGTGTAACCCTGAACCTATGCTTTAGCCTTACTATATGCTTTCATTCCAGCATTCAGTTATTTCAGCTATATTGCCTGATTATACATATGAGCCTTTCGTGATACTCTATTCTTCACTGCATGTTTAGAATAGGAGTTCTAGTCTCAGTACTTGGCATGAATTGCATCAGTATCGATATCCTAGTGGGGATTTTCTTGGCTTCTCGCCGTCTGTCCGGTCTACCGACCGTGGACTGAGATTTAGCAGAATAATTGCTATTGAGTTTATACCTGTTCTTATTACTTGCTTATCTACCAGCAGTTGCTTGTTTACCATATTGAGATATATCATGCTTACATTCCAGCAGTTGCTTGTCATATCGTGCTTACATTCCAGCAGTTACTTGTGTATCATGTGGAGTTATATTATGATTTCTTCAACAGTTGATATGCATTTCCTGGACACATGCCATGCTTGATTGGTCACTAGCATAGTTCTATACCTGTCTCTATTCTTCCCTGCATATTTAGAATAGGAGATACTACTTCAGCATGTGGCATGTTATACTAGTATCCCAGTGGGGATTTTCCTCGGCTTCTTGCCGTCTATGTGGTCAGTGGACCATGGTTTGAGCATCAGCATTATGATCGCCGTCGAGCCAAGCTTTTCGTCACGCACACCGACGGTTTGGCCACCGTGTGGGTGTTCTTTACCGGTAGAGAGGTCTGATCGACCCGTGAGCCTAGTGGGGTTATGATAGCTTGATTGGGTGTCCAAAAGTGGTTGTTGCCTGAGGCCCCAGTGACCAAAAGTGGTTGTTGCCTGAGGTCATATGCTCCATGGCAAATTTAGCCTGAGGCCCTTGTGGCCAAAAGTGGCAGTGATTGGGTATATTTGTGATGATTACTTTTGATGCATTATCCTTGTTTATCATTTACTGCTTGCCAGATTATCAGTGATAGCATGATTGTTTCCTGTTTATCAGTACAGTATATTCATTCCTGCTTGTCAGTTATAGCATGATCATTCATTCCTAATTGTAGTCTTATCAGTGATAGCATGATCAGCTCTATATATGACTACACTGCTCAGTTGATTAATCCATGATTGATGATACTCTGCTGAGATTATATACCTGTTTTCTATCTTCAGTATATCCTACTTTTGCTATCCGCTTATTATTGTACCCAGTAGGTACGGCTTGCTATTTCCCGGCCCGTCGTGCCCACTGGGATACACTCCGGTGTGTCTCACACCCTCGGGTGACTGTTTTTCAGGTCGAGCGGGTGCTGGGATGTCGGGACGAGTTGGTGAGGTTCCGAGTTAGCAATCGACCCTGGACAGCCGTTTATGGATTAGCAAGTTGTCAAAATTGTAAATAATTGTTTAAATGTTGTAACATCTTTTAGTAGTACGTAGTTTAGACTACTCTGATGTTGTTGTGAAAGCTAGCCGTGCATATATAGAAAAGGCTCAATTCCATAGGGGATTGGGACTCTTCTATATATGTGGCGGTCTGTCATTGCCCTGGCTTGGTTTTTTTAAACTCTGATATAAAAAAAAAATTTAGACCCACTTTTGAATCTCGGGGTGTGACAATTATTGGCTGGAATTTGTAAATTGTTGCAGTTAATAAAATCAATTGGATGTTGGTGTGGGGTTTAAGGCTGAAGAAGTGTACAATCTGGTGGTTGCCGCTTATCAACGGGCGCAAAATTAATCAGTTGATTGATTGTTGATATGCGACGAAGGTGGAAGAAAAAGTAGAAGTGTACAATCTGGTGGTTGCCGCTTATCAACGGGCACAAAATTAATCAGTTGATTGATTGTTGATATACGACAAAGGTGGAAGAAAAAGTTAGTTGCTGAGCCGCCAAGCAGAGTTATTGTTCTACATTTTGCACTTAATCCTAAAAGATTATAGGGATGTAATCAAAATTCAGAAAGTCAAAGTTGCATTTTAAGATCTGTGTTTATGAAACGTTTGAAGTATATAAACATACAATGCAAGGTATAATTCAACATAAAACAAAGAATGAAAATTTGTAAAAACAGAATGTCGTATCGTTTGTATGCTACATGAAGAACTGCAGATATGAAACACAAAGCAATTGAGAAAGAACAAACCTCATTGTAGATTTCCATGTATGATAAACGAAGAAGCAACTGACAGCTTGGAGTCTACAGAGAAAATATATTTAAGAATAAGTAAACGGCTGGAGTATCTAGGATATATTATATAGACAAATTATGGAAGAGAGTCAATGTACACTACCTTTTGTATGATACTTAAAAGTATCATTGACAGCCAAAGGTATTATACCATGGGACCTTTGATCTTCTGAATTTGAAACGCGAAAAAAAACAGAAGTAAAATGTTAGAATAATCATTACTTCTTTTGCAGTCTTATCAGAATTTACCCTATAATACATAAACATCCTACATAATTGAACTTATAATAAGTTAACAGGCTAAAATGTATGAATGGTCCCAGAACCACCCCAAGCAACAAACAGTATTTACACAATTTAACAACGAATTGAGCTGATGTATTCCGAAAGAAAGAACTTCTCAAAGTAAGAAATAATAAAACACACATAAATTTCGAAACAAAAATTGTATAGTTTCTAAAAAATTTTAAAAAATTTAAAGTAGATTTCGATATGATTCTCAAAAGGAAAGCATTGTACAAATGCAAGTTGGCGATCCATGAGAATACATGCAGACCACACAACCTCAATACAATTGACAGGAAGTGGACGGGAAAAAAGGAAAAAAAAAAACATTTCGACGAAACTCGCCGAGCGATAGTACACAATCTGCCAATTGCTTGAAGATAGCAAATCTGTAGGCGTCCACCTTTCTCTTTTGACCCCTTTGGTTCATCCGCGAAGTTATTATCAGTCCATCAAGCTCAATCCAGCTATTTTTCACAAATAAGTGAAAGCTTATTGTGTGGTATTAGCACACCTACATGAGGCCTCTTTGAGAGCTTTACATCCTGTACTCACAAGCCCAACAAAACAGCTATTTCCTGACAGTGAATTGCAAACTTTATTATACAGCATTAGCGCACGAGCATGATTTCTTCTCGAAAGTTTCAGATAAGAAACTATACAGCCATTTCAAAAACACAGTCTAACAGATACGCAATAGACTGCAAGCTTTCAAAACTCAATGGGATCAAAAAGGCAGTTATTAATTCTTCGAATTTTATCCATAACTCATCTCGTATTACTATTATTTGCTCTCACTCATGTTGTGTTACATGCCACTCAGTACTTGTATTATCAAAATGAAAAAAAATGAAGCATCAGCAACTGTTGCAATTAATTCAAATGCCTCACCATACATGTAAGCATGCATTATTTGAATAACAAAGTGGACAAAAAACTGAACAGGAAAGACTTCATTAGGTACATAATGTATCTCTAAACAGCAGCTAACTATCCAGCGATCAAGGAAGAACTTACCAAACTTGCAATTTTTTTTATTAGTAGAGCAGGATTTGTGCTTAGTCCTTTACTGATGCTGCAGTCAGCTGCTTCAGCATGCAAAGCTTCAGCTTTAAGCCCCTTCATGCCAAGTGAGTTCAAGTTATCTAATGATGGAATGGTGCTGAAAAGCTCCTTGAGTTTCTTTTCCTGAATAAATCAGTCAAAATCTGAATTGTTTGCTCCATAAAACGATAGTCACATAATAGATTATGTAGTCACCTGACACATATGTTAGTAGAAAGTGTTTGGAACTTAAGTGATAGTAATATCAAACTTGATTCATTTCAGATAATGATAGACTTATGCTATGAACCTTATATTTTATTTCTTACCAGAATAACAGTAGAAGCCTCTACTTTTTGTGACAATGAGACAGCTTGTAGTTTTTCAATAAAGCCCGGGGGCCACCAAGTAGCATTGGGAGTCCCCGGTTCAGATCGCACAGAGTCACCTTGTATTTCTTCCATTTTTCAAATGGTATTGAATGCAAACCATTTTGAACTGGTTTTCACCCTTTGAAAGTCATTTGATGTACTTAACATCATCCCATTCCACATAACAGAGGCCTGAGAAACATCATTTTAAAAACAACAGGAATCAGTAAGAAATAATAAAACACATATAAATCTCGAAACAAAATCTGCATAGTTTCTAAAAAATTTAAAAAAAATTAAAGTAGATTTCGATATGATTCTCAAAAGGAAAGCATTGTACAAATCCAAGTTGGCGATCCAATCGGAATTCGTGAGGTACCTCCTCACCACTCTAAACCAGCAGGAAAGATCACTAAAACCTCTAAAAATGTAGGAACAACACTGTATACAAAAACAGAATTTTTAAAAATGAACCGAAAATTCGATTCAAGTCCGAAAATTCAAATAACACAAAATTCAATCAACCTACCTCATAATTCAACTAAGAGTAGCTCCAAATCAACCGGAATTGAAAGACATAAGTCACCAATAGGTCAGCTAGAAGAATTAGAAGAAGGAATTTAACGAAACTCCAACGAAAATCCTATTTTAGGTCATAATTTCAACACATTTCAATTCCGACTGAACTAACCTGAAATTCAGCTAGACGAAATGATCCACAAATTCTCCTCCTTTGTCACGCCCCGAGTTTTAAAAATCCGGTAAATTTTTTTTTTTTTTGAAATCAGAGTTTGCAAACTGGGCGCAACAGACCGCCACACGTATAGAAGACTCTCTATCCCAAGGACAAAGACTCCCCTATACATGCACGGCTAAAAATCATCATCAGAGATCAACAGATATATCAGTAACTAATCTAATCTACTCAGCAGGAATAATCAAAATTAAGTTATTACCTCATCAGTTTTAAATGTCTAAATCAAGATAAACTGGAATGAAAAACGGAAAGTAAATGTCTGCAGAAGTCATCGATATATAATGCTCATGGGGACAGCTCTATCGTAATCGGCTCACTGGATCGTCCCGACATCTCACCACCCGACGGACCTACAACAGTCACCCGAGGGTGTGAGATACACCGGAGTGTATCCCAGTGGGCACGACGAGCCGAGGATCAGCTAATCGTACCTACTGGGTACTAAAATCTGCGGATAGTAAAGATCTGTAGGAAAAGCTGGAAACATAGATGTCTACTAATAATCAGAAATAAAACTGCAGGTAAGTATGCTGAACAATCAGGGTATCTCAGAGATAACTATCATGAAAACTGTAGAGCATGCAAGCCGGAAATCAAAGTCAACTACAAGGATCATGTATAAAGAACTGCAAGAGATAAAAATGATACAAGCATGTCTACAGATAATAGTGCTGGAACAACTGAGCAACTGTACGAGTAAAAGTAATGCGTCAAAGGTAGAAAACCAAATATCCAATCATGTGCCAATATTGGTCTCAGAGAACCTCAGGCAATGCCACTGTTCGGCACCTTTTTCGGCTGACATAATGTCACGCCCCGAGTTTTGAAAAGCAGGCTAAATTTTTTTTTTTTTTTTTTTTTTTTTTTTTTAAATCAGAGTTCGCAAACCGGGCGTAACAGACCGCCACATGTATAGTAAATTCCTTGCCCAACTGGGCAGAGCCTTTCCTATACATGCGCGGCTAACCATAATCAGTCAATACCAGAGTAGTCTAAACTACGCATGCCAAAACTAGTCAATGTATAACAAGTAAACTGAAATGCGGAAAATGAAATATACTGACTACATATGGGTCGATACTATCGCCATCGTCTCACCAACGTGTCCCGACATCCCATCACCCAAGCGACCTGAAAAACAGTCACCCGAGGGTGTGAGACACACCGGAGTGTATCCCAGTGGGCACGACGAGCCGAGAAATAGCTAATCGTACCTACTGGATACAATAATCTGCGGATAGTAATAAATCAATAGGTAAAGCAAAAAGGCAGGGAATCAAGCATAAGGAAGCTATAGATAACAAATGCGAGAAATCCGAAAATAACTGTGCAGATATGAGTGTATGACCAAACAGTAGAACATGCTAGAAAATCAAAATATCAGCTATGCATCAATAAAAGAACAGCAAATACTAACCGATGCCACTATTGGTCACGGGGACCTCAGGCGAAGATATCTATGCCAAGCCAACCACAATCATCCTGGATTCCACCTAGCCGAGCTGAACAACAAACCCCGTACCATTGATATAGCCAAGAGGATCCTCGTACCAAAAGGTACAGCCGAGAGTTTTCCTCATATCGGTACAACCAAGGGGCTCCCCGTACCCAGTGATACAACAAGAGGGGCGAGCTCACGGGTCAAGCAGACCCTTTACCGGTAAAGAACGCAATGTGGGGGATCAATCCCACGGCGTACGCGAACGAACAGCAGGTGTACAATCATCACAATGCAAATCTCACGGTCCACAGACCGAATAATCGGCAATATGCCGGAAATCCCCACAGGGATGCAGATGTCTATGTATCTCAGTCATATATCATGCAATCTAGAATACAAGAAATATGTATCTCTGAATAAAAGCAAATCTATGCCATGATCGAGCAAACATGATATATGTGTCCAATAGGAGCTAATGAACTATCATCTAACTAATGACCAATCAAGCAGGTATATGTGATATGTCTAAGGAGATCAGGGTCTATCAGGCAAGATCATAAATCATGCATATCGGAATATCAACAATAAATCGGCTGACAGGAATCAACAAGTGCCATCAAATCATGTAGATCTATATACTGAAAAGCTGATGAACAGATATGTATATGGTATGTCTCATGAAGATCAAGGTCTATCAGAAATATAAAAACTGATAAACAGGTACGTAAGATATGTCTCACGTAGATCAAGATCTATCAGGACTAATCATAGGGCATGTCAATACAATCATCCAGGCTAATCTAGATAAAATCAGCAGGTATATATGATGAGTCTAAAAGAATCAATGTCTATTAGGGGATCATGTGATATATATGCAGTCATCATAGGTCGTATCGGTATAATTCGCAGGCTGGTCAAAAAAAAAGGGTGTCCGACTGGACTAAAGCAACCAGAGGGCCGAATAGATCAAACCCGGACCGAAGATAACCCACCTGTATGTAGGCCGATCCAACGACTCCAACAGAGGCTCGTGGGCCGGAGTCAGACTGCAAGGACCTGAATCATAAAGTGCTAATCAGGAATGACTCACTAGTTAAACCACTTTACTAAAATTGATGCTCGCTCGGACTGTAATCACTATATCACTTCCGGTAGGGCCAATTTGGCTCCGGAAGCCACCGACAGAACACTGGAGTCACTGGAGCTGCCAGGACAATGTCGGGAATGACCAGAGGCAGATAATAAAGTCCATTTGTCATTTTATTTCATCAAAGTACGTGAATATGCGCCGGAAGCCGTTAAACCGACGATTTCGCCGATTTACGGTTCGTTACCCGATTCCCGCTCAACGAAGCCTAACGGACCTCCAACAAAAAGTTTAGAGATCAGGTAAACGCTGCCCGCGACAGCACACGAAGTTACATTTGCCTCTAAGTCCCCAGGGTTTCCTAAAATCACATAATTATTCTCAAACTACACATTTCGACTCGTTAAAAATATTCGAAGGGTTCTAACATGAACTGAAGGTACCCGTAGATAGTTCTCAACCTAACCAAAAGCCGTGCTCACTGTTTGGAGTTGACACGACGCCCGAAAACACAATCGGGTCCATAACATCTTTTAAAATTGCATAAAATCACTAAGTTAATGGCTTGTTTTGACTCGTTCTCGCAATCCGGGAACTCAAAAGCTGCACCGTAAATTCTGTCGAATCTGTTTCGACGAGACGAAACTCGTGCTCACAAGCTGGGGCTGACACGAAGTCCGAGAGCAAAGTTGGCCCATAAAAACCTAAGTCCACAACTGCTACATTGCTACTTGATGACATACACATGATATAATTATGCTGTAACAGGAGCATCATGTAAATTAATAACTGGGAAGTGTGGTGCTCACCTGAAACCTGCCGAGGACTGGCCGGGGAGATCGCCGGAGCAGCACCCAATTCAAGCAAGAACTCGGGTTGAGTTAGTCTTGGATCCAACCAAGTTAAGACCTGGAGTTAAGATGAGCATCAGTTAGATGACTCTCCCAGATGAACTTTGGGCCAGGTCCGACCTACAGCCGGAGCTCAGGTGCGGCGGCGGCCGGAACAAGGCTCACATATCCACATTAACTAGTTGGTTTGGACCAACTTATCACACAAGGGTCTCTGGCCTAAATTAACTTGATGGAGTTCTAGCATTTAACACAAAAAGCTTACCTGAGTTGGTGGCCGGAGTCTAGCGGCGTCGCCGGTGGCCGGAAACGGGACTCGGGCAAGCCCTGGGTGCAACAACAGAAAACAGAAGCTCCACGTTCAAGTTCACATGCAAAGGGCTGGGGAGCTCCAAAATAATCTACAGATCATACCTGAGTCGGTTGCCCACCGCGCGAAGCCCCGAGTTCACCGGAAAAGAAGTTCGCCGGAAAATGAGGGTGCTAATGGCGAAATCCGGTCGGCGGCCTCAGGCCCGGCGCAACTTGGATCAAGAGGATCACCTCGACGCCAGGAAGCTTCCTGCAGGCGTGGCTGGGGTCGGGAGCAAGCGGCGGCGCCGGGCGGAGGAAATCCGGCGAAGTGCAACAAAGCCCGGTTCTAGGGCATCGTGGTGCGGCGCGGATCCTTGTCAGATCAACCCCAACCTTGGGGGAAACGCGCAGTCGCCCAGAGGAACAAGACCAACGGTTCTGATCTTTAGTACAACGGCCGGATGTTGCCCGTGCTCAAGATCGAACCAAAAAGGGTTTTCCGGCGGTAAGTTGCTCCCGCCGGCCACCGGAGGCACGGCGATGGCTCGGGCTTCACAGAAGAACCCCACACGATGTCAGGAACAACACTCACACACTTATGAGCCATCAAAATAACATTCTTTCCAACAACTCACCTCGCCGGAAAATCCCAAGGAGAAGATGACCCCGCGGCGGCTCGCGGCGACGTCCGACGTCGGGGGGGCACTTGGCTCGGTCGCGGCCACACCGAGGGACACCCAGAAGAGGTTTGGTGCAATTATATCTCCTCTGGTTGCTTCCTCACCCACAACCCGAGATAAGGTGGGTCTTCCTTCTTCTCCGGCGATGACGCGGCGGCTGGTGCGGGGAGGCTCCGGGGAGCACGGCAGAGAGGGAGGGGTTGGTTGCACAGGCGGCTAGGGCAAGGGTGCTGTGGGTTTAGGGTTTGTGGAATCCCGAACTCAATATACACCTATATATATTATGCAAGGAACATTTGCGAATAAACCCACCAACACTTAGTATTTAGTGTTTAATCCCTCACAGGAGGTTCCTTTCGCACAATAGTCCCTCTCCAAGGAGTCGCGCGCTTTTCGGAGCATGAAATATAGGGTTTTCGCGCAATTTATCGCGATTTTCGCCTTATTTCATGCTTTTCGAGACAACCGGACTGTCAAACTGAAAATCTGACACCGCCACGACGTCCGGCTCGACGAAACCTATCGGGTAGCTATTTTGGTTCGCTAAAATTTAGCTCCATAATTTTTAAATCCCATCTTATACTGTACCGAAACACAGTTATCGCGCTTTTCGAGGCTC
This sequence comes from Tillandsia leiboldiana, assembly GCA_029204045.2. NCBI lineage: Eukaryota > Viridiplantae > Streptophyta > Magnoliopsida > Poales > Bromeliaceae > Tillandsia > Tillandsia leiboldiana. The sequence goes on from CM055060.1 coordinate 9,937,068, forward strand.
TAGGGCCGTCAAACAGAAATTCCGTCAGTGCCATTGCGTCCAAAATGACGAAACCGTTCGAAATGACTACCTGGATCACTATATTCGGATTCTGAACAGTGAATTAGTCAACGTTGTATTCGTCGGGGTCCCGAAAATCAGGGTTACTGTTCATCTACAGTAACTCACTTAAGTGCACTGTACACATAGCACTGTTACAATGATTGCGTTTATTTACTCACTTCTTCATCGATTTCTGGAAGATCCGACCGTCAGATCGAAAAGTGCTGAATATGAATCTCGCTCAGTTCGACGAGACGATCGCAACGGTCAATTCGGATTTCCAAGATCATGTCTGGATAGGAAAGTAGCCTTTTTATCTAGTGCAAAGTGCGACTTGCACACTGGCGATTGACCATATAGGTCAACACAAGTCTTTTGATTTCAAAACCAGCGCAAACTTCACTTTTAATTCATTTATTAAAATAAAATATTTCGAGTTTCTACATCACTTACAACTTAAAAGAAGTTTCGTCCCTGAAACTTACAACTTAAAAAAAGTTTTATTCCCGGAACTTACAACCTAAAGTTCTACTTTATAGAATGCTTAAACTAGTTTATTCGAGAGCTACAAAGTCTGTCGTCGGGTTTTCCTCCGCTGGTTCTCCATGAGGGGTCAATGCATAGACCCGTCCTGCTGAGGCTTGGCGCGCCCTCTCGGACTGACGAGGGAGGGGAGGACGCCCAGATGAAGCAGCGCTCGAGGAAGTACCCTGTCGCTGGTATGGGATCACAGGTGCTGGAGCAGTGGAATAATCAGGTGTGATCCTCTGTGGGCAATTTTCCCGAATGTGTCCTGGTTGCCCGCATCCGTAGCAACGTCCATGTCGACGTGGGCATGTATTTGCATAATGTGGTCTACCGCAAAAGACACAGGGTCATAGTCCACGTTGCTGGTTGCTAGCAGATGCGCTCGCAGTCTGATCTTGGGATCGAGGATACTTAGGGGGTTTCCCGCTATTTTCAATTCTACTCCCAAAAAAAGTCCGCTTCTTATCCTTTCCTCTATCAGTGGCATCCCGCTCTGCACGAGACATCTGGATTTCGGCCTCAATGGAGAGACAGCGTTCGACACAATTGTCGAAGTCGGCGGCCAGGTGGGACGAGATATGACGACGGATCTCCTGTCTCAACCCCTGCGAGAAGAGGCGTACCTTACGGCGTTCCTCGCGCACTGCTTGAGGAACCAGATCAGCAATGCGCAGGAACTCCTGCTCATATTCCCGGACGCTCTTGTCGCCTTGCTTGATGTTTTCTAATTCACGCTCGAGACCCTCCTTGGTGGTCTCCTTGAGGTGGTGGTGGTACATAGCAGTTTTAAAATCCTCCCAGGTAGGATCAGCTGGACTCGGGAAGTAGCGTTCTCGGTGTCGCCTCCACCACTTGGATGCCCGGCCCTCCAAGCAGTGAACAGCGATGTGGACCTTGTCTCTGTCCTCAGTGTAGGCGTCTTGAAATAATTTCTCCATATGGTCGATCCATTCCTCGACCGCCCAATGGTCATTGTCTTTGCCGTCGAAAGTTTGCGGCTTGAATTTCTTAAACTCTAGCAAAGCCGCTTTTGCTCGAGCCTTCTCCGTTCGAGCGGCTTCGTCATCGGCCACCGGATCAGCAGCGGGGAAAACAGAACGGGAGGAAGCAGACGCTGTTGAAGCAGCGGCAGTAGGGGCAGCAGCAACCCCAGGTACCGCTCTAGAAGAAAAGGGAACATTGGGAATGGGCACCGCAGGTGGTGATACGGGGTCAAAAGCGGGTTCCGCCAAACCCTCGGGCTCGGCAACGGCCGGTGCAACAGGGGGTGCAACCGGCGGTGTAGCAACTGGAACAGCTGGTGGGGGACCATGTGGGGCAGGAGCAACAGTCTGCTGCTGCATGAAATGCTGGAACATCCCAGCCAGAGCCGCCATCTGAGCCTCAAGTCAGTCCATACGACCCTGATCTACGGGCTCGCTCTGCACGCTGGGTGATCGGCCGACACCTCGGCCAGAGCCCACACCTCGCCCCCGACCACGCCCAGGAGGACGAGCCATACCTATACAAAGATAAATCGGGTCAGGATAGTTTCAGCGGTAACACAGTCCACGAGTTCCTAACCATTATACGATCACCCCGCGCTCTCACGTAGATCACCAGTCATCCTAGGGCTCAATCCTAACCAAATGCCTAGGTATCGTGTACCTATTCTCTGATACCATCTAATCTGTCACGCCCCGAGTTTTGAAAAGCAGGCTAAATTTTTTTTTTTTTTTTTTTTTTTTAAATCAGAGTTCGCAAACCGGGCGTAACAGACCGCCACATGTATAGTAAATTTCCTGCCCAACTGGGCAGAGCCTTTCCTATACATGCACGGCTAACCATAATCAGTCAATACCAGAGTAGTCTAAACTACGCATGCCAAAACTAGTCAATGTATAACAAGTAAACTGAAATGCGGAAAATGAAATATACTGACTACATATGGGTCGATACTATCGCCATCATCTCACCAACGTGTCCCGACATCCCATCACCCAAGCGACCTGAAAAACAGTCACCCGAGGGTGTGAGACACACCGGAGTGTATCCCAGTGGGCATGACGAGCCGAGAAATAGCTAATCGTACCTACTGGATACAATAATCTGCGGATAGTAATAAATCAATAGGTAAAGCAAAAAGGCAGGGAATCAAGCATAAGGAAGCTATAGATAACAAATGCGAGAAATCCGAAAATAACTGTGCAGATATGAGTATATGACCAAACAGTAGAACATGCTAGAAAATCAAAATATCAGCTATGCATCAATAAAAGAACAGCAAATACTAACCGATGCCACTATTGGTCACGGGGACCTCAGGCGAAGATATCTATGCCAAGCCAACCACAATCATCCTGGATTCCACCTAGCCGAGCTGAACAACAAACCCCGTACCATTGATATAGCCAAGAGGATCCTCGTACCAAAAGGTACAGCCGAGAGTTTTCCTCATATCGGTACAACCAAGGGGCTCCCCGTACCCAGTGATACAACAAGAGGGGCGAGCTCACGGGTCAAGCAGACCCTTTACCGGTAAAGAACGCAATGTGGGGGATCAATCCCACGGCGTACGCGAACGAACAGCAGGTGTACAATCATCACAATGCAAATCTCACGGTCCACAGACCGAATAATCGGCAATATGCCGGAAATCCCCACAGGGATGCAGATGTCTATGTATCTCAGTCATATATCATGCAATCTAGAATACAAGAAATATGTATCTCTGAATAAAAGCAAATCTATGCCATGATCGAGCAAACATGATATATGTGTCCAATAGGAGCTAATGAACTATCATCTAACTAATGACCAATCAAGCAGGTATATGTGATATGTCTAAGGAGATCAGGGTCTATCAGGCAAGATCATAAATCATGCATATCGGAATATCAACAATAAATCGGCTGACAGGAATCAACAAGTGCCATCAAATCATGTAGATCTATATACTGAAAAGCTGATGAACAGATATGTATATGGTATGTCTCATGAAGATCAAGGTCTATCAGAAATATAAAAACTGATAAACAGGTATGTAAGATATGTCTCACGTAGATCAAGATCTATCAGGACTAATCATAGGGCATGTCAATACAATCATCCAGGCTAATCTAGATAAAATCAGCAGGTATATATGATGAGTCTAAAAGAATCAATGTCTATCAGGGGATCATGTGATATATATGCAGTCATCATAGGTCGTATCGGTATAATTCGCAGGCTGGTCAAAAAAAAAGGGTGTCCGACTGGACTAAAGCAACCAGAGGGCCGAATAGATCAAACCCGGACCGAAGATAACCCACCTGTATGTAGGCCGATCCAACGACTCCAACAGAGGCTCGTGGGCCGGAGTCAGACTGCAAGGACCTGAATCATAAAGTGCTAATCAGGAATGACTCACTAGTTAAACCACTTTACTAAAATTGATGCTCGCTCGGACTGTAATCACTATATCACTTCCGGTAGGGCCAATTTGGCTCCGGAAGCCACCGACAGAACACTGGAGTCACTGGAGCTGCCAGGACAATGTCGGGAATGACCAGAGGCAGATAATAAAGTCCATTTGTCATTTTATTTCATCAAAGTACGTGAATATGCGCCGGAAGCCGTTAAACCGACGATTTCGCCGATTTACGGTTCGTTACCCGATTCCCGCTCAACGAAGCCTAACGGACCTCCAACAAAAAGTTTAGAGATCAGGTAAACGCTGCCCGCGACAGCCCACGAAGTTACATTTGCATCTAAGTCCCCAGGGTTTCCTAAAATCACATAATTATTCTCAAACTACACATTTCGACTCGTTAAAAATATTCGAAGGGTTCTAACATGAACTGAAGGTACCCGTAGATAGTTCTCAACCTAACCAAAAGCCGTGCTCACTGTTTGGAGTTGACACGACGCCCGAAAACACAATCGGGTCCATAACATCTTTTAAAATTGCATAAAATCACTAAGTTAATGGCTTGTTTTGACTCGTTCTCGCAATCCGGGAACTCAAAAGCTGCACCGTAAATTCTGTCGAATCTGTTTCGACGAGACGAAACTCGTGCTCACAAGCTGGGGCTGACACGAAGTCCGAGAGCAAAGTTGGCCCATAAAAACCTAAGTCCACAACTGCTACATTGCTACTTGATGACATACACATGATATAATTATGCTGTAACAGGAGCATCATGTAAATTAATAACTGGGAAGTGTGGTGCTCACCTGAAACCTGCCGAGGACTGGCCGGGGAGATCGCCGGAGCAGCACCCAATTCAAGCAAGAACTCGGGTTGAGTTAGTCTTGGATCCAACCAAGTTAAGACCTGGAGTTAAGATGAGCATCAGTTAGATGACTCTCCCAGATGAACTCTGGGCCAGGTCCGACCTACAGCCGGAGCTCAGGTGCGGCGGCGGCCGGAACAAGGCTCACATATCCACATTAACTAGTTGGTTTGGACCAACTTATCACACAAGGGTCTCTGGCCTAAATTAACTTGATGGAGTTCTAGCATTTAACACAAAAAGCTTACCTGAGTTGGTGGCCGGAGTCCAGCGGCGTCGCCGGTGGCCGGAAACGGGACTCGGGCAAGCCCTGGGTGCAACAACAGAAAACAGAAGCTCCACGTTCAAGTTCACATGCAAAGGGCTGGGGAGCTCCAAAATAATCTACAGATCATACCTGAGTCGGTTGCCCACCGCGCGAAGCCCCGAGTTCACCGGAAAAGAAGTTCGCCGGAAAATGAGGGTGCTAATGGCGAAATCCGGTCGGCGGCCTCAGGCCCGGCGCAACTTGGATCAAGAGGATCACCTCGACGCCAGGAAGCTTCCTGCAGGCGTGGCTGGGGTCGGGAGAAAGCGGCGGCGCCGGGCGGAGGAAATCCGGCGAAGTGCAACAAAGCCCGGTTCTAGGGCATCGTGGTGCGGCGCGGATCCTTGTCTGATCAACCCCAACCTTGGGGGAAACGCGCAGTCGCCCAGAGGAACAAGACCAACGGTTCTGATCTTTAGTACAACGGCCGGATGTTGCCCGTGCTCAAGATCGAACCAAAAAGGGTTTTTCGGCGGTAAGTTGCTCCCGCCGGCCACCGGAGGCACGGCGATGGCTCGGGCTTCACAGAAGAACCCCACACGATGTCAGGAACAACACTCACACACTTATGAGCCATCAAAATAACATTCTTTCCAACAACTCACCTCGCCGGAAAATCCCAAGGAGAAGATGACCCCGCGGCGGCTCGCGGCGACGTCCGACGTCGGGGGGGCACTTGGCTCGGTCGCGGCCACACCGAGGGACACCCAGAAGAGGTTTGGTGCAATTATATCTCCTCTGGTTGCTTCCTCACCCACAACCCGAGATAAGGTGGGTCTTCCTTCTTCTCCGGCGATGATGCGGCGGCTGGTGCGGGGAGGCTCCGGGGAGCACGGCAGAGAGGGAGGGGTTGGTTGCACAGGCGGCTAGGGCAAGGGTGCTGTGGGTTTAGGGTTTGTGGAATCCCGAACTCAATATACACCTATATATATTATGCAAGGAACATTTGCGAATAAACCCACCAACACTTAGTATTTAGTGTTTAATCCCTCACAGGAGGTTCCTTTCGCACAATAGTCCCTCTCCAAGGAGTCGCGCGCTTTTCGGAGCATGAAATATAGGGTTTTCGCGCAATTTATCGCGATTTTCGCCTTATTTCACGCTTTCCGAGACAACCGGACTGTCAAACTGAAAATCTGACACCGCCACGACGTCCGGCTCGACGAAACCTATCGGGTAGCTATTTTGGTTCGCTAAAATTTAGCTCCATAATTTTTAAATCCCATCTTATACTGTACCGAAACACAGTTATCGCGCTTTTCGAGGCTCTAGGGCCGTCAAACAGAAATTCCGTCAGTGCCATTGCGTCCAAAATGACGAAACCGTTCGAAATGACTACCTGGATCACTATATTCGGATTCTGAACAGTGAATTAGTCAACGTTGTATTCGTCGGGGTCCCGAAAATCAGGGTTACTGTTCATCTACAGTAACTCACTTAAGTGCACTGTACACATAGCACTGTTACAATGATTGCGTTTATTTACTCGCTTCTTCATCGATTTCTGGAAGATCCGACCGTCAGATCGAAAAGTGCTGAATATGAATCTCGCTCAGTTCGACGAGACGATCGCAACGGTCAATTCGGATTTCCAAGATCATGTCTGGATAGGAAAGTAGCCTTTTTATCTAGTGCAAAGTGCGACTTGCACACTGGCGATTGACCATATAGGTCAACACAAGTCTTTTGATTTCAAAACCAGCGCAAACTTCACTTTTAATTCATTTATTAAAATAAAATATTTCGAGTTTCTACACATAACCTTGTCGAGGGCTCACGGGTCTATCATCAGACCACTTTACCGGTAAAGAACAATCTCCACGGGGAGCTACCCCGGCCATGTTCGTGAAGTACAGCAGTGCATGGCAAATCATAATGATCAATCTCACGGTCTAGTGACCGGGTAGTCGGCAACATGCCGAGATCCCAACAGGGAATCATCTGTCTATATCTATCCATCGGAATCAATCAATCATGCATATCGAGTAGTGTCTATCAATCAGGATCAATCAATTATGCATATCGAGTGGTATCTATCAATCAGGATCAATCAATCATGCATATCAATAATATCTCGAATAACATCTCAATGACAGGAATCAACAGGTGTCATCTAATCATGCAAATCTATATATATCAATCAATCAGGATCAGTCAGGAATAATCAGGGATCATGTAGATAATAATCGGCTGACTGTGAACAAACAATCACATGTATAAGTCTAATCGAGTCGATGTCAAACAGGAGAATCATGACGTGTCAAACGAGATTAACATATATCAGATAAGTCCTATAGATATAATCATCAGGGCAAATCAAAAACAGGTGTCCGACTGGACTAAAGCAACCAGAGGGCCGAATAGATCAAGCCCGGACCGAAGCTAACCCACCTGGATGTAGGCAGATCCTCGAACTCCCGCTCGGCTAGTGGGAGGCTGGTGCTGAACAACTGGGCCCTGAATAAGAAGCTATAGTCAGTCATCGACTCACACAACCCATCCCGACGACACTACGGTAACGCGTCGCTAATACGGAACAATATAGCTAGTTTGCGGGACAAAATCCGTTTTCCGATCAACAAGAGTCCACGGGATTCTAACAACATGTCCAGTAAGTGTAAAAACACTGTCTAAAGGTAATCCTTGTGCCCAATATTCATTTTGATCCATAGTATACTTTAATTTTGCATAAATACACTAAGTTATCGGGCTGTTTCGACTCGTTCTGGCAATCCGCGAGTCCAAACGTCGCGCCGTAACTTTCAGCGCACTCGTTACGACAAAACCAAGACCGTGCTCACGAGTTTGGACTAACACGGATCCCGAGAACAACGTTGGCCCATAGTCTGCTAAAGTCCAATTTACAACTATGTTGAAACTTAACATACACTTGATCATATTGAACAGTAACTAGAGCACCATGTTCAGCATGGATAAGGGAGTGGAGGGCTCACTTGAGGCTTGCCGGGAAGTGGCCGGAACAGTGGCCGGAGCGAGGTGGTGCACCAACCAAGGCTCGGGTTTGGGCAAATCCCCCAACTCTTGGTCAACCTGCAACCACAGGTGAGCACGGTTTAGTTCTGGGTCTCAGGGGGTGCTCGGGTCCAACCAGGTCAGGCGCCGGCGGCCGGAGGTGGCGGCGGCCGGAGTCTAGTCCGAGATAGCATAGTTCGGGTGCAACACCTTTAGTCGAGCAACAGGGCCCATTCTGTCCCAAATAAAAATCATGGGGGTCATCATATAGGCATTTAGGGTTTACCTGAGCTGTTGGCCGGAGGCCGGAGTGCCGGGGATGGCCGGAGTCCAAACCGAAGCCAAAACGGGTGCGGCTACATAGGTTCACAACTCCACGTTAGAAGTGCCATGCAAATGCACATTACATCACTAGACAACCTAATTGACTCACCTGAGTCACTTCCCGGCGGAGGAAAACGCCGGCAATCGCCGGAGCACGAAGCCAACCCAAGCTCGGTGAAGACGACCACCTCTAATGGCGGATTCCGGCCGGCGACTCCCGGGCCGGCGCAAGATGGACCAAAAGATTCCTCTCGGTCCTCTGGTGCTTGCTGGGTGGTTGGCCGGCGGCTCGGGTGCACGGCGGCGCCGAACGGCGAGGAACGGCCGCGGTTCAAGGTTGGCCGGTTCTAGGGCATGTTGGATTTCCACCGATCTTCATCCGATCCACACCAATCTTCGGGAGCAGCTTGCAGTCACAAAGAGGAGCAAGATCAACGGTCTTGATCTGGATTTAGTCGATCGGATGAAGCTCGTGGTGATTCTCGGCCGAAATAAGAATTTCCGGCAAAACCCGCTCCCGCCGGCGGCCGGGACGACGGCGACGACTCAGGCTTCACAGGTAAGGTCTATTCATGGTTAAGAACACAATGATACACTCCTAGGGCCTTTTAAAAACGACCAAAACTAAAACCTTACCTCGCCGGAAAACGGAGAAGAAGGAGTTGCTCCCGCGGCGGCGCACGGCGGCGCACGGTCTCGGCTCGGGTTTCAACCCCACAGGGACACCCTCAGAAGAGGTCTGGTGCATTCACTCCTCCTCTGGGTGCTTCCTTCTCCAACAACACCCGAGATCAAGAGATGTTCTTGATCTTCTTCCTTCTCCGGCGGTGGGGAGGCGGCGGCCGGTGCGGGCTCCCGCCTATGGGCGCGGCTAAGGGAGGGGAGTCTGTTGGGCAGGCGGCTAGGGCAAGGCTTCTCTGGGTTTAGAGTTTGTGGAACCCGAGTTCAATATACCCTATATATAGCATAATGCAAAAGTGCATTTACCCCCCTCAGCCTTTGCATCCTAGAAGCTAAGTCCCTCACAGTAGTTTAGTTTCACACTTAGGTCCCTCACTAGGGAGTGGCACGCAAATCGATACATAAAATGTAGGGTTTTATGTGCAAAAAGCCACTTTTTCCCCGTATTTCACGCTTTTCGAGGCGATCCGATCGCCGAAACGGAAAATGGACTGCGCCATGACATCCGGCTCGACGAGACCTATCAGGTAGCGATCTATGATTTTCGCGAAACTGCCCGGATAAAATCTCGGTCCATAATAACTGTGTCAAAATACAGTTTTCGCGCTTTTCGAGATTCCAGAGTCGTCAAACAGAATTTTCGGCTGCGCCATTGCGTTCAGAACATCGAAAATAGCTTAAATTGACTACTCGAATCACTATATTAGGAGTCCAGATAGTAGATTGGCCAACGTTGGCGCGAAGGGGACTCGAAAAAAAAGTTTACTGTTCACTTGTACCCGCGACTTAAGTCGCGGGTCCCGCCGGCTTCAACGCCGATTTCTGGGAGGTCCGACCGTCAGATCTGAACAAGTTCAATATGGTTTTTCACTCAGTTCGACGAGACGGTCTCACTCGTGGTCTCGGATCTTCGAGATCAGGCTCGAATTGAAAGGTGATATTTCTGGCCCATTAATTGTGCAAATTACACTGCAGAAAAGGGGCACTGTCGCTATCTGAGCCATTTATGATCCAAATTCAACTTGACTTCTATCGATTTAATTTATTTAATTATTTACAAAAATTCGAATTCTTACATCCTTCAGGTAAACCTTGAGCAAAACCCAAATGAGCAATTAGAAGTGAAGAACGTGACTATTTCACAGTACATTGCTGTGACTGCTGCTGTTGCTGTACCTGGTGTTGTTATTGTTGCTCCCCAAACCGCAGGGAGAAGAAGAAGAGGACGAAGAAGAGATGTTGCTACCGTTGCTGTTGCTCACTGCTGCTTCTGCCTAGAGCTCCTAGCCTGTGGGGAGAAGAAGAAAAGAAGAGAAAAAAGAGAAGAAGAGAAGGAGAAATTTTCATGTATATTGCATTGTTGGTTCATGTGAGAACCTAATGCGGATAATGCAGATTTTGAAGACAAAAAATCAGATTGACGTATTTGAATGTCATAAACGAAATATGAAATGCTTTAGAGAGTGTAAGAATATTGAGACTGACAAATGCTTTTCATGTATATTGCATTGTTGGTTCATGTGAGAACCTAATGTGGATAATGCAGATTTTGAAAACAAAAAATCAGATTGAGGTCTCTGAATGTCATAAATGAAATGTGAAATGTTTTCAAGAGTCAAGAGTGACCAAACAGAATCTGTCATATCCAAATAAGGGCAGAAGGGAGGCAAACTCTGTTCCTGACCACAAAAAAGGGTTGACCTTCTAAACATAAAAGTTGCACGACGTACGAAAAAATATTAACAATCATGCAGCTGGATTGGTATTTATGAGCACGTAGCCGCTGTTAAATGCTTTAAATTTTCAAGCTCCACAGAAAGTAATCAAATAGTTAACTTCAAAATACGAAGAGTGTCTTACCGACAATCCCATAACTAACATTTAGTAACACAACATGCGTAAGAGCGAAAATACAACAAATATTTTACAATCAGTTCTACAGTACTAAATAGGGATTCTACTTATACCACAAATAGCATATATATTTTTAGAATTACAAATTATGGAGAAATAACCGTTAATATGTTCGTATTATACTATATATAAATCTTCATTTAATGTCTTCACAATCTTCATCAATGGTTTGAACCCTACAGAGAGGGGAATGAAATATCAATATGTTTATACATAAGTAGAAAGAGAATACCTATTTAAATAAATAAATTTGTATAGTACCTACGACGTTTCCTTTTTGGACGTGAGGATTCACATGGTTCGTTACATTGTTGCTGGAAGCTGTGTTTAAAATATGATGTGTAAATAAAAATTTATTAATGTACGACATGTATAGAATGATAGGTAGATGGCAATAAAGTTTTTTTTACCTTGAAGAAGTCTCTGTAGTTGGAGAAACATCTGTTGATAACTCGGTCTCGAATTCCTTCTGATTGGGAGACAACGATAGGGGAATTTCCTCTTCACATTTTAGTAATAATTTTTTTTTACCCTCTTCTTTTTCTTTTGCATCATTATTTGTTGTAAAAATTTTTAATACTTTAAAAGTAGGGATGCTTGTTCTGAATTTTTGTGCGTCGGGCGTAATTTGGAAAATATGCTTTTGATTAAGAAGTGTCTTCATAACAGAAGGCAGGGTAAATGGATCTGAGTTATTTGATGCCGCCAGATACTGTGCGGGAATTCGAATTAAATCTTGTGGGAATTCGAATTAAATCTTGTGCTAATTTCCCGAATACAGTAAAATTGACTACATTACTTCCGTCGCCTACAACCATGTTTAGTTTGTACCTTTTTTTATTTTATTTTTTTGGGTGAGGGGGTGGGGGGGAGGGCGAGAATATAATAAAGAAAATTAGAATCGTAAAAAAAATCAGGAGAAAAATAAGAATAATTGTAGAAATTTGAAGATAATAAAATTATTTACCATGGAATAGGTGACTCCTTCGTATCCTCACATCGGGGACACCAGAAACTATCGCCGCATATTTTAACTGCTGTCTTGCAATCACGGCATGCTCTGTACCACCAACCATACAGCGTGTCGATCTCCATAATTGTAGCCTCACATGTAAACTTCTCATTCTATTTGTTGAATAGAAGTCAAATTTGAAGTTATGTTGAGAACAAGGTTCGAAGTGCCGTGGCACGGGGGCGTGCCGCTCGCCGCCTGGCACGGTACGGTACCGACACGCTCCCGTGCCGACACGTGGCACGCTTGCGTGCCGATGGATACGCATGACCTTCCAGTGGCACGCTCTGGCACAATTTTTTTTTGTTCTTTTTGTTCCCAATAAGCTCTTATAATATTGTTTTGAACTGTTTAGTCAAAAAATTATGAATATTGACTATGTATAGCTTACTACACTTACCAATTGACATACTGATAATTGTTTTTAATATATAAAGTACAACTATATCTCATAGAGAATAGAAATAACAATATAATAAATAAATTCTAAATAGAAATAACTATATCTCATAGAGAATAGAAATAACTATATCTCATAGAGAATAAAAATTATGAATATTGACTATATATAGCTTACTACACTCACCAATTAACATACTTGTTAGTTGTGACTCAAAATCAGAATCGCTTCGATATTATGATTCAGGTTCACCGACGGCTTCGCGGTGCGACTTCGAAATTTTATGGATGTCTGTGGTGGAAGCGAAGGGCTCGGGCCGCTATCGGACAGGGGGTGCGGGGGGCGGAGCCCCCCGCGGTACGGATCCGATCCGCTAAGGAAAAACCCTAATTTCTCTTTTATTTGCCCTAGAAACTGTGCACATGTGATACCTTTTTTTAAAAAAAAACAAAAATTACTATGCATTACTGTACACATGTGACTAAAAAAATAAAAAAAAATAAAAAATAAAAAAAAACACCTAACTATGCCTGTTTTAAAAAATACAGAAAAAAATCTAAAGAAAAAACAAAAAAAAAAACAAAAAAAAAAAAAATGGAAAACGGGCCGTGCCGGCCGGCACGGGCCGGCACGGCTCGCGATACCCCTCAGGGTATCGCTCCGTCTCGAGCGATACCCTGGGGTATCGCTCGAGACAGGGGGGGTGCGAGACCCCCCCCCCCCCCCCCCCCTGTACCGTGCCCCTCTTTGAGGGGCACGGTACGTGCCGCCCGTGCCGGCCCGGCACGGGCGGCACTTGATTCCTTGGTTGAGAAATGTATGAAACAATTTGTAAATATAAAATTCTAATTTATTATAATTAGGTACGTACTTCAGTAATATTGACATCAAGGCATATTAAGTCACCAATTGATTTCCGGTTCAACATCATCTCTTCTTGAGGACAGATATTTTCTTTTTTATCGTAAGTTATACGACGAATTGAATTATCGGTGAGGTGCAAACTATAGGTAATGACAGTAATATTATGAGAAATATATTAATGAGTAATTGGTAAAGAAGTAAAGCTGCATGATCTGCCGACAAACCTATGTAGAAGTTCTGCAATTTCTGGGACGTCGAGATCAAAATATATCTTTGACGCTGAACACGTGGATAAATGTACCTTCTCTATATTTTGGAAACAGGAAGAAATTAATTCACGATAGTAGATAAAAATTGATTCTATTGTAAGATCACATATTGTATGAATTCATTTAAAATATTAACCTCTAAATGTCCGAACAGTCATTCCAGCAAGAACTATTATAACGGGATTGGTAGTTCCTGCTGCAGAAATGCGGCGTTCATCGAAAGATGTAGCAAATTGGTCCCACAGTACAATAGGCAGAACATTTTTACTGTCAACTAAAACATGTCACTGTGCGGTACTTTTTTTTTTTTAATTAGATTCAGGTGCGATCATTTGAAATTAATAATGCCTTACCATGAATCCTCAATCTCCAAATTCCTTATGGGGGTAAGAAGTTGACCAATATATCGTTGGGTAACTTCACTAATCGTTGTAAGTCTACCAAGGACATCTAAGAGAGATAAGAAAGATAATTACAAAGAAGACACCATGAATAAAGAAAGAAGGAAAAAGTAATTTCATTATGCAGAAAATCTTACCTGTCAGAACTGCATCGTTGTATCGTTTTTTCTCAACCTCAAAAAAAGTTAAGAAATTAAAACTGTATAGCGGCATGTTGTCCAAATCTTCTTCTGTATGAATCACTTTCGTTCGGCTATTTAACTGAACCATGTAATCACGATCGATGGCTACAAATTTTTTCCGGCTTGGAATAACAATGAATTTCTCGATTAAGTATACATTGCCTTCGGTAATTCTGCATTTAAATTCCGCTGCATCTTGTTTACGAATTGTTGCTTGCATTGAAAATGCCTAATTATGGAACAACAAACATAGGAGAATTATTGGTTGAGAAATAAGCAACATATATGCAGAAAGAGTTGTACAAACCTCTTCATCGATTAATAAACACTCCAGACTAAAGATATCTCCTTTACGGAATGGTGCAGTCGATTCCCATATGCGACATATTCGCACCCTGATTCTACAGTCTTGATGCTGTAGTGATAACTGTGATAGTGGTGTAGTCTTCACGGGGACTTCAGTTTTCTATACATGAATACAAAAGGTAGAATAAGAACGAATACGACTTCTTAAGATAATATTGCATTTCGTTTTTCATTAGGGTAATAGAAGAATATATTACAAACCTGAATGAATTATTTTAAATCGTCAAATATTTCGCGGTAAACAATATTCCTTGTATATCCTTGAATTTTTTGATCTGTATTTTCTATAAGAATTCGCAATCCTTCTCGCGAACTTGCTCGAGAAATTGCTACATATAGTTGACCGTGCGAGAAGACAGGCCGTGACAAATAGAGGCCAACTTTTTATAACGTTTGCCCTTGACTTTTATTAATTGTCATTGCATAACTTAGACGTACTGGGAATTGTCTTCTCTTCAAAATGAATGGCCATTTAGTCTCAGTTACATTTATCACAATCCGAGGAATGTAGACTTTTTCTCCAATGTGGTTCCCTGTGAAAATTTGCGCTTCAATAACCCTAGGTGTTAATTGAGTTATAAGCAATCGAGTTCCATTACAAAGACCGGAACTTTGATTAATATTGCGAAGCAACATTATTGGACTCCCCACTTTGAGTTTCAATTCATGATTAGGCACTCCACTAAATTTCAAAGTATTCAAGAAATCGACAGGATAGAGTAAACTGTTCTCTTCAGCATTTTTTGACGAACTGCATACTGAACTTAGGTATAAGTGTTCTTCGGCTTGTAACAATGATAGGACATAAGTATTAACATCATCGACATTTTCGTTTACGGGTGTAACGATAGCTCTATCTCGTAGGTAATTAGGGTTATTGTAGTTCTGTTCCATATTATCATATATCTCAGAAACAATTCCTTGGATTCCATTATCATCAAACTTTATTAAGAAATCAGCAGGAATTTTGATCCAAGTTGCCTCTTCCTCATCATCAAATTTCACGGCATCTATTTTTCCATCGCCAATATCAAGTATCCATTGAGCAAATTCTATTAAAGATGTGGTTGGTAAAGTACCTGCGGAACCTTGTAGTAATCTCATATTTATAGTAAGACGATAAATTTTACATTTGCTCCATATGTAAGATCTAGTAAGGGATGCATTCAAAATATCTTGTTTAGTTCCACCGACGATGACGGGAAGTATTTGTCTAAAATCTCCACCCAAAAGAATTGTCTTACCTTCGAAAAGTCTCTCATCAGTCTCTAGACCACTTGTTTTCATAATATCCTTTAGAGATTTATCCAAAGCCTCAAAACAATTTCTATGATTCATGGGAGCTTCATCCCAAAGAATCAAGCTGGAGCGTGAAATTAATTTCGCGAGCTGCGTACCTTTCTTAATTTCGCAAATGGAGTCGTCGTTAACTTTAATAGGTATTTTAAATCTTGAATGAGCGGTTCGACCTCCAGGCAATAAAAGAGACGCTATCCCGGATGAAGCAACAGCTAGTACAATTTTTCCCTCCGAACGTAATTTGGAAATAATTGTTTTCCAAAGATATGTTTTACCTGTCCCCCCGTGTCCGTAAACAAATATGACATCCCCAATATTTTGGTATACAGAAGCTAAAACAGCATTATATACGGTTTCTTGTTCATTGTTTAAACCGTTGAACAATTCAGTATGTTCGTGTAGTAGTTCTTCTGTACTGTAATCTAATTCCTCTCTGAGTAATCTGTTGTCTAGATCGTCAAAAATTAATCTCGAGGGAATTGGAAGTTTGTAATGGGAAAGCGAGCTGCAATTTTTATTGAACAGATCTTCAAGTTCAAAAAGTACATGATTTTGGAGTTCAAGCCGAGGTATTTGGAGATTTTGGATGCCAAGAACATGTCTCAATCTGTACAAAATATCATCTGCCATTAATTCCCAATATTCATCCCATAATTTCACAGGATCTGCAACCTCACAGTATATTATTATGGTTGTAAATAATTGTCTAAGCGCAACAGAAGAACACCAATGTGATGCTTCCTCTAATGCTTCGCTCCATTCTTTATCATCGTTAAGTAATCCAAGTGCATTACATGCAGAGCGAAATGTTTCATGCACAACACCATGAACCGTTCTAATAGCCATAAAATTTTTTGAACCTTTTACTACATTTAAAAGCATTCTTAAGAAATATAGTTCACCTGCATTTGGATGGACATAAACTATTCTTCCAATGCGGTAAGCTTGTTTTCGTCGTGACCAAAACTTGTCCTTTTGATGCCATACCCATTTAGTCGGAAATTCGGTGTATGTAAGCTCATGAGCATCATCACATGTGGCATTGGTGTGCATCCATTCAGTGAGCATTGTTTTTTCAATATCAGGACGGTTTAGAACATTGACTAAATTCTGAGAACTGTGGTATACAATGTTATTCATCATTGGTAAATGAATGGACAAACGCTCGACAGATGGCTGTCTAAAATGAATGTCGAATTCAAACATTCTCCAAATTGCTTCATATGCTGATAAATATCGACAATCTAAGTATTGTTTTATTTCGTCTACATTTGTATACAATTGTGTAGAACGTGAACTATTGTAATTGACATTATTTTCAATTACAACAGCTGACCTGTCTGGTCCTTTATTAATATACTTGAATAAGTATTTGATAAGCCTTGACTTATTACACCATTCGACATTAATATGAGCTTGATATTTGGTAACTAATCGTAAGTTGTGAGGGACAACAAATCTGTTGTCAAGTTCAATACCAGCTTTCAAAACAAGTGCCTCAGTATCCCGTCTTCTATAAATAGGGAATCCGTCCGAAGTAATGACTGTTTCAGTCTTATACTCTTTAGGAAAATGTTTGGAGCAGCGGCCTTTAACCATACAAGGTGCTCCAGGTTTACTTGCACCGCACGGACCATGTATCATAAATTTTGAAATAGCTGCGTAACCAACTGGATCGGTATTTTTATCAGGTATCTCAGCTGAAATAATGGAATCTATTTCTGTGGTACTGAGATATTTATGCGATGTGTGCAACCATATTAAAATGTGGACATGAGGGAGCCCTCTTTTTTGGAATTCAACAGTATACAATTCTGAGAAGAAATAGATGGGAGGGAGGGGGGGATTAGTAGATTATTAGTAAATACCAGAAGTGAAGGAAATATTAATATTAATTACAGGAAATAATTCATCAGCTAATTTACAATAGATAGAGTAGATACGTACCAGCAACTGATTGCCCAAAAAATTGATTCTTCTTGATATCATCCATTAACACTTCCAATTTTAACTTAAATACTCTACTAACAATATCTGGTCTATCTTCAGCTTTTTGGCCAGGTATGAATTGCAAAGCATCATGGATTTCAGGCCATTGCGCATTACAGGTAAATGTAATAAATAAGTCCGGAGGCCCACAATGCCTACATATTGCAATAGCATCTTGGTAATTTTGTATCATATATCGTGGACCAGCTGTGAAACTCGAAGGTAATATAATTCGTTTACCAATAGCCTCGCCGTCTACATCACCCCCAACAACGGTATCTCTGATACCTTTGTATATTTCAGTCCTCAAATTAGATTGATTTCTTCTAATATATTGAAGTCTTTCTTCTTCAACACAGGCGAAAGCATCAACAATATATTGCTGGAAAAGTTTACCTCCTCGTACTAACGTTGTCCCTTCCTCCAATCTATTTTGAATTCTGTACGCATAGAACTCACGCATTGTAATGTATTGCCTAGAGTTCGTTTTAGTACGTGATGTTTCTCTACATTGTATACCAAGTCTGAAACCATCTTCACCATAGGGAAATAAGATAGGATATTGCATTGCCATAAATGAAGGGTGTAAATCGCTGATACGTTTTAAGCCGTCTGTTTTATGCTCGACAATAATATCACGCTGTCGATCCACACTACCGAAATCACCAACTATCAAACCAGCAATTTCACTACTTGAAGGAAGATTATATTGCTGTGAGGTTTCTGTACGCGTTCCAATCAAACGTAACCTGATGGGTAAAAAGCTGGTACATTCAAAACGGTCTCTCACCATCCTAAATGCTTTAACAATCTCGTTGTGGGTATCAAACATATTTATGAGGTTGGCAACAATATGTCTATCAATATTTTGTAGATTATCGTGCACGCCAAGTATACTCATTCTGTTATTTACCTCATTGGCAGTGTCATAAATGTAAAGCTGCGCGAATTTAGGACGATGCCCATCTAGGGGTAGCAAAGAACCCATCACATGATAGTTTTGACCATTAATTCTAAAGACATATGGTCCTGATCTTTTATTAATTTGTGTATCTATTTTTGCACCTAATGAGGTAAATGCAAACATAGAATTGTACACCCTAATAGTTTCACGAAATTTTCTAGCTTTGCTCCCGCCTTGGTAATTTAGTAGAGACTGTAAAATATCCGGGGTTTCACGTAATAACGGTAAGGAAACTCGACCTTCTTGGCAGCATAAAGAAAATCTAGGTACACATTCGTTTCGAGATTTATAAATCCGTTCGTTATACCAAAGGAAAGCTCCACATGATTGGCACTTATAACTTGGTAACCCAAGATATAATTGATCAGGAGGATGAAACGGAGTTTGAGAAGACCATGATAGTTCTGTGGTGTTAGAAGCAGATGCGTTCCTATTTGAGTTTGAATTGTTTTCTGACGACGGAATTAGCATCCCTCTACTCCTCCGCTGACTAATAATGATCGCGCGTCGCTTTCTATTTTCTCGACTAATAGATGAACCATCTACCCGAGAAGAACTTGCTAAAACTTGAAGACCAGTACCAGATATGTTCTTATATAGTTGATTAGGAGAATGGAACGGAATTTCAGAAGACCGTCGTAGTTCTGTGGTGTTGGAAGTAAATGTGTTCATATTTGATTCATGAATGTTCTCTGAGCATCGAATTCTCGTCCTTTTACTCCTCTGTTGACTAATAATAATCTTGCGTCGTTTTCTATTTTCTCGAGTAATTAACGAACAATCTGCTGGAGAGCATCCGGTCTGAACTTGAAGACCAGGAACATGTATGTGCTTATTTCTTAATTGATCTACGATAATCTTCCGTTGCTTTCGTTTTGAGCGACTAATTTGGGTATCATCCATTTAAAATTCCTATGTAATGAAGAACAGGTAAATTGGGAAGAAGGAATTTGTAGTAAGGCAAAAGGATTGTAAGGAATGGAAAACGGTAGCAAGTAGTTAGGTAAAAAGGTAACGCTAAATATTTCGTAGTAGGTAAAAGATAATGGACATTTAAAAAAACGGTGCAAATAATAGAAGGATTATATTAGTTTGTATGTCAGTAAAGGCATGAGGAATCTTTAACACTTAAGAATGCAACAAATAAAGGGAATATTTAAGTATGGTCAACATGTAAATATAAGGAAATGTAAGAGAGAACAAATAAGTATATTTTTTATTTACTTATGAATAATGTGGGGGAAATATAATAGAGGGGGAAGTGAAGAAAGTGTAAGGAAAAAATAGTACCTCTTTTACGCATGCAAGATCCATCTGGTAACAGGAAGCAAGAAAGATATTAGTTTTTATTTTGTATTTACTTCTATATGAATAAACATGGTAGGAAGGAAGTCAAAAGCAAGAATCACAAATGCAACTTGAAATATAGGTTTGTAAATTACTAAATGTAAGTAGGACAAAGGGAAAATTAGTTTTTATTTTGTATTTACGTCCATATGAATAAACATGGTAGAAAGAAAGTCAAAAGATAGAATCGCAAATGCAACTTGAAATATAGGTTAGTAAATTACCAAATGTAAGTAGGAGGAAGGGAAAATAAGAATAAAATTTTTTAATTGTAAAGATGGGAATTTATTCGAAGGCAAAACCGCTAAATTAAGGACCTTCATATTAAGAAATTATTGCAGATCCAACAGCAAGTGCTAAATATATATTTTTTTTATGGTCCAATAGTAAGTATTTCACTGATAGCAATCTGAACTAAAAGTCCACATGTTACTTCACTACACAAAGTAGTGAGCACGCAGTAATCGTCGAATAAATGTACACTTAATGAAGGGCGTATGTATATAATCCTGTATAAATCTGTTGAAACGCAAAGAGTATTTCTTCTATATTCTTATAGTACACTTCAAGAAATACATGTATACGACAATTAATAATTGTAGGTTCCTTCTAAATGCAGACATTGTATCTAAAGAAAACTTAGGGATGAAGGTTTTGTAAGTTTATCTCTTTAATCTAATCATAGAGTGGGCCGAAATTTCCTTTTTTTTTATTTAATCATAAAATTCTTCATATAGTACCATTAAATCATTATTTCATATTGGACAACTAACTTTCAAATCATAAGATTGAACGGCCCAATCCATGAAGTAATTAAGGGTACATAGTAAAGTACATATGCGGAAGGAGTTTGATTCTCGATATACTTACATATTTAGAGTAGGGAATTGCACTTGCAAGAAGACTTTGAAGGCATACTGACTAAGTAACTTTCAAGTCATAAGATTGATATATGACCTCATGCGTTGAGTTAGGTGAATGTGGAGAAACATTGACATCTATTGGGCGGAGATCTGTACTAAGTACTATAGAATATCAAATATAGTAAGTTTGTTAAACCTCTTTCAGGAGTTTTAAATTCTAAGGCCTATGAAGCCGGAAATCATGTAGTGTACACAGAAAAAGCAAATCAACGACAGGACGTAGCATTTTTTTTCTAATATATATATATATATATATATATATATATATATATATATATATATATATATATATATACAAATTTACCTTTCTCTATGTGGGGAAAATGTATATTTTTTAGTGTTAATTGATTATCTGTCACTACACCTAAGGTAAATTGCTAGAAATTCTAATTTATTACTTAGTAATTTCGTAATTATTTGGCTTGCTTTTGATGTAAGTTCATATTATGTTATTCTTCTTCTGAGGTGTGTGAAATTTAGCATCTGAATCAGCATTAGCAGCAAAGCATTTTTTTACCCAGCTGTAGATTTTATGAAGCTTGAGTACGTTGCTGCTAATTGTGATTCCGATGGTAAATTTCACCCAACCCAAATTTTTCAACAAAACATACTTGCTTTCGAATTTCGGCCAAGACAATTTATCCAAACCAAACCATTCACATAAAGACAGCTCTTGCTTCTAAAACCTCTTAATATAACAACAACTCTCTTCAATCTCAGTAATTATGAAAGAAGATACAATGACAATCCTTACTTACACTAAAAAATTGCATAACGTATGGTTCTGTTAAGTCATTATGTAAATGACAGGACCCGTGCATCTAAAATTAGAACCGTATGTTTCATTTTAATTTACTATTGTTAACCAAAACCATCAATCTCAGTAATTATGAAAGAAGATACAATGACAATCCTTACTTACACTAAAAAATTTCATAACGTATGGTTCTGTTAAGTCATTATGTAAATGACAGGACCCGTGCATCTAAAATTAGAACCGTATGTTTCATTTTAATTTACTATTGTTAACCAAAACCATTCACGTAAAGACAGGCCCTACTAATTTCTGGACGTTTTCTTTCTTAGAAATTCACCATCTTATCATGAAACAATCCCAATAGAGACTGGGATGTTGTCAATATTAACATGATGGAATTTCAAGAAGAGAACTATGTAGAAATTAATCATAGAGGTTTGGTTATATTTGTTGCTCTATCTAGTACAGAGTGCCATTAAATTGGACGATCTAATTTATGTTACTACTGAAGATCGCTACACTCATCGGGGGTCGTATACATATAAATCTCCACAGTTCAAGAACGATATGTATACGACCCTCGACAAATGTAGGGTGCCTCAGCAAAAAACATTAGATATACAAATAAATCATGTACTATACACAGGAAAAGCAAATCAACGATAGGACCCAGCATCTTTTTCTCTCTCTCTCTCTCTCTCTCTCTCTCTCTCTCTCTCTCTCTCTCTCTCTCTCTCTCTCTCTCTATATATATATATATATATAATATATATATATATATATATATATATATATATATATATATATATATATATATATATATATATATATATATATATATATATATATATATATATATATATATATATGTACAAATTTAGCCTTCTCTATTAGTACTATATTCCGAAATTCCTCATTTTTTTTGTTTTTTATTTTCGTTTTTTTTCTTCTGTGGAAATAATTTATATTTTTTAATGTAAGTTGATTATCCGTCAGTACACTTGACTCTTTAGCTACTCTTGTCATTGATGCGTACTTTTCAAATTGACAGTTGAATACATGTAATTCGTTATGTAGCTATCGAAGCAGGTTTGAACTCCACTCTCTGAGTTGCAAGGCGTAAAAACTTAAATACCTAATATCTTAGCTGTACACTTTGAGCATTGAAATCTTTAAGTCTAAAATCAAAGTCCTCGATAATTTCCTACATATTAGAAACCAGAAGGAAAACATGTTTATTCAACATCCTCTCACGAAATTACTGTCCTACTAATTTCTGAACTTTTCTTTGCTTAGAAATTGACCATCTTATCATGAAACAATCCCAATAGAAATTGTGATTTTGTCAATATTAAGATGATGAAATTTCCAGAAGAGAAGTATTTGGAAATTAATAGTTCGATAGCTAAAACTAAGGGACTGAAACTAATTATTCTAAGAGTGTCACGCCCCGAGTTTTGAAAAGCAGGATAATTTTTTTTTTTTTTTTTTTTTTTATAAATCAGAGTTCGCAAACCGGGCGTAACAGACCGCCACATGTATAGTAAATTCCCTGCCCAACTGGACAGAGCCTTTCCTATACATGCACGGCTAATCATAATCAGTCCATATCAGAGTAGTCTAAACTACGCATGCAAAACTAGTCAATTTAAAATAATTAAACTGAAATGCAGAAAATGAAATATACTGACTACAAAGGGGTCGATACTATCGCAATCGTCTCACCAACGTGTCCCGACATCCCGTCACCCAAGCGACCTGAAAAATGGTCACCCAGGGGGTGTGAGATATACTGTACATGTATCCCAGTGGGCACGACGAGCCGAGAAATAGCTAATCGTACCTACTGGATACCATAATCTGCGGATAGTAATAGATCAATAGGTAAAACTGAATAATCAATAAGTCATGATATAACTGAGCAGATATGGGTACAGAAATATCAGAATCAATCAGGATGATAATCAACTATAACGGTATAGATATAGGTACAGAAATAAATAGTAAAACATGCCAGAACGTAGAAATATAAGCTATGCATCAACGAAAGAACAGTAAGTACTAACCGATGCCACTATTGGTCACGGGGACCTCAGGCGAAGATATCTATGCCAAGCCAACCACAATCATCCTGGATTCCACCTAGCAAAGCTGAACAGCAACCCCGTACCATTGATATAGCCAAGAGGATCCTCGTACCAAACGGTACAGCCGAGAGTTTCCTCATATCGGTACAGCCAAGGGGCTCCCCGTACCCAGTGATACAGCAAGAGGGGCTAGCTCACGGGTCCACCAGACCCTTTACCGGTAAAGAACGCAATGTGGGGGATCAATCCCACAGCGTACGCGAACGAACATCAGGTGCACAATCATCACAATGCGAATGCTAAATCTCACGGTCCACAGACCGGGTAATCGGCAATATGCCGGAAATCCCCACAGGGATGCAGATGTCTATATATCAATCATATATCATGCAGTCTGGAATACAGGAAATATGTATCTCTGAATAAAAGCAAATATAACAGTGACAGGAATCAACAAGCATGATCATATCGTGAAAGTCTATGTACTAAGATATCAAAGCTGACGAGCAGGTATACATGATATGTCTAAGGAGATCAAGGTCTATCAGGCAAGATCATGTGTCATATAGATAAACCATCAGGACTAATCACGAACATGCAAAATCATCAGGGCTGATCAAAAACAGGTGTCCGACTGGACTAAAGCAAACAGAGGGCCGAAAAGATAAAGCCCGGACCGAAGATAACCCACCTGAATGTAGGCGGTCCAACGACTCTAACAGAAGGCTCGTGGGCCGGAGTCAAACTGCAAAGACCTGAACAGAAACTAGAATCAGTAACCGACTCACTCGTACCCATCCCGTCAACAGAACAGTAACGTGTCGCTAATACGGGGAACCTAGTCGAAACTAGGCTTAAACCGAAATTCCCGAAAACCACTGAATCACTAGATATGACCCGCCATCGGTCTACAAATATCCGAATGTTACAAAACTCCTTCTGCTGTCCTTAAACAACACAATTTTAGTTGTTCGGGCAGACAGGGGCTCAATCGTAAATATCAGTGTCGAAATGTTGCCATAACTACATGCACGACTCCCGAAAAGCCGATTTTGACTTCGGAGTCTCCCGACAGAAAACTAAAGTCACTGGACCCGCCAGGATGGTGTCGGGGATAACCAGAGTCGACAACTGACGACTAGAAGCCAAACTAGAACGCGAAACTCGCGCCGTAAACCGTAAAACCGGCAATTTTGCCAATTTACGGAACGGTATCCAATCTCCGCTTAACCGGAGTCTACGAAACTTAAGCAAAATGCCTAGTCGGTGTGTAATTACTGTCTGAAGACAGCCAGGACGTTACATTTGCGTTTAGGTCCTCGACGCATTTTACAATTGCATAAAAACGCTAATTCAAACATCGTTTCGACTCGATCTCCCAATCCGGGAATCCAAAAGCTGTACCGTAAATCCTGTCGGGTCCGTTTCTACGAGACGAAGTCCGTGCTCACGGGCTTGGGCCAGTGGGTGGTCCCAACACAAAGTTGGCCCAAGAAAACCCTAAGCTCATAATGCAGTTTTGCTAAATGATGATAAACACTTAACAAAAATTAAAATACATGTGAGCATCATGCTCTGGGCTGACTACTACGTCAGGTCTCACCTTGGGTGCGTCGGAGACCAGCCGGGAAGATCGCCGGAGCAACCCCTTAAAGCTAGCTAGGCTCGGTTTGCACTTCCCTTGAATCAACCCAGGTTCAGACCTGATGCAAGGTGAGCACTAGCATTAGAACCTGCCCAGATAAAGGTTGGTCATGGCCACATTGGGTGCCGGTGGCCGGAGGCGACGGCGGCCGGAAAACACATAAACAAAGGCATGTTAACACTAGGTTGGGGCAACATTCTTTACAGAGATTTTTGACCCAATATATCTTGATGGAAATCTTAATCACGAAGATTAGGACCTACCTGAGTGGTTGGTCGGAGCCCGGTGTCGTCGGCGACGGCCGGAGATGATGATCGGACCGAGAGAAGGGTGCAACTACAAGGAAAATAATCCTCACGTAAAAATCTCCATGCAACCCCATGAACTTCTTCTAAATGATCAACTAGACTTACCTGGGTCGCTTTCCCAACGCGCGGAGTCCCCGGTTGGCCGGAACTATAGCTCGCCGGAAAATGAGCCCGTTAATGGCGGAATCCGGCCGGCCGAGTTAGGGGCGGCGCAAGTTGGTCCAAAATGCTCAGCGGGTCTCTGCGGAGCTTCCTGCAGTGGTGGCCGGCGACGAGGTCAAGCGGCGGCGCCGGAAAAAGCTTCTCCGGCGAAGTGCAATAAAGCCCGGTTCTAGGGCTTTGGTTTGCGAAGTGGATCTCTATCCGATCAACCCCAGGCTTTTGGGGAGACCTACAGTCGCCCAGAGGACCAAGATCAACGGTCTTGATCAAGGTTTGAACGGCCGGATGGAACCCGTGATGACGCTCGGCCAATTATCGTTTTCCGGCAACGCGTGGCTTCCGCCGGCACCAGGGTCGACAGCGGCGGCTCGGGCTTCACAGAGAGGGTTCTTTCGATGTCAGGAACAATCTACAAGGGTCCATGGGCCTTTTAACATAAATAAATTCCAATATCTAACCTCGTCGGAAAGCTTAGAGGAGATGGTGGCCGCGGCGGTTTCTCGGCGGCGCCCGTTGTCGGGAAGCCCCTGGGTCGGTCGCGGCTACACAGAGGAGTACTTCGGTTCAACCTTGAGCCCACTGCAAGCTCCCAGAAATCACTCGACTCCACAACCCGAGAAGAAACTTCATGTCTTCTTATATCTTCTTCTCCGGCGACGAAGGTGGCGGCGGCCGGTGGTGCGCTACCTCCGATGGATGCGGCAGGAGGAGTGGGGTTGTTGCACAGGCGGCTAGGGCAGGGTGCTATGGCATAGGGTTTACAAAAACCCTAGCCCGTACACATGTATATATAGTGTTTAGGTAACAATTGCCTTTTAGCCCCTCATCTCACTACCTTTTAAGTCCAGACCCTCACTGCCAACTTACTTCGCACCTAGGTCCCTCACTAAACCAGTGGCACAAAAATCGAGGCACAATTATAGGGATTATTGTGCAATTTATCGCGTTTTCTACCGTATTTCACGCTTTTCGAGACAACCGGACTGTCAAACTGAAAATCTGACACCGCCACGACGTCCGGCTCGATGAAACCTATCAGGTAGCGATTTTGGTTCGCTAAAATTTAGCTCTAAAATTTTTAAATTCCATCTTATACTGTAAATTATACAGTTCGGCACGCTTTACGATGCTTTAGGCTCGTCAGATGCAGATTTAGTCAGTGTCATTGCGTTCAGAACGACGAAACCGATCAAATCGACTACCTGGATCACTATGTTCGGATTCCGAACAGTGAATCAGTCAACATTACATCCGCCGGAGTCTCGAAATCTGAGGTTACTGTTCATCTACAGTAATTCACTTAAGTGACCTGTGCGCAGACCACTGTTACATTGGTCGCGGTAATTTGCCCGCTTCTTCATCGATTTCTGGAAGATCCGACCGTCAGATCGAAAAGTGCAGAATATAAATCTCGCTCAGTTCGACGAGACGATCGCAACGGTTATCTCGAATTTCCAAGATTACGTCCGGATTGGAAAATAGCCTTTTTGCCTAGTGCATAGTGCGACTTGCACACTGGCGATTGACCATATAGGTCAACAAAAGTCTTTTAAATTCAAAACCAGCTCAAAATTCACTTTTACTCTATTTATTAAAATAAAATATTCGAGTTTCTACAAAGAGAATGGTATTGACGACAAACAAACATCAAATGCTTAGATCTAATCCATTTGAGCACCCGAACTCAGACCTAATCGCTACGATAATTAAATTCACATAAAGACAGCTCTTGTTTCTAAAATATATTAACGTGTAACTAATATATATAACAATAAATCTCTTCAATCTCAGTAATTATGAAGGAAGGTACGATGACAACCTTTAATTACACCGGTAAATTGCATAAGTTATGGTGTTGCTAAATGGTTATGTAAATGACAGGACCTGTGCATCTCAAATTAGAGCCATATGTTTCATTTTAATTTAACATGTTTATTCGCCATCGACTCATGAAATTACTGCGTTACTAATTTATAGACTTTTTTTTTCTTGGAAATTCACTATCTTATCATGAAATAATCCCAATAGAGATTGTGATTTTCTCAATATTAAGTTGATGAAATTTCAAGAAGAGGAAAATGTAAAAATTAATAGTTTGCCAAGTAAAACTAAGGAACTAAAACTAATTATTCTTGCGTAAGTTATGGTTTTGTTAAATTATTATGTAAATGACAGGACGTGTGGATCTCAAATTAGAACCATATGTTTCATTTTAATCTAACATGTTTAGTCGACATCGACTCATGAAAATACTGCGCCACTAATTTCTAGACATTTTTTTTCTTGGAAATTCACCATCTTAACATGAAATAATCCCAATAGAGATTGCGATTTTCTCAATATGAAGATGATGAAATTTCAAGAAGAAAAGTATGTAAAAATTAATAGTTTACCAACTAAAACTAAAGAACGAAAACTAATTATTCAAATAGAATGGTATTGACGACGAACGAAGATCAAAGGTTTAAATCTGATCCATCTGAATAACCGCAACAATTTATATGGAAAAGACATAACATGTCAGGTATGTAAGCCTACACATATTTAGTATAAAACAACTATATATAGACCTAACAGCTTAACACAATTGGAAGTAATACGCGAAATTTTATTCCTGAACCTACAATGTACATTAACCAAATAGATCTTTTCTCTATTTTTTAATGCCTATGTACAGTCAACTTACATTTCGTAAAGATCTTAATTTATTATGGCTGCAACAGTTCAAATTTAGTAAAGGAAGAAATACATAACAATAAAAAGATAAGGACCAACCGAAAAGTACAACCTTTTATACCTGTAAAAACATAACTATCTGTTGAGCAGGATGATTATAGGTTACTAACTAAAACAACACACACACACATATATATATATATATATATATATATATATATATATATGCAAAGAATATTCGATCAAAAGTACAAAGAACCTGAGGAAGCAAAAGAGCACAAAACCCGTCGAAACTAACCTGAAATTCAGCTAGAAGAAATGGTCCACAAACTCTCGTCCTTCAGCTAAATCTCGAGGAAGACCGAAACGACCAATTCGAAACCTAAATTCAACTCGAATTCCACGTTACGACTGTTGCTGCGTGCTGCTACCGCTGTGCCTAAATCAAAGCAGATATATGTATTCTCATTCATGCCATTGTGAACTGTATTCATACTAACATCCATATGTAAGTAATAGAGATTGTCTATTAAAGAACCACAACCTATCAAATTATTTCTCAAATAAATTGAACAAATGTTTGATTCAAAAATAAACTTATAACCTTCCAATACTAAACGTGAAACGGAAATAAGGTTTCTAGTCGCACTAGGAACATAAAGACAATCTCTAAGTTCTAAAACTACTCCTGTCGGTAGACATAAAGGATAAGTCCCTACAGCAACAGCAGCAACTCTTGCTCCGTTTTCAACGCGTAGGGTAAGCTCTCCATCCCTAAGTCGTCTACTTTTCTTTAGCGTCTGCATTGAAATACACAAATGCGAGGTGCATCCCGAGTCAATGACCCATGTAAGAGTAGAACAAACCGATAAGCTAGTAGTTTCAATGATATGAATCTGTAGTAACCGTAATTTTTTAAAATTCAAAATTTAAGTTTAAATAATTTTCAGAATTATTAAAATAGTAAAAATGGGCAATTAGTGGGTCAATAGTGGCCCAGAAATGTCGACTTTTGATCGGGGTCTGATCTGGAAAATCCGAGATCACCATTGCGATCGTCTCGTCGAAACATAGAAGTTTCATATTCATATGTTTTCGATCCGACGGTCGGATCTTCCAGAAATCAGAAATCAAAAACGGGTCCCACAACTTAAGTTGTGAATAGTAATCCCTATTTTTAATCCCTTTTTGACCACTAACGGCCGTTTCGCCATCTAGAAACCCAATATAGGGGTATGAGTAGTCAAACCTAACTAATTTCGACGTTCTGAGCGCAATGGCACTGACGGTTTTCGCGTTTGGCGATCCGGGTGCATCGAGGTGCGTGCGTCGTTTTGCGACCTACAGAACTTTGTGGTCCGAGATTTTATTCGAGCACCGTTTCAAGCAAACAAATATGCTACTTGACAGGTCTCGACGAGCCGGACGTCGTGGCGAAGTCTGTTTCGCAATTCGACAAGCGGATTGTCTCGAAATGCGTGAAAAGCACCGAAAAAGGGTGTATTTTTGAAGAAACCCTAATATTTTATGTACCAAAAATTATGAGGCTTATAAGTTGGGGTGCTGGGTGCATTTGTCACCTACAGAGGGGACCTTAGAGTTTTAGGATCTTTGTGTAGGGGGTTAATGGAGATTTTTGCAAAAATAGCTGTGACGCCCCCAATAGTCCCACATTGGATGTGGATGGAATTGTGATTGGGTTTATATAAGACTTGGACACTAGTAATAATAACTGGGCTTAAGCATTTTGGGCTGTGGTTTGGGCCCAACAAGTTATTATTTGCTAGTGGGCCGGGTCGTTATATTTGGTATCAGAGCCAATAACCAGCCGGAAGTGTGCGGCGAGTCTCGGCTGAGCCTGGGTCTAGATGACAGGGCTAGCGAGATAAGTCTCACATCGCCTGGTGATCTTGGGCTTGTGTGTGTGTGTTTGGGCTGACGAGGACGTCAGGCCTAAACGGGAGGAGTCTGTGACGCCCCCAATAGTCCCACATTGGATGTGGATGGAATTGTGATTGGGTTTATATAAGACTTGGACACTAGTAATAATAACTGGGCTTAAGCATTTTGGGCTGTGGTTTGGGCCCAACAAGTTATTATTTGCTAGTGGGCCGGGTCGTTATAATAGCATCAAAATCTATTTGGCTGTTGGGCTTCCTCGTGGGAGGTTACACGAGGAAGGCTCTTGGGATTTCTAACTCCCAAGAGTTATTACTTATAACCCCGGGTGCTGGGTGGCCGAGGAGTCATCAACTCTTTGAGAGAAAATCCGAGAGAGAAAAAGAGAGAGGGAAGTTGGAACCAACCTTTGCCAAAATTGTTTTGGAACTTTGGAGGAGTTCCTCTGTGCCTAGGGATCCTGCTGGAGCTTGCCGTGGCCGCGCGTGCAAGAGGAGTAAATTCCGGCTTCATCCCATCTTCTTCCAACTCGGCCAAGGTAAGTTCTCTCCAACTTCGGTTTGTTTGAACCCAAGACTTGTAGCAGTAGCTTAGTAAGGACCCATAGATGCTCTGTACCAAGCCCGAGCTCCCCATGCAAAGCGCATGGCCGGCGGGAAACATCTCTTGCCGGAAAACTAATAAAGCTCCACCTTGAGATAACTTTGCAACTAGTGAACTAACCAAGCTGAAAATTGGTATGTAGGGACTGTAGGGTATGTCTAACAAATCTGCAAAGTTTGAATAAATATGGCTTAGTAATTCAAGAGATATTGGATGCCCTAGCTTTTGAAGTTATTGCATGTTGGCCGAACTTCCATTTCCGGCGCCGGCGGGCTTCCCCGACGCCGGCAACCTACCGAGATCACTTTCTGGGACCAAGAGGATCCCAACCATGCCTTTGAATGGTTCCCATGCAGACCGAATGAGGGTCGGCCATGGATGAACCCGAGAATGGAAGATTTGCGGCCGCCGGCGTTCTGGCCATCTCCGGCCGGGGAGGAGGTGTCGGGAAGCTTTGTATGGACTTAAGGAAGCTTCCATATAAGTTGGAAGACTTCTTATGGCTTCTGTAAAAATCCGCCATTAACGAGCTTGAGCTCCAAAATGGAGCTTTGCTCCCCGCCGCCGCCGCCGCACCTCGTTACCGGCCAAGGTTATGGAAAGCTTCTGTGAGGTAGTTAGCATCTTTTAGTGCTTTTGGTTTGATCCCAGAGCTTCTGGTTGAAGCATCACAAATTTCAATGCAAAGGGGTCATCTTCTTCCTCCTTGAGCCGCGGCCAACTTGCTTTTGGCTTGCTCCAGGTTGAAGGGTAATGAGGAGGGAACTTAGTAGATCATTTAAGTGCAAGTTAGATAGCTTCTGGTCCAGTAATTGCAAAGATCCAATGTGAAGTTTAGCTTATGTTTAATGTTAAATATTATGCATGCCATGTGTTTGATAAAATGCCTAAGAGAGGAAAAATGTGGAATTTGGGTTTGCTGTAAATATGAAAGTTGTTCCAAATGTTTCCTTGAGCTTGATGCTCACTTCAGATCAAAGTTGATCTGTGTGAAATAAAGTTTGGAGCAATGTGAACCTTATATGAAACTTGGCTTTGGTTCTGCTTGAACCAGCATACCTGGGTTCCAACCAAGGTGAGCACTGTGGTCCTAGCGTGGTGTAGATCAACTTTGATATGTAAAGTTTTCATGTTTGATGTTGGGATTAAAAAAATGTAGTTAAATCAACCTAAAATGTAAAGTTGGAACAAAACTATGTTCTAGGCTGTTTGCGAAGCCGCGACAGTGAGCTCCTGACTAATTTGGGGTCACTGAACGCGATGCTCGTGTTAAAAACTAATTTTGAAGTCCCGGAGAAACAAAAATGCAAAATGGCTATGTTAGAGTAGTGTTTTATGGCCCGAAGTTTTCCTCGGGATGCGTGCTGCCACAAATGTGTGAGCACGGTGTTCAGCAAGTTAAAAGTCACCTGCTGGAAGTGACGGTTTGTTAAAATGAGTTTCCAGTTGAAAGATCGAGCGAAAACAGTGCTCAAATGACACTATTAGTTAAATAATTAGAGGTTTTAAAATGGATCTGGGGTTTAAGTTGTGATTAGTGAATTCGAGGTTGATCAATATGTTTGATTCAGGTCTGTCTAGTTTGCATCTGGTTCTGAGCATACAGTCGATTCAGTCTTGTCGCCTGCGATTTGACAGGTGGGTTTATCTTCGGTCCGGGCTTTATCATTTCGGCCCTCTGTGTACGGTATTGGTTGGACCCCTGTTTTTGGTAGCTTAAATATTACTTTGAGCCTGCCTTCCTTTCGATTCAGTTTATACTGCTTCATGCCTGAGTTATAACTTTTATCAGTTATCTGTTGCTTTACATAGTGCTTCCAGTATTTCATATCATTATTCTGGACATTGCCATGCCTGATTGGTCATTTGCTAGGTTATATACCTGATTATCAGTACATCCTGATTATATCTGATCCATGATATTTAGTTGCTGCTTATTCTTGCATATGAGTTGAGACTCAGTTGATTCTGATATTGCATCCTTGATTGGATTGTGTTGAGCTTGCTTTTCTGTTGATCAAATATTACACTGCTGAACACATAATTTTAATCAACTAATGTTTTACTGAACGTCGAAGGGTCGCCTGAGTCTGTTCTTGTTTGATAGGACAAAGGCATTGCTCTTCGAAGTTTGGGCCTAAAACCTGTTTTCAAACTAGTTTCCGTAAAAATATGTGTTTAGTTTTGTATGTTTGGTTGGTCTGTATGATTGAGTTGAGATTTGCTGTTGATCTTATGTTGAGTTGAGATTTGCCTTTGATCTTGCATATGAGTTGAGATTGAGTTGATTAGTTGCTGATCATTCCTGCATGAAAGTTGAGATTCAGTTGATTGCATCCCAGTGGGGATTTCCCGGCTTATTGCCGATTACCCGGTCAGTGGACCGTGAGTTTGAGCATTTGCATTTGATCGCCCGCACCGTTGTACTTCACGAACATTGCCGGGGTCGCGCCCCGTGGAAATGTTCTTTACCGGTAAAGTGGTTAGCAATAGCGACCCGTGACCCCTTTGTGGAGGGAAACGTCAACCCGCTGGTGCCAGCTGGGCAAATTCGCCTGAGGTTTGTGGAACCAATATGGTGGCTTGTGATTGGATAATTTGATATATCCTCTATTTGATGCATATGTTGCTTTTAGACTGCTTTGGTCTTATCTCATGATTCCTGATTCTGTTGTCAGCATATTCATTGTTTGATGCCTGTCTATACAGTTATTCAGCATGCTCGGTTCATTATATTCCTGTCATGATTATACATATTCCTGTTGATTATTCATTCGCTTCATAATCATGCTTACCTAATGTGATTATTACTATCCTCTAGTATTGTATACCAGTAGGTACGATCTGCTATTTCTCGGCTCGTCGTGCCCACTGGGATACACCCCGGTGTGTCTCACACCCTCGGGTGACTGTTTTTCAGGTCGCGCGGGTGTTGGGATGTCGGGACGAATTGGCGAGGTACCGATATAGAGATTGACCCTGGACAGCCGAATGCACATGTATTTGTATCAGTTAAAGGAAATATGTAATTCATTTGTTGAGTTGTTGTAATAATTAAATTGTAATTTTTGATAGTTGTAGTACGTAGTTAGTACTCTGATGTTGTTGCCAAGCTAGCCGTGCATATATAGAGAAGGCTCAATCCCATGGGGGATTGGGACTCTTCTATATATGTGGCGGTCTGTCATTGCCCTGGCTGTTTTTGCAACTCTGATTTATAAAAAAAAAAAAATTATACACTGATTTTTTTGAACTCGGGGCGTGACAGAATCTCGGACATACCTTCCAAAGTTTTATCCTTCACCTTGTCCTTATTGACTTTTAGCATTCCTTCAACCGTGACCAACATATTCAACAGCTCGGCGAGAGTGCAAGTAATTTTATTCATTTGAAAATTTAAAATAAACTG
Source organism: Tillandsia leiboldiana (assembly GCA_029204045.2). Classification (NCBI taxonomy): domain Eukaryota; kingdom Viridiplantae; phylum Streptophyta; class Magnoliopsida; order Poales; family Bromeliaceae; genus Tillandsia; species Tillandsia leiboldiana. The sequence goes on from CM055060.1 coordinate 9,971,652, forward strand.
AGAAAATGAATCAGGTAATGATTGTAAGATCAAATCAATTTGAAGTTCTGCGTCCATAGTCATTCCGAGCTTCTCAAGCTCCTCAATGTCCTTAATCATCGCCAAGCAATGATTATTGACTGAGTGACCATCAGACATCTTAGTCCTGAACAGTCGCCTTGACACTTCGTAACGAGCTGTCCGACTTTGCTCATCATACAACTCTTTAAGATGAAGCAAGATGTCAGCAGAACTCTCCATGTGCTCATGCTGGCGTTGCAACTCATTACTCATAGACGCAAGCATGTAGCATTTTACCTTCATGTCATCATTAGTCCATTTATTTCTAGCATCTTTCTGTTGAGCTGTTGGATTTGCGGGCACTGCTGGAGCCTCTGTGTCCAACACGTAGGCTAATTTCTCAGAATTGAGAACAATTCTCAAATTCCTCAGCCAATCGGTGAAATTCGGTCCAGTTAGGCGATTAGTATCAAGTATTTTGACAAGTGGGTTAGAGCCGGACATTTTCTGCAGATGGTTAAGATCTAATTAGTTGTGTACTTAATCATAATCCATTTTGATTATGGGCTTTAAATCTAAATGGTGCCTCCTACTAATTTTAGCGAATCTCCACACTCCCCGAGTGGAGAAAACGGAAACTTTACTAAAAGTTTCTAGTGGGAATTGCGGTCCCATCTATTTGCACACTACCTCATCCTGACAGATTCTTGGCAATGAGTAAAGAAATGAGTGAACAACTCTTGTTCAATGCTTCTCAAGCAAATCACAATTTTATCTTTGGCCTCCAAAAATATAGGCCTCATCCTAACAGATTCTTGGCCTTATCTTTTGGTTAAGTTAGACCCACCGTTCATCATGCAAATAAAAAAGTCATTGAATCCTCATCCTGACAGATTCTTGGATTCAACCCCTTTCTTACCACATAACATCTCATGCCAATAGAATGGTTGCGGCTCCCTAATGCAACTGACCCCCGTGTCCGGGTGCATCAATCAACACTAAAGAGACGCCCACACCCTACAACGATGGAAGGCCACTAATGGGTTCATAACACCATTAACTTAATATTTTATTTAGGGAGATTTGTTATCTCATCAGTTTTAATTTATTATAAATTTGCATCTCATGCAAACCATCGCATCATATGCACACATATATCGCATATATACATAAAAAAATAACTACCGGTGATGATCATGGATTTTAATTTGATTCGCGCCTGAGCCACCAGGCCGGAATCGGGTCAGAGGGTATTACACACAAAAACTTGCTCTGCATCTTGATCAAATTGGAGTAGATCAACTCTTGTCGGCTCCCTCGATCAATATTTGGTCCAAACTTGATCTGCACCGCATCAACTCTTGAATGGAACAAATCGTCATGGAATCTGAACTACCCCTTTACCCTTTAATTTTGCAACAATTACAATACAACCCATAATAATAATGAGACACGCAGGTCTCCAAATTACATAATTTAATTGGTGCACGCAGGCACTCAAAAAAATCTAACATTGGGTCCTTATTAAATTACACCCATTCACATCATCACAAGGTTGCTATCCATGATCATCACCTCATACACATCACAGGCATATAATATAAAATAAAATTCTCTAATTCGATTTCTAATTAATTGGGTTTCGAATTAATTTTAAATTGCGATTTTGCACAAAGCAACCACAAGGCGCGCATGATCACATCATGTAAAAATCCGTCATGCAAGGCAATGCCAATCTAATTAGCATTGTAGCCCTTGCCTGCAAGTGTGCTAATTTAATTAACGTTGCGGCCTCTTGCCCGCAAGTGTGCTAATTAATTAGCGTTTCAAAACAATCAAAAATATACTCAAAAACAATCTTCATTGTTTTGATTTTGATCGTTCCAGAAAAACCCAATCAACATCGAAAAAGAGATTACATCTAAAACAAACGATGAGGGTGGCTCCGATACCACTGCAAGAAAAATACGAATATGCGCAGCGGAAGAAAAACGCAATTAAAATTTTTTCTTAAACCAAGATCACCTCATGTTTTGTTTTAGATCATAAAAAGGTAATCTAATTGATCTCATCAATTAGGATTTAATTTTTACCTTGCGCGGGTCGAGATCACCGCGAAGCCGACGATCGTTGGTAAAAATTGTTCCTCCTTGATAGCCGCGCACGCACCCGGCCTCTACTTGTGTCCACACGGAATTACGCCCTTGATCGAAAAATCGATCGCCTTGATTTCGCGATCCGATCACGAATTAATTCTTGCGTCGATGTAAGGAGGATGAATCAATCTTCTAAGTGTGCTAGCAATCTTCCGAAGATCGAGAACGATTAATTATGGAGGACTTTAGGAAAAGGGAGAGGATAGGCGGCTAGGGTTTTCTCACGTTCCGCGACTTAATTAATTTTCACTTTATCTTTCTCCAAAATTGTTACGTATCACATACGTACTACCTATTCTTATAATAGGAAGCTGGCCGGCTATAACAAAATTAAATCTTATAATTAGTTACAAAAAGATCTCCTAAAATATAGTAACTAATTAAATCTTATAATTAGTTACAAAGAAAGATCTAGTAACTAATTAAATCTTATAATTAGTTACAAAGAAAAGATCTTTTATATTAAATCTCAAGATAAAATCTAGTAACTAATTAAATCTTATAATTAGTTACAAAGAAAGATCTCCTAAAATATAGTAACTAATTAAATCTTATAATTAGTTACAAAGAAAGATCTTTTAAATTAAATCTCAAGATAAAATCTAGTAACTAATTAAATCGAATCCTAATCCGATTGGATTATCCATTATCCTACGTGTGTAACATTTACACATAAGTCCTCCAAATATTTACTAACAATTAGCAAATACACCATGCAAGTTTTGCACTTAAATACCTCTAATTTACAATAATTGCAAATTAGTCCTTTTACTAATAAATTAGTAAACTTTAGTATTGTGATTATAATTAATCCATTCTATAAACTTCTTTATCATCTCCTTGATATCGATCATGCGCGATTCCTTATGTGTGTGACCTAATAGGTTCAATTCTGTCTGGTAGTGAGATATGATGCGATCCCCATCGACATCATCATCGAAACTCCTTTTGATGGATCAAACACTTTTGATTCTTCCATCGTATAATAATTATTCGCCTATAATTATTCTTATTGGTTCCCACAATCCACCAGTGACGCCTAGCAGCATATGGTGGCAATCCAGCCAGAAGTGAATATTGGACTGAACCTCAAGGTGCAGTTACCGTACAATACAATCCTTCTATCGCATAGTCCCAACTGAGTGGAGGTCATGGAATACTCGTCAAACCCCATCACCCGTTATATGACAAATTTGATAGGACAGAAGCTCATATGGTTACTCTTGGAAACACCTTTCCATGAACTATATTACCCCGGCCGAGGATTTCTGAGCTTTGCCTTACAAATAGCATAGGACTAATTATCTCTCTACCGAGAGCGATAGATCCCCTATAAACAAACACCCATTCCTAATATGAACCAACTGCAGCCAACATATACTACTAAGACCCGTGACTAGGATCAGAGTTTGCATAGTCAAACTACAGTAGCCTCATACTGAATGGCCGTGGTGTCGCAGGTCTAAGGATCAGTTGTACCACTGCAACATCGAATCAGTTACTGACGAAAGAGTAGACATCCAAGTAACTATTCGTAATTGGTCACGCTCAGTGCCCTTGTTCTATAACAACCACCTGTACGTTCGCTCTAGTGTCCCCACACTAATGACTTGAGACTCGTCATCCTAAAAGAGAGCGACACATACATCAATCTTGCCGGATCAATCATCGTCCCCATGATGATCCTCCGATTAAGAGCATTTATAACTTAATCACCAATAATATGTATCTCAAATTCTTAACTGTTAAGAATATACATTATCATCTCATTAATTCAAAGGACGATTCATGGACACATTAAACATGAATGGCATAAGATGCCCAAATAATAATAAAGATCAAGTACAAATATGTCCCATATAAAAAATGCGTCAGCCTGATAGGCTTTTGGGGCATACAACTAACACTTCCACCTTCTTCGATCAACGTGACGGAAGCCGGGAACGAGACGTCACCGTCATCGGAGGGCGGATCCGGATTCCCACCACCGCAAAGAACGGGATCGGGTCGTCTTCTTCGGTAGATCAAGGTATGCGGCTGGGCCTGCACCCGGGGAGTCGTCTCATCGTCAGGAACACCGTGGTCGTGCCCAAAATCCAAACGAAGAAGGAGTTTCCAAGGTCTTACCTCACCGGAAACTTGGAAGATGGAGGGTGTCTCCCACGGCGGCTGGCACCGGGATCACCTCGGCTCGGACGCGGCGTCACAGAGGAGTCCAAATGACCAACTTTGATCGCCTAGAGACCTCCTCGTGTACCCTCCTCTTCAAGAACTCGAGAGCCAAGCCTCAATTGATGCTTTCTTCTCCGGCGACGGGGGAGGCGGCGGCCGGTGCGGCTGGGTCCGAGGAGAGTGGCAGAGGAAAGGGTTCTGTTGGTGCTGGCGGCTAGGGCTATGGTATTGAGGAAGTAGGGTTTAGGGCTATAGTGACCTAACATGTATATATATATATATATACACATATAGGGTTCGATACAATTGCAACGTAGCCCTTCTACACTTAGTATTCCACCCTAGGTCCTTCACAGTGTCAATGATCTCGCACTTAGGTCCCTCCCTATGCAATGGCATGCTTTCCGAGGCACGTTTAATAGGGATTTACATGCAAAATTCGCATTTTTCGATGCATTTCACGCTTTTCGAGAAGATCCGATCGTCAGATCGAAAAACGGACTTCGCCAGGACGTCCGGCTCGACGAATCCTATCAGGTAGCGATTTTCGTTTTTCGAGAAAGTGCCAAGATAAATATTGGGTCCATAAAAACTGTGTCAAATTACAGTTTTCGCGCTTTTCGAGATTCCAGAGTCGTCAAACAGAATTTTCGACTGCGCCATTGCGTTCAGAACATCGAAAATAGCTAGAATTGACTACTCGAATCACTATATTAGGAGTCCAGATAGTAGATTGGCCAACGTTGGCGCGAAGGGGACTCGAAAATAGGGTTTACTGTTCACTTGTACCCGCGACTTAAGTCGCGGGTCCCGCCGGCTTCAACGCCGATTTCTGGGAGATCCGACCGTCAGATCTGAACAAGTTCAATATGGTTTTCACTCAGTTCGACGAGACGGTCGCACTCGTGGTCTCGGATCTTCGAGATCAGGCTCGGATTAAAAAGTGATATTTCTGGCCCACTGACTGTGCAAATTACACTGCAGAGAAGGGGCACTGTCGCTATCTGAGCCATTTATGATCCAAATTCAACTTGACTTTTATCGATTTCATTTATTTAATTATTTACAAAATTCCAAATTCTTACATCTCTCCCACCAAAAAGGAAGTTTCGTCCCTGAAACTTAATACAACTAAGAATCAAATAACTGGGGAAAACGCTCCATCATGGTTGATTCACGTTCCCACGTGGCTTCACAATTCGATTTCATCTAAACTGCTAAAAATTCTGGTTCATAAAGATACCAGACAGGGTATGCGATATAGAGGGTCGATGTACCCTAAATTATGGTCTGGAATATCAATATTGAGACTATAACATCGCTGTCCAAAGACAGCCCTGGAGACTAAAACTTAAGCAAGCAGACAAATAGACCCAATCATGATATTCCCCTTTTCAGGGTGGGGTATTTCCTCAGCTCTTTCGACAGTACGTTGTCTGCAGCCAACGTGCTTATCAAAAGAAAAGTGAAATACCATAGATCTGTCGCCAACATCAAGTTGGGGACACGACTCCCACCGGAGTCAACAAAAGGTATAACTCATACCTCACGACACAAATCTCTATGCCGATACTATAAACCTATATCCACTATCTCTACCATCTCATGGTCATGAGTGCAACTCTGGCTACTCACAGGAATCTAGAACCATATTCCATTGTTCTCCATTACCTTAAACGTATCACCACTTGCTAACACAGCACTAGCGACGCCAATCGTAGCTCAAATATCGTCAGGAACGATCATGACTCCAAACCAATTCACCCACAATTTGCGAATCAACTACAAATCGGATTCTTTTAGGATGAAAGTCAAATTCCTCAAGCTATCATCATCTCTATCAAAGTAATCGTGAATCCCAAATTATTTTACACTGATCAGGGTTGGGACACAACTCAATAGGGACTAATATTGGTTAAGTGTCGTCAGAGTCATTCCGTCTAAAGCAACATAATTGCTAACCTCATAGGCATCCCTATAGCTATAATCAGGGAATCTCCAGTATTAGCGGCCACAACATAGTTTTGATAACCACGGCTGCAACAAGAGTACTATATCCAATGACGCGAGGACAACTGGAGGATCAATGACTTCTCCAAGCACCTGGACTAGTGGTGGGGCCAGTGCAACAACAGCAACTATCTGATGTTGAGCCATCTGTTGGACTATCCCAGCAAAAGCGGTGAGCTGATTCTCTAACCGCTGGCAACAATCCGAGCTCTAAGGCTCCACTGATATATCAAACCTATGGCTCATGCCACAATCGTAGCTAATACTGCACCCACTATGACCACTACGCCCAGAGCGCGTGCGAACACCGCTCGTAGTCACAATGACAAGTTACGAAGAACGTCTCATAAGTGTGAAAATACACCTGAACTCCTAACCTCTAGACAAATACCCCGCGCTCTCACGTCATAAGTCATCCTAGGGTTCATCCTAACCAGATCCTAATCAATTTTTCCCTAGGTACCGTGTACCTATTGCTCTGATACCATCTAATCTGTCACGCCCCGAGTTTTTAAAAATCAGGTCTGAAATTTTTTTTTTTTTTTTTTTTTTTTTTTTCAGAGTTTGCAAACTGGGCGCAACAGACCGCCACACGTATAGAAGACTCTCTATCCCAAGGACAAAGACTCCCCTATACATGCACGGCTAAAAATCAACATCAGAGATCAACAGATATATCAGTAACTAATCTAATCTACTCAGCAGGAATAATCAAATTTAAGTTATTACATCATCAGTTTTAAATGTCTAAATCACGATAAACTGGAATGAAATGCGGAAAGTAAATGTCTGCCGAAGTCGTCGATATATAATGCTCATGGGGATAGCTCTATCGTAATCGGCTCACTGGATCGTCCCGACATCTCACCACCCGACGGACCTACAACAGTCACCCGAGGGTGTGAGATACACCGGAGTGCATCCCAGTGGGCACGACGAGCCGAGCTTCAGCTAATCGTACCTACTGGGTACTAAAATCTGCGGATAGTAAGAGTCAACAGGAAAAGCTGGAAAGCATAGAGGTCTACTAATAATCAGAATAAGAACTGCAGGTAAGTATACTGGAATCAATCATAAAACTGTAGATCATACATGCTAGAAAACATAAACGTCCACTCATAATCAAAATCCACAGATAAGCTAACTAGGCGAGTAATCAATCATAAGCTGGCATATGAAATGAACTGGCATGAAGCATAATCAAGTGACAGTACATATACATGTACGGAAAATACCAGAACCAATCCAATATAACAGAACAGGAATAGGTACTGAAAAGCATGCTAGAACATGGGAGTATATAATCTATGCATCAATCACAAGAATATCAAGCACCCAACCAATGCCATTATTGGTCACGGGGACCTCAGGCTCATACCACTCTCTGCACCTATCCCACTGACATAACCCCGCACCCATATGTGCTATCTGGGGCTCACGGGTCCTTCCTCCAGACCACTTTACCGGTAAAGAACAATAGCCACGGGGAGCGACCCCGGCAATGTTCGTGAAGTACAGCAGTGCATGGCAAGTCACAATGATCAATCTCACGGTCTAGTGACCGAGTAGTCGGCACACGCCGAAATCCCAACAGGGAATCATCTGTCTATATCTATCCATCGGAATCAATCAATCATGTATATCGAGTAGGGTCTATCAATCAGGATCAATCAATCATGCATATCGAGTAGTGTCTATCAATCAGGATCAATCAATCATGCATATCGAGTAGTGTCTATCAATCAAGATCAATCAATCATGCATATCGAGTAGTGTCTATCAATCAGGATCAATCAATCATGCATATCGACGTATATCAAGAAATATCTCAATGACAGGAATCAACAGGTATCATCTAATCATGCAAATCTATATCTCAATCAATCAGGATCAGTCAGGAATAATCAGGGAGTATGTATATGTTAATCGGCTGATCGTGACAAGAAATCTCAATCACAGGTCTAATCAGGTCAATGTCAACAGTGACATCATGATATGTCAAGATAGGTCATATAATCAGCGGGAAAGTCAAAAACAGGGGTCCGACTGGACTAAAGCAACCAGAGGGCCAAAAAGCTAGCCCGGACCGAAGATAACCCACCTGGATGAAGGCAGATCCACGAACTCCCGCACAGCTACTGGGAGGCCGGTGCTGAGCAACTGGGCCCTGAATAATGAGATCTGGTCAGTAATAGACTCACACAAATCCTTCCCGACGATCCGACAGCAACGAAAAGCTTAAACGGGAGAATATCGCCGATTTATCGATCAAAATCCGATTCCCGGTTAACGAGGACCTACAGAACCCTAACCAGATGCCTAGTAGATTTAAAAACACTATCTAAAGGCAGCTAATATGTCCAACTTACATTTTAGTCCAATATGTTCTTAAATTTGCATAACAACATTAATTTAATTGCCCGTTTTGGCTCGTTCTTGCAATCCGGGGGTCCAACGACGACGCCGTAAGTTTCAGCGCGTTCGTTACGTCGAGACGGAGCCCGTGCTTACAAGGTTGGGCTGGCACGGGGCCCGATTACAAGGTTGGCCCATAGTTTATTTTAGCTCTACTTGACAAGTTGCTACATCTTAGGTTTTACTTGACCAAAACAGAAAGTAACTGGAGCGTGGTGATAAGTATGGTCTAGGAACAGTGGGGCTCACCTTGTGCGCGTCGGAGGCCGCCCGGAGCAGTGGCCGGAGCAACACCAAAATCCGGCAAGAGCTCGGGTTGGGTTCCCTTGGAGCAACTCGAGCTCAGATCTGCACCAGAGGGGAGCATCAGGTTACTTTGAGTCCCAGAAAATGTTTGGTCCATGTGGGGTCGAGCCCCGGCGGCCGGAGGCGGCGGCGACTGGAGATCAACCCACAATAGGTAACTCGGGTGCAACCATTTAGAGGTTAATTACAGGGGTCTCTCGGCCCCAAAATAAAATCATGGAGCCCTTATAATTACCCTTTACAGCTTACCTGTGGGGTTGGCCGGAGTCCGGAGCGCCGGAGGTGACCGGAGGTGAGCTCGAGTGCAACCTCGGGTGCAACTACAGAGAGAGGGATGCCCACGTTAAGAACCACATGCAACTTGATGGGAGGACTCTAGGGGATCATAGGAGCCTACCTGAGTGGTTCCCGGCGGCTGAGGAGCGCCGGCAAGGCGGCGCCGGCGAGGTCGGAGAAGCTTCAACAGCCGTTAATGGCGGATTCCGGCGCGGTGGTTCCGGGCCGGAGCAAGATGGACAAGAAGCTTCCCCTCGCTGTCAGGAGGCTTGGTGCAGTGGTGGCTGACGCAAAAAGGCGCCGGCGGCGCCGGACGGCGACGATCGGCGAAGGTGCCAACAACCCGGTTTCTAGGGCAACTTCGTTTGGGCCCGATCCTCAACCGATCCTCATCCGGCTTCGTGGGGATGCTGCAGTCACAGAGAGGAGTTGGACCAACGGCGTTGATCTCGATCTTGACGGCCGGATGGAGCCCGCGCCCGTGATCGGTCCAGAATCAATAATCCGGCAATAAGGGTCCCTCGCCGGAGATCGGGATGACGGCGCCGGCTGGGCCTGCACCCGGGGAGTCGTCTCATCGTCAGGAACACCGTGGTCGTGCCCAAAAGCCAAACGAAGAAGGAGTTTCCGAGGTCTTACCTCACCGGAAACTTGGAAGATGGAGGGTGTCTCCCACGGCGGCTGGCACCGGGATCACCTCGGCTCGGACGCGGCGTCACAGAGGAGTCCAAAGGACCAACTTTGATCGCCTAGAGACCTCCTCGTGTACCCTCCTCTTCAAGAACCCGAGAGCCAAGCCTCAATTGATGCTTTCTTCTCCGGCGACGTGGGAGGCGGCGGCCGGTGCGGCTGGGTCCGAGGAGAGCGGCAGAGGAAAGGGTTCTGTTGGTGCTGGCGGCTAGGGCTATGGTATTGAGGAAGTAGGGTTTAGGGCTATAGTGACCTAACATGTATATATATATATACACATATAGGGTTCGATACAATTGCAACGTAGCCCTTCTACACTTAGTATTCCACCCTAGGTCCTTCACAGTGTCAATGATCTCGCACTTAGGTCCCTCCCTATGCAATGGCATGCTTTCCGAGGCACGTTTAATAGGGATTTACATGCAAAATTCGCATTTTTCGATGCATTTCACGCTTTTCGAGAAGATCCGATCGTCAGATCGAAAAACGGACTTCGCCAGGACGTCCGGCTCGACGAATCCTATCAGGTAGCGATTTTCGTTTTTCGAGAAAGTGCCCAGATAAATATTGGGTCCATAAAAACTGTGTCAAATTACAGTTTTCACGCTTTTCGAGATTCCAGAGTCGTCAAACAGAATTTTCGACTGCGCCATTGCGTTCAGAACATCGAAAATAGCTAGAATTGACTACTCGAATCACTATATTAGGAGTCCAGATAGTAGATTGGCCAACGTTGGCGCGAAGGGGACTCGAAAATAGGGTTTACTGTTCACTTGTACCCGCGACTTAAGTCGCGGGTCCCGCCGGCTTCAACGCCGATTTCTGGGAGATCCGACCGTCAGATCTGAACAAGTTCAATATGGTTTTCACTCAGTTCGACGAGACGGTCGCACTCGTGGTCTCGGATCTTCGAGATCAGGCTCGGATTAAAAAGTGATATTTCTGGCCCACTGACTGTGCAAATTACACTGCAGAGAAGGGGCACTGTCGCTATCTGAGCCATTTATGATCCAAATTCAACTTGACTTTTATCGATTTCATTTATTTAATTATTTACAAAATTCCAAATTCTTACATCTCTCCCACCAAAAAGGAAGTTTCGTCCCTGAAACTTAATACAACTAAGAATCAAATAACTGGGGAAACGCTCCATCATGGTTGATTCACGTTCCCACGTGGCTTCACAATTCGATTTCATCTAAACTGCTAAAAATTCTGGTTCATAAAGATACCACACAGGGTATGCGATATAGAGGGTCGATGTACCCTAAATTATGGTCTGGAATATCAATATTGAGACTATAACATCGCTGTCCAAAGACAGCCCTGGAGACTAAAACTTAAGCAAGCAGACAAATAGACCCAATCATGATATTCCCCTTTTCAGGGTGGGGTATTTCCTCAGCTCTTTCGACAGTACGTTGTCTGCAGCCAACGTGCTTATCAAAAGAAAAGTGAAATACCATAGATCTGTCGCCAACATCAAGTTGGGGACACGACTCCCACCGGAGTCAACAAAAGGTATAACTCATACCTCACGACACAAATCTCTATGCCGATACTATAAACCTATATCCACTATCTCTACCATCTCATGGTCATGAGTGCAACTCTGGCTACTCACAGGAATCTAGAACCATATTCCATTGTTCTCCATTACCTTAAACGTATCACCACTTGCTAACACAGCACTAGCGACGCCAATCGTAGCTCAAATATCGTCAGGAACGATCATGACTCCAAACCAATTCACCCACAATTTGCGAATCAACTACAAATCGGATTCTTTTAGGATGAAAGTCAAATTCCTCAAGCTATCATCATCTCTATCAAAGTAATCGTGAATCCCAAATTATTTTACACTGATCAGGGTTGGGACACAACTCAATAGGGACTAATATTGGTTAAGTGTCGTCAGAGTCATTCCGTCTAAAGCAACATAATTGCTAACCTCATAGGCATCCCTATAGCTATAATTAGGGAATCTCCAGTATTAGCGGCCACAACATAGTTTTGATAACCACGGCTGCAACAAGAGTACTATATCCAATGACGCGAGGACAACTGGAGGATCAATGACTTCTCCAAGCACCTGGACTAGTGGTGGGGCCAGTGCAACAACAGCAACTATCTGATGTTGAGCCATCTGTTGGACTATCCCAGCAAAAGCGGTGAGCTGATTCTCTAACCGCTGGCAACAATCCGAGCTCTAAGGCTCCACTGATATATCAAACCTATGGCTCATGCCACAATCGTAGCTAATACTGCACCCACTATGACCACTACGCCCAGAGCGCGTGCGAACACCGCTCGTAGTCACAATGACAAGTTACGAAGAACGTCTCATAAGTGTGAAAATACACCTGAACTCCTAACCTCTAGACAAATACCCCGCGCTCACACGTCATAAGTCATCCTAGGGTTCATCCTAACCAGATCCTAATCAATTTTTCCCTAGGTACCGTGTACCTATTGCTCTGATACCATCTAATCTGTCACGCCCTGAGTTTTTAAAAATCAGGTCTGAAATTTTTTTTTTTTTTTTTTTTTTTTTTTTTCAGAGTTTGCAAACTGGGCGCAACAGACCGCCACACGTATAGAAGACTCTCTATCCCAAGGACAAAGACTCCTCTATACATGCACGGCTAAAAATCAACATCAGAGATCAACAGATATATCAGTAACTAATCTAATCTACTCAGCAGGAATAATCAAATTTAAGTTATTACATCATCAGTTTTAAATGTCTAAATCACGATAAACTGGAATGAAATGCGGAAAGTAAATGTCTGCCGAAGTCGTCGATATATAATTCTCATGGGGATAGCTCTATCGTAATCGACTCACTGGATCGTCCCGACATCTCACCACCCGACGGACCTACAACAGTCACCCGAGGGTGTGAGATATACCGGAGTGCATCCCAGTGGGCACGACGAGCCGAGCTTCAGCTAATCGTACCTACTGGGTACTAAAATCTGCGGATAGTAAGAGTCAACAGGAAAAGCTGGAAAGCATAGAGGTCTACTAATAATCAGAATAAGAACTGCAGGTAAGTATACTGGAATCAATCATAAAACTGTAGATCATACATGCTGGAAAACATAAACGTCCACTCATAATCAAAATCCACAGATAAGCTAACTAGGCGAGTAATCAATCATAAGCTGGCATATGAAATGAACTGGCATGAAGCATAATCAAGTGACAGTACATATACAGGTACGGAAAATACCATAACCAATCCAATATAACAGAACAGGAATAGGTACTGAAAAGCATGCTAGAACATGGGAGTATATAATCTATGCATCAATCACAAGAATATCAAGCACCCAACCAATGCCATTATTGGTCACGGGGACCTCAGGCTCATACCACTCTCTGCACCTATCCCACTGACATAACCCCGCACCCATATGTGCTATCTGGGCCTCACGGGTCCTTCCTCCAGACCACTTTACCGGTAAAGAACAATAGCCACGGGGAGCGACCCCGGCAATGTTCGTGAAGTACAGCAGTGCATGGCAAGTCACAATGATCAATCTCACGGTCTAGTGACCGAGTAGTCGGCACACGCCGAAATCCCAACAGGGAATCATCTGTCTATATCTATCCATCGGAATCAATCAATCATGTATATCGAGTAGGGTCTATCAATCAGGATCAATCAATCATGCATATCGAGTAGTGTCTATCAATCAGGATCAATCAATCATGCATATCGAGTAGTGTCTATCAATCGGGATCAATCAATCATGCATATCGAATAGTGTCTATCAATCAGGATCAATCAATCATGCATATCGACGTATATCAAGAAATATCTCAATGACAGGAATCAACAGGTATCATCTAATCATGCAAATCTATATCTCAATCAATCAGGATCAGTCAGGAATAATCAGGGAGTATGTATATGTTAATCGGCTGATCGTGACAAGAAATCTCAATCACAGGTCTAATCAGGTCAATGTCAACAGTGACATCATGATATGTCAAGATAGGTCATATAATCAGCGGGGAAGTCAAAAACAGGGGTCCGACTGGACTAAAGCAACCAGAGGGCCAAAAAGCTAGCCCGGACCGAAGATAACCCACCTGGATGAAGGCAGATCCACGAACTCCCGCACAGCTACTGGGAGGCCGGTGCTGAGCAACTGGGCCCTGAATAATGAGATCTGGTCAGTAATAGACTCACACAAATCCTTCCCGACGATCCGACAGCAACGAAAAGCTTAAACGGGAGAATATCGTCGATTTATCGATCAAAATCCGATTCCCGGTCAACGAGGACCTACGGAACCCTAACCAGATGCCTAGTAGATTTAAAAACACTATCTAAAGGCAGCTAATATGTCCAACTTACATTTTAGTCCAATATGTTCTTAAATTTGCATAACAACATTAATTTAATTGCCCGTTTCGGCTCGTTCTTGCAATCCGGGGGTCCAACGACGACGCCGTAAGTTTCAGCGCGTTCGTTACGTCGAGACGGAGCCCGTGCTTACAAGGTTGGGCTGGCACGGGGCCCGATTACAAGGTTGGCCCATAGTTTCTTTTAGCTCTACTTGACAAGTTGCTACATCTTAGGTTTTACTTGACCAAAACAGAAAGTAACTGGAGCGTGGTGATAAGTATGGTCTAGGAACAGTGGGGCTCACCTTGTGCGCGTCGGAGGCCGCCCGGAGCAGTGGCCGGAGCAACACCAAAATCCGGCAAGAGCTCGGGTTGGGTTCCCTTGGAGCAACTCGAGCTCAGATCTGCACCAGAGGGGAGCATCAGGTTACTTTGAGTCCCAGAAAATGTTTGGTCCATGTGGGGTCGAGCCCCGGCGGCCGGAGGCGGCGGCGGCTGGAGATCAACCCACAATAGGTAACTCGGGTGCAACCATTTAGAGGTTAATTACAGGGGTCTCTCGGCCCCAAAATAAAATCATGGAGCCCTTATAATTACCCTTTACAGCTTACCTGTGGGGTTGGCCGGAGTCCGGAGCGCCGGAGGTGATCGGAGGTGAGCTCGAGTGCAACCTCGGGTGCAACTACAGAGAGAGGGATGCCCACGTTAAGAACCACATGCAACTTGATGGGAGGACTCTAGGGGATCATAGGAGCCTACCTGAGTGGTTCCCGGCGGCTGAGGAGCGCCGGCAAGGCGGCGCCGGCGAGGTCGGAGAAGCTTCAACAGCCGTTAATGGCGGATTCCGGCGCGGTGGTTCCGGGCCGGAGCAAGATGGACAAGAAGCTTCCCCTCGCTATCAGGAGGCTTGGTGCAGTGGTGGCTGACGCAAAAAGGCGCCGGCGGCGCCGGACGGCGACGATCGGCGAAGGTGCCAACAACCCGGTTTCTAGGGCAACTTCGTTTGGGCCCGATCCTCAACCGATCCTCATCCGGCTTCGTGGGGATGCTGCAGTCACAGAGAGGAGTCGGACCAATGGCGTTGATCTCGATCTTGACGGCCGGATGGAGCCCGCGCCCGTGATCGGTCCAGAATCAATAATCCGGCAATAAGGGTCCCTCGCCGGAGATCGGGATGACGGCGCCGGCTGGGCCTGCACCCGGGGAGTCGTCTCATCGTCAGGAACACCGTGGTCGTGCCCAAAAGCCAAACGAAGAAGGAGTTTCCAAGGTCTTACCTCACCGGAAACTTGGAAGATGGAGGGTGTCTCCCACGGCGGCTGGCACCGGGATCACCTCGGCTCGGACGCGGCGTCACAGAGGAGTCCAAAGGACCAACTTTGATCGCCTAGAGACCTCCTCGTGTACCCTCCTCTTCAAGAACCCGAGAGCCAAGCCTCAATTGATGCTTTCTTCTCCGGCGACGGGGGAGGCGGCGGCCGGTGCGGCTGGGTCCGAGGAGAGCGGCAGAGGAAAGGGTTCTGTTGGTGCTGGCGGCTAGGGCTATGGTATTGAGGAAGTAGGGTTTAGGGCTATAGTGACCTAACATGTATATATATATACACATATAGGGTTCGATACAATTGCAACGTAGCCCTTCTACACTTAGTATTCCACCCTAGGTCCTTCACAGTGTCAATGATCTCGCACTTAGGTCCCTCCCTATGCAATGGCATGCTTTCCGAGGCACGTTTAATAGGGATTTACATGCAAAATTTGCATTTTTCGATGCATTTCACGCTTTTTGAGAAGATCCGATCGTCAGATCGAAAAACGGACTTCGCCAGGACGTCCGGCTCGACGAATCCTATCAGGTAGCGATTTTCGTTTTTCGAGAAAGTGCCCAGATAAATATTGGGTCCATAAAAACTGTGTCAAATTACAGTTTTCGCGCTTTTCGAGATTCCAGAGTCGTCAAACAGAATTTTCGACTGCGCCATTGCGTTCAGAACATCAAAAATAGCTAGAATCGACTACTCGAATCACTATATTAGGAGTCCAGATAGTAGATTGGCCAACGTTGGCGCGAAGGGGACTCGAAAATAGGGTTTACTGTTCACTTGTACCCGCGACTTAAGTCGCGGGTCCCGCCGGCTTGAACGCCGATTTCTGGGAGATCCGACCGTCAGATCTGAACAAGTTCAATATAGTTTTCACTCAGTTTGACGAGACGGTCGCACTCGTGGTCTCGGATCTTCGAGATCAGGCTCGGATTAAAAAGTGATATTTCTGGCCCACTGACTGTGCAAATTACACTGCAGAGAAGGGGCACTGTCGCTATCTGAGCCATTTATGATCCAAATTCAACTTGACTTTTATCGATTTCATTTATTTAATTATTTACAAAATTCCAAATTCTTACAATTGCTATCAGTGTAAAACATGATATTTGAACCAAATAAGCAAGCAAGCGCAAATTTCGTTCGAGTTTTAACATTTGACAAAGACACTTAGCACTAAATAACCACCAAAATATGTTAGTTAAGCACAAAAATACACACTCCAATCTTCATCAATGCAAACAGAGTTTTGTCATTCATGCAAAATCCAACATTAATCCATGAGAAAAATAGTTCCGTTCTCATTCAGATGCCCTTTTACAGAACATAACCAACACCAAATGCTCACAGGCCATACACTGACACCAACTACCAATTCTACTAAATTCACTAATTCAAAAGGCGTTCTTAAAATTCCACAAACATACGAAATTACCATAAAATTGTAAAGTGCTAATCATTTTTAGATTGATTACACATCATCGCTATCTTTACCTTTGCATCCGGCCCACTGTTTATTACCATAATATAGCAACTGTGGAAACCCAACAATGGGTTGTAGCTCTGCATAAAGGTGCAGAATTAAAGCATGGAGTGAACCATGGACGGAAGCTCTGCATATAGGTGCAGTAGTTCAATAGGTGCAGAATTAAAGCTAAGATTGAAGCATGTTAAGGTTTGTAAGCTCTGCACCTATATTAAAGCATGGGTTGAAGCATGAATCGAGATAAAAGAGTAAAGCATTGTAAGGTCTTCATGTAGGTGCAGAATTAAAGCATGGATTGAAACATGGAGTGAACAGAATTAAGGCATGGATCGACATAAAGGAGTAAAGCATTGTAAGGTCTTCATATAGGTTCAGAATTAAAGCATGGATTGAAGCATCGAGTGAACAGAATTAAGGAAGTAAACCATTGTAAGCTCTGCCAACGGGCTGCAGTAGAAAGCATGGATTGAAGTTTACTAATATAGAATAAAGTAGTAAAGCATTGTAAGATCTACATATAGGTGCAGTAGATGCATGGATTGAAGCATGTAATGAAGCTCTGCATATAGGTGCTGTAGTTCAATTAGGTGCAGAATTAAAACATATATTGTAAAGCATTGTAAGTTCTGCACCTATATTAAAGCATCCATGCCTCAATCCATGTTTCTACTTCACCTATATTAAAGCATGGATTGATTAAGAAGAATGCAATAGAAAACATGGATTGAAGCTGAGTAAAATGAAATAAAGAAGTGAAGCATTGTAAGATTTTTATATAGGTGCAGATTTACAATATGTAGTGAAGAGAATTAAGAAAGTAAACCATTGTAAGCCCTGGGAACAAAAATAAGTAGAAAGCATGGATTGAAGCTTACAAAACTGGAATAAATAATTAAAGCAATGCAAGATATTCATATAGGTGCAGATTTAGTCCTACATCGGCCAACGGATAATGAAAACTTATTGACCAGTTTCTTTCGAAAAAATTAAAACATGGATTGAAACATCGAGCGCACAGAATTAAGGCATGGATTTTTACTTTAGAACCCCAAAACAACCGCAATGATATTCAAACCTCACTACTCTAAACCAGCAAGAAAGAACACTAAAACATCTAAAAATTCCAGTGACAACATTGTATACAAAATCAGAATTTCAAGATATGACGAAATATTGAACACCATCATCACCATCATGTAAAGTAAAGGTAAAAAAAAATATTTAAAATGCGAGGCTCAGATAATTTTCCAACTCAATCAAAAGAAAGAGTAGAGAATGGAAGCAGTACTTCTTTTTCAATGCAGGGTCACAGTATAAACAACAGCTGGTTGCCGAAGGTCACCGAGAGATATTCATATTTTTACACAAAGGCAACACAAATACTTACGCTGGAGTGAGAGAAGGGGGAAGGAACAACACCCCTACAAATTTTGGGGATGCAAGCAGCGAGTATTGGCAATGGGTTGCAGAAAGAACATTTGGTTCTTCATAGCCATCCAACAATACCATTTTTTTGCATGCACGCCATCACCACCCAAGTAGTAACCCAACACCCAAGGCCGTCCAAAGTCTGTTGTTATTCCTTATGTATCATCATAGCCCGCAAAAAAATAATTAAACACGAAAAATAGAATGTAAATTAATTAGAGAAGAACCAGGAAAAAATAGGGAAGAACTCAAAGTAATCAAGAGTGAACTCCAAAATAGGAAATGTTTATGCACTTGAAGTCAAAAAAAGAAGATCGAAAATAAATGAACAGTCACCATCACATAAATTAAAGGTAATAAAAAATCGCCAACCACCAATTCTACTAAATTCGCTAATTCAAAAGGTGTTCTTAAAATTCCACAAAATACGAAATTACCATAAAGTTGTAAAGCGCTAATCATCTTTAGCTTGATTACACATCATCGTCATCTTTACCTCTGCATCCGGTCCACTGTTTATTAGGATAATATAGCAACTGTGGAAACCCAACAATGGGTTCTAGCTCTGCATAAAGGTGCAGAATTAAAGCATGGAGTGAAGCATGGAGCTAATCATTTTTAGATTGATTACACATCATCGCCATCTTTACCTTTGCATCCGGCCCACTGTTTATTAGCATAATATAGCAACTGTGGAAACCCAACAATGGGTTCTAGCTCTGCATAAAGGTGCAGAATTAAAGCATGGAGTGAACCATGGACGGAAGCTCTGCATATAGGTGCAGTAGTTCAATAGGTGCAGAATTAAAGCCAAGATTGAAGCATATTAAGCTTTGTAAGCTCTGCACCTATATTAAAGCATGGGTTGAAGCATGAATCGAGATAAAAGAGTAAAGCATTGTAAGGTCTTCATATAGGTACAGAATTAAAGCATGGATTGAAACACGGAGTGAACAGAATTAAGGCATGGATCGAGATAAAGGAGTAAAGCATTGTAAGGTCTTCATATAGGTGCAAAATTAAAGCATGGATTGAAGCATCGAGTGAACAGAATTAAGGAAGTAAACCATTGTAAGCTCTGCCAACGGGCTGCAGTAGAAAGCATGGATTGAAGTTTACTAATATAGAATAAAGTAGTAAAGCATTGTAAGATCTACATATAGATGCAGTAGATGCACGGATTGAAGCATGTAATGAAGCTCTGCATATAGGTGTTGTAGTTCAATTAGGTGCAGAATTAAAACATATATTGTAAAGCATTGTAAGTTCTGCACCTATATTAAAGCATCCATGCCTCAATCCATGTTTCTACTTCACCTATATTAAAGCATGGATTGATTAAGAAGAATGCAGTAGAAAACATGGATTGAAGCTGAGTAAAATGAAGTAAAGAAGTGAAGCATTGTAAGATTTTTATATAGGTGCAGATTTACAATACGTAGTGAAGAGAATTAAGAAAGTAAACCATTGTAAGCCCTGGCAACAAAAATAAGTAGAAAGCATGGATTGAAGCTTACAAAACTGGAATAAATAATTAAAGCAATGCAAGATATTCATATAGGTGCAGATTTAGTCCTACATCGGCCAACGGATAATGAAAACTTATTGACCAGTTTCTTTCGAAAAAATTAAAGCATGGATTGAAACATCGAGCGAACAGAATTAAGGCATGGATTTTTACTTTAGAACCCCAAAACAACCGCAATGATATTCAAACCTCACTACTCTAAACCAGCAAGAAAGAACACTAAACATCTAAAAATTCCAGTGACAACATTGTATACAAAATCAGAATTTGAAGATGTGACGAAATATTGAACACCATCATCACCATCATGTAAAGTAAAGGTAAAAAAAATATTTAAAATGCGAGGCTCAGATAATTTTCCAACTCAATCAAAAGAAAGAGTAGAGAATGGAAGCAGTACTTCTTTTTCAATGCAGGGTCACAGTATAAACAACAGCCGGTTGCCGAAGGTCACCGAGAGATATTCATATTTTTACACAAAGGCAACACAAATACTTACGCTGGAGTGAGAGAAAGGGAAAGGAACAACACCCCTACAAATTTTGGGGATGCAAGCAGCGAGTATTGGCAGTGGGTTGCAGAAAGAACATTTGGTTCTTCACAGCCATCCAACAGTACCATTTTTTTGCATGCACGCCATCACCACCCAAGTAGTAACCCAACACCCAAGGCCGTCCAAAGTCTGTTGTTATTCCTTATGTATCATCATAGCCCGCAAAAAAATAATTAAACACGAAAAATAGAATGTAAATTAATTAGAGAAGAACCAGGAAAAAATAGGGAAGAACTCAAAGTAATCAAGAGTGAACTCCAAAATAGGAAATGCTTATGCACTTAAAGTCAAAAAAAGAAGATCGAAAATAAATGAACAATCACCATCACATAAATTAAAGGTAATAAAAAATCACCAAGCACCAATTCTACTAAATTCGCTAATTCAAAAGGTGTTCTTAAAATTCCACAAAATACGAAATTGGCATAAAGTTGTAAAGTGCTAATCATTTTTAGCTTGATTACACATCATCGCCGTCTTTACCTTTGCATCCGGTCCACTATTTATTACGATAATATAGCAATGTGGAAACCCAACAATGGGTTCTAGCTCTGCATAAAGGTGCAGAATTAAAGCATGGAGTGAAGCATGGACGGAAGCTCTGCAGATTTTGATCCACAATTATCCACTCAAAAAAGACACAACAATAAATCACCATCTGAATGTATTAGTCAACCTCAAAATTGCAAAATTCAACCTTAATACATGGAAAAAATAGCTCCATCATCATTCTAACATCTTTGTAAGCAGAACAAAAATACATAATGATTCGTCCCCAAATACTAAGTCATAACTAAGCATTGCTATCAGTGTAAAACATGATATTTGAACCAAATAAGCAAGCAAGCGCAAATTTGGTTCAACTTTTAGCATTTGACAGAGACACTTAGCAGTAAATAACCATCAGATATGTTAGCTAAGCACAAAAATACACACTCCAATCTTCATCAATGCAAAAAGAGTTTCGTCATTCATGCAAAATCCAACATTAATCATGAGAAAATAGTTCAGTTCTCATTCAATGTCCTTTTATAGAACGTAAAAAACAGACACTATCAAGATTCTCCAAATAGTAGCCAATAACTGAACATTAGTATCAGAAAAACTGCATAAAGTTAAAACCGACAAGCATAAAAGAAGCAGATTTTGATCCACAATTATCCACTCAAGAAGACAGAACAATAAATCACCATCTGAATGTATTAGTCAACCTAAAAATTGCAAAATTCGACCTTAATACATGGAAAAAATAGGTCAATCATCATTCTAACATCTTTGTAAGTAGAACAAAATACATAATGATTCATCCCCAAATAGTAAGTCATAACTAAGCATTGCTATCAGTGTAAACACGATATTTGAACCAAATAAGCAAGCAACCGCAAATTTGGTTTGACTTTTAACATTTGACAAAGACACTTAGCACTAAATAACCATCAAAATATGTTAGTTAAGCACAAAAATACACACTCCAATCTTCATCAATGCAAAAGAGTTTGTCATTCATGCTTCTGTAAGGACCATAAAAACATATATATTCATATATATATATATATATATATATATATATATAAAGAAGTGAAATAGAGGTGCTCATGTAAAGATATATAAGAGTTCTTCTTTTTAATACCTTCTCTCGGATCTTTGTATGGAACTACGGCACACTTCCATAATTCAATTTTGAGGTAATGTGTTGTGATACAATGTACATACCGTAGTAGAGAGCATAAAGATACATGAAAGTTCTTCTTTTTTAAGAAAAGTTGGGGAACTGGTTGCCCGCAAAGTAGGCCATCCAAGCATACCCACTATCCGCAAAGCATAAAGCTACATGAAAATTGTCTTCGATTAAGCGAATTTTACCAAGTAAAACACAACATGGAACCAAACCACCAATTAGTAGATCAAACCAAGATAGATAAATTTTCAATATCCGAAATTTACATACATACATATATATATATATATATATATATATATTATATATATATATATATAAGTTTAGTAGATGAAATGAAGATAGGTAAATTTTCAAGGGGATGCAGGACATATATGAAAAGGAGCTTTAAAGACCTTTCACTAAATATACCCATTAATTAAGGATCATTATACTTGGGAACAAAGATTTTTTTTAATAATGCCAACTGCATTAGAATTAGAAAGTAACATCAAAATGAATTGACAACAACTATCAAGTAAAGTAAAGGTAATAAAAATTATTTAAATGCGAGGCTCAGATAATATTCCAACCCAATCCAAAGAAAGAGTAGAGAATGGAAGCAATACTTCTCTTTTAATGTAGGATCACAGTATAAACAACAGCCGGTTGCCGAAGGTCACCGAGAAATATTCACATTTTTACACAAAGGCAACACAAACACTTACGGTGGAGTGAGAGAAGGGGAAAAGAACAACACCCTTACATACTCTCGGGATATAACCAGCAAGTATTGGCAATGGTTGCAAAAAGAACATTGGGTTCTTCACAGCCATCCAACACTACCAATTTTTTGCATGGATACCACCACGACCGAAGTACCAATCTCGGGATATAACCAGCAAGTATTGGCAATGGGTTGCAAAAAGAACATTTGGTTCTCCACAGCCATCGAACACTACCATTTTTTGCATGGATACCCGCCACGACCGAAGTACTAAGCCAACACCCAAGGCCAGCCAAGGTCTATTGTTATTCCTTACGTATCATCATAGCCCGCAAAAAAACAATGAAAAACCAAGAATCGAATATAAATTAATTTTAAAAAAAAGCAGGAACAAATAAGGAAGAACTAAAAGTAATCAAGAGCGAACTCTAAAATAGGAATGTTCATACACTTAAAGTCAAGAAATGAAGATCCAAAGTAAATTAGCAATCACCATTACATAAATTAAAGGTAGTAAAAAATATTTTAACTGGAGGCTCAGATAATATCCCAACGCAATCCAATTCCAACACAATCCAAAAAAAGAGTAGAAAATAGAAGGAATATATTTTTTTTTTTATGTAGGATAATCAAGAGCGAACTCTAAAATAGGAAATGTTCATACACTTAAAGTCAAGAAATGAAGATCCAAAGTAAATTAGCAATCACCATTACATAAATTAAAGGTAGTAAAAAATATTTTAACTGCGAGGCTCAAATAATATCCCAACGCAATCCAATTCCACACAATCCAAAAAAAGAGTAGGAAAATAGAAGGATATATTTTTTTTTATGTCGGATAAGTGGATAAACACAGTTGGTTGTGGAAGGTCACCGACAAATATAAAAAAGAGTAGAGAATGGAAGGAATACTTTTTTTTTGATGTAGGATGAGTGGATAAACAACAGCCGTTGCGGGAGGTCACCGATTTTTTTGCATGAACACCGTCGCAAACCAAGTAGTAATTGAAACACCCAACGCCAGCCAAGATCTGTTGTTATTCCTTATGTATCATCATAGCCCGGAAAAAAAGAAATAAGCAAAAAAAGTAGAATGTCAATTAATTAGAAAGAAGGAAGAAACAATAGGGAGAACTCAAAGTAATGGATAGTCAACTTCAAAATACGATGAATGTCTTAGCGACAATCCAATAACTAATATTTAGTAACACAACATACATAAGAACAGAAATACAATGAATATTTACAATCAGACAGGCAGCACAAATAGAGTCTACTTATACCAAAATTATCAGGATATCTTACTACCAATCCCGTAATACAAAGAGGGATTCCACTTATATATATTATATATATATATATATGTACATAAAAAGCTGTTTCTAGAAAACTTAGTGCACGCCTAAGAAGCAGAGCCTGCTTCAGATGGTTCTGGCGGAGGAGTAGCGCAGCGAGCATAGAGAGCATCAATGGTGGAACGATATTCGCAATTGTACCACGGAGCCTCTCTTGCTCGGCCATAAACTCAACATTTTGGGACACTGCGGACATATAAGAATCTTTCAGGAGATTGTATTCTCGGTCCAGATTATGGAACCGAGCGAAGAGATCAGTGTTTTGAGCGATAACATGATCGTACAAATTCCTATATATGTGTAGTCTTCATAGTTGGCATCCATAATTTCCAAACCAAGTTCACCCCTTATTTTTCGGACAGCAACACGGGCTGCGTCATTCTTTGCTTCTTCATATTAGGAGATGGCCCACCCCAGCAACGGGATGCTTCGGTAACAGGACCAACATGTCCGATTTTCACATCTATGTACGCTATGTACCAACCCTCCGCAGCAGAAGTCACCACACAATCAGGAGTTTCCAGATCTATTTGCTTACAGATTTCGGCAAGCAACTTAATATAGAAAGTTGAACAATTGTCATCGTGACAATGACAGCCGACAGAATGAACTGGAGGAACAAAGAAGTAATGAAAGGAAGGGAATTAAATTGCGAGTTCAAAGAGATAAACACCACAGGCGCATAGAGAAGAGAGGGAAAAAAAATTTAACAATTATTTTTTATATTTTTATAGTATCTAATTTATTTAACACATTACATTATTATATTTTTATAGTATATTGAACACATTACATAAAGAAAATAAAGAACTTCTACAAATGCTATATATACAAATACATGGAATACTTATAATATACATATACATAATACATAAATAAAAGGCACCTTTCTGGTAGGAAAGAGGGAGAGCCCAGGAGATATACAAATGAAAGGTGCTCTTCATATACTTATCTTCAGATACATAAATGGTGTTCTTCATGTACACATGAAATAGAGCTGTTCTTCATATAATTTTGAAGAACATTTGTTTATTTTTTTTGCAAGAATTATTTATATATTTTTGAAGAACATATTGATTAATTTTTTTGCAATAATAATTATATATATAACCAATAATTAAGAGGTATAAGTAACCAGTACTATAAACTACAAAATCTCATATATGGTGAGAAAAGAGACCTCAAGAAATGTAGGTGTCGAGTGAATACTACTATAAACTACCAAAATCTCATATAGGGAAGCAGAAGAGACCTAAAGAAATGGAGGTGGGAGATCTGCAAGCATCACCTGTGAAGGCACACCAACATTATAGCCGAAGGAAGAGGAAGAGGGGAATGTGAACCGTGGAGGCAACATGATACAATACAGTAACCAACCATCATGACCCCCCAGTACCAGATGGCCTCCGGCACCCCCACCGGGTGATTCGAAGAGAAGGAAGAAGAGAAGAGAACGAAGAAGGGGGGGGTATTACCGTACTCCCTACGGAGGGAGAAGTTAGAGGAGATTGGAGGAATATTACATGGAGGAGGGGACTCGGGCCCGCAGGAATCGGGAGCTGCTGGATCATTCCGGATCAACGATCGTACGGTCGATCGGCCGGATCTGGACGACCCAGCGACGATCAACAGATCTCTACCCCCACAAATCGACGGCGGATCTCCACCCCTGTGCGTATATATATATAATTATATATATATATATATATATATATATAATATATATATATATTATATATATATTATAAAAATAAATTGGTAAAGTTACCAATTTGAAGCTAAAATGGCCTAGAAAGTTATTTTAAAAATGAAATGCACCAAAATTTAGAGTAAAATAAACGAACCTTTGTTTCAATTCGCAGCATTCAAACTCTCGATTTGCTTCGAAAATCGAATTAAAAGTCAAATAAACGCCAAATTTCTTCAGTAGGATCATTAGTGAGAATGAATCTCTTACATAAGCATTGGAGCATAAAAGCTCTCCATTTTGGTCGAAATTTAGAAGAAAAACACCGGAAAACGAAGTAAAACGGCAATTGAACTTACTGCATTCGTCGAAACAGCCGATTTTCTAGGGTTTGAACACGCGATTGGAGTTGAAATTGGGAAATCGCAATTAGAGGATAAGCAAACACAACATTTGAGAGAAGAAAAGATGTCATGAATAGAACAAACCTCTTTTTTTCATTCATGACCAATTGTAGCATTTTTTGTCGATACTCGGAACAATGCATAAATAAGTTTGAGTTGCTGAAGCTGGAAAGATATTGTAGTAACCGTGATTTTAAAATCTGAAAATTAAGTTTAAAATAATTGCCTGGGTTATTAAATAGTAAAATTGAACTATTAGTGGTGCATAGTGGCCCTAAAATATCGACTTTTGATCGGGGCCTGATCTCGAAAAATCCGAGATCATCATTGCAACCGTCTCATCGAAACATGAAAGATTCATATACACATTTTTTCGATCCGACGGTGCGATCTTCCGCAAAACAGCGAAGAAGGAAACGGGCCCCACAACTTAAAGTGAATAGTACCCTGTATTTTAAATGCCCTTTCGACCACGTAACGGCCGATTCGCTATCTATAACCCTGACATAGGGTATGAGTAG
>CM055060.1:9998800-10111924 GCA_029204045.2 Tillandsia leiboldiana
GGCTCGCCAAATTCCAAAATAAACACGAGCATCGCGTTTAGTGACCCCAAAAACCCAGGAATACACGTCCGCGGCTTTGCCAAGCAGCCCGGACATTGTTTTGTTTGTTCCAACATTTCTCTTAGAGGTAAGTTACACCATAACTTTTATCCATTCAGCATTTTCTCTAAACGTTGTATCATCAAAGTTACTCTGGGCAATCCCAGGATCCCAGGGCTTGTGCTGACTTATCAAGCCCAACCTCTGCTGGATCAAGTAGATCCAAAAACTCGCATTCTTTCAAGTCCACAATGCTCTAACCACTTGTCCACACGAACCCACTTGGTCTGAAGTGAGCATCAAGCTCAGGGACATTTTTGAACATTTTCATATTTAAGTTTTGTCAAATTCCCTTTTAAAGTTCATTGTGGTAATTTCAGCATACACCTATGTGGCACACTCAACAACACACCCCAAGCACCATCCCAAACCTGGTTTCTCGCAAATACTGAACCAAAACTATGAAACTATTGATTGAATTGCTCTACAAAGCCAGGCATTAATCCCAGCATTTTGGTTTAGCCTTTGCACTCTCGGATTGCCGGTGCCCGAGGTTGAAGACAAGCTTCAAACCTCGAAACATGGTGACCACTATCCATTGATCCACTAGACCCTGGACCTCAATTTTTGCACCAAAGGTGCATTTGCTTTCACTGAAGCTTCCCAAAACCCTTGGCCGGTCAACGAGACACAACGCGGCGGCGCGGCGGAGCAAGCTCCACTTTCGGCTTAATGGCCTCTATGGCTAATTCCACAGAGGCACTTTGGAGTTCTCCAACTTTGGATTGAAGTGATCTATGGGACCACAGGAAAATTCCCGACCACCCAAGCCCGCGCCGGAGGTGGCCGGGAGCGCGGCGGCCATGCTTGGTCTCTCTCTTCGCTCGGGTTTCAACCATGGCCGCACCAATTCGGTGCTGCATGGGTGCCATGCAAATGCATGGGGACGCTCCTCAAGGTCCCATCAACAATTCTGGGTAGGTGGCCGGCGCCGGAGAAGTCTCCGGCGCCGGAGCACTAAGCTCGGCCTCAACACAAAATCGGAAAAACTAGGGCTCCGATTTCCTTTCTTCCAAATACCCCACCATAATGCCCAAATTTTGCAGATTTAAACTAAATGCCCTACAGTCCAAGCACCCGCCCGAGTTTGAGCCATTTTGGCCAACCGGTTGCACATAGTCTCTCGAGGCGGAGCAGTTCTAGGTTTCCGGCGAGAGTTGTTTCCCCGCCCCCGCCGGCCAACCCGTATGCATGGAAGCTCGGGCTTGTGTAGGGAGCCTTATTAGGACATGGGAAGTCTACTGCAATGGGTCCCGGGGGCTAGAAGCCTTTGGTTTAGGTTCCTTACCTTCGCCGGAGTCGATGAAGATGGGATGAAGCGGTTATCTTCCTCCCTCTTCGCGCGGCCACGGCTAGCACCACGTATCCTCAGACACAAGAGATCACCACGGGAACCACCTAGCCACTCGGATGAAGTTTGGTTCCAACTTCTTCACTCTCTCTCTCGGATTCACTCTCTAAGGGGTGAAGTTCTTGGCTGCTCTCCACTCGGGCTTGGTCTGAGGTGAGCAGGGAATCAAGAAGGCTTGAGGAATCACCCAAGTTCAGTGAAACCAATGTTTGGAGTTTGCTCGTGCCTCCTCTCACTTCTTCTCTCGGATTTACTCTTAAAGGACTTGTGTCCTTTGGCCTCCCCCAAGCATCCGGGCTTGATCTGGGTGAATCACTGAACCTAAGTGATGCTGGGGTCCAAGTCTGTCCCTCGAGTTCCCCCCCCCTTGTGAAGACCAAGAGGCAACACCATTTAATAAAAGATCCTTATGCCCAGTTGCCCTCAAACCCAATTCAGACTTAGCCCTATCATCCGAGCTCTTTGCTGTAGGCTCAAAATGCTTTAGGACCCTGTGGTTTAAGTCCCTAAGTTTTTGACACATAAAATATAAACATTCCTTGCAATTTGTCCATTTTTAGGTGGTTTTCACGCCTTTGCGAAAATCCGCTTGCCATTTTGCGAAACGGACCTCGCCACGCACGTCCGGCTCGTCGAGACCTGTCAGTAGCGTATTTGTTTGGTTTGCTTGACGCTCATAAAAACTTGTTCCATAAAAAACTGTCCCAAAGTTTCACAGTTTTCACGCTTCTCGAGATTCCAGAGTTGTAAACAACATATTTTTCGACTGGCACGCCATTGCGTTCAGAACATCGAAAATAGCTAGGATCCATTACTCATACCCTATGTCAGGGTTTTAGACAGTGGTTCGGCCAACCGTCGCTCGCGAAGGGTCGAAAATCGCGAGTTACTATTCACACTTAAGTCGCGGGGCCCGTTTTTGATTTCTGATTTCTGGAAGATCCGACCGTCGGATCGAAAACATATGAATATGAAACTTCTATGTTTCGACGAGACGATCGCAATGGTGATCTCGGATTTTCCAGATCAGACCCCGATCAAAAGTCGACATTTCTGGGTCACTATTGACCCACTAATTGCCCATTTTTTTGCTACTTTAATAATTCTGAAAATTATTTAAACTTAAATTTGAATTTTAAAAATTACGGTTACTACATCACCCACTACTTACAAGAAGTTTCGTCCCCGGAACTTATCTAAACCACTATTAAGCCTTTAACGGGTTTGCATTGGCAATCAGTCACAAAGCGTCGTTAACTCTCAGGCTACTCATTTAGACCCAATCTGAATATTCCCCATTACAGGGCAGAGTATTTCTCAGTTCTTTCGGAAGTACGTTGTCGGCCGCCAACGTGCTCACCAAAAGAAAGGCGAAATACCATAGATCTGTCGCCAACAACTAGTTGGGGGCACAACTCACATCTGAAGGTACATCACATACCTCCCTACACAGTCTCTATCGCATGATGTAACCTTTACCGAAGGTCCTACCTTCACGTGGTCAGAAATACCACCCTGTCTATTCACAAAAACTAGAATCATATTTCAACGTTTTCCAACACCTAATTAACACCGTTACTTTAAATCCAAACCAGGATTACCAACGGGCACATAGGCCACTGAATTATGACACGCGGCCTATGAAGTCTCTGAGCGAACTGTAGAACTGGTAAGTACTAGCAGTCATCTGCTGCTGTGCCATTAATCCAACAACTACTACAGAAACCCGTGGTCAATCTTTGAACCACATGCACTGAACCGTGGTCAATCTTTGAACACATGCACTGTAACTGATCTGAGCCATCTGGCTCCACTGAAACATCAAGCCCACGGTCGAAACGCATGGACCGCGGCTAACCCTGCACTATCAACGATCCCACAACGCGAACACGAAACACACTTAAGCTCCAAAACCACAACCCAGCGCTCTCCGTCGTTGAACGCAAGTCAACCTAGGGCTCGTTCCTAGCCAAACCTAGGCATCGTATTCCTATTTCTCTGATACCATCTAATCTGTCACGCCCCCGAGATTCAAAAGTGGGTCTAATTTTTTTTTTATATCAGAGTTTAAAAAACCAGCCAGGGCAATGACAGACCGCCACATATATAGAAGAGTCCCAATCCCCTAGGAATTGAGCCTTTTCTATATATGCACGGCTAGCTTTCACAACAACATCAGAGTAGTCTAAACTACGTACTACTAAAAGATGTTACAACATTTAAACAATTATTTACAATTTTGACAACTTGCTATCCATAAACGGCTGTCCAGGGTCGATTGCTAACTCGGAACCTCACCAACTCGTCCCGACATCCCAGCCACCCGCTCGACCTGAAAAACAGTCACCCGAGGGTGTGAGACACACCGGAGTGTATCCCAGTGGGCACGACGGGCCGGGAAATAGCAAGCCGTACCTACTGGTACAATAATAAGCGGATAGCAAAAGTAGGATATACTGAAGATAGAAAACAGGTATATAATCTCAGCAGAGTATCATCAATCATGGATTAATCAACTGAGCAGTGTAGTCATATATAGAGCTGATCATGCTATCACTGATAAGACTACAATTAGGAATGAATGATCATGCTATAAACTGACAAGCAGGAATGAATATACTGTACTGATAAACAGGAAACAATCATGCTATCACTGATAATCTGGCAAGCAGTAAATGATAAACAAGGATAATGCATCAAAAGTAATCATCACAAATATACCCAATCACTGCCACTTTTGGCCACAAGGGCCTCAGGCTAAATTGCCATGGAGCATATGACCTCAGGCAACAACCACTTTTGGTCACTGGGGCCTCAGGCAACAACCACTTTTGGACACCCAATCAAGCTATCATAACCCCACTAGGCTCACGGGTCGATCAGACCTCTCTACCGGTAAAGAACACCCACACGGTGGCCAAACCGTCGGTGTGCGTGACGAAAGCTTGGCTCGACGGCGATCATATGCTGATGCTCAAACCATGGTCCACTGACCACATAGACGGCAAGAAGCCGAGGAAAATCCCCACTGGGATACTAGTATAACATGCCACATGCTGAAGTAGTATCTCCTATTCTAAATATGCAGGGAAGAATAGAGACAGGTATAGAACTATGCTAGTGACAAATCAAGCATGGCATGTGTCCAGGAAATGCATATCAACTGTTGAAGAAATCATAATATAACTCCACATGATACACAAGTAACTGCTGGAATGTAAGCACGATATGACAAGCAACTACTGGAATGTAAGCATGATATATCTCAATATGGTAAACAAGCAACTGCTGGTAGATAAGCAAGTAATAAGAACAGGTATAAACTCAATAGCAATTATTCTGCTAAATCTCAGTCCACGGTCGGTAGACCGGACAGACGGCGAGAAGCCGAGAAAATCCCCACTAGGATATCGATACTGATGCAATTCATGCCAAGTACTGAGACTAGAACTCCTATTCTAAACATGCAGTGAAGAATAGAGTATCACGAAAGGCTCATATGTATAATCAGGCAATATAGCTGAAATAACTGAATGCTGGAATGAAAGCATATAGTAAGGCTAAAGCATAGGTTCAGGGTTACACCAAGAACAGGGGTCCAACCTACCACGGCACCCAATAGGGCCGACCTGATAAAACGCGGACCGAAGATAACCCACCTGTATATAGGAGGAACAACGACTCCACCAGAAGGTAGACGGTCACGATAACCACAAGACGGATCACGGCTGGCTCCTGACGACTGGGCCCTACAATAATACCGGGTGACAACTCAGGATCTATCAAATCCTCACAGTGCATAAGCGCGAATCGACCGTTTCGTCGATTTGCGCAACATTAAGCATATTTAGCTTAACAGGAACTCCAGGAACCCCACTGAAAGGTCAAAACCACTTTAGAACCTTCATCTAGCTTTTCCACACTGCTACAATTACAGCCAGGCCCCCAGGTTTACTCGGAATGCATTTTATACACTAAATACACACTGTTTTGGCTCGTTCTCATAAACGGAGAATCATTTTTATGAGCCGTCACCTCCAGCAGGTGACATTCGACTTGCTGTACGCCGTGCTCACTCGTTTGTGGCAGCACAATGCCCGAGGAAAACTTCGGGCCATGTATTACTCCTCTAACCTAGCCGAAACGCATTTTCGTTTCTTCGGCTCGCCAAATTCCAAAATAAACACGAGCATCGCGTTTAGTGACCCCAAAAACCCCAGGAATACACTGTCGCGGCTTTGCAAACAGCCCGGACATTGTTTTGTTCCAACATTTCTCTTAGAGGTAAGTTACACCATAACTTTTAATCCATTCAGCATTTTCTAAAACTTTGTATATCAAAGTTACTCTGGGCAATCCCAGGATCCCAGGGCTTGTGCTACTTACAGCCCAACTCTGCTGGATCAAGTAGATCCAAAAACTCGCATTCTTTCAAGTCCACAATGCTCTAACCACTTGTCCACACAGAACCCACTTGGTCTGAAGTGAGCATCAAGCTCAGGGGACATTTTTGAACATCTTTCATATTTAAAGTTTTGTCAAATTCCCTTTTAAAGTTCATTGGGGTATTTCAGCATACACCTAGTGTGCACACTACACAACACACACACAAGCACCATCCCAAACCTGGTTCTCAGCAAATACTGAACCAAAACCTATGAAACTTGGATGGAATTGCTCTACAAAGCTCAGGCATTAATCCCAGCATTTTGGTTTAGCCTTTGCACTCTCGGATTGCCGGTGCCCGAGGTTGAAGACAAGCTTCAAACCTCGAAAATGGTGACCACTCCACTAGAGCTCCTGGACCTCAATATTTTGCACCAGAAGGTGCCATTTGCTTCACTGAAGCTTCCCAAACCCTTGGCCGGCAACGAGACACGGCGGCGGCGCGGCGGAGCAAGCTCCACTTTCGAGCTTAATGGCCTCTAATGGCGAATTCCAACAGAGGCACTTTGGAGTTCTCCAACTTGGATGGAAGTGATCTATGGGACCACAGGAAAATTCCCGACCACCCAAGCCCGGCCGGAGGTGGCCGGAGCGCCGGCGGCATGCTTGGTCTCTTCTCGGGTTCAACCATGGCCGCACCAATTCGGTGCTGCATGGGTGCCATGCAAATGCATGGGGACGCTCCTCAAGGTCCCAGCAACAATTCTGGGTAGGTGGCCGGCGCCGGAGAAGTCTGCCGGCGCCGGAGCACTAAGCTCGGCCTCAACACAAAATCGGAAAAACTAGGGCATCCGATTTCTTCCAAAATACCCCACCATAAATGCCCAAATTTTGCAGATTTAAACTAAATGCCCTACAGTCCAAGCACCCCGAGTTTGAGCCATTTTGGCCAACCGGTTGCAGAGTTCTCTCGAGGCGGAGCAGTTCTAGGTTTCCGGCGAGAGTTGTTTCCCGCCGGCCAACCCGTATGCATGGAAGCTCGGGCTTGTGTAGGGAGCCTTATTAGGACATGGGAAGTCTACTGCAATGGGTCCCGGGGGCTAGAAGCCTTTGGTTTAGGTTCCTTACCTTCGCCGGAGTCGATGAAGATGGGATGAAGCCGGTTATCTTCCTCCCTCTTCGCGCGGCCACGGCTAGCACCAACGTAATCCTCAGACACAAGAGATCACCACGGGAACCACCTAGACCACTCGGATGAAGTTTGGTTCCAACTTCTTCACTCTCTCTCGGATTCACTCTCTAAGGGGTGAAGTTCTTGGCTGCTCTCCACTCGGGCTTGGTCTGGAGGTAGGTGAGCAGGGAATCAAGAAGGCTTGAGGAATCACCAGAGTTCAGTGAAACCAATGTTGGAGTTTGCTCGTGCCTCCTCTCACTTCTTCTCGGATTTACTCTTAAAGGACTTGTGTCCTTTGGCCTCCCCAAGCATCCGGGCTTGATCTGGGTGAATCACTGAACCTAAGTGATGCTTGGGTCCAAGTCTGTCCCCTCGAGTTCCCCCCCCTTGTGAAGACCAAGAGGCAACACCATTTAATAAAAGATCCTTATGCCAAGTTGCCTCAAACCCAATTCAGACTTAGCCCTATCATCCGAGCTCTTTGCTGTAGGCTCAAAATGCATTTAGGACCCTGTGGTTTAAGTCCCTAAGTTTTTGACACATAAAATATAAACATTCCTTGCAATTTGGTCCATTTTTAGGTGGTTTTCACGCCTTCGAGAAAATCCGCTTGCCATTTTGCGAAACGGACCTCGCCACGACGTCCGGCTCGTCGAGACCTGTCAGGTAGCGTATTTGTTTGGTTTGCTTGACGCTCAGATAAAAACTTGTTCCATAAAAACTGTCCAATTTCACAGTTTTCACGCTTCTCGAGATTCCAGAGTTGTCAAACACAATTTTCGACTGCGCCATTGCGTTCAGAACATCGAAAATAGCTAGGATCCATTACTCATACCCCTATGTCAGGGTTTTAGACAGTGGTTCGGCCAACCGTCGCTCGCGAAGGGTCGAAAATCGCGAGTTACTATTCACACTTAAGTCGCGGGGCCCGTTTTTGATTTCTGATTTCTGGAAGATCCGACCGTCGGATCGTAAACATATGAATATGAAACTTCTATGTTTCGACGAGACGATCGCAATGGTGATCTCGGATTTTCCAGATCAGACCCCGATCAAAAGTCGACATTTCTGGGTCACTATTGACCCACTAATTGCCCATTTTTGCTACTTTAATAATTCTGAAAATTATTTAAACTTAAATTTTGAATTTTAAAAATTATGGTTACTACATCACCCACTACTTACAAGAAGTTTCGTCCCCGGAACTTATCTAAACCACTATTAAGCCTTTAACGGGTTTGCAATTGACAATCAGTCACAAAGCGTCGTTAACTCTCAGGCTACTCATTTAGACCCAATCTGAATATTCCCCATTATAGGGCAGAGTATTTCTCAGTTCTTTCGGAAGTACGTTGTCGGCCGCCAACGTGCTCACCAAAAGAAAGGCGAAATACCATAGATCTGTCGCCAACAACTAGTTGGGGACACAACTCACATCTGAAGGTACATCACATACCTCCCTACACAGTCTCTATCGCATGATGTAACCTTTACCGAAGGTCACTACCATCACGTGGTCAGAAATACCACTCTGTCTATTCACAAAAACTAGAATCATATTTCAACGTTTTCCAACACCTAATTAACACCTTACTTTAAATCCAAACCAGGATTACCAACGGGCACATAGGCCACTGAATTATGACACGCGGTCTATGAAGTCTCTGAGCGAACTGTAGAACTGGTACAGTACTAGCAGTCATCTGCTGCTGTGCCATTAATCCAACAACTACTACAAGAACCGTGGTCAATCTTTGAACCACATGCACTGAACCGTGGTCAATCTTTGAACCACATGCACTGTAACTGATCTGAGCCATCTGGCTCCACTGAAACATCAAGCCCACGGTCGAAACCATGACCGCGGCTAACCCTGCACTATCAACGATCCCCACAACGCGAACACGAAACACACTTAAGCTCCAAAACCACAACCCAGCGCTCTCCTCGTGAACGCAAGTCAACCTAGGGCTCGTTCCTAGCCAAACCTAGGCATCGTATTCCTATTTCTCTGATACCATCTAATCTGTCACGCCCCGAGATTCAAAAGTGGGTCTAAATTTTTTTTTTATATCAGAGTTTAAAAAAACCAAGCCAGGGCAATGACAGACCGCCACATATATAGAAGAGTCCCAATCCCCTATGGAATTGAGCCTTTTCTATATATGCACGGCTAGCTTTCACAACAACATCAGAGTAGTCTAAACTACGTACTACTAAAAGATGTTACAACATTTAAACAATTATTTACAATTTTGACAACTTGCTAATCCATAAACGGCTGTCCAGGGTCGATTGCTAACTCGGAACCTCACCAACTCGTCCCGACATCCCAGCACCCGCTCGACCTGAAAAACAGTCACCCGAGGGTGTGAGACACACCGGAGTGTATCCCAGTGGGCACGACGGGCCGGGAAATAGCAAGCCGTACCTACTGGGTACAATAATAAGCGGATAGCAAAAGTAGGATATACTGAAGATAGAAAACAGGTATATAATCTCAGCAGAGTATCATCAATCATGGATTAATCAACTGAGCAGTGTAGTCATATATAGAGCTGATCATGCTATCACTGATAAGACTACAATTAGGAATGAATGATCATGCTATAACTGACAAGCAGGAATGAATATACTGTACTGATAAACAGGAAACAATCATGCTATCACTGATAATCTGGCAAGCAGTAAATGATAAACAAGGATAATGCATCAAAAGTAATCATCACAAATATACCCAATCACTGCCACTTTTGGCCACAAGGGCCTCAGGCTAAATTTGCCATGGAGCATATGACCTCAGGCAACAACCACTTTTGGTCACTGGGGCCTCAGGCAACAACCACTTTTGGACACCCAATCAAGCTATCATAACCCCACTAGGCTCACGGGTCGATCAGACCTCTCTACCGGTAAAGAACACCCACACGGTGGCCAAACCGTCGGTGTGCGTGACGAAAAGCTTGGCTCGACGGCGATCATAATGCTGATGCTCAAACCATGGTCCACTGACCACATAGACGGCAAGAAGCCGAGGAAAATCCCCACTGGGATACTAGTATAACATGCCACATGCTGAAGTAGTATCTCCTATTCTAAATATGCAGGGAAGAATAGAGACAGGTATAGAACTATGCTAGTGACCAATCAAGCATGGCATGTGTCCAG
Organism: Tillandsia leiboldiana; assembly: GCA_029204045.2. Taxonomy (NCBI): domain Eukaryota; kingdom Viridiplantae; phylum Streptophyta; class Magnoliopsida; order Poales; family Bromeliaceae; genus Tillandsia; species Tillandsia leiboldiana. The sequence goes on from CM055060.1 coordinate 10,008,979, forward strand.
GAAATGCATATCAACTGTTGAAGAAATCATAATATAACTCCACATGATACACAAGTAACTGCTGGAATGTCAGCACGATATGACAAGCAACTGCTGGAATGTAAGCATGATATATCTCAATATGGTAAACAAGCAACTGCTGGTAGATAAGCAAGTAATAAGAACAGGTATAAACTCAATAGCAATTATTCTGCTAAATCTCAGTCCACGGTCGGTAGACCGGACAGACGGCGAGAAGCCGAGAAAATCCCCACTAGGATATCGATACTGATGCAATTCATGCCAAGTACAGAGACTAGAACTCCTATTCTAAACATGCAGTGAAGAATAGAGTATCACGAAAGGCTCATATGTATAATCAGGCAATATAGCTGAAATAACTGAATGCTGGAATGAAAGCATATAGTAAGGCTAAAACATAGGTTCAGGGTTACACCAAGAACAGGGGTCCAACCTACCACGGCACCCAATAGGGCCGACCTGATAAAACGCGGACCGAAGATAAACCCACCTGTATATAGGAGGAACAACGACTCCACCAGAAGGTAGACGGTCACGATAACCACAAGACGGATCACGGCTGGCTCCTGACGACTGGGCCCTACAATAATACCGGGTGACAACTCAGGATCTATCAAATCCTCACAGTGCATAAGCGCGAATCGACCGTTTCATCGATTTGCGCAACATTAAGCATATTTAGCTTAACAGGAACTCCAGGAACCCCACTGAAAGGTCAAAACCACTTTAGAACCTTCAGCTAGCTTTTCCACACTGCTATAATTACAGCCAGGCCCCTAGGTTTACTCGGAATGCATTTTATACACTAAATACACACTGTTTTGGCTCGTTCTCATAAACGGAGAATCATTTTTACGAGCCGTCACCTCCAGCAGGTGACATTCGACTTGCTGTACGCCGTGGTCACTCGTTTGTGGCAGCACAATGCCCGAGGAAAACTTCGGGCCATGTATTACTCCTCTAACCTAGCCGAAACGCATTTTCGTTTCTTCGGCTCGCCAAATTCCAAAATAAACACGAGCATCGCGTTTAGTGACCCCAAAAACCCCAGGAATACACTGTCGCGGCTTTGCAAGCAGCCCGGACATTGTTTTGTTCCAACATTTCTCTTAGAGGTAAGTTACACCATAACTTTTAATCCATTCAGCATTTTCTAAAACTTTGTATATCAAAGGCTTGTGCTACTTATAGCCCAACTCTGCTGGATCAAGTAGATCCAAAAACTCGCATTCTTTCAAGTCCACAATGCTCTAACCACTTGTCCACACAGAACCCACTTGGTCTGAAGTGAGCATCAAGCTCAGGGGACATTTTTGAACATCTTTCATATTTAAAGTTTTGTCAAATTCCCTTTTAAAGTTCATTGGGGTATTTCAGCATACACCTAGTGTGCACACTACACAACACACACACAAGCACCATCCCAAACCTGGTTCTCAGCAAATACTGAACCAAAACCTATGAAACTTGGATGGAATTGCTCTACAAAGCTCAGGCATTAATCCCAGCATTTTGGTTTAGCCTTTGCACTCTCGGATTGCCGGTGCCCGAGGTTGAAGACAAGCTTCAAACCTCGAAAATGGTGACCACTCCACTAGAGCTCCTGGACCTCAATATTTTGCACCAGAAGGTGCCATTTGCTTCACTGAAGCTTCCCAAACCCTTGGCCGGCAACGAGACACGGCGGCGGCGCGGCGGAGCAAGCTCCACTTTCGAGCTTAATGGCCTCTAATGGCGAATTCCAACAGAGGCACTTTGGAGTTCTCCAACTTGGATGGAAGTGATATATGGGACCACAGGAAAATTCCCGACCACCCAAGCCCGGCCGGAGGTGGCCGGAGCGCCGGCGGCCATGCTTGGTCTCTTCTCGGGTTCAACCATGGCAGCACCAATTCGGTGCTGCATGGGTGCCATGCAAATACATGGGGGCGCTCCTCAAGGTCCCAGCAACAATTCTGGGTAGGTGGCCGACGCCGGAGAAGTCTGCCGGCGCCGGAGCACTAAGCTCGGCCTCAACACAAAATCGGAAAAACTAGGGCATCCGATTTCTTCCAAAATACCCCACCATAAATGCCCAAATTTTGCAGATTTAAACTAAATGCCCTACAGTCCAAGCACCCCGAGTTTGAGCCATTTTGGCCAACCGGTTGCAGAGTTCTCTCGAGGCGGAGCAGTTCTAGGTTTCCGGCGAGAGTTGTTTCCCGCCGGCCAACTCGTATGCATGGAAGCTCGGGCTTGTGTAGGGAGCCTTATTAGGACATGGGAAGTCTACTGCAATGGGTCCCGGGGGCTAGAAGCCTTTGATTTAGGTTCCTTACCTTCGCCGGAGTCGATGAAGATGGGATGAAGCCGGTTATCTTCCTCCCTCTTCGCGCGGCCACGGCTAGCACCAACGTAATCCTCAGACACAAGAGATCACCACGGGAACCACCTAGACCACTCGGATGAAGTTTGGTTCCAACTTCTTCACTCTCTCTCGGATTCACTCTCTAAGGGGTGAAGTTCTTGGCTGCTCTCCACTCGGGCTTGGTCTGGAGGTGAGCAGGGAATCAAGAAGGCTTGAGGAATCACCAGAGTTCAGTGAAACCAATGTTGGAGTTTGCTCGTGCCTCCTCTCACTTCTTCTCGGATTTACTCTTAAAGGACTTGTGTCCTTTGGCCTCCCCAAGCATCCGGGCTTGATCTGGGTGAATCACTGAACCTAAGTGATGCTTGGGGTCCAAGTCTGTCCCCTCGAGTTCCCCCCCCTTGTGAAGACCAAGAGGCAACACCATTTAATAAAAGATCCTTATGCCAAGTTGCCTCAAACCCAATTCAGACTTAGCCCTATCATCCGAGCTCTTTGCTGTAGGCTCAAAATGCATTTAGGACCCTGTGGTTTAAGTCCCTAAGTTTTTGACACATAAAATATAAACATTCCTTGCAATTTGGTCCATTTTTAGGTGGTTTTCACGCCTTTCGAGAAAATCCGCTTGCCATTTTGCGAAACGGACCTCGCCACGACGTCCGGCTCGTCGAGACCTGTCAGGTAGCGTATTTGTTTGGTTTGCTTGACGCTCAGATAAAAACTTGTTCCATAAAAACTGTCCAATTTCACAGTTTTCACGCTTCTCGAGATTCCAGAGTTGTCAAACACAATTTTCGACTGCGCCATTGCGTTCAGAACATCGAAAATAGCTAGGATCCATTACTCATACCCCTATGTCAGGGTTTTAGACAGTGGTTCGGCCAACCGTCGCTCGCGAAGGGTCGAAAATCGCGAGTTACTATTCACACTTAAGTCGCGGGGCCCGTTTTTGATTTCTGATTTCTGGAAGATCCGACCGTCGGATCGAAAACATATGTTTCGACGAGACGATCGCAATGGTGATCTCGGATTTTCCAGATCAGACCCCGATCAAAAGTCGACATTTCTGGGTCACTATTGACCCACTAATTGCCCATTTTTGCTACTTTAATAATTCTGAAAATTATTTAAACTTAAATTTTGAATTTTAAAAATTACGGTTACTACAATAATTATGACAATAAAAAGTTTGATCACCAAAAACTCACCCACATTATAGTGTGTGATATATTGGTTCAATTTCACCAAATCAAAATCAGATTAATACTCTGAACAAAAATATAAAATGATTGAATATGAAAATTAAAACTTCAGTGAAACTTCCAGGGCCAAATTACTATGATTGACATACCAAAACTCATAAAAACATCCATGGACTAAAATTGCAACCAACCGACAAGATCTTTTCGTTGACAAAGCTAACCTTAAAATTGAACACAAAATAAAATCCTACAAATTCCATTTGTATCAAATGAAGAAAGACTTAAGCACCTGCTCAATATTATAGAACAATATAGATGTTAATCACTGAATCGCAAATTTAGTGCAAAAATAAAAAGATAACGTTTCAGAAACTCTAAATCAATTTTGTAATATTGTATTCAATTTACAATCATAATTAACCTTCACATAAGTGCGAAAACCCCATCATATTGCGAAGCTAAAATTAGAACTTGATAATACTATATATCATAACATATCACCTTTCCAAATCATATAGCTACACCTAAAAATATCAATTCTATCTAAAAGGGAATCTACTATAACTGTCTCCACAATAACATACAATGGTCAAAGGATATAGATAACTATATCCTGTCAGAATCAGTCTTTAATAGTTTAGTTATTAGAGCCACTTCATGATGCTGTAACTATACATCTATCTGCATGCAAAGAAACATAACATTATATTATAATTAATAGAGTTAGAAACTTAAAAGGTAATTACACAAACTGAGCCAGTAACAACGTCAAGATATAGTATAAATGAAAACTAGGGTCGTCTATAAATATGGTTAATTGAAACTTACCTAAAATTGAATCTAAATAGGACCGTTATAGACACAAAAAATAAAAAGGATGATCTCAATAAATGGGGAAAAAATATACAAACAAATGGTTTTGGATTCAATAATAATTGTTGCCATTCAACCTAAATATGATGTTGAAATTGCAAGAAAAACACAAAAAAATCTACACCAACTGGTTTTGGCATCCATTATCGATCTAAATGTAGAACCGAAACAAAAATGCCAAAAAACCATCCATGTTACATGCATACTCCCTATTGATCTAATGACTCTAAATTAAGACATACAACTACACACTCTTACTCTAATATTTTTTTTACTATTGTACACTCTTCTTTTGTAGTTTGCCAAGAACATTCATGCTCTTCTAAATTATGCCTTTCGAGATTGAGTTTGAACTTTATACCTGTCTTTACATACATACTATTGGTAAACTTCATATCTTTAATTAGTTCAAATTTTCCAAGAGTTCTATAAATTACGACTTTCGACCTTTAAAATGAGAACATTTTATTAACAACATGCAACAAAAAAAAAAAAAAAATTGTCCTTAAGAACCTCTCATTAAGTTGAGTTTTGTAAGTTATTACTTTTGGGTTAGTACCTACTAATTTTTTAATTCCTTATTTACACTCTTTTGTATAATTTTAAAGTGTGCGTGTACGTATATTATATAAATGTTATTGCTCTCAGTCCCTATTTATTTCTTAATTACTTGTTCTCTCATCTCTACTTTCCGTTACTTTTAACTTAGATCTCTCTTCCCTTTATTCACATCTTAATTCTAATTATGTCATTAGTTTGAGTAGGGGTCTCAAACAATTGTTTTGGCTCTTGACTTTCATAATAGGATATTGGTTCCCTTTACATGAAACTTACAAATTAGAATTTTTAAACTTCATTTCCTATTTGTATATAAAACTATTAATATTAAATTATTTTACTTGTAGTTTTTTACGATATAGATGAACATTGTGGATACATCAAATGGGAAATCAGATATAATGTAGTTTTAAAGATATATACCTTCCAATAACTGTAGCTTAATATACGAAGTTTTTATTTTATTTTAAATATTTAGTTCCATATATATTTACATTAGGATTTTTTTATGGTTAAAAAGTACTTTGTAATGCACTTCAACTTGCAAATTAGAACTTTCCCATACTTACCTGTCACATTTGCCTAGATATACACTTTACGAAGAGGCTTTATATAAAAATTAGAAAATAAAATTTGTTAACTTCATTTCCTATTTGTATATAAAACTATTAATATTAAATTATTTTATTTACACTTTTTAACATATAGATGGACATTATGAAGACATCAAATGAGGAATCATATATTAGGTTAATATATAAAGTTTGTATTTCATTTTAAATATTTAGTTCCATATGTATTCACATTAGGATTTTTTTATAGTTAGAAAGTGCTTTGTAATGTGCTTCAACTTACAAATTAGGATTTTCTCATACTTGACTGCCACATTTGCCTATATGTACACTTTACAACGACGTTTTACATGAAACTTAAAAATTAGAATTTTTTAACTTCATTTCCTATTTGTATATAAAACTATTAATATTAAATTACTTTATATGTACATTTCAAAATATAGATGAACATTATGGGCACATAAAATGGAGAATCATATATTAGATTAATATATAAAGTTTGTATGTCGTTTTAAATATTTAGTTCCATATGTATTGACATTACAATTTTTTTATGATCAAAAAGCGTTTTGTAATGTACTTCAACTTACAAATTAGAATTTCCCCATACCGGATTGTCACATTTGCCTATATGTACGCTTTACAAAGAGACTTCACATGAAACTTAGAAATTAGAATTTTTTAACTTCATTTTCTATTTATATATAAAACTATTAATATTAAATTACTTTAGTCGTACTTTTTAAGATATGGATAAACATTATGGACACATTAAATGGAGAATCATATATTAGATTAATATATGAAGTATGTATGTTATTTTAAATATTTAATTCCATATGTATTGACATTAGGATCTTTTTATGGTTAGAAAGTGTCTTGCAATGTACTACAACTTAAAAAGTAGGATTTCCTCATGCTTCGTTCTCACATTTACCTATATGTACACTTTACAAAGAGATTTACAATGTACTTAAGCTTACAAATTAGGATATTGTTATGGGTAAAAAATAACTGGTGATATACTTGAACATACAAATTTGCATTTCCTCATTCTTGCATGTTCAGTTTACCTACTAATTTTGGGTTCCGAACTGTTCCATTAGATATATTTAAAGTCATATATATTTACATTAGAATCTTTTTATAGTTTGAAAGTGCTTTGTAATGTACTTCAATCTACAAATTGGGATTTTCCCATGCTTAGTTGTCACATCTCCCTATATGTACACTTTACAAATAGGCTTTACACAAAAGTTAGAAATTAAAATTTTTGAACTTTATTTCCTACTTCTAGATATATTTATTAATATTAAATTATGTTACTGTTAGTACATACTCACTTCTCAACTTCTTATTTACACTGTTCTTTTGTAATTTTAAAGTGCCTGTTTCTGTGTATTATATAAATTCTGTTACTATCAATACCTATTCACTCCTCACTTATTCTTTCATGCCTACGTTTGCTTACTTTGAACTTAGATCTCTGTTTTCTTTGTTCACATTCCAACTCTAATTACGTCGTTACTTTCAGTAGAAGTCTAAAATAATTGTTTTGCTCTTGACCTTCATAATAGGCTCCTGTTTGCCTTTATATGCAACTTGCAAATTAGAAGTTTTTTACTTCATTACCTATATATCTATATATATATATAACTATTAATACTAATTTATTTTATTCATAGTCTTTAAAATATAGATGGACATTGTGGAGATATCAAATGGACAATCATAAATAATGTAGTTTTAAAGATATATGCCTTCCAATAACTGTAGATTAATATATTAAGTTTGTTTTTCATCTTAAATATTTACTTCCATATGTATTTACATTTCCCAAACTAAATTCCAGCATACTTAAACGTTACAAATTACAAAGTTTTTAATGTCCCCCTTTTGTTTATTTACGTATGAAAATTAGACTCCAACATTTTTAGATCTAATTACTCACTTCTTGCGTTTCTCTCCATGTCCGCTTTGAACTTCGAACCTTGCATTGAGTTGGATTTCAACCGGCAAAATGAAGAAAGAATAGATTTTGTTTTCCTACTTGATTTGTGTTGAGATCTCATAAGCTTGTGCCACATGTAATGCTTCGCTGAGCCCTATAGTTGGAACAATGTATAATCTTCTTTTTCCAAAACTAAAACAACATTTTATCTCAATGTTCACCTGCTATATACATCTAAGGATTGCAAGTAACAATTGAGATTTGCGGTCACATTCAGCAGTCTTTCGTTAGAGTTCTACAAATTGAAGTACTTCAATTTAATTCTTAATACATTTTTTGTAGAAACTCGAAATATTTTATTTTTAATAAATAGATTAAAAGCAGAATTGTAGTCGATTTCGGGTTCAAAAGACCTATGTTGATTTATTTAGTCAATTGCCAGTGTGCGAGTTGCACGATTTACGAGACAAAAAGGCTATTTTCCAATCCGGACATGATCTTGGAAATCCGAGTTGACCGTTGCGATCGTCTCGTCGAACCGAGCGAGATTCATATTCAGCACTTTTCGATCTGACGGTCGGATCTTCCAGAATTCAGCGAAGAAGTGGACGAATCTCGCGACCAATGTAACAGTGCCCTCTGCGCACAGTGCACTTAAGTGAGTTACTGTAGATGAACAGTAACCCTGGTTTTCGGACCCCGACGAATACAATGTTGACTAATTCACTGTCCGGAATCCGAATATAGTGATCCAGGTAGTCATTTCGAACGGTTTCATCGTTCTGGACACAATGGCACTGACGGAATTTCTGTTTGACGGTCCTAGAGCCTCGAAACGCGCGATAACTGTGTTTCGGTACAGTATAAGATGGAATTTAAAAATTGTGGAGCAAAATTTTAGCGAACCAAAATTGCTACCTGATAGGTCTCGTCGAGCCGGACGTCATGGCGCAGTCCATTTTCCGTTTCGACGACCGGATCGCCTCGAAAAGCGTGAAATGAGGCGAAAAATGCGATTTTGCACATGAAATCCTAAAGAAGTTGCCTCGAACGGCGTGCCTTCCCTGGGAAAAGGACCTAATTGTGATTAGAAACTGCTGTGAAGGACTGGGGTGAAATGATAAAGCTTGAGAGGGTCTTTGAAGCAAATGTGAAAACCCTATATAGGTGTATGTGTTCCGAGCTAGGATTCTACAAACCCTAAAACCTTAGCCTCTTGACCTAGCCGCTCCCCTCAACTCCCCCTCTCCCTCGGCCGCACCCATAGGAGGTAGCCCGCACCGGCCGCCGCCTCCCCGCCGCCGGTGAAGAAAGGTTTCAAGATCCATCATTCTCTCGGGTTCTTGAGGAGGAAGGTTGGGAGGGACTCAACCCGATCGGGACCTAGTCTGAGGACTCCTCTGTGAAGCCGCATCCGAGCCCGAGTGGTCCCGGCCCCAACCGCCGCCGTGCGCCGCCGCGGAACCATCTCTCTTCCTTCATTTTCCGGCGAAGGTGAGTTATTGCAACCTTTATCCTACCTATGGCTTTTGGGCATGTCCAATTTACTCCTGACACCGAGGCGACCCTCCGGGTGCAGCCCCAGCCTTCGCCGCCGACTCGATCGCCGGCGGGAGCCACCCCACCGGATTATCGTTTCTTTGACCGATCTTCGGGGTCGCGGCCATTCGATCGCTGAACCGGAGATCAGCACCGTTGGATCACCTCCCCTGGAAGACTGCAACACCCCCACAAGGTTTGAGGCTGATCGGATTAAGATCGAGCCCGATCGGCGAAGCCCTAGAAACCGGATAATTGGCAATTTCGCCGACCATCGCCGTCCGGCGCCGGCGATGCCTCCCACCGCCGGGAATCGCCACCAGAGAACTCCTGGACCCGAGAGGGATCTTCTGGTCCAAGTCCCACCGGCCCGGAGCCACCTCATCGGAAACCGCCATTAGAGGCCTTTGAAGCTTGACCGAGCTCCTCCGCGCCGCCTCTCCGGCGTTCCTCAGTCACCGGGAACCGCCCAGGTAAGATCCCTGGACCTTCTAGAGCTGCCCCATCACCTTGCATGGCCCCCCTAACGTCGAAACTTTTGGCTCCAGAGTTGCACCCGAGCTCGACTTCGACCTCCTCTCCGGCCATCGTCGGCGCTCAGGGCTCCGGCCACCAGTGCAGGTAAGCCCTAATTATCATTTATAGGAGTCCCATCATTTTAGTTTGGGCCTAGTTAGCCCCTGCAACTGAGTCTCAACTCTTGCACCCGAAATGCCAGTTTCAGGCTTATCTCCGGCCGCCGCCGCCTCCGGCCGCCGGTACCTGACCCGACCTGACCAGAACACTTTCTGGGATCCGGAACTAACCCGTGCTCACCTCGGATTTGCAGATTGACCATGGGTTTGTGAAATTGCCCAAGCCCGAGCCTTGGTTGGTGCATCACCTTGCACCGGCAAGCCTTCCGGCCGACCTCCGGCAACCCGCAGGTGACCACCACTCTTCTTGGTCATCATGTAGTAGCATGCTCCAGTTAACTTACAGATTAATCGTACATAATTTAAGTTTGGGCTTAGTTGCTATTTGGACTTAATAATTATTGGGCCAACTTGTAAATGGGCCTGGTCTCGGCCCATTTCTTGTGAGCACGGCCTGGGTCTCGTTGTAACGGACGCGCTGAAACTTACGGCGTCGATTTTGGACCCCCGGATTGCAAGAACGAGTCGAAACGGATAATAAAATAAGATAATTATGCAATTTAGAAAATGTTATGGATCAAAATGAGATTTGGACACGATAATGACCTTTAGACAGTAATTATACACTTACTGGACATTTTGTTAGTCCCGTGGACTCTCGTTGATCGGGAATCGGGTTTCGTTCGATAAAACGGCTGTATCGACCCGTATTAGCGTCGCGTTACTGTTGTGTCGTCATGATGGGTATGTGCGAGTCTATTATTGATTATAGCTTTTATTCAGGGCCCAGTTGTTCAGCACCAGCCTCCCAGTAGCTGTGCGGGAGTTCGAGGGTCTGCCTTCATCCAGGTGGGTTATCTTCGGTCCGGGTTTGATCTATTCGGCCCTCTGGTTGCTTTAGTCCAGTCGGACACCTGTTTTTGATTGCCCTGCTGATTATATATATGACCTATCTTGACATATCATGATTTCACCGATTGACACTGACTTGATTAGACTCATCATATATACCTGCTGATTTTATCTAGATTAGCCTTGATGATTGTATTGACATGCCCTATGATTAGTCCTGATAGATCTTGATCTACGTGAGACATATCTTACGTACCTGTTTATCAGTTGTTATATTTCTGATAGACCTTGATCTTCATGAGACATACCATATACATGTCTGTTCATCAGCTTTTTCAGTATATAGATCTACATGATTTGATGGCACTTGTTGATTCCTGTCAGCCGATTTATTGTTGATATTCCGATATGCATGATTGATTGATCCTGATTGTTGGATACTATTCGATATTCCGATATGCATGATAGATTCTGATCGATATGATAGATGATTTCCCTGTTGGGATCTCGGCATGTTGCCGATTATCCGGTCAGTGGACCGAGAGCTTGAGCATTTGCATTATGATCGCCCGCACCGTTGTACTTCACGTACACTAGCGGATTTGCTACCCGCAGTGGTGTACTTTACCGGTAAAGTGGTTAGCAGTTGCAACCCGTGACCCTCAGTGGAGGGAATGTCAACCAGGTGGTGCCAGGTGGGCAGTTTTGCCTGAGGTCTTGTGGGACCAATATGGTGGCTTATGATTGGGTACTTGATATTCTTGTGATTGATGCATAGCTTTTATACTTCCATGTTCTAGCATGCTTTACTTCAGTTAGACTTGATTACCACCCTGATTGATTCTGATATTCTCTATACTCGTTATATACAGTATTATGATTATGCTTCTTGCCAGTTGTTTTACGTATCTACTATTTGATTGTTAGTAGACCTGTTATTGATCACTCAGTTGTCTGCTCGATTTTATACAGTTATTGATTTCCAGCATTTACTACTTGCGGTTTCATTACCCTTGATTACCTGCCTATTCAGTTATCTGTGGATTTTTGTTGATTATCAGTAGATCTTAGTTGTTTTCAGCTTTACCCTATGATTTTTACTATCCGCAGATTTTAGTACCCAGTAGGTACGATTAGCTACTTCTCGGCTCGTCGTGCCCACTGGGATACACTCCGGTGTGTCTCACACCCTCGGGTGACTGTTGCAGGTCTGTCGGGTGGTGAGATGTCGGGACGATCCAGTGAGCCTGTCGCGATAGAGCTGTCCCCCCTGATGACATAGATCGGTGATTGAGATCCCCGATTATCTGTAGTTGACTTTCATTTATGTTATTTCAGGTTGATGATAGTATGATATTTGGATTATCCCTGATGATTAGTACTGTAGCAGTTGAGATATTCCTTGCTCTCTGATGGATGATTGGATTAGCCTAGCCGTGCATGTATAGGAGAGACCCTATCCTTTCGGATAGGGGATTCCCTATATGTGTGGCGGTCTGTTACGCCCGTTTTGCAAACTCTGACTTATTCAAAAAAAAAAAAAAAAATTTCAGACCTGATTTTTAAACTCGGGGCGTGACATTTTTATTTTAAGTGCAAAGTTGTAGTCAATTTTGATTATTATGAAATAAATCCTTGAAACTTCATTCTTTAAAAAAAAAGTTTTGAATGGAAAATCTTTACATTTCTTCTCATTTGAGTTTTTTCCATTAATTGAATTGTGAATTTCTTAAATTTAATAGTTTATCACCAATTGTTACTTCTTAGTTAATTGTTCCACAATTTGTTAGTAAAAAAGCAATTAGAACTGTGAAATGTGATGGAATTACTAACAACTTTAACTAAATCCTTAATTTAGAAGATGATGATTAACATGCTCGCTCTTTCTGTTTTACAGTGTATATATTCCATTAGAGAATATCCAATTTCACATCCAACCTAACTTACTAATCCTTTTCTTGGATTACCTTTGGAGTCTGGAAAGTGTACATCTTATGAAACAGCAAAACATGGGAAAAGTGAAGGTTCGTATATACTAACCGCATCTTCCTGTGTAATTTGTGGTGTTAGCAATAGTAAGAAATTTTTTGGATAGTTTGGCATAACATATATTTTTTTCCTTTCATAATTTAGATCGGTTTCACTACATAGAATTAGCAGTACCAATTTACCATCCAGTTCATGTAAATGAGCTTAAGCAAATCTTCAGCTTGGTTTGTTTGAAGTGCCTTATAATGAAAAAAGGAAAGGTATATACAAAAAACAATAAAAAATCTAACTTGCTTGGGTTCGGATATTATTTGAACCTCCTATGGCTAACATGCTTATTTCCTCACTTGAGTTGTGCATTAAATTATTTCTAAAAAAGAGAAATAGTCCCTTACAATATAATATGTTCAAATCATGAGAAAATAGCTACAATTGCTGTGAATGTAGTATACTTGGCTATGAAGTAAAAGGATATTATCTACTCACTTCTGAAATCTATACCCTAAAATTCATTCATATAATTTATGACATTATTTCACAAGCATTTTTTATTATTTAACAGTTCATTCTCTCTCCTCTTTATTTTTCTGTAGTTCCTTCTTTGTATCTTTTTGGAATTGATTTCAAACACTCTACTTTTAAACTCCTTTCTAATTTGATTTCTGACTTCATCATGTGGCACCTTAGCAGTTTATCACCAATTGTTACTTCTTAGTTAATTGTTCCACAATTTTTTAGTAAAAAAACAATTAGAACTGTGAAATGTGATGGAATTACTAACTACTTTAACTAAATCCTTGATTTAGAAGATGATGATTAACATGCTCGCTCTTTCTGTTTTACAGTGTATATATTCCATTAGAGAATATCCAATTTCATATCCAACCCAACTTACTAATCCTTTTCTTGGATTACCTTTGGAGTCTGGAAAGTGTGCATCTTATGAAACAGCAAAACATGGGAAAAGTGAAGGTTCGTATATACTAACCGCATCTTCCTGTGTAATTTGTGGTGTTAGCAATAGTAAAATTTTTTTTGGGTAGTTTGGCATAACATATATTTTTTTCCTCCCATAATTTAGATCACTTTCACTACATAGAATTACCAGTACCAATTTACCATCCAATTCATGTAAACGAGCTTAAGCAAATCTTCAGCTTGGTTTGTTTGAAGTGCCTCAGAATGAAAAAAGAAAAGGTATATACAAAAAACAATGAAAAATCTAACTTGCTTGGGTTCGGATATTATTTGAACCTCCTATGGCTAACATGCTTATTTCCTCGCTTGAGTTGTGCATTAAATTATTTCTAAAAAAGAAAAATAGTCCCTTACAATATAATATGTTCAAATCATAAGAAAATAGGTACAATTGCTGTGAATGTAGTATACTTGGCTATGAAGTAAAAAGATATTATTTACTCACTTCTGAAATATATACCCTAAAATTCATTCATATAATTTATGACATTATTTCACAAGCATTTTTTATTATTTAACAGTTCATTCTCTCTCCTCTTTATTTTTCTGTAGTTCCTTCTTTGTATCTTTTTGGAATTGATTTCAAACACTCTACTTTTAAACTCCTTTCTAATTTGAGTTCTGACTTCACCGTGTGGCACCTTAGCATTCCTATTGAATCAAGAATTGAACATGACAATGATGGAAATCGGAAAAAAAAGGAACCAATTGTGGATGGCCTATTGTTTGGGCAACCAGTTGGAGAACTTGGTTGGCTCAAAGAACAGTTGGTACAGCCTTTCTCTTGGATTATGAGAAACTCTGTTCCTATTTGTATTTAGCTGTTCAGATTTGTCAGCTTTAACTAAAAAAACGAAATTATGATCTGATACTTACTATGGGTTAATTACCTGCCACTACACTTGATGCAATTCCTATATCGGAGCCTCCTTTTTTAGATATTTTCATTGTAGTTCCCTCTTAATAAATTTTTTATTCTTAAACAATCAACTCATTGAGATTTTTTACAATTGTTACACTCCTGTGCAATTTTCTGTATTTATATTCCTTAGTGTGGGCTGATTATCCGTCACTACACTTGATGAATTCCCGATATATCGAAATCATTGATCAAAAATAGCACAACTTGGTAATGAATGGAAAAAAAAAATTGTTCTATTCATGACACCTTTCTTTTCTCCAATGTTGTATTTGCTTACCTTCTAATCAAGATTTCTACTGATTTTGATGTAAAGTAATTTTTTCTCTCAAATGTTAATTTTACTTTTTTATAATATATAGTCTACATCATTTATTTTACTATGTACGTCTCCCCATTAAACCTAATATTTTATAAATGTTCTTCTATAAGTTTAATCCTGTTTTCTCTATCTTATTTTACTTATGTTTGTTTTCGATTTGTGGAGGCAATGATGTCATAAATACAGAAGAAATAAGTTCTAGATGATCTAATATTTAAACAATCAACTTATTAATAGTTTCAGACTTCGTTCAATTTTTGCAACAATTAACCAAATCTTGATTTCTTATCTTTGTTTCCCCTTTTGTTTACTACCCAGATTGATTATTTGTTTCACACTGTCTAAACTCTTATGTTCATAGCTTGACTTACCCTTTAAATTAGTTTTTTTTTTTCCCCAATTATCATTTTCGTTTTGCTTAATTGTATTAATTAGTTTACATCCTTTGCTGATGATTTTGATGAAGATAACCGACACGGTATTCCCATTTTATCTCCCCTTCTCTTTTTTGATTACTTTCTGTGAAATAATTAGGAATTGTTTGGCAAAATAACTTATTTATTTAATTTTCCAATAGAGAAATGGAAAGAGAAACAAAGAAGAGGGATTTCACAAAACTAAAATTGAAACCAGATCATGCGAACCAGCCTCTATGGGCCTGTGCCAATGGTCGCATCTTCCTTGAAACTTTCTCGCCACTCTACAAGCAGGCCTACGATTTCCTCATTGCCATTGCTGAACCTGTTTGCAGGTGCGTTTATTCTCTAGGCCTTACTTTTTGGTACTAAATAGACTTGAATTAACTTGCAATTCACGGAATTTCAATGAATTAGATTTGGAGATTGCTTTGTTGAACTAATTCCTGGCTTTCAATTTGTTGGCATCAATCCTATAATTAGCTTTTACCCAACTTAACAAGCATAATTATGAATATCATATCTAATGTTGATTACAAGTTGCAGGTTTTCAATGAGCAAAAGTTGCCGTCGCTTTATCTTTCTAAAAAAAATAAGATAAATGCGTACGAATTAAGTTTTGATAGCTAATTTGAGGTACGTTATGCTAACTTTCAATTTATTCATACTATCATGTAAATCTCGATAATTTCGTTTCAAAATTCAGTATGAAAATGAGTATAAACCTATGAAGAAAAAACAGGAGAACAGAGATTTTTTGAACCTCACCTATGGGAAATTTAACTTAGCTTTCTATGTTATACACTTTTTTCATTATGAATCCTAAAATGAAAATACCCTATTTCGAAAGGGCCATTTCCTTTATATGTTATAACTATTTCATATTGAATAGTTTTGGATGGCCTACTCTTTATACTGGTGCATCCTGCAAGCAGCAGCACCAACACGAGACTCTTGCTGTTATGCAAACAGCAACAGCAGCGTCAAGCTGGTGTTGCGCTGCAAACAACAACAGCAGGACCGACCTGGCGCTGCACTGCAAGGAAATAAAAGGAAAATTTTTAGGACTCTGTTAATAAAGGGTGGATTTGCCACTACATCAATTGCGGGGATTTAATAACTAAATAATTTACATTGTTAAAGAGAAGTATTGGGTGCTCGGATGCACAAGAGAGCTTTTCTAGATTAAGATACAATCTATTGATCGATCAAAAGACCTTTTATTCTCCAGATGTAGCAAAAACTTGATTCGAATTTCACCAATTCTTAACTACACACATTTACTAGAAATTTGACATTGTTGCTAGCTTCTGTGGCCTACTTTGTTTGGTAATTAAGCAGTTCAGTTGGAAATGTTTTGACCCTTTTTTGCTTATATAACCTACAAATACAGTCTGTAACTGATAGTTCAGAACTTCAAATTGTTTGAACTGTATAATTGTTTGCTTCCAATGTACTTCTTTCTATATTCCAGATAAACTGCTATTCTATCTGTTTTGGATTGCATAGCTTGCGAAATTTATTGCATTCTATCATGCAAGAAAGTACCTAGATTGTTGAAGGTTCTTGGACTGTAATGTTTTTTATTTAACACTAATACTAACATTTTTGTCTTATTCCCTTCCTGAAGATTATCTTTTGCACCGACAGAAGTGATATTTGTTTGTACCATAGAAATTAAATGTCAAAACCACTAAGAAAAGAAAATAGAAACAATGGAATACCATACACAAGACAATAACAATGACTTTACTCTCGATGGATACCCTAAAAAATTTGATTTTCCCTCTTCTTCTAGAATGCTTATATCCATCTGTGATGCATCTCTCCTTTAATATTTCTTTTTCCTTCTCTTCTTCTATTAGCCTGTTTATCATTTGAACTTGCCTGTTTTTTATATTTGGTTGTTTTCTGGTGTTTGTAATCTTAATAATGGTATGAGTGGAAATCTTTGATTTGCAACCCTCATCACTAAGGCTGAGAATAGATACCCACATAATCACCAGGCTTGAATGCTATTATGTGCTTTCTGCATGCTTGTTTCTTCATCATTGTTCTTTTGTTGTTTTATTTGGTTTAAACTTTTTTTGTTAACTCGCGCTTAGTTTACTTAGTCAGGAAGACTTTCATGGTTCTTTATCAACTTTATAGGACATGGCTACCACATTGGGTGGTCATGCATGTAGTACATTTCAAGGTACAATGGAAACTCTTTTCATTAAAAGAACTTAAACATGTGCTTGCTCTCATCTACTTATAAATTCCTAACTGTTGCAGAATCTTGCATCAACTAGATGAAATAGACATGAAAAACCTGCTCTTGATTTTTGCCTACAAAAGGTGCATCGTGTGCAAACTTAGATAACATAATTTACCATTATATAGAATGAAAAGGTTGTAATTTGAATAGATGGTTTAAACATCTTACCTTTGTAGTACCTTTATTGAGCAAAAAGTTGGATCTCTAACCTATGTCAGGTTGCTGAGAAGTCAGCCCAGTGAAGGAAATGGGTGGAACCACACTTTAAACGAGCTAAAACTGTAAGCTTTTCCTCTTACTTACTCCATATCCATATGAGTGGAGCAATAATTTCTTGGACTTTTTTGTTTTATAGCCTACCATTTCTGTGTTTCATATTGTGTGAGAGGAAAAAATTAGAAGAGTAAATACCTTTTTAGAGTTTTAGTTCTCAAAAAATGTTTACTTCTCAATTTATGTTTGCTTCCGTATGATTTGTATGTTCCTTGCTTTTTTCCCCCGATTTGAGAACATATATGTGATGATGTTTACTTCAGTTTATATATGCAAGGCTAAACTACAAACTTTGTCGCCTTCTAGAAGCCGGCCAACCAATGAGGGAACGCCACTTGCCAAAGCCGATCTTCAGTGCACCCGGTGCACGCCAGTCCGTGGACCGCGCTGCCTGCGCGCCTGCCCGCGCCTGCCCGCGCTGCCCGCGCCGCGCTCTGCCTTGCTCCGCCGCGCTCCGCCGCTGCGGCGGAGTTGATGATTGGGATATCCTTCCTCCGAAGAAAATAAAGGACCCAGATGCCAAGAAAGTAAGAAATATTTTAATTGTTTTTGCGACACCTCCTATCTGTCCGCATAGTTAATAATTTTTTTTTTTTTTCCTCTTTTTTTTTTTAACAACGCAATTTCCTTTGTTTGCAGCCTGAAGATTGGGATGACAAGGAGTACATTCCTGATCCGGAGGATAAGAAGCCTGAGATATTAGAGCTTACTTTCTGTTAATTCATTAACAGTTGAAACAAGAATTTGTGATGCAGTGGTCTTGGTTAAAAAATGCTTGAACTCTTTTCTGTAGAAATTGTCATGCCCCGGGGTCGAACTGTGACCCGGGCTCGCCAACAGATCCGCCGTCTGTACGGAAACTGCCGTACAGACGAAGCGTCTAACCTGCAAAAGAGATCTATAGCTAACAAGTATCAGAGCTGAAAGGAAGCTGAAACACTAAGCGGCGAAAAGTCCAAGTACAACAGTCCACTAGCACCCACAACATAAGTACAAAAGCACTAAAAGGTACAAAAGTGGAAACTAAAAAGTACAAGTGACACTAACACCGACAGCACAGACTCGGGTAGGAGCTAGTCAGCCACGCCCTTACCTCGGTCAGAAAGCTCCGAACGAGCCAAACCTGGAACGGTCGCCTCGGGAACACCTGTCATCACAGCGGGTGTGAGATCTACTGCAACAGTCAGATCTCAGTGGGTACCAAAGCTAAAACCCACGGTACACCCACTCAGTCTGCTGGAGACAAAAACATATAGATAGATAGATAGATAGATAGATAGATAGATAGCTGAAAATGAATCTATCGCTACATGTTTCGATGCAATGCAGGAAGTAAGTTCTCAGTCTCTCCCACGGGAGGCCTGGAAACTACGAACGTCTGCTCTCCCTACAGCCCTTATCAAACAAGAACCGGCTGTAGGCTTAGCCGTCCATAGTTTCCGCCCCCGCACGGGGACTGCCAGAACTCTAACAAGACACTAGAAGGCCACCTCAATTCCTTCTAGTAACCACCTGGTAACTCGGCCAGGGCATATGCCATTTGGTAACTCGGCCAGTGATATTTACTCATCTGGTAACTCAGCTAGTGGTATCCACTCATCTGGTAACTCAGCCAGTGATTTATACCCATCTGGTGACTCGGCCAGTGGTAATTACTCATCTGGTAACTCAGCCAGTGGTATCCACTCATCTGGTAACTCAGCCAGTGATTTATACCCCTCTGGTGACTCTGCCAGTGGTATCTACTCATCTGGTAACTCAGCCAGGGATTTATACCCATCTGGTGACTCGGCCAGTGGTAATTACTCCTCTGGTAACTCAGCCAGTGGTATCCACTCATCTGGTAACTCGGCCAGTGATTTATACCCCTCTGGTGACTCTACCAGTGGTATCTACTCATCTGGTAACTCAGCCAGTGGTATCTACTCATCTAGTAACTCAGCCAGTGATTTATACCCATCTGGTAACTCTGCCAGTGGTATCTACTCATCTGGTAACTCAGCCAGGGATTTATACCCATCTGGTGACTCGGCCAGTGGTAATTACTCATCTGGTAACTCAGCCAGTGGTATCCACTCATCTGGTAACTCAGCCAGTGATTTATACCCCTCTGGTGACTCTACCAGTGGTATCTACTCATCTGGTAACTCAGCCAGTGATTTATACCCATCTGGTAACTCTGCCAGTGGTATCTACTCATCTGGTAACCCAGCCAGGGATTTATACCCATCTGGTAACTCTGCCAGTGGTATCTACTCATCTGGTAACTCAGCCAGTGATTTATACCCATCTGGTAACTCTGCCAGTGGTGTCTACTCATCTGGTAACCCAGCCAGGGATTTATACCCATCTGGTAACTCTGCCAGTGGTATCTACTCATCTAGTAACTCAGCCAGGGATTTATACCCATCTGGTGACTCGGCCAGTGGTAATTACTCATCTGGTAACTCAGCCAGTGATTTACAAAAGGTATAATGTAAAAAGGGGGTCACGATACCTTGCTTTCGGGAGTATTATGAGCATACCATACTTCCGGAAGAAAACCAACCCACCTGTGAAGAATCCTCAAAACCGTGCGCCAAACGGAGGTCCCGATGCGATCCCATAGCTCCACGCGGCAAACACGCGCCACCGGCCACGTAGAAGCTATCACTATGCCACAACTGTGAGATAAGAAGAGAAACCGGGATCAGCAAACCCGCGGTCGAGAACCGCGCAAACAAAGGCGAAGGAAAACCCTCCGGCGACGAAGAACGTCGGGCGTCGCGCGGAAACCCATCGCGCATCCGCCGCGGCGCACCGCCGAGCCGCAAACAACGCGGCACAGTGCGGCACATGGCCGTACTGCTCAAGAAACCGTCCCCACGCGGCAGAGGTCAGCCGCGTGGCCAGCAGCGCCGCGCGGCCTGCAGCAGCGCCGCGCGCCTAGCGCGCGGCCTGCAGGGCCGCGGGGCCCAAAGGGCCACCCACGCGGCCTGCAGCAGCGCCGCGCGCCTAGCGCGCGGCCTGCAGGGCCGCGGGGGCCCAAAGGCCCGCCCGCGGCACAGGGGCCGCCCGCGCGGGGCCCCTGCAGTGCCGCGCGCCCAAGCGCGCGGCCTGCAGGCCCGCGCGGCCCATGGCCGCCCGCGCGGGACCCTGCAGCGCCGCGCGCGCCTAGCGCGCGGCCTGCAGCCCGCGCGGGGCCCGCGGCATAGGGGCCGCCCGCGCGGCGCCCTGCACTGCCGCGCGGCACAGGGGCCGCCCGCGCGGCGCCCTGCCATGCCGCGCGGGGCCCGCGGCACAGGGGCCGCCCGCGCGGCGCCCTGCACTGCCGCGCGGGGCCCGCGGCACAGGGGCCGCCCGCGCGGCGCCCTGCCATGCCGCGCGGGGCCCGCGGCACAGGGGCCGCCCGCGCGGCGCCCTGCCCTGCCGCGCGGGGCCCGCGGCACAGGGGCCGCCCGCGCGGCCACGCGCGGCCTGCAGGGTCGCCTAGCGCAGGGGCCGCCCGCGCGTGCCAGACAGGGCGCGCAACCAGCGCGCCCGCTGCCAGCGGCCCGGCGCCCCGCTGCCCTGCCACGGCAGCAGGGCGCCTGCTGCGCGCGGCGCCCATGCGCGCCCGCGCAGCGGCCGCTCCCCTTAGCCGCGCGCTGCCCAAAATCAGCGCGCACGGCTCGCGAGGCACCACCGCGCCACGGACAACAAGTCCATGGCACCCCGGCAGCAGGAAAAAGAAAGGGAAAAGGAAAGATAAAATAAGCCAACCTCCTCGCGGCACGCCGGCCCCCGCACGGCTCCACGCCACGCTCGGAGAAGAAAACGCCCAAGAAAAGCTTCCTCCAAAGCCCTCTTCTTCTTCTTTCCTTTTCCTCTCCTTCTTCTCTCTTTTCCCTTTTCTTTCCTTCTTTTCCTTTCTCTCCTACAGAGGTGGAGGGGAGGGGTTCTTTTATAAAGCAAAAGCTTTAATTAAATTAATTAACTTAATTAACTTAATTCCAAAAACCCAACTCCAAAATTGCCAGTTCCGACTCACTTTTTGCCTCCGGGTCCTCCGCGTCAGTCCGGAACCTCCCGAACCTCGCTGTAAATCAAAAGTACGCGTGTCCACAGCTTTTTCTCCTCAAAAAGCTCATCCGTTGAGTCGGGGTACTCAAATCAAATACCGGCTCCAAAATTGCCAGTTCCGACTCACTTTTCGCCTCCGGATCCTCCGCGTCCGTCCGGAACCTCCCGAACCTCGCTGTAAACAGAAAATACACCTGTTCCAAGTGTTTCCCAATTTTCCTGCAACCCATAGCGGAGTCGGAGCTACCCGTACCAGTCACCTAACGCGTACTAAGCCCGAAACAAGCAGAGGCTTCCGCGGGGATCCAAATCAACCCGAACTCCTCTGAAAAACATACGGAACACGCCCGAGGCAACCTCCTCCGCACCACACCATCTTGCAAGGTCGGTGCGTCGTCCAAATCCCGGTGTTCTACACTCTCCCCCCCTTAAAAAGGGTTTCGTCCTCGAAACCCAACTAAATCCATACTTAGTAGGGTAAATCAAAACAAAAGGGATAGGAGATCCACAAATTGTCCAAGGCTCTCAAGTGGTCACTCACATACCTCATGCCGACAACACTGAACCTTCCCTAAAGGTATGATTCGACTGCAAAATCCTTTGGTTTCACCAACAAGAATCGCATCGGTCGAAGTGGAAACGCAATCCTCGTCCATCTCCAAGGAAGGGAAAGCAAAACAAGACTTGCGGGGTTCAAAATAGACTTCATCCAGCCTGATCACTGCTCGAGGATCCACACCTCGCATAACTCGTTTCTATAAATAACTCTCAGGCTGGTAGTTTCCCTCGATTCGAGATCTCAAAAACCGAAGTTTAAGCCTCCTTAAGGCAAAACCCCTCTGATGCTTCATAGCCACCAAAACTCCAGTTCCACAAAACATATAGCACCTCCCTTGACAGGGGAAAACTTTCAACCTCGAGAACCTTCTCTCAATCTGGCACTCAATTCCCAGGGTTACACTGCTCGCCTAAACAGGGCGTAACAGAACAAAAAGTCTTCGCCGGGATAAAGCAATCATACATCCTTGCAAAATTCATCCACCGGCGTTACCTCAACCTGACCTCCTGAGTGTCCAAGTACTTTAGGTTCGAGGATTCTAGAATAACTCAAATCTCTCTCTAAGGCTGGCACCCTCCGCATCAAAGCTAAGATCTTCCTCAGCTTTACCTCCGTCGCTAAAAGGCCATGAGCAAGACCTTCCGACGTCAAGAAGCAACTCTCTCTCAACTTGGCAACCAACTTCTTCCTCCTTAGAAGTTGTAGCACTAACCTCAAGAGCCCCTCAAGCTCCAAGTCGCTTCGGAGGTAAGCAAATACCCACGACGGTAACACCACCAACCCGTCCTGTGAAACAGGGAAAACACAGCTCTCAAATCAGTAGGGCATTAGTCAATCTACTTGACCACGCAAACCGCTCAAACTGCCCTACTGGTTCCAGATCAGTATCCAGGCACAGCCCTCGGCTGTAAGGTTCCGCAATGATATCAACCACTCGAAGGCATCTGCCCAAGCACAAGGCAAAACTAATCATGTTCGAACCTTACAAGAATTCACACGGTTGTGTACCCACAACGCGACATCACCACTGTGTAACGACCGCCTGGATCCTCACTGTCGTATCCCCACGACGAGGTACTAGGTCTCACAGACCTCTCGATCCGTCAAATCTCGCAACTGCGCTCGCAGCTCTCTCTGTCTCATGGTTGATACCCCACGAGGTGCTGTCGAAGTTGGCGCGGTTCCCAAACCACGTCAATCACTGTCTCGATCTCAGTCCCAATCGAGTAACTACCTGGTAACTCGGCCAGGGGCATCAACCACCTGGTAACTCGGCCAAGGGCAAGTAACCACCTGGTAACTCAGCCAGGGGCAGGTAACCTCCTGGTAACTCAGCCAGGGCATCATACATCAACGCATCCCATAAAAAAAAAACACCTCCTGACCAGGTCCACGGAGGGTCAATGTCCTCTCTCTCGACAATCCATGATAGCATAAATTGGGACGAACGATTCCTATCCAACCTCGTATCAACACCTCTGAACTGATGTAGGACTAACATCTCGATGATCAACCCAAGGTCCTAGTTGCACTGGCAGGACAGGCAATACTCATCCACGTGCTTCCCGTGATCTGAAATCTGATCCAAACGTGCACAACCATCAGTCCAGACCCTGGCCCATAAGAAGGTACCCCTGCTCTACCAAAACGCACATGCGGCGTTTGCATTAAGCATGCCCTAACTCCGACGACCACACCAGGTGAGACGCGATCCACAACCCTGGCGATGAATGCGGCCCAAGCAAAAGGGGGACTCACATCCTGGCACTGCTGCTGATGCTAGCACTGTCGAGAACCTCCTGGTCTCTGTCTCCTCTGAGACCCATGATCCTGTGGGTGGAATCATGGCAACCTCGAATCACGCAACTATCGCAAAATCGGCGATGCCGGAGCTCTCTCTCCGAAGCTGGTCCCCCGCTCACCGTCTCCCTCGGACGTGATCACTGATCCTCGGTCAATCCATCGAGCATGCACACTCACTGCATCCAAGGTCGGCACTCGCCGAAAATGCACAAAGAGATAGGTATCTCCATGCAGTTCCCTCTCGAACATAACCAACCTCTAAGCCTCATCCTGGGCGACCAGGGGTACACCGCTCAACCGTCACAGAAACTCACCCCAGAACATCAACTGCGCTCCCGATGGTCCAACAAGAAGAATTCGACGCCACCAGCTCTCTTGGCGTCCTAATCCAAAAGTGCATAACTAAGCGCCCTGATGCTTATCCTGGATGAACAAATCCTCGAACAACTCTTCCATAACAGCGTTCCAGTTCTCGGCCTCCCACGGCTCCAACTCGGTCCCGAAATCTGCAAGGGATGGAACTGGATGCGGTACACAACCGATCAGCAACCTCTCGCTGCTTCCGCACCATCAATGGTGCGATCAGGGTCGAAATCGACAAAGTCGCGGCCGGAGGTACTACTAGCGATACTCCGGGAGATGCTCTCGGTCCAAGCATGTGCATCACACGCTCCATGCTCACTTCCTGGCGCCGTATCGCCTCAAATACCAGGACTGCTTTGGCCTGAATCTCCCAAGCCTCACTCGGCTCTATCCATTTAGCTTTCCGCTATACGAGCCCCTCATCCCAGGTCAAACACGCCCTCGCCGCTGCACGGCGTCTCGGAAGCATCCAAAAACCACTGCAACAGAAAAACATTAGGACCAAGACTTTCTCGACCCAAACAAGCGAAAGTCTAAACATGTTAACCTTTCTAAAGCATTATGTTGTCTGCAGCCAACACAATCACCTTTAGAGAAATAACATGCGAGGTCACTCACCCCAATCCTCTGGGGGAGGTACACCCTCATACAAGACTCTCGCTAAGGTCACGTCTCTCACGACAGTCTTCCTACTGCCCAACCAATAGCCTAGGGTCTCTAAGTCCTCAACGACCTATAATCCTAGGCTCTGATACCACCTAATCTGTCACGCCCCGGGGTCGAACTGCGACCCGGGCTCGCCAACAGATCCGCCGTCTGTACGGAAACTGCCGTACAGACGAAGCGTCTAACCTGCAAAAGAGATCTATAGCTAACAAGTATCAGAGCTGAAAGGAAGCTGAAACACTAAGCGGCGAAAAGTCCAAGTACAACAGTCCACTAGCACCCACAACATAAGTACAAAAGCACTAAAAGGTACAAAAGTGGAAACTAAAAAGTACAAGTGACACTAACACTGACAGCACAGACTCGGGTAGGAGCTAGTCAGCCACGCCCTTACCTCGGTCAGAAAGCTCCGAACGAGCCAAACCTGGAACGGTCGCCTCGGGAACACCTGTCATCACAGCGGGTGTGAGATCTACTGCAACAGTCAGATCTCAGTGGGTACCAAAGCTAAAACCCACGGTACACCCACTCAGTCTGCTGGAGACAAAAACATATAGATAGATAGATAGATAGATAGATAGATAGATAGATAGCTGAAAATGAATCTATCGCTACATGTTTCGATGCAATGCAGGAAGTAAGTTCTCAGTCTCTCCCACGGGAGGCCTGGAAACTACGAACGTCTGCTCTCCCTACAGCCCTTATCAAACAAGAACCGGCTGTAGGCTTAGCCGTCCATAGTTTCCGCCCCCGCACGGGGACTGCCAGAACTCTAACAAGACACTAGAAGGCCACCTCAATTCCTTCTAGTAACCACCTGGTAACTCGGCCAGGGCATATGCCATCTGGTAACTCGGCCAGTGATATTTACTCATCTGGTAACTCAGCTAGTGGTATCCACTCATCTGGTAACTCAGCCAGTGATTTATACCCATCTGGTGACTCGGCCAGTGGTAATTACTCATCTGGTAACTCAGCCAGTGGTATCCACTCATCTGGTAACTCAGCCAGTGATTTATACCCCTCTGGTGACTCTGCCAGTGGTATCTACTCATCTGGTAACTCAGCCAGGGATTTATACCCATCTGGTGACTCGGCCAGTGGTAATTACTCCTCTGGTAACTCAGCCAGTGGTATCCACTCATCTGGTAACTCGGCCAGTGATTTATACCCCTCTGGTGACTCTACCAGTGGTATCTACTCATCTGGTAACTCAGCCAGTGGTATCTACTCATCTGGTAACTCAGCCAGTGATTTATACCCATCTGGTAACTCTGCCAGTGGTATCTACTCATCTGGTAACTCAGCCAGGGATTTATACCCATCTGGTGACTCGGCCAGTGGTAATTACTCATCTGGTAACTCAGCCAGTGGTATCCACTCATCTGGTAACTCAGCCAGTGATTTATACCCCTCTGGTGACTCTAACAGTGGTATCTACTCATCTGGTAACTCAGCCAGTGATTTATACCCATCTGGTAACTCTGCCAGTGGTATCTACTCATCTGGTAACCCAGACAGGGATTTATACCCATCTGGTAACTCTGCCAGTGGTATCTACTCATCTGGTAACTCAGCCAGTGATTTATACCCATCTGGTAACTCTGCCAGTGGTGTCTACTCATCTGGTAACCCAGCCAGGGATTTATACCCATCTGGTAACTCTGCCAGTGGTATCTACTCATCTAGTAACTCAGCCAGGGATTTATACCCATCTGGTGACTCGGCCAGTGGTAATTACTCATCTGGTAACTCAGCCAGTGATTTACAAAAGGTATAATGTAAAAAGGGGGTCACGATACCTTGCTTTCGGGAGTATTATGAGCATACCATACTTCCGGAAGAAAACCAACCCACCTGTGAAGAATCCTCAAAACCGTGCGCCAAACGGAGGTCCCGATGCGATCCCACAGCTCCACGCGGCAAACACGCGCCACCGGCCACGTAGAAGCTATCACTATGCCACAACTGTGAGATAAGAAGAGGAACCGGGATCAGCAAACCCGCGGTCGAGAACCGCGCAAACAAAGGCGAAGGAAAACCCTCCGGCGACGAAGAACGTCGGGCGTCGCGCGGAAACCCATCGCGCATCCGCCGCGGCGCACCGCCGAGCCGCAAACAACGCGGCACAGTGCGGCACATGGCCGTACTGCTCAAGAAACCGTCCCCACGCGGCAGAGGTCAGCCGCGTGGCCAGCAGCGCCGCGCGGCCCAAAGGGTGCCCGCGCGGCCTGCAGCAGCGCCGCGCGCCTAGCGCGCGGCCTGCAGGGCCGCGGGGCCCAAAGGGCCACCCACGCGGCCTGCAGCAGCGCCGCGCGCCTAGCGCGCGGCCTGCAGGGCCGCGGGGGCCCAAAGGCCCGCCCGCGGCACAGGGGCCGCCCGCGCGGGGCCCCTGCAGTGCCGCGCGCCCAAGCGCGCGGCCTGCAGGCCCGCGCGGCCCATGGCCGCCCGCGCGGGACCCTGCAGCGCCGCGCGCGCCTAGCGCGCGGCCTGCAGCCCGCGCGGGGCCCGCGGCACAGGGGCCGCCCGCGCGGCGCCCTGCACTGCCGCGCGGCACAGGGGCCGCCCGCGCGGCGCCCTGCCATGCCGCGCGGGGCCCGCGGCACAGGGGCCGCCCGCGCGGCGCCCTGCACTGCCGCGCGGGGCCCGCGGCACAGGGGCCACCCGCGCGGCGCCCTGCCATGCCGCGCGGGGCCCGCGGCACAGGGGCCGCCCGCGCGGCGCCCTGCCCTGCCGCGCGGGGCCCGCGGCACAGGGGCCGCCCGCGCGGCACCTCTGCAGTGCCGCGCGCCACGCTCGGCCTGCAGGGTCGCCCAGCGCAGGGGCCGCCCGCGCGTGCCAGACAGGGCGCGCAACCAGCGCGCCCGCTGCCAGCGGCCCGGCGCCCCGCTGCCCTGCCACGGCAGCAGGGCGCCTGCTGCGCGCGGCGCCCATGCGCGCCCGCGCAGCGGCCGCTCCCCTTAGCCGCGCGCTGCCCAAAATCATCGCGCGCGGCTCGCGAGGCACCACCGCGCCACGGACAACAAGTCCATGGCACCCCGGCAGCAGGAAAAAGAAAGGGAAAAGGAAAGATAAAATAAGCCAACCTCCTCGCGGCACGCCGGCCCCCGCACGGCTCCACGCCACGCTCGGAGAAGAAAACGCCCAAGAAAAGCTTCCTCCAAAGCCCTCTTCTTCTTCTTTCCTTTTCCTCTCCTTCTTCTCTCTTTTCCCTTTTCTTTCCTTCTTTTCCTTTCTCTCCTACAGAGGTGGAGGGGAGGGGTTCTTTTATAAAGCAAAAGCTTTAATTAAATTAATTAACTTAATTAACTTAATTCCAAAAACCCAACTCCAACTCACTTTTTGCCCTCGGGCCCTCCGCCGCTGTCCGGAACCTCCCGAACTCCGCTGCAAATCAAAAGTGCACGTGCTCACAGCTTTTTCTCTTCAAAAAGCTCAACCGTTGAGTCGGGGTGCTCAAATCAAATACCGGCTCCAAAATTGCCAGTTCCGACTCACTTTTTGCCTCCGGGTCCTCCGCGTCAGTCCGAAACCTCCCGAACCTCGCTGTAAATCAAAAGTACGCGTGTCCACAGCTTTTTCTCCTCAAAAAGCTCATCCGTTGAGTCGGGGTACTCAAATCAAATACCGGCTCCAAAATTGCCAGTTCCGACTCACTTTTCGCCTCCGGATCCTCCGCGTCCGTCCGGAACCTCCCGAACCTCGCTGTAAACAGAAAATACACCTGTTCCAAGTGTTTCCCAATTTTCCTGCAACCTATAGCGGAGTCGGAGCTACCCGTACCAGTCACCTAACGCGTACTAAGCCCGAAACAAGCAGAGGCTTCCGCGGGGATCCAAATCAACCCGAACTCCTCTGAAAAACATACGGAACACGCCCGAGGCAACCTCCTCCGCACCACACCATCTTGCAAGGTCGGTGCGTCGTCCAAATCCCGGTGTTCTACAGAAATGTTATCTTTTGACATAAATATTAGCCCAAATTTCATCCGAAAATTGAGGAGAACAAAAAGAAGATGATGATAAAGTTGAAGAATTGATCAAAAACCAGCTGCTGCAGCTACTGGTACTTCCGACTACTGATGCTGCTTCTTTTCCCGGCTACTATTGATTCTGATTGTGCTGAACTGTTCCTGGTTGACAAATACAAAAGAAATAAGTTACCCAACCTACATTTGATCCTAAAAAATTTTATTTTATCCTAAAATATATTGCCCAACCTCCATTTAGTGCAGTTCTCGAATGTGAATGTTACCGCATTTTGCTAATCATTTGTAAATGTTGTTGTGGTTCCCCAAATGCAAAGTGGATTCTATTGTCAATTTGTAAGTTTATTTTCTTTTGTAAGTTTGTAAGTTCATGAATGTTACCGCACTTTGCTAATCATTTGTAAATGTTGTTGTGGTTCCTCAAATGCAAAGTGGATTCTATTGTCAATTTATAAGTTTTTTCGTGTTCTTCTCTTCTCTGCAAGCTGCGTTCCTCTCATGAAATGTATCCATTCTCTCTGTTGTTTATGTATCTAAAATTTACTCTTCTGTTCTTTCTAAGCTGCATTTGTCTCTTCTTCTCTTCTCACCTTTTGTTTTTTGCTTAACATCTCCTTGGCTATATTTGATATTTTGGTACTGGGCAATGATGCAACATAAATATTCTGCTGCTAGGTTTCTTTGCGAAGGAGTCTATCTATTGAGTTTGGTAAACATTTATTATTTTTCCTGTATCTTTTGAGTTTCATAAATATTTATTATTTTTTCTACCTGTTAACTCTGGATGAACTCGGTAGACTATTGCGTTGCCTTTTAACAATGTGTGAAGTTGGCACTGGTTGAAGTTGGCTGAATTTGTTAGTAGATCATTATGCTGGATATTGAAACTAGAATTGCTTGACTACTACAAGGTTATTTCTGCTTAGTTTACTTATATTTCTTTGTGTTTACCTGGCTTTTATTCTATACCTGTGTTGATGAACTGCAAGGTTATTTTGTAGGTTAGATAATAGTGAACGAAAAAAATAAAATAAAAAATAATATTTATTGAAGAAATTATACCCGCGGCGCAGCGCGGGCCTTCACTAGTGCCCATAAAAACGACAGTTCCTTGCATGTTCTGTTTTACGGCTCTAGGTTCTTGTCACTTTTCGGGGTGCGTTTGGAATCGGGTTAAGCTGGAATTGGCTAAACCGGGGATAAGTATAAAGTACGGAACTAGAGCGAAAACGCGTTTGGGATGGTTCCAGGGATAAGAGAATTTGTGTTTGGTTTAATAATGAGGAATAGGAGGGATAAAGAGGATAAGATGGGTAAATTACCTTTTTGCCCCCAAGAGTTAATATGTGATAAAAGTTGTTAAAAATTAATTAGTTCGTTTTAATTAATGGATTAAGGGTTTAAAAAAATAAAAGTAAAATTATAATCGTAATTAAAATGTATTATTTAAAAATAATACATTTAATTTAATATTTAATTTTTTCAACTTAAAATTTAAATTTAAAATATAAAATTTCAACATTTTAATTTTAAGATTTACAATTTTATAATATTAATTTAAAATAATTAATTTTTAACATCAAATTTTTTTAAATTTCGCAAAATTCGTATATTTGCTAAATATTTGTAAATTTTTGCCCACGAGCTTTATTATGTCATTAAAATGTTCTAAACTCGTTTTTCGCGTTTAAATTTATGGATTAATGGTTTAAAAAAATAAAAGTAAAATTATAATCATAATTAAAATGTATTATTTAAAAATAATACATTTAATTTAATATTTAATTTTTTCAACTTAAATTTTAAATTTAAAATATAAAATTTCAACATTTTAATTTTAAGATTTACAATTTTATAATATTAATTTTAAATAATTAATTTTTAACATCAAATTTTTTTAAATTTCGCAAAATTTGTATATTTACTAAATATTTGTAAATTTTTGCCCACGAGCTTTATTATGTCATTAAAATGTTCTAAACTCATTTTTCTCGTTTAAATTTATGGATTAATGGTTTAAAAAAATAAAAGTAAAATTATAATCATAATTAAAATGTATTATTTAAAAATAATACATTTAATTTAATATTTAATTTTTTCAACTTAAAATTTAATTTTAAAATATAAAATTTCAACATTTTAATTTTAAGATTTACAATTTTATAATATTAATTTTAAATAATTAATTTTTAACATAAAATTTTTTTAAAATTTGGAAAAATCGTATATTTTCTAAATATTTGTAAATTTTTGCCCTCAAGCTTTATTATGTGATTAAAATTTTCTAAAATCGTTTTTCTCGTTTTAATTAATGGATTAATGCTTTAAAAAAATAGAAATAAAATTATAATCATAATTAAATTATATTATTTAAAAATAATATTTAATTTAATATTTAATTTAAAAATAATATTTAATTAAATTTTTGCCCTCATCCCCTTCTCCCGCATCCTCTCTCTCGCTGTAGCTGCATCTCCGATCTCATCCCCTTCTCCCGCATCCTCTCTCTCGCTGTAGCTGCATCACTCCATTTCCTGTCTTTCTTGTGATCTATTCGAAGCTTCGCGAATTCTCCGGAGGCGGCGATGGGGCGGAAGAAGAACGTGACGATCGACGACGACGAGTACTCTTTCCCCCAAGAGGACGATGACGCCCCGCCGCCGGAGAAGGAGACCCGATCTGCCACGGCCGCGAACAAGAAGGGCGCCAAGGCCCAGCGTGGCGCCGCTGCGGAGGAGGAGGCGGCGACGGTGGAAGACGAGGAGGAGGAGCCTGCTCCGATCGTCTTTTCAGGTAAGAATAAATCATCTAAATCTAAGAAGAGTAGTGGTAGTAGCGGTGTGAGCGCGTTTAGCGCCCTCAACGCCCTCGGCGAGGATGATGATGTGGAGAATAATGAGCCGGAGCCGGAGCCGAAGCCTACGGTGGAGAATAACCACGGGGGGGATGGGGGAGATGAGGGTAGGGATCTTGATGTCGATGTCGATCTTGATTTCGGGAAGAAGAAGAAGAAGAAGAAGAAGGGCGGACGGAGCACCCAGGAGGAGGAGGATTTGGACAAACTGGTTGCCGAGCTGGGCGAGGGCCCTTCCATGGCTGCTGCTGTGGCACTGCCTGTACCGCAGGCTGAGGAGGAAATGGGTGAAGAGAAAGAGGAGGCAGCGGCTATGGCTACGGGGGAGGAGGCTGCGGCATTGAAGAAATCACAGAAGAAAAAGAAGAAGAAGAGTGGGCGGACCGCCCAAGAGGAGGAGGACCTGGATAAGATCCTTGCCGAACTTGGAGAGGGGCCGCCACCTCCTGCCCCACCTTCAACTTCTGCTCCTGCTGCTGCTGCTGCTGCTGCATCTGCACCCCCCCCTGTGGTAGAGGATTCGGTTCTTGCAGTTGCTACACATGAGGAGCAGGGTGAGGGTGAGGAGAAGGATGGGGAAGGTGAGGTGGAGTCGGCTGCAGCAAAGAAGAAGAAGAAGAAGAAGGAGAAAGAGAAAGAGAAGAAGGCGGCTGCAGCAGCTGCTGCTGCATCTGCTGCGGCAGTGGAGTTCAAGGAGGAGAAGAAGGAGGAAGCCAAGGGGAAGGGTCCTGCCGGAAAGAAGCCCTCGAAGGCTGTGAGGGAGATGCAGGAGGCGCTGGCGAGGATGAAGGAGGCAGAGGAGAGGAAGAAGCGGGAGGAGGAGGAGCGACTGCGGAGGGAGGAGGAGGAGAGGAAGCGGCTAGAGGAGCTTGAGAGGCTTAAGGAGGAGGCTAAAAGGCGAAAGAAAGAGAGGGAAAAGAAGAAGTTGCTGAAGAAGAAGCAGGAGGGCAAGCTCTTGACCGCGAAGCAAAGAGAAGAGCAGAAGAGGTTGGAGGCTATGAGGAAACAATTCCTTGCTCAGAGTGATGCTCCTGCAGCTGATGGTGTTAGCGGTGGTGGTGAGGTAAAGAAAAGGCCAAAGTACGAAACGAAGAAGCACAGACCGGCTCAGGCAAAGGCTGTAGAAGTGGAAAAGGTGGCTGAGACTCAGCAAGAGACCAATGAACCTGATAATAACGAGGAGGATGTTGAAGATTCATTGGCTTTGTGTCACGCCCCGGAACCCGGGCTCGCCAACAGATCCGCCGTGCACACGGGATTTCCCGAGTACACGAAGCGCTGGTAACCTGCTCCGATATAATATGAACAATAAAAGAGCATAATACAGAGCTGAAGTAGAATAACCACATAGTATCTCAGACTGGAACTACAAATAAAGCAGTAATAAGTACAATAATCTCTCAGCTCACCAAATAGTACAACCTGCTGGCCGAAGCCAGACCCAAATAAAAGGAGAATACCACAGTCTGAGTGAAGGGTACAACGTCTATTTACAGCTCTCAATCTCACAGGAGATCTATCTATTCGGTGATCCCCTTACCTCGATCCGCTGCCGAAGGCCTAGCAGCTCCTGCAAATGACTCTGCAAAATAAAGGAGAAGAAAGAAACAGAAAATAACAATGGGGGGTGAGAACTACCAGATAAACCAGCAGCCTCCCCTAGTGGGTAAAACCTCAACTCTGACGCACCCACTAGGACTACTAGAGGCAAAAGGGAGAAGTGGTAAAATACATAAGATGCTGAAACAGGAAAACTACCACTACTATGCTGTCAAAACTGTATGCATGCATCAGAAATGGTATCTGTCCAAATAAATCCAATCTAGACACCAGTAACAACTGGTACTGCCTGCTCAGCGGAATCTGCACACACGGCTCGAAACCGCGGGATCGGCTCGCACGGCTCGCATCCCAACATAAGTATCAGACCGGCACACACGGCTGGGTCTGAAAAAGCCCACCTCCGGAGTGGCACCCGAGGGGAGCGACCCACACGAGTAAAGCATCTCTGTCATTAGTATCTCAAGTATCTCTGTAGCACATATCTCAATATAGCAGGACTGGATCATAACTATGATCAATGTGGGAAACTCCATCCACTACAGAAACCCAATCCCCAGCTGATGCAATAAACCAGACTCAACCCCAATCTGATGCAAGGATAAACATCTGGTCGACCGCCTACTGTCCGCGGTTACCGCAATACCCCACAAATCCACAATCTAATGCAATCTCGACTACACTATCCCAAACCCCTGCTCACACTTGAGCAACAAGCCTCTGGATGCACAGGACAACAATGAAACATGTACAAATCTCAAGATGATAGTGTAGCAATAAATAGTGGCTAACTAGATGAGCAAGAAAGCATGCCATTATTTAAAAGCTGTAGAAAAGTGTCAAATATTTATTTTAAAAAGATTGATTGTTATAAAAGTTATTTGCATGCGAGATTATAGCCTTTGTCCCAATCACAGTGTCCCAATATAAGTTATCTGTGGGGTTATATTAAATTTTAGGAGAGTTCGTCCCAGCGGTTCTCATCAATTGTCCTGTTAGTTGTCCCAATGGTTCTCATCAATTGTCCTGTTAGTTTGTCCTGTTAGTTGTCCTGTTAGTTGTCCTGTTAGTTTGTCCTGTTAGTTTGTCCCAATGGTTTTCATCAATTGTATTTTAGGGGAGTTCTAATAATCCCAGTGAGCTTGTCAAAAATGAGGTAAGCAACAACCGCCCACCTCGAACAGCTCAAATCACACCCAGATAGTCTCCTGGCTGTCCACAGTCCCCTAGAACTGCTGTCTGCCGAAAACGGTGCCCTACAGCAACACACATTGCACAGGGTGTAACTATATTATTCATAAAAATACAGCTTTTGCTGTTTTTCAAATAGCACGAAAAGAGAGGAGTTTTTCACCTCTGTATAGTGCTCAGAAAAATCCAGAAAAATTACGGTTGCGTTCCTCGCGAAGAGTAGATCAAAATCGACTCTTTAAACGTCTCGATCTGTGTAGTAACCATGATTTTGAAATCCAGAATTCAGGTTTAAATAATTTCCAGAATTATTTAAATAGCAAAAATTGGTAGATAGTAGTGCAACAGTGGCCCTAAAATATCGACTTTTGATCGGGGTCTGATCTGGAAAATCCGAGGTCACCATTGCGATCGTCTCGTCGAAACATAGAAGTTTCATATTCATATGTTTTCGATCCGACGGTCGGATCTTCCAGAAATCAGAAATCAAAAAAAGCGGGCCCCGCGACTTAAAGTGAATAGTAACCCTCGGTTTTTAATCCCTCGCTTTCACTAATGGCCGAACCACTATCTAGAGTTTTAACCTAGAGGTATGAGTAATGGATCCTAGCTATTTTCGACGTTCTGAGCGCAATGACACTGACGGATTTCGCGTTTGGCGACCCGGGTGCATCGAAGTGCGTGCCACGCGCTATATTGAGTCGAACTTTATGGAACGACTTTTAATCCGGGCGTCGAACAAACCAAACAAACACGCTACCTGACAGGTCTCGACGAGCCGGACGTCGTGGCGAAGTCCGCTTCACAAAACGGCGACCGGATTGTCTCGAAATGCGTGAAAAGTGCTCCAAATGGACTAAATAGTAATGAAAACTTCACATTTTATGTGCCTAAGTGCTAGGGGCTTATAGGATAAGGTGTTGGGTGTAATTGTAACCTAATGAAGAAGCCTCGGATGCTAGGGTTTAGTGTGAACCCAACTTCAAGGTTTTTCCCAAAAGAATCTTGTATTAAACTCCAAGTTTGCCTCTTGGACTTCTTGAAACCGTTCCACTCAAGTGTCCTTTGGTTCCCTGC
Source organism: Tillandsia leiboldiana (assembly GCA_029204045.2). Classification (NCBI taxonomy): domain Eukaryota; kingdom Viridiplantae; phylum Streptophyta; class Magnoliopsida; order Poales; family Bromeliaceae; genus Tillandsia; species Tillandsia leiboldiana. The sequence continues at coordinate 10,044,791 of CM055060.1, forward strand.
TGTCTTCAAAACCGAGCCCAAGTGGAGAGAAGCCAAAGAACCCAACACCATTAAAGGATAACCCAAGGGAGAGAGAGAGGAGAAGGGAACTTGAACCAAAGCTTCACCAAGCTTTCTCTGGGTTTTGGGAGGAGTTCCTGGTGCCTGGGCTTCCTCCTGATCAAGCCCGGAGTCCTGGACACTCGAGAACACTAGCCACCATAGAGAGAGAGAACAAAGAAAGGTTGGGACCAAACGTTTTCAAGTTGAGTTTGGAGGGTCCCTGAGGTGTTCCAAGTACCTGTGGAGCATCTGGAGGCTTGCTGAGGTTGCGCAAAGTGGGAGGAGTGAAACCAGCTTCTTCCTTCTTCATCAACTCCGGCCAAGGTAAGGTCCTCTCAAACCCCAGTTTGTGTTAGCCCGAGACCCCTAGCAGGAGATTAGTTAGGATCTTGTGATGCTCTCTGCAAGGCCTGAGCTTCCCATGCACGTTGCATGGCCGGCGGGAGCAAGTTCTCGCCGGAAACCTAGCCGAGCTCCGCCGCATCATATCTCCGCAACAACTGAACCAAAGTGGGAAATAAAATGATGGACTTTTACTGTAGAGCCTAAGGATCATCTCCACCAAATTTGGTGGAGTTTGATCAAGCCAATTGATGGCAGAATGAAACCCTAATTTCGGGTTTTTCTTGCACTTGGCCGAGCTTTGTGCTCCGGCGCCGGCGAGCCCCTCCGCCGCCGGCCACATGCCCATAAGTACTCTTGGGACCGAGGGGAGTCCATCCATGCCATTGCATGCAACCCATGCAGCCCAAATGGGGACCGGCCATGAATGGCTCGAGCTTGAAGCCATTAATGGCGGCCGGCCATCCGGCGACCTCCGACGGTGGGGTCAAGTCCAGACCTTCCTAAAAGCTTGCTAGGAAGCTTGTGGTGCTGTTCCTTGCACCTTAAAATCAACCGTTGCAAAGTTGCCATTGTTGAAGATGAAGCTCAAACCGAGCTTTCTCCAGCCGCGCCGCCGCCGTGCCCTGTCGCCGGGCACGGGTCCAGGTGAGTTTTTTGTGTGTTTTAGCGTCCAAATGGCCAAGTGGTTGGGTCCCAGATGCTTTGGTTGGATGGTCACGATTTTCAAAGCAAGCACACTTCATCTTCTTCGTTGCCCCGACCCTTCCATCCATGCAATCTTGGCCCAGGCTTGCAGAGAAGGTAGAGGAAGTTATATAGATCATTTCCCTCCAAGTCTTATAGCATTTGGTTCAGTGTTTGCAGAGATCAACCTGGGATTGGTGGTTGTGTGATTGTATGTAAATGATGCACACCATATGTTTGATAAAATGCTTCAATGAAGATTTAGTTGGAATTTGGCTTCGGTGTAAAAATGAAAATTGCTTCAAATGTTTCCCTGAGCTTTATGCTCACTCCAGATCAAATCAGATCTGTGTGGAATTGTGTTTGGAGCATTGTCGGTTTGTTAGAAAGCAAGGTCATGGATCTGTTGATCCAGCAATGGCTGGGCTGCTAATAGGGCAAGCCCTGTGCTTTTCAAGGCATATTGAACATACACCTAAAGCAGAATTTTGATTGGATTAATAGAATTTAAGTTATAGTGAAATCAACCTCTAAATGAATAGTTTGGCCCAAAGTTTATTCCGGGCTGTTTGCAAAGCCGCGACAGTGAGTTCTTGACTAATTTGGGGCCACTGGACGCGATGCTCGCGTTAGATTTGGGTTTCGATGATCCGGAGAAACAAAAATTCATTTTGGCTAGGTTGGAAGAATATTTTATGGCCCGAAGTTTTCCTCGGGTCCCGTGCTCCCGCAAATTGGTGAGCACGGTGTTCAGCAATATAAATGTCACCTGCTGGAAGTGACGGTTCGTTAAAATGAATCTCCAGTTGAAAGAACGAGCAAAAACAGTGCCCAAACTGGCACTAAAAGTGAAAATTTAAAAGCCCTAGGGGTCTAGATGCAAAAGTCACATCATATACTGGTTAGTAAGTTGATTCCTGAACCTTAATTCACATTCAGGGTTATTCGGTAGCATCTGGTGTGCTGAGCGTACGGTTGGTTCAGTTTGGCCGCCTGCGTTATATCAGGTGGGTTTATTTTCGGTCCGGGCTTTATCATTTCGGCCCTCTGTGTACGGTATTGGTTGGACCCCTGTTTTTGGTTAACCTGGATATAATTGAGCCTATCTGCCTTTGATTGAGTTATATTACTGTTTGTTGCTTTGCCTGATTGGTCATTACCTAGTTTGCACATTTATACTTGATTATCAGTATCTATATCCTGATTCATGTTCTAGTTGTGGTTGATAATTATTCCTGCCTATGAGTTGAGATTCAGTTGATTCTGATATTGCATCCTCGATTGGATTAGTTGATAATTATTCCTGCATATGAGTTGAGATTCAGTTGATTCTGACATTGCATCGTTGATCGGATTGTTTCGGCTTGTTGTTCACCCGTTATGCTGCTAAATACATGATTTTATTAAATAAATGTTTTTACCGAGCTTCGTAGGGTCGCCTGAGTCTGTTCTTGTTTGATAGGACAAAGGCATTGCTCTTCGAAGTTTGGACCTAGAACTTGTTTTCAAAATGTTTTCTCAAAAACATCATGTGTTTAGTTGTATGATCGATTTGTAGTTAATTTCCATGTTGGTACTTGTTCGTGATTATTGCGACATCTGAGATATCAGTTCCCCTGATTGTTCCTGGATCATTATAGTTGCTGTTGTTCTTGCATGTGATTGAGATGATATTCTGATATGGTATTATTGCTGAATCCCAAAAGGGATAGTTCCCGGCTTATTGCCGATTACCCGGTCAGAGGACCGTGAGCTTGAGCATTCGCATGATTTATCGCCCGCACTGCTATACTTCACGAACATCAGCGGAGTCATGACCCGTGTGGATGTTCTTTACCGGTAAAGTGGTCTGGTGTATGACCCGTGACTCCCAGGTTAGTGCCCAAGGGTGCCGGAGTGTTGACTCCCAGGTTAGTGCCCGAGGGTGCCGGAGTATGTCAGCCAGGTTGGTGCCAGGTTCGGCGAGGTTTTCCCTGAGGTCTTGATGACCAATATGGTGGCTTGAGATTGGGTTGGTTTTAGTCTTTCATCTATTGATGCATGAGTTGCTGATTGATATGTTTACTTCATTATCCATTGATTCCTGGATTTGATTTCAATTATCCACCTATACATGTCGAGATTTGATATGATGCCTTTACTTTTAGTATCATGATTATTGAGTTGCTGATCCTACCAGTGCTTTCATATCTGCTGACACTCCATGACACTTTCATGAGGATATACTTGTTGATCTCCACGTTGCTTCCATTATAATAGAGTTGTCGATCTCTATGTTATCCCATAATGATATTTCTTATCTGTCTTAACTCATAATGACTTTACTTAGAGTAAACACTGCTCCTTTATGATAATTGCTTTTCCTAACAGTGATCTTTTACTATCCTCTAGTATTGTATACCAGTAGGTACGATCTGCTATTTCTCGGCTCGTCGTGCCCACTGGGATACACTCCGGTGTGTCTCACACCCTCGGGTGACTGTTTTTCAGGTCGCGCGGGTGTTGGGATGTCGGGACGAATTGGCGAGGTATCGATATAGAGATTGACCCTGGACAGCCGAATGCACATGTATTTGTATCAGTTAAAAGAAATGTGTAATTCATTTGTTGAGTTGTTGTAATAATTAAATTGTAATTTTTGATAGTTGTAGTACGTAGTTAGTACTCTGATGTTGTTGCCAAGCTAGCCGTGCATATATAGAGAAGGCTCAATCCCATGGGGGATTGGGACTCTTCTATATATGTGGCGGTCTGTTATTGCCCTGACTGTTTTTGCAACTCTGATTTATAAAAAAAAAATAATTTTATACACTGATTTTTGAACTCGGGGCGTGACAATCTGATGCTCCTACGCCAAGATAAAAATCGGAGAAGTCGATGCTGTCCAGAAATTTCCACAGCAAAAAAGGGGGGTCAAAGAGACCTCAGGAATCGTGCCAAAAGTACAAAATGGAGCAAAGTGATCAACACAAAAATCAAAGCCTTACCTCTTAGGAACGCGCTGCCGCGAAAATCGTCCAAAAATTCCTCCTGGTTAGCACACAGGGAATTTTCGACTGAACTGCGACGGGAAATGGGCCGAAAAAGAAAACCGTCGCAGTGCGCCGCGTCGCAGGTAACTCACTATCGGTATCTTCAAAAATTCTAAAATCTGGAGGAGAGAGAGAGGAGAGAGAGAGGAATAATTTTCCTAAAGGGCCCAACCTCTGATTCTCTCTCTACGGCACAGAAATCGAGGTGGGGAAATGAGAGGGAGGGGGATTCCTATTTATAATGGGCCAAGGGAATATTCGGGCTCCACACAGGATCCCGGACAGAACAGCAAACACCGAAATGGACCAACCATATTGCGCCATGTGTCCACAAAACAGGAAACAGCGGTGCAAGGGCCAATCAGAACCTGCCACGTGTTCCACGTGGTGCATGTGCAGCTCCGCGCTCCGGGTTTTCCGGATCCTGTCAGCCAATAGGGGAGCGCCACGTGTCACCTTCCCACATGCTTCTAGAAGCCGGCCAACCAATGGCGAAGCGCCACGTGTCAAGGGGAGTCTTCGGTGCACCCGGTGCACGCCATGCCGTGGACCGCGCACCAGCGCCCCCTGCCCGCGCCTGCCCGCGCCTGCCCGCGCTGCGCGCCTCCGCACTCCGCCGCTGTGCCGCCGCTGCGCCGCTGCCCGCCGCCGTGCGCCGCCCTCCGCCGCCGCTCCCCGGGCGCCGGAACAGTAATTCCGACGGCCGGAGTTACTGTTCCGGCATGAACAGTACCCATGTGCCAAAAAAATAAAGTAAATATACCGTTTCGATCGTTTTCGCGCGCTGAGTCCAAATCCGCTGTCCATTTCACCAAATTCTCATCCTAAATTTTGCCGAAAGTCCTCGGAAAATCCCATTTGCTCCGATTTTCGTGCCGAGTCTATTTTAAATGTCCAATTTCGATTCTACAAGCTCTGTTTCACCGAATAAGCTCCCTACAGTCACTGTTTAATGTTGCACAGTTCCTGCGGGAGTCCGGATCATCACACTTTGGCTGAAGATCAGTCGCAATCTCATGGTGTGGAGGGTGATGACACAGTGGATGGCCACCTGGAGGAGCCAGAGGAGGCTAAACCAATGGAAGAAGATGAAAGATGAGGACGAAGATGAATGGGATGCAAAGAGCTGGGACAATGTGGATGTGACATTGCCTGCTACAAGTCCCTTTGATGAGGAAGAACAGGAGGAAACAGAGGACAAGCATGTCGCTAAAAAGAATGCACCGCCTGAACCTCAGGAAATTCCTAAAGCCCCTGCAAAGCCTGCTGTCAAGAAGGTCATTGCTCCGCATGCAAATTCAAAGAAGATTGAGCCAGAGGCTGGAGAGAATGAACCAGAAAGTAAATCCAGCACCAACATTAAAAAAGAAAAAGTAGTGGTTGCAAAGCAAGAAATTAAGGCTACCGAGGAGAATGCAAAGAAAGGTAGCAGTGACTTGCGATCACCCATATGTTGCATTCTTGGCCATGTTGATACTGGGAAGACCAAGTTGCTAGATTGTATTAGGCAGACTAATGTGCAGGAGGGAGAGGCTGGTGGTATTACCCAACAGATTGGGGCTACGTATTTCCCGACTGAGAATATAAGAGAGAGAACCAAGGAGCTAAAGGCGGATGCGACACTGAAAGTTCCTGGCTTGCTTGTTATTGATACCCCTGGCCACGAATCCTTCACTAACCTGCGTTCCAGAGGCTCGAGCTTGTGTGATATCGCCATATTGGTCGTGGACATCATGCATGGGTTGGAGCCACAAACTATAGAATCTCTGAATCTCTTGAAAAGTAGGAACACAGAGTTCATTGTTGCTTTAAATAAAGTAAGTTCTTGAACTTTCTTGGCAAGCAGGCTTGGTAGGGTGTCTCCATCTCATGTTTATTTTTCTTCTATGTTGGTTAGGTTGATCGACTATACGGATGGAAGAGAAGTCCTAATGCCCCTATAGTGAAGACTCTCAAACTACAGTCTGAAGATGTTAAAAGGGAGTTTAATATGAGGCTAACTCAAGTCAGTATGCTTTACTTCCTATTATTTGTGTCTTGATAGGATCATCAAACTTACTGGCTAAATTTGTTTACACCTGGTCTTTCAACAGATAGTAACACAATTCAAGGAGTAGGGTCTAAATACTGCTCTTTACTACAAAAATAAGGAGATGGGAGAAACGTTTAATATTGTCCCCACTAGTGCTATAAGGTACATTTTTGGTAGATACTACCTATCTGTGTTTAATAGAGCAGAAGATTTCTGAAAAGCATAATAGCACTTTCTTAAGCTTTGCTTTCGGTAACTGGTGATATGCATCCTATTGCAGTGGAGAAGGGATTCCAGATCTTCTGCTACTGTTGATTCAGTGGGCGCAGAAGACAATGGTAGAGAAGCTAACCTATGTCGATGAAGTCCAGGTTTGCTCTAAATTATGCATTCTTGCCTTTTGGATTCCTAACTGTTCTAAGTATTCAGTTTGTTCGTCAGTTTTCATTTCTTTATTTACTCTTCTAATTGAATTTAATTTTATGTGTGTATGTATGTTTATGTATACCCATGTGTTAAGAATGTGTCTCAATGTTATATCAGAAGTTACTGTATTGGTGAAATGATTCTTATTTTTTACATTTTTCAGTGCACTGTGCTGGAAGTTAAGGTTGTTGAAGGTCTAGGCACTACCATTGATGTTGTGCTGGTAAATGGTATACTTCATGAAGGGGATCAAATAGTTGTGTGTGGCATGCAGGTACTTAGTTTTAAACTGCTATTCTTGTTCTTTTGCATATAAGTGCTCCTCTCTTAAATATCTAAGCCTTACCGTAATTTAATTTTCATTCAGGGCCCTATTGTGACAAATATTAGAGCTCTATTAACCCCTCATCCAATGAAGGAACTTCGAGTAAAGGTCTGTTGCTATTTTCAATGATATGTTTCTTCTCTTGCCAGTTTTTATTGTGTAACACTCAACTAACCAAGTTTATATTCTTAGAAATGAAGTAGTTCTTTACTGGTGAGTATGTTACTATCTTCTATGATATGTTTCTTCTCTTGCCAGTTTTTCCTGTGTAACACTCAACTAAACCAAGTTTATATTTAGGGGGTGTAATGTGGGCCGTGCCGAGCCGGCATGACCTACATTCTCCTGGGCCAAACCGGGCCAGGGGTTGGCCTGGCTAAAATTCGAACCAGGCCGTGCCGGGCCGGATTTCATGGATGCCTGGCCCAACACATCCCTCCGATCCCGGTTGGCATAGGCCGTGCGGGGCGGGGCCGTGCTCCGGTCCGGCCCTTTACCTTTTTTAATTTTATTAAATTATATAAAATAAGCCAAAATGTTAGCTAAAAAAATAAATTTTTTTAAAATATCTATGAAGTAAAACTTTTTTAAAATAATTAACAAATTTTATAAAAATTTGAATTGTTTTTTTAAAACAACTCTTTTTTCCAAAGGGTCTGTTTTGGCAGACCCTTTGGGAGATGGGCCCATCTCCCAAGAAGGGCCTAGGGCTTGGCCATTCTTTTTCTCTCCCTTGGGAGTTGGGGAGCTAGGCTGGCTCCCCAACTCTGGCTCCCCAACTCCCAAGGTCCGGCTTGGCCAGCGCAGGACCGGGCATGGGCCGTGCTGTGCTGGGCCGCGGGCCAAACTATCGGTCCAGCACCGCACGGGCCGTGCCGACGTGCCCTGTTTGTTTGGGCCAGCACCGCCCATGATATCAGGCCGGGCCTGCCCGGTACGAGTTCTACAGTACCCGTCCCATGCCTAGGCCCGGTCCATTGCCCCAGCCCGTTTTACATCCCTATTTATATTCTTAGATATGAAGTAGTACTTTACTGCTTTCTTGTCCTGATTTTCAACAGAAAATTTGTGGCTTCATTGTATGGGCTGCATGTTATAAGAAATTTCGTTTTCGTCCTCGAGCTTATTAGTGGTCCTTAAACTCTTATAAGAGTCTCACTATAGTCATATCTGTTATTAGAGGCCTAGAAGATAATTATTGCCTACATGGAGTACATCTGTGTTCCATGCATTTGTCAGCTTGTATTATATATTTATATAGATGGATAATCGATGAATTCATGGTGCATGTACAAATGAACTAAATGCAAGAAACAATTTTGACTCAAATGAACTAAATGCAAGAAACAATTTTTACTCAACGAGATGCTTTCACGTTTTCTGTACGGAATGGAGATTCTATTCATAAATGCAGTGATGCTGAGGGACCCACGCAAAATTATTTTGTGGAAACAGATGATAAACTCGAAAAATCGCGTCCTGCATGGATGGACCGTATCCTGAATGCTATGCCGTATGGACCCTTAGATGATACCTTATTCAAAGTTAAGGGTCTCGAATGTCAAACATAAAAAATTGAGGTCACAAAATGACTGACCAGTAGTGAACTTTGCAAATTAGTAACTGTTTGAACTTACATGCAATTGGCAAATATTGGTTTCGGAGAGATTGTAATTGTACGCCCTGCATGAGTTTCTCTTGTAGCGAAAAATCAACATTTACTATTTTATTTTATTTGCCTCTGTGTGAGTTTGTTGTTTTTCAAATTTATTAACTGGGCATCACAACATTCAGTCCAACTATTTGGGTTGGCTTTCCTATCTTCATTCTGCTATTTGGCTAGTTCTGTAAAGTTTGTCAAACCAAGTGCTATTGTATTTTCTTTCAATACTTTTTGTTGATTTTGGTCTTTCTATCCATATTATGGCTTGTTTGTAAACTGAATCTCTCCCTGTTACTTGCACTTTATGGCCTTTACTGACTTGCCCAAGCATCTCTATCGGTTTTCATATATTTTATCCTCTATGATCGCTATACCCATAGATATCATTCTTAATATTTGTCTTTTCATGTGGTCCTGTTCATGCACCACACCATCTTCATCTCCTGACACTCGATTTTCAAAGAGTTTAGACAAACAAGAATCAGAAAGAAAAGGTGGATGATATATATTACTAACTAGACCATCTATAGAATTAGAGGTAAAAACATTGGGTGCAATGATGGCTCGCTATGATAGCACGGCTATGCAAATAAATTATAAGGCCGCTGGGACTTTATATTGTCTCAAGATTGTACGGCTGCTAATTCATGCATGACCTTTCAAATAACTTTCTAGGTAGAGAATGGCAGTAGCTTTCTCAGTTCTCACAGATTGAAACCAAAGAAGAAAGGAGATTTAGACACAGGAGAAGGTCAAGTCTCATATCATAAAAAGAAGAACAAAAAGTAGAAAGAATATATATATATATATATATATATATATATATATATATATATATATATATATATATATATATATATATATATATATATATATATATGAGTAGAGCGTATATACTTTCAAAAGCACAAGCTCATTCATGCTTGTGAATTTTTTACCATAGGATTTGTATTGAGATCCGTGTTATTGTAAAGACATTTAAGAAGAGAAAGTACAATTGTAAAAATCCCAATACAAATCCTATGGTAAAAAATTCACAAGTATGGATGAGCTTGTACTTTTGAAAGTATATAAGCTTTACTCTCTCTCTCTCTCTCTCTCTCTCTCTCTCTATATATATATATATATATATATATATATATATATATATATATATATATATATATATATATATAGTAACCTAGCTCTATATGAGTCCGACTACTATACTATCGGTAGCACGGAGGATGCGGCTTCCGAATCGACAATCGGTTCCGTTAAACTTGATCTACGCTATTGGAAATATTTGCACACTAAATTTTATATTTTTTCGACATCATTTACCAAGTAATCAAAGGGTTTCAAAAGTGACAGTTTTAATGGTCGATGTGGTACGTTTGTAAGTTCAACGGTGTAGAACAATCCAAATTACGTGAAACTTTAATCGAAAATTCTACTTAACATAAAGAGTAAGATCAAAATTTATGATTTGAAATTTAATTCTTTTATCACTATTTTTTATGAGATTTTTATTTTCAGCTGTTCATTTTTACACTATTTATTTGATATATAAATGATGTCGAAAAATCATGAAATTTGGTTTCTAGATATTTCCAATAGCGTAGATCAAGTCTAACGGAATCGATCACCGATCCTGAAGCCGCATAATTAAAAACAACTTGGTAGCACTGAGGCCTCCATACTACCGATAGTATAGTAGCCTAGCTATATATATATGTATATATATATATATAGCTTCAAGCGCTTATATATTATCAAGATAGCCATATATAGCTTCAAGCGCTTATATATTATCAAGATAGCCATATATAGCTTCAAGCGCTTATATTATCAAGATAGCCTGCAAAACTCATGATAAAGAGGACTTTGGTGTGCCTACAATGATCTAGGGGAAGAGCAGACAATAAAGGCATTCTTGTTTGTGTTGTAGGAGAGAGCCTTTTTCGGTTGGATTAAGTGTTTGTGGACTTCTCTTCTTTTTTTTTTTATCCTTTTTTTTCCCCACTAAAAAGAGTTTACAAACTAACCTACAATAACAAGAATATCAAAGTCACAATTTCTGCTTTCCAGGTAACTTCAATTGCATGGCACCTGAGGAACCTAAAAAAATAAATGAGATAAAGATTACCAAATGCACCCTTATATCTATTTCTTGTTTTATTTTTTAGGTTTTTAGTATCATTGTTTCTAACCGATAAAACTGCTGCCCAAAGTGCACCAGGGCTCATATCAACATCACAAGGAGCTAAAGGCTGCACAAGGGGTGAAACTTTCAGCACAGGTGATGCTCATTCTCATCTCTGCTACTTCCTCTTTCCTGAATTATGTACAAATTGCTGATGATCAATTTGCTTTCAGGGACTTGAACACGCGATTGCAGGGACCGCTCTATATGTTGTAAAGCCTGATGATGATCTCGAAGAGATAAAAGAAGCAGTTATGCATGACATGAAGAAGGTCATGAGCCGGATTGACAAGAGTGGTGAGGGTGTGTACGTCCAACCCTCCACACTTGGGTCCTTGGAGGCCCTAACCGAGTTCTTAAAAAGTCCAGCTGTGAATATTCCCTTCAGCGACTTTAGTATAGGCCCGGTCCACAAGAAGGATGTGATGAAGGCCAGTGTAATGCTGGAGAGGAGAAAGGAATATGCTACCATATTGGCGTTTGATGTCAAAGTGATGCCTGATGCTCGTGAGCTTGCGGATGAGACCGGCGTGAGGATATTTGTGGCAGATATTATATATCACCTGTTTGACCAATTTAAGGCATATATTGATAACTTGAGGGAGGAGAAGAAAAAGGAGAGTGCAGAAGAAGCTGTATTCCCTTGTGTTCTTAAGATCATGCCGAACTGCATCTTTAACAAGAAGGACCCTATTGTTTTGGGTGTCGATGTTCTCGAAGGCATTCTTAAGGTACTTCCTAAACTCAATTGCTCGAGTTCATGTAAATAGCTTAGCGGCAAGCATCGCGCTGTCTTAAGTGAGAAATTAATGCTATTTAGACCCTGTAGTCATGAATATTCGTGTTGATTCATCCTCAACTCACACTGATGCTTGCTGCGATTTCAGGTGGGTACTCCTATCTGTGTCCCTTCAAGGGATTTCATTGACATAGGGAGGATTGCCTCTATCGAAATTAACCACAAACATGTTGATGTAGCTACAAAAGGACAGAAGGTGGCTATAAAGGTAGTTAGAAAGTTAATATTATGTTGCATGGTCCTTTTTTTTTTGTTCCCTTTATTTTCTCTTTCATTCTTTTTCCCTGGAAAACGCTTTTGTTGATTGGACAATGTATCTCGTGCGAACAGATCGTAGGGAGCAATCCCGAAGAACAACAGAAGATGTTCGGTAGACATTTTGAGATAGATGATGAGCTCGTGAGTCACATCTCGAGGAGATCCATCGATATCCTCAAAACAAACTATAGGGTAAGATTTGGTTCCCAGCTAAGGCCATTATATATTGATTGAAATACGTATTTAATGGGTTGTTTAGATCAAATTTAATGATAGAGCCACTTTAATCTGGTGGGTTTGTTTATTTGCAGGATGATTTATCTATAGAAGAGTGGAGGCTTGTTGTGAGGTTAAAGCAGATTTTCAAGATACCCTGAAGTGTGTGGAAGATTAGTATGTCTATTTGCCATATCCTGAGATCGCTTAAAAGAATTTTCATGTGCAATGGCATTTTGAAGAGGCTGACGATAATGCTATACCGACCTCTGCGGACGGACAGGTCAATTATCGCACAGTTGGCTTTGCCAAGGAAGAGAAAATATGTTGCTGAGTTTCCAATGACGATCCGCTGAGGGCTTTCGACTTGTTTTGATTATGTTTTCCTTTTTGTTTTGTTTTTTTTTTTTTTTTTTTTTTTTTTTTTTTTTTTTTTTTTTTTTTTTTTTTCTTTTCATATCGGTTCAATGCTCCCTTTTTAATATCATTTTCATTTAATTTTTGTTTATGTAATAAATACTAAATTTGGGGTGCTGAGTGCAAAAAATCGGTTGTCTGAGGTACTTCGCGTTTTTTGTTTCATGCTGCGAGAACAAGGCCCCGTATGGTTCGGGGATAATTTTCTGAGGTATAAAATTTTTTATATCTGGGATAGCTTGCTATTCCGAGATAAAAAAGTATAAAAAGTTAAATTGCGTTTGGTTGAAAAGTTGGTATTCTCTGGAATAGCTAAAATTGTGTTTTGTTAAAATTATGGAATAGTGGAGGATAGTGGAAAAAGAAGATAGATATTTTTTCAAAATGCCAACTTTGCCCTTATCTTTTTTTATAGGCAAATTAATTTTAAATTTATATTTAATTTGAAGCACTTTAATTATAAGTAATAAATTATATCTTATATAAAAAAAATAATAAATTTTATTTTATAGTATATTATAGTAAATGCAAAATTCAAGTTTTAGATAGCTATAGATTGGAAATGAAAGTGCAAATTTTAAAAATCAGAGTTCACATAACAGGAATTAGAAAAAAATCATAGTTCATATAGCCTGAAGTTCAATGATAATCACATAACCGCATGATTAAAGATAATGCAGAAAATGACATAGCCGCAAGTTCAATGATAATGCAGTTTCACATATCCCGTAGTTCAAAGTAAATCACAGATCCTCAAGTTTAAAGTAAGTTACATAGCCTGAAGTTTAATGAAAATCACATAGCCGCAAGTTCAAAATTAATGCAGAAAATCAGATAGTCGCAAGTTCAATGATAATGCAGTTTCACATAGCCTCAAGTTCAAAGTAAATCACAGATCCTCAAGTTCAAAGTAAGTCACATAGCCTGAAGTTTAATGAAAATCACATAGCTGCAAGTTCAAAATTAATGCAGTTTCACATAGCCTCAAGTTCAATGATAATGCAAAATCACATAGCCCGAAAGATCATAGATAATGCAGGTTCACATATACTCAAGTTCAATGATAATGCAGTTTCACATAGCCTCAAGTTCTAAGTCAATCACATAGCCACAGGCTGGAAGTAAAGGTGCAAACATAAAAATTCAAGACTTCACATAGCATTAGATTGGAAATAAAGGTAAAGCAATGAAATACATAGTCACGGAGTGACCAAACATTCAATGTCACTTTCTAACAATTCTAATTTGTACATTAATTTAAAAAGCATATATAAATTCGTCAAGTTCAATAAATGAAAAAAAAATATGACATCATCTCGAATATGCTCTCCTATCTTCTATTCCACAGTTGCTCGGTGATCTTTGTGCGAAGGATGTCGCCTCGACGAGACTCATCATGGCCAACTAACTGTATCGGATCATCATCTTGCTCATCAACAAAGTCTGGTTCCATTTGCATGTTGAAATACCTATCACCCCCTTGGTGTCTCTTGATGAAATTATGTATCACACAGCATGCAAGAGCAATACGACATTGCACTTTGTAAGGAAAAGGTGTTGCTTGGCGGAGGACCTTGAACCGCCTCTTGAGTATCCCAAAAGCTTTCTCAACAACATTCCGCAATTGGGCATGCCGATGATTATACAAATCTTTAGGTCCTCGATGCCTTCGGGCCTGTGCATTAACATCGAATTGGCTTAAGTGGTATCGTTCCCCTCTATAAGAAATCGATCAGTGTTGGCATAGCCTGAATCGACTAAATAAAATTTTCCTACACAAGAACATAAAACAAATTTTAATTAAATATTGATAATGAATCGCATAGTAAATGTAATGTATTCGAAGACTATGTTACCTTCTGGGACTGTAAAACCACCACTCTCGCAACACCATCGCATCACCCTCATATCTGCTGCAGAGCCCTCCCAACCAGTGCACACAAAAAGAAATTGGTGGTCGAATGAACATGCTGCCATCATGTTCTGAGATGTAAAACCTTTTCGACAGCGATATCTTGGTTGCTTATTCTTTCGTACAACCACCGGTATGTGTGTCCCATCGACCACACCAATAGCATTCTATATTTAAGTGTTCGAAGTAAACATAAATAGAATGAGACAACTTCAAGTCATAAAGTAAAAAATCACAGCAGTTAAGTCGAAAATGACTATAGTATTAACCTTGAAAGGATGGAAGATTGGATTATCTTTTACTCGTGGGTGCACTCCTACGTTTGTTTGCGGTAGTTGGATATAATCCTGTCTAAGTTCCACCACCCCACGCAACACATTGTTAAAATGCCGACTTATCGTTTCTCCTGAATGTTGAAAAGTTTCAGACAGGACTCGGTTTGCCACGCCATGGCCTATACCAAATAAGAAAATACCAAGTTGTTCATCAACCGTTAAATGCCTAGTGCCTTTTATTAAGCCCCTCCCTACTAATTCATCCCGAAGCCTAATGAACATGGTATTTGTTATCCTGAAATGTTGGTAACCTCTATCAGGATGTCCATTCAACATGTCATTAATAAGTTGATGGCCAGTGAATGGCCGTGTTCGACATGGTCGTTTGTACATAGTGTTTGAGAATGAATAGTCATCCTCATTAAACAGCAATTCTTGTACGTCTTCCCAATAGTCTTCTTCCTCGTCTAAGAATGTCATGAGCTCGGCAACGAGTGGGGAGGAGAAATTTAGCTGGTTGATTGTCGTAGTCATTGAAAATCTACAATTCATTTCATCACACATTTTATAGGCATCGGTTGGCAGTAAAGGTAAAGCAATAAAATAACTATAGTCTTCACATAGCGTTATGTTGGAAGTAAAACTTTAGTAAGGAAAATTGTAAAAGTTCACATAGCTGCAAGTTCTAATGTAAGCTAAAGCAAGAAAAAATATATAAATGTTCATATATCAGGTAGGCAGTAACAGTTAAGTAATATCAAATATATCAGGTTGGAAGTAATGGTAAAGTATGAACATAAAAAAAACAGGTTGGAAGTAACATAGCTGCAGGTTGGAAGTAAAGTTCTTTTGATGAGCAGTTCGTACAGGGCTCATGGTGGATGCTGGCTGCAATTGGCTCAGGTCTCAAGGGTGGCATGTATAAATGATGGCTGTAGCTGCATAATTGTATTTGCCCCCCATGTCATCATTGCCAAATTGGGCAACCAGTTCAAAGCGACGATTGAAGTTTAATAGGCAACAAGATTTCCGATGAGTTGGCTCAGATGTCAAGAGTAGCAATACTAAATGGTGGATGCAGGTCCATAATATTAGCTGCCCCCCATACCATTTAGACTTGTCGTTCTTGATATCATCATTGCCAACTTGATGCTATGTGATTTACTTTGAACTTGAGGCTATGTGAAACTGCATTATCTTTGATCTTGCGGCTATGTGAATTTGGCATTATCTTTGATCTTGAGGCTATGTGATTTTTGCTGTATCTTTGAACTTGAGGCTATGTGATTTACTTTGAACTTGAGGCTATTTGATTTTGCATTATCATTGAACTTGAGGCTATGTAATTACATAGCCTCATGTTTACAGTTGCAGGTTCTAAAAGAAGCCAAAGCAAGAACAAGTTGACAGAAAATATTTACATAGCCTCAAGTTTATAGTTTGCATAGCATTTACTTCACACAGCATGAAGTTGAAATATTATCCTAAATCACTTTGCAAAGGGATAATTTGTATGTGCCAAATTAATCACATAGCCTGAAGTTTACAGTTGCAGGTTGTAAAGAAAGCCAAAGCATGAACAAGTTGACAGAAAATATTTACATAGCCTCAAGTTCACAGTTCACACAGCCTCTACCTCACATAGCCGCAAGATGAAATAAATAATATAATCACATACCTTTGCCTTGGAAGTAAAAGCAAAAAAAGTTTAGATGCGCCGAGTCAAGTTAAATAGGCAACAATAATTCCGATGATTTGGCTCAGGTATCAAGAGTGGCGAGTGTACATGGTAGCTCTTGATGCATAATGGTATTTGCCCCCCCATACCATTCGCATATGTCACTCTTGATGTCATCATCGCCATTTTCTGAAACCGATTTGATAAGCCACGATTCAAGTTAAATAGGCAACAATACTTCCGATGATTTGGCTCAAGTATCAAGAGTGGCGAGTGTACATGGTAGCTCTTGATGCATAATGGTATTTGCCCCCCCATACCATTCGCATATGTCACTCTTGATGTCATCATCGCCATTTTCTGAAACCGATTTGATAAGCCACGATTCAAGTTAAATAGGCAACAATAATTCCGATGATTTGGCTCAAGTATCAAGAGTGGCGAGTGTACATGGTAGCTCTTGATGCATAATGGTATTTGCCTCCCCATACCATTCGCATATGTCACTCTTGATGTCATCATCGCCATTTTCTGAAACCGATTTGATAAGTCAAGATTCAAGTTAAATAGGCAACAATAATTCCGATGATTTGGCTCAGGTGTCAAGAGTGGCGAGTGTACATGGTAGATCTTGATGCATAATGGTATTTTCCCCCCCATACCATTCGCATATGTCACTCTTGATGTCATCATCGCCATTTTCCGCAACTGATTTGATAAGCGACGAGTCAAGTTAAATAGGCAATAAGATTTCCGATGAGTTGGCTCAGGTGTAATGGTGGCTGCAGGTACATAGTGGTATCTGCCCCCCATACCATTCACACTTTGCGCTACCTGCAGTTCATAGCGACGAGTCAAGTTCATTAGGCAGCAACCAACATTTGTTTGTACCAACGAAAAAAAGAACAAATGCTCATATACCAACCAAAATATCCAAGTATATATAGCTACAGTTTGGAAGTTAAGATGCAAACAAAAATAATCTGAGTTCGCATAGCCTCAAGTTCAAAGTCATTCACATAGCCTGAAGTTCAATGAAAATCACATAGCCGCAAGATCATATATAATGCAGTTTCAGATAGCATCAAGTTCAATGATAATGCAGTATCACATAGAGGCTCTAGTTCAAAGTCAATCACATAGTCTCAAGCTCAAAGTAAGTCACATAGCCTCAAGATCATTCGATAATGCAAAATCACATAGGAGCAGTTTGGAAGTTAAGATGCAAACAAAAAAATTCAGAGTTCGCATAGCAGCAGTTAGAAGTAAATCAGAGTTGGCATAGTCTCCAGTTTATAGCCTCCAGTTTTGATGAAAATCAGATTTGGCATAGCCTCAAGATCATTCGAAATCACATAGCATGCAAAATCTCATAGCCTCAAGAAGAATTTAGTTGCATATTTGTATAGCCTCAGTTTCATACACCCTCAAGTTTTGATGAAAATCTGAGTTGTCATAGCCTCAAGATCATTCGAAATCACATAGCAGCAAGTGCCAAATTAATCACATAGCCTCAAGTCAACAGACAATGCAAAAAGCCTCAAGTTCATGTCAATTTGCAAACATAGCCACAGGTTCACATAGCTTCAAGAACATTCGAAATCACATAGCAGCAAGTGCCAAAGTAATCACATAGCCTCAAGTCAACATACAATGCAAAAAGCCTCAAGTTCATGTCAATTTGCAAACATAGCCACAGGTTCACATAGCTTCAAGATCATTCGAAATCACATAGCAGCAAGTGCCAAAGTAATCACATAGCCTCAAGTCAACAAACAATGCAAAAAGCCTCAAGTTCATGTCAATTTGCAAACATATCCACAGGTTCACATAATCTCAAGATCATTCGAAATCAAATATCATGCAAAATCTCATAGCCTTAAGAAGAAATTAGTTGCAAATTTGTATAGTCTCAGTTTCATACACCCTCAAGTTTAGATGAAAATCATAGTTGGCATAGCCTCAAGATCAATCGAAATCAGATAGCAGCAAGTGGCAAATTAATCACATATAGTCTCAAGTCAACAGACAATGCAAAAAGCCTCAAGCTCATGTAAATTTGCAAACATAGCCATAGGATCACATAGCCTCAAATTGGAAATATAAGAAAAGCAATAAAGTAATGGAATTCACATAGCTGCAGATTTGAAGTAAAGGTAAAGTGAGGACATGTTGGCAGATATGTATCAAGGGTTTTTTAGCGTGGATGGTGGCTGCAGCAGTGGGGAGAGCTGCCCCCCATACCATTCACACTCGTCGCTATTTTTCTCATCATTAGTGTAATTTAGAAAGCCCCCATTAGCAAGCCCTTGCCACATCATTGCCAACTTAAGTTATTTGCAAGTACAAAATATGTTAATTAATGAAGAAAATCATCCAAAAAAAAAAACAGTATAATTAGAATTCACCCACCTTAGCCACCATCTTCACCAAATAAAATAGGAGCATAGCCAGTTTATATGGCAGATAGGCATTACAACATAGCAAATGTCTATATGACAGATAGGTGATGAAAATGTAAATTACTTAATCAAAAACCTAATTAAAACATAGCAAATGTCCATAATATATGAAATATAAAACGGCATGGTGCACACGGGGCCACCAAGGCCACAAAATATATGTTAAGATCTTGCCAGGTTTAAAGAAGAACCAAAAACTGCAAGACCACAAAAAGCACCATATAAATCATAATCAAAATATCCTAATTTGGAGGATAAGATGGTCCTTCCAGTGGGTTGGAGGGTGCATTAGGAGGGAATAAAGATGTGGTTGGTAAAGTAAATGTCAAAACCACTAAGAAAAAACAGGTGAGATAGCTAGTTTGCTGGGCGATGATGATGCAGGATATAAATACTGAATGTTGTGATGCCCAGTTAAGATCGGGGTTGTTTCATAACAATTGTGCGAGTGGTACAATGCTGAACAATTGTTACTTCGTGTCAACACCATTGTAATTCCAACATTCAGTCTTATAAATAGAATGTCAACACTTTCACTTAGTCTAATTTTTTTCCACTGGCGCCGTTTTATTTGATTTATGCTTGAATTTATATAGATATATTGATACATTGATTTTCCTACAAAAGTTGATCCCCTAATTAAATGTCATCTTTATTAATTAAATATTCTTCAACACTATGCACATTTGGCGGTATTTGATTAATGGGGAAGTCTGAGCAAAATGGTTTGAGATTAATGCACTTTTTTCAACATTAGTTTTGTATTATTTGTGCTTTTGACATTACCTTTGTGCTTTTCCTGCGCCATTACCAGATTCATTTAACTTCAGTTTTGTGTTAAGCAATTTGGTCTGTCAAGCAATTTTTCGCAGTCGTTTCTCATCCTTTGATTAAAGGGTAAAAGAGAATGGCATCACCAGGACAACTAAATTCTTTTGTCTTCTTGGGCTCAGCCTGTAAGTCCTATTTCTGTTTTTCTGTTCGTCGAAGAATTCTGATATCTATAGGCACATGTTTTTGTCCATATGAATATATGAAGCTCACATGCTGCTCTTAAATTTCTGCTTTAAGCTGGGCAAAGGATCAACTAATCATGTTTTTTCTGTAAATGGATGGTCAAATCTACTGATGACAAAGAATGTGTAGGTTGGACTATGATGTTGTTTACGACAAGCTACTTTCAGTAACTTTTGCTTCTATTATTTTCTCAGGTTTTTATTGAGCCAACATTGCTTTATGGTCTTTCCGTGATATCTTTTAGCGAAATTTAAGAATATTACTCCAATGGTTTTAACTTTCTTCTAAACAACGTATAAAGATTCTTCTAAATTTTTTTAATGTTAAATTTGAAAAAAAAAAAAACTGTTAGAGATAAAAAAAAAATCAAAATTTCAAATAATTGGAAGATCCATAAAATTACACAAATTAGACTAAGTGAAAGTGTTTTTCCATTATTTAACAGAAAGATTAGGCAGGAATTAAAATTTTCAAAGATTATTTAATTACTTCAAATCAAGCCGTTCTCAGGGCTATTCTATACATTTTTGCCCTTAATGTTGAGTACTTTTGCATGTAAATGGTTGCAAATTTCTAAATTTGGTTCAAATTTTCCTTCTTGGCAGATTGTAGCTGGAGCAGCAGCTTCTCGCAGCTACCCGGCCGTGCTAATAGTGAGCAAGGATTGTTGAATTAACAAGCACATTTGAGGTATTACCACGCGTTGGAGGTGGGTTGGAGGTGGTGGTCCTTCTCATTGTTTGTTTCTTGAGCTTTTTCTCTACCTGTTTTGTGCCTTTTGGTCCACTAATTCTGAAACATCTGTGTACGGTCCAACTGAAAGATGGAATGGATTTCTAAATATTGTACAAAAATGAATTAAACAACCAAGTTGCTTATTTCCAACATCGTTTCAGTGTCCATGTTTTGCTTGGTGCTTTTTCTTTATGTTAAATATTCGTTTTGATTCATCGGTCTTTGTTGAAGATCTTTCAAAAGTGTTAGTATTATGAGTTTAGAATATGTTTATAGCAGTAAGCAAATGGGTAAAGGTGAATGCAACATATGATAATATAATCCTAGCTCTCAGTATGTGCTCATTGTTTATAGTCTTCTTTTTTTTTTTTCAAATTTACTATTCTTTTTTTTTCTTTGATAAAGTATTTGATTCATTTTTTGGTGATTTTGTTGATATCTTATAGCAATTGATTCATCTGATTGTTTTGAGGATTAATGAGATGAGAGTCCTTCTCTTTAACTTCTACTTAATCAGAAATTTTTTAGGTTAAAAAACTTTTAATAACAGGATGGAGGAAAGAAAAGGAACGGAAGAAAAAAAAAAAAAGGATTAGAGAAAGGCTGAGATGGTTTCTCTCTTCTCCTACTCTGCCAACCCTTTTTAAAAGGTCTCCTCAAATATCTATTGAATGAATGTTATGCTTCGTAGCTGAATTTCAAGTGTTTGATGAAATGCTTCCTTCTATTATGGACCAAAGGCATCACTGACTGGGGTAACCGGTAAGCTTTTCTTCCTTCTAGCAATGTGCAAAGAGAACTCCAAACGAGCACAATTCGTTTTTATTGCCAATTTGAGTTCCCTCGCCTTACATGGATTTGAGCTTTTTCCTCTCATTTCTTTTGAATAGATGTAGTAACGTCTAATTGTTTAAAGTTTCTCTCTTAATTTTATCATTTTTTTATACATTCATATATACATGTCTAGCACTTCATATTTCCATAAAATGTGATGATGAACATAATGGTGTTTAATTGAAGTAGATCGTGAGTTATTTTTTTAACTTTGAAGTAAATCAAGTTTGGACTTTGCTCTTTCCTTCTTAGAGTATCACACATACTACAAACTTCACTCTTACTTTTACCAATTTTTTTTATACATTTATTTATGTTTGGCACTTTATATTTTCATATAAAGCGATGATGGATAGAATGGTGTTCAGTTGTAAAGGACAGATGGTGGATTGTTTTCTAACTTTGAGGAAAATCATATATGCATGGATTTTGCTCTTCCCTTCTTAGAGTATTATACATATTATAAGTATTTTATGATGAGGCAACTTGCATGCCCTAAGGCTGGGGAAACCATTGCATTCCTTTCACTCTCAAAAAGATTTCAGCAAAAGAGAAGAAGATCAAAATTTGATTTTCTATGAGGCTAACTCATCAAATATGTATTGTTGGTAGGAATAATCAATGACAATATGTTTTTATTTATTTTTTGTTTGTCTAAACATATTTCCTTTTTTTTATGCTTATACTTTCTTTCCATTTCTCTAACTGAACATCCTTTCTTTTTTTTTTGTCATCTTGAATCATTTTACTCTTAGTTCGTCCCATGATTGTAGATGCATGTGCTAAAATAATTGAGCTGCCCAGGTCATTTATTTCTCAGATTGGGTCGTACAGTTGCTTCTCATAAGTCACACACATAGGGCTAAATTATTTATCTCGCATGCCATTCTTTTGGAAGATAAATAAATATTTTTTTAAGTGAAACATAGTTTAAGTATGCACAATTAAAATATATATAAATTTTTTCTCAAAGTAAATTTTTAATGTGTAAATATAACTTTTAGATATTAGCTTATGTTGTGCCAAGTCGAACAAATTTGCAAGATTAAGTCCTTTTGACATTGAAATCAGTTCAAATGCATTCATTGCTGCTGGTTGTTCTTCATTTTTCTCTGTCACATGGTGTTCCTGCATCAGAGAAGACATATTGTAAGTAACCCTCTAGCAGAATCCAAGAGGAAGATTGCATAAGGCATTGGATAATTTTACCTAATATGTACATCATGAATAATAAAATATAGTTGTTGATCAATTTGATTGTGCTAAGTGAAAGTAAATTTTACTATTCTTAGATTATTCTGAAATCAATCAGCTCAATTTCTAATGCTTCTTTTCCTTCTCTCTCCTTCTGTCGAAAAATTGTTTGTAAATTTTGCTCTAATCTGTTCATGAATTGCAGGAGATTTGCTGCCAATTTACCAAACCAATCAAGAACTCATCACCTGCAGGTAATCTAATCTAATCTAATCTAATATAATATAATCTAATCTCAGATCAGAAACTTAACAACTGAGCAATGTCAGATAATATAGATTTTATAACATTTTATTTAATCAGGCATTTCTGAGCACAATTTGTGGGCAGATCTGTGAGCAAAACACTGTGCGAGTTTTCTCCTTCGATTTTTTTCCCCCTATATGCAGGTGGTGACAACAAAAAATTAACCGGGCAATTTTTCGTGAGTTGGCATTTCCATTTAAGATTTCTGTTTGATCAAACCCATGCTGTTATAATATTTAAGCAAAAAGAATATATAACTCCAAATTGTTATTGTCTTACAGTTTGCAACACTGGTTTGTTCTTGATTTCGGCCGGAGTATTGAAGCTTCGGCACTTGGCTGATTTGTCTCCAATATTGTTGAAAGGCCAGAATAATTTATAAAGCTGCCCCTCCTCCTCCTCCTCCTCTCATGGCGATCCCGGGCCCTTACTCCGGCGTTAGCACCCTCGCCTTCGTAAGCTCCTCTCTCTTTCGATCTCTCTTTCGATCTCTCGATCTCTTTCTACGATGATCTGTGACCGGAAATCTATATAGGTGGCTCGGGCTTCGGCGTTGGCATTTGGGGTCGTCTATGGGAGCGTGAAGCTCTCCTATGTCAAGGTATTACAGCTATTTGAATCTCTTTGGATCTCATTTGATGGTGGTTTTGGGTTGGGGGTGTTGGAGTTCCTATTGTGAGCATTATTTTGGTGTAATCATTTCTTCGTGATAAGTTTGAGGATTCGATCAGGCGATTATGTTGTGGGTAGTTCAACTTTTGGATCTCAATGGATGGTGATTTTAATGCTGTATGTGTAATTTCATCACATGGTGTTTGGATTAGGGGTGTTGAAGTTGCTATAGTGGCCATTATTTTGGTATAATTAAGTTTAAGAATGCGATGAGGTGATTTATATTGTGGGTAATTCAACTTTTGGGGCTCAATTGATGGCGGTTTTGATGCTGTACGTGCATGTAATTTTATCACATGGTCTTCTGATTGGGGCTGTTGAAGCTCCTGTTGTGAGCATTATTTTGGTAGAATCGTTTCTTTGTGATAAGTTTTAGGAATTCAATGAGGCGATTATATTGTGGGTAGTTCAACACTTCTACTTTTGGATCTCATTGGATGGTGGTTTTGATGCTGTATGTGTAATTTTATCACATGATTTTTGGATTAGGGGTGTTGAAGTTGCTATAGTGAGCATTATTTTGGTAGAATTTTTTCTGTGCTAAGTTTAAGGATGTGATAAGGTGATTTAAATTGTCGGCAATTCAACTTTGGGGCTCAATAGAGGATGAGAGAGAGCTCATCTGGTGTTCCTTGGTGCTATACGTGTCAAAAACTAGCTTTGCATAGGAATGATCAATCCTCAGAATCAAACTATAAATTCGGTCTCTTTTAATTGCTGTTGATATATCAAAATTTCTTTCATTGTCGTTTTCTTCTCTAGAGCAAGAATTAGGGATGATTGAAAACAGTAGTAAGCATATTCCTGTCAATTGTATTGAGGTTGTGTGGTCTGCAAGTATTCTCATGGATGGCCAACTTGGATTTTTATTGTTTTGTAATTTGAGGAATTGTGCAATGCTTTCCTTTTGGGAATCATATCGAAACCTACATTAAATTTTGAAGAAACTATGCAGATTTTGTTTCGAGATTTATGTGTGTTCTATTATTCCTTACTTTGAGAAGTTTTTTCTTTCGGAATACATCAGCTCAATTCATTGTTAAATTGTGTAAATACTGTTTGTTAATCGCGGCGAAGCGCGGGGTTGTCACTAGTTCTAAATAAAACGCAAGTTTCAATAATTCCGAGAATAATAGGAGGACTTTTTTTTTCAAATAACCCTCCTAATTTTTAAAATTTGTAAAATGACCCTTTCAAAAAAAAATTTATAAAAATAATCCTACTTTCGTCACGCGGGCGCCACGTCGGGTGGTCAACTTGAACTTCTGTGAAGGCGCTGAGTCGCTCGGCGCCTTCAGTGTGGCTGGTGATTTGACCAAATTTCCTGAAAATTGGCCAAGTCCTCAGGGTGTAATGTTACACTAAAGGCGTTGAGTCGCTCAGCCCCTTTAGCGTTAAATACTACAGGCGCCGAACGACTCAGCGCCTATAGTGCTGTACACTAAAGGCGCTGAGCAACTCAGCGCCTTCAGTGTTTTACACTAAAGACGCCGAGCGACTCAGTACCTTTAGTGTTTTACACTAAAGGCGCCGAGCTGCTCAGCGTCTTTAGTGTTCTAAGCGCCTTTAGTGTTCTAAAGGCGCCGAGCTGCTCAGCGCCTTTAGTGTTTTTATACTAAAGGCGCTGAGTAGCTCGGCGCCTTTAGTGTAAAACACTAAAGGCGCTGAGTCGTTCGGCGCCTTCGTCTTGACTACAACTCCTGCACGGGCTACAGTGCCCTCACTTTCCCATCTTCCAATCCGACTTCCCCTCTCCACCTCTCTCCCTCTCCCGCAGCACAGTGCCGAAGCCACTGTCGCCGTCGCCGTCGCCCATTGTCGCCGTCGCTGTCGACGAAGCCACTGTCGCCGTCGCCGTCGCCGTCGCTGTCGACGAAGCCACTGTCGCCGTCGTCGAAGCCCACGGTTGCCATCGCCGTCGCCGTCTCTCTCGCTCTCTAGATCTCACTGTGAGCCTCTCCCCCTCCCCCTCCCCCTCTCTCCCTCCCTCTCTCTCTCTCTCTCTCTCTCTCTCTCTCTCTCACTGTGAGGCGGAGCTCTCACAGTGAGTCTCACTGTGAGAGTTCTCTCCCTCTCTCCCCCTCTCTCTCTCACTCTCGCTCTCTCTCCCTCTCACTGTGAGAAAACTCTCACTGTGAGAGTTCTCTCACAGTGAGGGCCTCACTCTCACAGTGAGGGATCTCTCTCTCACAGTGAGAGCTACTGTAAGAGGAACTCTCACAGTGAGAGATCCCTCACTCTCTCACTCTGAGGTTTCACTGTCGCCTTTAGCACTGTCCGCGAGAGATTCCACAGTGAGAGGTTTCACTGTCGATCTCCGACTGTGAAGTTAAAATTAGTATTTTGAAGTGGTTAATTTTGTTTTGTAGTTGAAATGGCTAATCGTCGTATGTCTCTAAGTGTTCATTGGGATGGACAATTAGTTATCGATGAGAATGGTCCAAAATATATCGGCGGTCGAAAAAAAGTTAATTGCGATACGTTCTGATTCTACATATACTAGTTTCGAGACGAGAATGTATCGTTTAGTAAATTGTACAAGAGAAGAATTTCGTTTAAAATTTACTATTCGTTGCCCGACGATCAGTAGTGAATATTTAGCTCACGAAGTAGTAGATGATGAATCATTGGAGGGAATGATTGGATTATGTGAACATTATGGTTTTGTGACGGTATACATTGAGAAAGAGCTACATCCGTCGGATAATTTTGAACCGCAAGGTTATTACACGAGAATGCTCCACAATTATATTGATGTGGGTCCTTCCGCCAATGTAATGGGTGATCAAAATATTCCAAACGAATGTGGTGTCAGAATGACAAGATTAGAAAATTAACATAATAAATTGGTAATTTGTAATTTTCTTTAAATGGACTTAATCATTGTATATACTGCAGAGAAAGTGAGTATGACCCTATTGAGAGTGTTGTACCTTGCTCGGTTAGTAGTGTGCCACCAACGACCACATGTGTGCCACCTACGACCACACACACACAAGCCACGACCTCACGCGGACACTGCACGACATCACGCGGACAATGCACAACCTCCCGTCTAGAACCAAGGATGTCTCATTTACAACTACAACCTTATGATTGGGGATAAGTACAAATCAAATTAAATTTTAAATTTTAAATTTTAAATTAATGGCAATGTTGGAATTTTATTTTTACCAAATTTGCAGGTTATCTACTTCCTATGAACATTGGAATCGAACTGCTCTTAATGATTTTGATACTAATGTTGATGAAGGAGGTGATAATATCGACGAAGGAGATTGTAATGTTGACGGGGGTGGTGATAGTGATATTAATCATGAGGATTCACCAATCAATGATTATTAGAATAGTAGTGAGGATGACGAACTGGATGTTTCATTTCCAAATATAGATGATCATCATGATTGAGGGTTAAATAATCTTGCAAATGCAATTTACAGAAATGGACAACCCACAAATAAGCAATGATTACGTAGACAATCCTGACGAGGAAAATAAATTTATTGATCATCCGGAACGTTTTCCTTCAGATAATAATTGGATAAATCAGTATGTTGTAGATCCTACATATCTTGATATTCGACAAATCAATAGTGGTCTCCCTAGCATCGACGGGAGTTGGGCTGGACGTGTCTTTCATGAGAAGGCATCTTTATTGGATGCTCTAGACCGGTGGCATATTGAGCATAATGTACAAATGAAAGTATTGAAATCTACTAAAATGACTTACACTGTCAAATACTTGCTAGAGGGATGTGCATGGAGATTACATGCTTCAGTACCTAAAGATACGACATACTTTAGGGTAAAAATATATGCTGGTCACACACATGTGTAATTCCAATGCTAAACGCGACGCACCGTAATTATAATTCGACCCTTATATGTAAATTGATTCTCCCGACATTAAAGGTTAGACTTAATATGACGCCAAAAGAAATTCAAGATACGGTGCGATCAACTTACCATGTTCACATAACATATTGGAAGGCTTGGCAATCAAAGAGTAAAGCATTACAACTTATTTACGGGAGTTTGGAGCAATCGTACACAGACTTGCCTCGTTACCTTACTATAGTGAAGGAATCTAATCTTGGTACTTTATGGCGTCTGGATCATAGGTGGCCCGCTGATGGGATTTGTCGCTTTGGTCGTGTTTTTTGGTCATTTGGACCTTCGATTCATGGATTCGCACATTGTCAGCCGGTAGTGAGTATTGATGCCACACATATGTACGGCAAATACGAAGGTCATGCTTTGATAGCGACGGCTGCAGATGCAAATGATGGACTATATCCTTTGGCATTTGCAATTTGTGAGGGGGAGAATGCCGGGAGTTGGCGATGATTTTTGCAAAACATGCGTCAGTATGTTACCCGTGATAGAGCCATTTGTTTTATATCTAATCGATTTTCTGGAATCCTGATCAATGCAGCATATATTGTAGGCGATGATGATGCAGGAAAAAAAAAAAAAAAAAGGAAAAAAACTCGGGCTGAGGAATGGTCTGCTCATTGACCTTGGAAATTTGGACAACCGTTTGGACCGGAATATTGCACGTGCATTATCTAGATGGCCTATAATGTATGCAACCATTTGTGCGTCGCCGATAGGCGTGCATTATCTGGATGGCCTACAATATATGCAACCATTTGTGCGTCGCCGATATCCTCCACACTAATCTGAGCCTTATACTATTTTTTTTTTCCTCCTTTGCTTCTATATATTTATTCTTGATTTTCGCTGTGGTTTTATTTGGATTTCCTTTGGTTTTCAATCCTTATGGTTGAATATATATATATATATATATATATATATATATATATATATATATATATATATATATATATATATAGTTTCTCGAGTTAATTCGTTCCCGGGCCTCTGATCTCTCTCAAGGAGCAGTTGGAGAATGCTAAGGTTCCGACCTGCTTATTTTTCTCATTTCTTCCAGCATTTGTAGTGCTTTTAGTGCTATTTTTTAGCGATCTATTGACGGGCTACTTCCTCAGGTATGACATTTGTTTGCGTCGTGCTGTTCTGGTATGATATATATTTCGGATGGGTTTTTGTTGCTTCCGTTTCTGCGATTTTGTGGATTCTCCATGCTGTTGTAAATTATGCTAAGTTACTTGATCCTAATTTTATTATTTCCAGTATTTGTTGTTTTATTTGCATTGATTAGGTTGTATGTCCTTCATTATATGCAGGATTTTAATGTTAGATGCTCATTTTGATTTCAGCTGAAAAGAACACACACAACGGTCTTTAACCTTCTTGCTGTCTATACGGGTCATAAAATAGCTTTTGGCTGAAAAAGTATTTTTCGTCTGTTTGGTTTTTGGAAAAATAGTTTTTCTGAAAAAAAAAATTGTTCAGATTTGATGGAAACAAAAACTGTGGGAAAAAGTATTTTTCATGGAATACTTTATTTTGCGGAAAAATAGTTTATCACTACTTTCTGAGAAACCAAACACCCCTTATGGTAGAACACTCTGAGATGATCTGTCAAGAAATTTTTTGTGCTGTTGCTGAACAATTGTACTAATATAGCCCTTTTCTCTACTGGCAATTAGGAAATTTATAAACTATTACTTTGATGGGAAGCTAGAACAATATTGGGATCTGGATAACACAAGGTCTAATTTGGGGCACTGTTCAAGTAGGATGTTTTCACAAATAGAAAATTCAGAGACTATTATGTTTGGGAAAAGCTAAAACAAGATTTTGACCTCCTATTGAAGTAAGAACTCTAATTTATAATTGATGAATGTTGCTATATTTTGTTAAATAACACTACATCTGAAGACTGTCAAATCATTCACAAGCCTTCTTAACCTTGGTAATCTCAAAGTTCAAGATCAGTCTGCCAACTGGACTCATAAAATAACAAGTGAGTCCTTTGACATAATTGGTTGGTGTGTCTGTTACAACTACAAGCAAACTATGGACTCCCTATCTCTGAATGAATGTGGGTAGATATTTCTGGGCCCAATTGGGTTATGTACTCTACTACTCTCAAAGGGTTAGATAATTCTGACAGCGTCAACAGTGACAAACTTTCACAACAAATTTCTTGGCTCTAATTTTCCCACCAAATTGAAAGATGCCCATTCATATCCTTATATACTGTGTGAGACCTGCACAGTGCAGTAACTGCAAGCATTTGGTGATGATGAGCAATTTTAGCTTCTCTCATCTCATTATTCTCTCATTTCTGTTAGTGTTTCAATCTCATGGAACTTTTGGTGCACCAAGGGATTGTTTTGTGAATGCTATATATAGTTTCGGAGACCCGATCGCTGACACCGGGAATCTTCTTCGGGAGGGTCTGGTAGGGTTCTTCGCCACGATCGGAAACTATCCCTACGGGGAGACCTACAAAAAGCCCACCGGTCGCTGCTCTGATGGCCTCCTCATGATCGATTTCTTCGGTATGTCACTAACCTGCAGTATTAACTAGATTTCAATTAGGTATGAAACGGATACCTGAACTTTTAAAAATTTTGATTTTATTATTTAATCTTTTGCTACTTTCAATTTCAGAAAGTACCATTAAGTCTGCCAAAAAGTTACAGAACATTCAGTGACAGGATGCTCCATTAAAAATTTGAAGTGCTGCTGGTACTATTAAAACCACAAATTGAATTCCCAGGATGAACAATCAAATTAGAACCAATTAATTTTGTGTTATTTCCCTCTTTACACAGTAATTGTTGATAAATAATTAACTATATGTTCCGAAAACTTATCTAGAGATAATTGTATATATAAAATATATATAAAAAAATATCAATCTATTGGATTGTACGGATGGAAAAAAACCCACACACTGTTTGTTTTTTTGAACGAATGAGTCACTATAATTATATAATTTTATTAATTATTTAAATTTGATATTTATAAATAAATAATATGCATGTCTCTAATTTGAATCTGGAGGGGCGAACCAATAAAACGTTGATCTTTTCCGTTGGCCTAAATAATTTTAAATTTCAGCGGATTAAAATTACTATGTTATTAAAGTGACTTTATATAATATATACCTCCAAATCAAATTCTAATTAGAATTGTAGACAAAATTTCATTGATCCCCCTATGTACTATTATGATTTGCTCCTGAAATGTCATATTTTTTCTTCCTAACTAAAATGTCCTCCTATTGTTGGAGATGGACACATTGTGCTTGGTAGATCTTACCATGTAGAAGACCTTCTGCAGGGATAAGGCCGAGAAAAAGGACTGAGAGAGAAGTAGGGCAAGCAAGGAACATGACACATACCTATTTAAAAACTCAACAATCGGCAATTCAAATCCTTCTTAAATCCTGAACAAAAATGTGCCCAGTTACCTACAAGAATGTTTAAACTAAATAGAACAAAACTACTACTTTCATGGAGTTGTGCAATAATAGAAATATGTAAGAAAAGATCAATAGGTATGCCGAGGCATGTATTCACCCCCCCACCCCCCCCCCCCCCCCCCCCTTCCCAAACCCCATGAAATGAATCATATATAATTATTGAAAAC
The DNA here is from genome assembly GCA_029204045.2 of Tillandsia leiboldiana. Taxonomy (NCBI): domain Eukaryota; kingdom Viridiplantae; phylum Streptophyta; class Magnoliopsida; order Poales; family Bromeliaceae; genus Tillandsia; species Tillandsia leiboldiana. The sequence continues at coordinate 10,075,830 of CM055060.1, forward strand.
AAATTAATTAGTTAAGAGGAGTGAAAGTGATGAATAGGGGTATATATATGTACATTGAGACTATCTGAGAATAAAAGACTTTGTTGCATAGAGAGTTCATCAAATGTTAATGCATCATGATGATGGTTATAAAGAGAATATGGTGGAGACATTGTGAGAACAATGTTTCTACTTAAGGCTTCAATAAGTTTGTAGTCTTTTTGAAGGACCTCTATAATTTCTTCAATAAATATTATTTTTTATTTCATTTTTTTCGTTCACTATTATCTAACCTACAAAATAACCTTGCAGTCCATCAACACAGGTATAGAATAAAAGCCAGGTAAACACAAAGAAATATAAGTAAACTAAGCAGAAATAACCTTGTAGTAGTCAAGCAATTCTAGTTTCAATATCCAGCATAATGATCTACTAACAAATTCAGCCAACTTCAACCAGTGCCAACTTCACACATTGTTAAAAGGCAACGCAATAGTCTACCGAGTTCATCCAGAGTTAACAGGTAGAAAAAATAATAAATATTTACGAAACTCAAAAGATACAGGAAAAATAATAAATGTTTACCAAACTCAATAGATAGACTCCTTCGCAAAGAAACCTAGCAGCAGAATATTTATGTTGCATCATTGCCCAGTACCAAAACATCAAATATAGCCAAGGAGATGTTAAGCAAAAAACAAAAGGTGAGAAGAGAAGAAGAGACAAATGCAGCTTAGAAAGAACAGAAGAGTAAATTTTAGATACATAAACAACAGAGAGAATGGATACATTTCATGAGAGGAACACAGCTTGCAGAGAAGAGAAGAACACGAAAAAACTTATAAATTGACAATAGAATCCACTTTGCATTTGAGGAACCACAACAACATTTACAAATGATTAGCAAAGTGCGGTAACATTCATGAACTTACAAACTTACAAAAGAAAATAAACTTACAAATTGACAATAGAATCCACTTTGCATTTGGGGAACCACAACAACATTTACAAATGATTAGCAAAATGCGGTAACATTCACATTCGAGAACTGCACTAAATGGAGGTTGGGCAATATATTTTAGGATAAAATAAAATTTTTTAGGATCAAATGTAGGTTGGGTAACTTATTTCTTTTGTATTTGTCAACCAGGAACAGTTCAGCACAATCAGAATCAATAGTAGCCGGGAAAAGAAGCAGCATCAGTAGTCGGAAGTACCAGTAGCTGCAGCAGCTGGTTTTTGATCAATTCTTCAACTTTATCATCATCTTCTTTTTGTTCTCCTCAATTTTCGGATGAAATTTGGGCTAATATTTATGTCAAAAGATAACATTTCTACAGAAAAGAGTTCAAGCATTTTTTAACCAAGACCACTGCATCACAAATTCTTGTTTCAACTGTTAATGAATTAACAGAAAGTAAGCTCTAATATCTCAGGCTTCTTATCCTCCGGATCAGGAATGTACTCCTTGTCATCCCAATCTTCAGGCTGCAAACAAAGGAAATTGCGTTGTTAAAAAAAAAAAGAGGAAAAAAAAAAAAAACAAAACTATTAACTATGCGGACAGATAGGAGGTGTCGCAAAAACAATTAAAATATTTCTTACTTTCTTGGCATCTGGGTCCTTTATTTTCTTCGGAGGAAGGATATCCCAATCATCAACTCCGCCGCAGCGGCGGAGCGCGGCGGAGCAAGGCAGAGCGCGGCGTGGGCAGCGCGGGCAGGCGCGGGCAGGCGCGGGCAGGCGCGCAGGCAGCGCGGTCCACGGACTGGCGTGCACCGGGTGCACTGAAGATCGGCTTTGGCAAGTGGCGTTCCCTCATTGGTTGGCCGGCTTCTAGAAGGCGACAAAGTTTGTAGTTTAGCCCTGCATATATAAACTGAAGTAAACATCATCACACATATGTTCTCAAATCGGGGGAAAAAAGCAAGGAACATGCAAATCATACGGAAGCAAACATAAATTGAGAAGTAAACATTTTTTGAGAACTAAAACTCTAAAAAGGTATTTACTCTTCTAATTTTTTCCTCTCACACAATATGAAACACAGAAATGGTAGGCTATAAAACAAAAAAGTCCAAGAAATTGTTGCTCCACTCATATGGATATGGAGTAAGTAAGAGGAAAAGCTTACAGTTTTAGCTCGTTTAAAGTGTGGTTCCACCCATTTCCTTCACTGGGCTGACTTCTCAGCAACCTGACATAGGTTAGAGATCCAACTTTTTGCTCAATAAAGGTACCACAAAGGTAAGATGTTTAAACCATCTATTCAAATTACAACCTTTTCATTCTATATAATGGTAAATTATGTTATCTAAGTTTGCACACGATGCACCTTTTGTAGGCAAAAATCAAGAGCAGGTTTTTCATGTCTATTTCATCTAGTTGATGCAAGATTCTGCAACAGTTAGGAATTTATAAGTAGATGAGAGCAAGCACATGTTTAAGTTCTTTTAATGAAAAGAGTTTCCATTGTACCTTGAAATGTACTACATGCATGACCACCCAATGTGGTAGCCATGTCCTATAAAGTTGATAAAGAACCATGAAAGTCTTCCTGACTAAGTAAACTAAGCGCGAGTTAACAAAAAAAGTTTAAACCAAATAAAACAACAAAAGAACAATGATGAAGAAACAAGCATGCAGAAAGCACATAATAGCATTCAAGCCTGGTGATTATGTGGGTATCTATTCTCAGCCTTAGTGATGAGGGTTGCAAATCAAAGATTTCCACTCATACCATTATTAAGATTACAAACACCAGAAAACAACCAAATATAAAAAACAGGCAAGTTCAAATGATAAACAGGCTAATAGAAGAAGAGAAGGAAAAAGAAATATTAAAGGAGAGATGCATCACAGATGGATATAAGCATTCTAGAAGAAGAGGGAAAATCAAATTTTTTAGGGCATCCATCGAGAGTAAAGTCATTGTTATTGTCTTGTGTATGGTATTCCATTGTTTCTATTTTCTTTTCTTAGTGGTTTTGACATTTAATTTCTATGGTACAAGCAAATATCACTTCTGTCGGTGCAAAAGATAATCTTCAGGAAGGGAATAAGACAAAAATGTTAGTATTAGTGTTAAATAAAAAACATTACAGTCCAAGAACCTTCAACAATCTAGGTACTTTCTTGCATGATAGAATGCAATAAATTTCGCAAGCTATGCAATCCAAAACAGATAGAATAGCAGTTTATCTGGAATATAGAAAGAAGTACATTGGAAGCAAACAATTATACAGTTCAAACAATTTGAAGTTCTGAACTATCAGTTACAGACTGTATTTGTAGGTTATATAAGCAAAAAAGGGTCAAAACATTTCCAACTGAATTGCTTAATTACCAAACAAAGTAGGCCACAGAAGCTAGCAACAATGTCAAATTTCTAGTAAATGTGTGTAGTTAAGAATTGGTGAAATTCGAATCAAGTTTTTGCTACATCTAGAGAATAAAAGGTCTTTTGATCGATCAATAGATTGTATCTTAATCTAGAAAAGCTCTCTTGTACATCCGAGCACCCAATACTTCTCTTTAACAATGTAAATTATTTAGTTATTAAATCCCCGCAATTGATGTAGTGGCAAATCCACCCTTTATTAACAGAGTCCTAAAAATTTTCCTTTTATTTCCTTGCAGTGCAGCGCCAGGTCGGTCCTGCTGTTGTTGTTTGCAGCGCAACACCAGCTTGACGCTGCTGTTGCTGTTTGCATAACAGCAAGAGTCTCGTGTTGGTGCTGCTGCTTGCAGGATGCACCAGTATAAAGAGTAGGCCATCCAAAACTATTCAATATGAAATGGTTATAACATATAAAGGAAATGGCCCTTTCGAAATTGTAGTAACCGTGATTTTAAAATCTGAAATTAAGTTTAAATAGTAAAATTGAACTATTAGTGGTGCAATAGTGGCCCTAAAATATCGACTTTTGATCGGGGCCTGATCTCGAAAATCCGAGATCACCTTTGCGACCGTCTCGTCGAAACATGAAAGATTCATATTCATATGTTTACGATCCAACGGTCGGATTATCCAGAAATCAGCAAAGACCCGGGCGGGCCCCGCAACTTAAGTCGTGAATAGTAACCTCCTGTTTTAAATCCCCCGTCGAGGGACGTCGGCCGTTTCACTGTCTAGACCCTGAACATAAGGGTGTGAGTAGTCAATCTTAGCTATTTTCGATGTGCTGAGCGCAGTGGCGCTGACGAAATTTGCATTTGACGAGCCTAAAGCCTCGTAAAGCGTGCCGAACTGTATAATTTACAGTATAAGATGGATTTTAAAATTCTTGGAGCTGAATTTTAGCGAACCAAAATCGCTACCTGATAAGTTTCGTCGAGCCGGACGTCGTGGCGGTGTCCATTTTTCAGTTTGACAACCCGGTTGTCTCGAAAAGCGTGAAATGTGGGAAAAATCACAGTATTTTGCGAAAAAGCCTTATATTTTATGTGTCGAATTGCTCCGAACTGGTACATGAGGGACTTCCTTGTGAGTTTGTTCTACAGCAGAGGACTTAAGTGGAAATACAAAGAGTAAAAAGGCTAGCTAGCATTTTGTTGCAATATAATAGCAACTTAGGGTTGCTTGAGAGAAACCCTAGCCACTTCGGTTCCTGTAACCGCAGCCTTCCCCCCCACGAACCTACGACCCTTCTGCGAGGTTTCCCGAGCACCTGCGCCGCCGGCCGCCGCCCCTGGTCGCCGGAGAAGGCAAGAGGAATCAAGGTGCCAACATTGATTCCGAGCTTGTGGGGATAGGAAGATCACCTGGGCCCTAGTCTTGTGCACAGGCCTCGCTGAGGTCATCTTCTACATTCAGAAGACAAACCAGAGTGCGCCGGTGCACTGCCGTGGCCGCCGACGCCGAGGAGACCATCTCCTTCTTCCTCGGATCCGGCCAGGTAAGTCCTTCATTTTCTTGATTTCCTTGCTACCTAGATCCCCTGGTTATCTCTATCACCTCTTGGTGGACCCCTCTGCCGAACCCCGAAGTCGGGATTGCTCCCGGTCGCCGGCGGGGGAAACTGCACCCGCCGGAAACCGAAGTTGCTCCGCCCGAGCCGTGCGCCGCACCCATTGGCTCAGGCTTCGATCCAAAATGCTGGGCACTTTCTGTAGGGTCTAGGGATCACCTCCACAAAATCTGGTTGGGTTTGGTCCATCCTAGAGCCCGCACGAGCCAGCCCTAGTTTCGGGCTAACTTTGCTCCGGCCAAGAGTGCTCCGCCGCCGCCGCCGCCGCTTGCTGCCGCCGGCCACCTGCCCAGTTTGCTTCAGCAGGTCGAGAAAAAGCCATGGGTACCCTTGCATGCGGCCCATGCTGTCCTGCTGGGATTCCACCATTAATGGTGTTGCTCCGGCCAAGGTTGCCCCCGCCGCCGCCGCCACCGTGTCGCGCCGCCGGCCGTGAGTCAGCAAGCTTAATAGAGTCATTTAGCACCTACTGGTGCTTGTGCTTGGGATCCAGATCCCCTGTCTGGAGTTTCACCATTAGTGTCTTCAAGATTGTGAGTTAAGCTTGATGCCCACCATGCGTTCGAAGAAATGCACGAGAGAACCAAATTGGTTCTGTGCATCCAGCAAGAGAGCATTCGACTTCTGCAAACCTCCTGAGCATGATGCTCATTCTATTTCAGCAGATTATTGAGTAGATAGAGAGATCTTGCATGTTGAGCTCTTTAAGCTTATGTTTTTGGAGTCGTTTTGCTCCAGCGATGTTTCTGGTCACCCCACAGCACCTAGTTGATGAGCCTCTAGGTTCTTTCGACCCACTGAGCATGATGCTCACCTTAAATCTGAGTTTGGTTGAGTCTAGGCATTAAATGTAACAATGTGAGCCTAATTGCATAGTAATAGTTGATCCAGAGTTGTCCTCGGGTTCCGCACTGCTCCCAAATGGTGAGCACGGTGTCCAGCAAGCCGAGAGCCACCTGCTGGTGGTGTCGGTTCGTTTAAATAGCTTTCCGAAATTAAATACAAGCGAAAATAGCATGAAATTGCATACTTTTATGCAAATTGGTAATATCCTGGGGGCCTAAATGAAATTGTGACCATACTAGCTGCTTTGTACAGTGTACACATGATCTCTAAACCTTTTGTTGGAGGTCCGATGCTTTTCGTTGAGCGGGAATTGGACCCCGAACCGTAAATCGGCAAAATCGCCGGTTTAACGGCGATTCGGCGTTAATCACGCAATTCGAGAAATGTAGTGATTAATTTGTGTTGCCAAATATCAGTGGCTGTTCCCGGTGCTATTCTAAAGAGCCCGATGATTTTAGTTATTAGTTTGCAACTTCCGGAGCCAAAATGGGCTTCCCGGGAGTGTTTCAGTGGTTACGGCTTTGCCGGTGCACAGGATTACCCAGAGTCTGATGTTAGGGCCTAAATGTCCTAAGTTAGACATTCTTGGGCAGCACGTGAAGTTTCACGAGTTTTGGTTATTGTTCAGCACAGATTGGGTCATAGTGGATCTATCGGCGGATTTCCGAAAATTCGAAAGTTTCCGGGACTTCAGTGAAGTTCCCTGTTTAGCTTGTCTGCACACAGTGTGTCAGTGGGTTGGGTATGTGTGAGAGTCTATTTCTGACCTGTACTTATGATTCAGGTCCCAGCAGTCTGCCGCCATCTTGCGAGCCATCCAGCAGCCACCGAGATCATTGAGGTGGGTTTATCTTCGGTCCGGGCTTTATCAGGTTTGCCCTATGGGGTGCCGTGGTAGGTTGGACCCCTGTTTTTGGTGTAACCCTGAGCCTATGCTTGAGCCTTTCTATTTATTTCGATTCCAGCATTCAATTATTACAGCTATGTTGCCTAGATATTTCAGTTGAGCTCTTTATATGCTTTTATTCTCAGCATTTAGTACGTATAGGGTTATACAGCTTGACATATACCATGTTTGTTTGGTTATCAGCCTAGTTATGCCAGCATTTCCTGTTCTATGATGCATGATAGAATAGGTGTACAGTTCTGCTATTTAGTTTCATTTACAGTTCAGATATTCAGCTTCTGTTGTTCAGATTCAGTTGTATAGCATCTGTGATTATTACAGCCTTCAGCATCCCGATAGGGATTTCTCAGCTTATTGTCGTTTGTGTGGTCTTTAGACCACGAGCTTGAGCATCAGCATTATGATCGCCACAGAGCCAGCTGTTCTTTCACGTACACTAGCGGATTGATCCCCCGCAGTGGTGTACTTTACCGGTAAAGTGGTCAACAGTGGCGACCCGTGAGCCCAGAGGGTTATGACAGCAGATTGGTGTACAGGTGGTATTTAGCCTGAGGTTCTGTGAGACCAAAAGTGGCATTTAGCCTGAGGTCCTTGGAACCAATAGTGGCATTGATTGGGTATTTATATTTGTTGTCTTTCAGCACTTCCAGTTTGCAGCATTGTTAGTTACCAGCTTTGTTATTGTATGATCATTATCTTCTCGTCAGATTTATCAGCATGATCAGTTTCTGCTTACCAGTTGTGTTTATTGCATGATTAGTCTTTATATGAGTACCCCTGTTGTCCACTTCAGCATGCTTAGATTTTATATCTACATCTTGTTATTCAGCTTTCAGTTATATCCTGCTTTTGCTATCCGCTTATCATTGTATCCGGTAGGTACGACTTGCTATTTCTCGGCCCGTCGTGCCCACTGGGATACATGTAGAGTGTATCTCACACCCCCTGGGTGACCATTTTTCAGGTCAGTCGGGTGCTGGGAGATTGGGACGATCCAGTGAGCTGTTGCGCTAGAGTTGTCCCCTGCTATTGGCCGCAGTGGCCCAGTGCTAGTATTTCCAGTTTACAGTATCGTGATCATAAATATTTTTGTATTCTTCTTAGTTGGAGTATTTGTGGACTATGTCATGTGTTGATGTGGATGTGTTAGCTGTAGAGTTTTATATTTGGTTTAGTTGTTAATTATACTGCTCTCTGATTGCATTATTGTATCCGCCTAGCCGAGCATGTATAGGGGAGACTCTGTCCGTGTGGACAGAGGATTTCCTATGCATGTGGCGGTCTGTTCACGTCCTGAGTTAAAGTTCGAACTCTGATTAAAAAAAAAAAATTTCTACCGCTGTTTTGAAACTCGGGGCGTGACAGATTAGATGGTATCAGAGAATAGGTATAGGATACCTAGGAAATGGCTAGGATTGAGCCCTAGGATGACTTGAGTCTGACGTGAGTGCGCGGGGATGTATGTTGTTCCTAGGGTTAGAAGCTCAAGTGTTTTATCACTATTTGAGTATATCCTAACCTAGTTGTTATATTTCAGTTATGGCTCGACCTGGACGTCAGGGTGGTGATGATGGGCGAGGTGCAGGCAGAGGCCGAGGTGTCGGCCGACCTCCCAGAGTGCCGAGGGAGCCAGAGGGTTCCGATAGATTTCAGCAGATGCAGGACCAGATTAATGCACTGACCGCTGTGGTTCAGCAGCTAGTACAGCAGCAGGCTGCTGTTCATGCTACTCCTGCCCCGCCACCTGTTCAGCCACCTGAGCCAGTACCAGAGGAGTCAGTTGTACCTCCTGCTGCCCCAGCGCCACCTGTAGCGACAGCCCCGGCGACTGCCACCACTTCTGGGGCTGCTGCTGCTACCGTTAGCGACCCACCGGTTGCTGCTGCCGGGACCTCTTCTCGGCCGACGACGCCTGCCGCTACAGAGGATGCGGCTCAGGCTGAAAAGGCCCGAGCGAAGGCGGTCCTGATGGAGTTTAAGAAGTTTCAGCCGCTTACTTTTGATGGCGCCACTGATGATGATTGGGCTGTCGAAAAGTGGGTGCTGCGTATGGAGAAGCTTTTCAGAGACGTGTATACGGAAGATCGTGACCGTGTACACTTAGCTGCACACTGCCTCGAGGGTGAGGCGGATCAGTGGTGGTCTGAAGTTTTGAGAGATCAGTACGGGGGAATTGAACCCCAGTGGCAAGTCTTCAAGGACGCATTATACGACCGCTATCTGAATGATGTAACGAAGCAGGGTCTAGAGCGGCAGCTGGAGACGATGCATCAGGGAGACCGCACTGTGCGGGATTATGAGCGGGAGTTCTCCCGTGTTGGTGCTTTGGTTCCACATGCGGTGCGGGATGAGCAACGCAAGGTCCGGCTTTTCACCCAAGGGCTGCGACCTGAGATCAGGCGACTTCTCTCTTCTTTGGACATCCGGGTGTATCGGGTCTGCGTCAACCGGGCCCTTTCTGTGGAGGCTGATATAGTAGCCACTCGTGCGGAGCGTCAGGCTTCAGAGAAAGGGAAGGAGAAGAAGAGATCGTTTCCTGGAGACAGGGGTGGAGCACCGAGCAGCGGGAAGCCACCCAAGTACCCTCGACCACATGATCAGGCTGTGAGTGGTTCTGCTAGCAGTCAACAGCGGGCTCCGCGACCGTGTGTATTTTGTGGTGGACCACACCGAGCAGTTACCTGCGATCAGCGCCATGGCCGTTGCTACAAGTGTGGCCAAGCCGGGCACATTATAGCAGACTGCCCTCAGAGATCTGAATCAGCTCAATCCACTGTTTCTGCTTCAGCCGTTTCTGCTCCACGGCAGAGTCCCACACCGAGCACGTCTTCCCGTGGACGATCTGCGCCTTCCCATCAGTCTGGCGGGACACGCCAGAGTTCTGGAGGGCGAGTGTATGCCCTGACTGCTCCAGGTGATCCACCAGTGGTAGACTTGACTGGTGCGTTGCTAAGTAATAAGCTTTAATTTATGCACTAATATTAATGTTATCAGGCGTGTGTATAGTTTTCAGTTGTTTTGGGGTGACTGATTGTCACTGGAATGGAGTTGGACAGTGTAGATTTACCGCGACTGGTTGTCGCCGTGTAGTGTTAGTCTGGCACTCTGTGTTAGTGGACTGTTTGATGTCCTATTGTGTTTAAGTTTCGGGGACGAAACTTCTATTAAGGGGGGAGTGATGTAGTAACCGTGATTTTAAAATCTGAAATTAAGTTTAAATAGTAAAATTGAACTATTAGTGGTGCAATAGTGGCCCTAAAATATCGACTTTTGATCGGGGCCTGATCTCGAAAATCCGAGATCACCTTTGCGACCGTCTCGTCGAAACATGAAAGATTCATATTCATATGTTTACGATCCAACGGTCGGATTATCCAGAAATCAGCAAAGACCCGGGCGGGCCCCGCAACTTAAGTCGTGAATAGTAACCTCCTGTTTTAAATCCCCCGTCGAGGGACGTCGGCCGTTTCACTATCTAGACCCTGAACATAAGGGTGTGAGTAGTCAATCTTAGCTATTTTCGATATTCTGAGCGCAGTGGCGCTGACGAAATTTGCATTTGACGAGCCTAAAGCCTCGTAAAGCGTGCCGAACTGTATAATTTACAGTATAAGATGGATTTTAAAATTCTTGGAGCTGAATTTTAGCGAACCAAAATCGCTACCTGATAAGTTTCGTCGAGCCGGACGTCGTGGCGGTGTCCATTTTTCAGTTTGACAACCCGGTTGTCTCATAAAGCGTGAAATGTGAGAAAAATCACAGTATTTTGCGAAAAAGCCTTATATTTTATGTGTCGAATTGCTCCGAACTGGTACATGAGGGACTTCCTTGTGAGTTTGTTCTACAGCAGAGGACTTAAGTGGAAATACAAAGAGTAAAAGGGCTAGCTAGCATTTTGTTGAAATATAATAGCAACTTAGGGTTGCTTGAGAGAAACCCTAGCCACTTCGGTTCCTGTAACCGCAGCCTTCCCCCCCACGAACCTACGACCCTTCTGCGAGGTTTCCCGAGCACCTGCGCCGCCGGCCGCCGCACCTGGTCGCCGGAGAAGGCAAGAGGAATCAAGGTGCCAACATTGATTCCGAGCTTGTGGGGATAGGAAGATCACCTGGGCCCTAGTCTTGTGCACAGGCCTCGCTGAGGTCATCTTCTACATTCAGAAGACAAACCAGAGTGCGCCGGTGCACTGCCGTGGCCGCCGACGCCGAGGAGACCATCTCCTTCTTCCTCGGATCCGGCCAGGTAAGTCCTTCATTTTCTTGATTTCCTTGCTACCTAGATCCCCTGGTTATCTCTATCACCTCTTGGTGGACCCCTCTGCCGAACCCCGAAGTCGGGATTGCTCCCGGTCGCCGGCGGGGGAAACTGCACCCGCCGGAAACCGAAGTTGCTCCGCCCGAGCCGTGCGCCGCACCCATTGGCTCAGGCTTCGATCCAAAATGCTGGGCACTTTCTGTAGGGTCTAGGGATCACCTCCACAAAATCTGGTTGGGTTTGGTCCATCCTAGAGCCCGCACGAGCCAGCCCTAGTTTCGGGCTAACTTTGCTCCGGCCAAGAGTGCTCCGCCGCCGCCGCCGCCGCTTGCTGCCGCCGGCCACCTGCCCAGTTTGCTTCAGCAGGTCGAGACAAAGCCATGGGTACCCTTGCATGCGGCCCATGCTGTCCTGCTGGGATTCCACCATTAATGGTGTTGCTCCGGCCAAGGTTGCCCCCGCCGCCGCCGCCACCGTGTCGCGCCGCCGGCCGTGAGTCAGCAAGCTTAATAGAGTCATTTAGCACCTACTGGTGCTTGTGCTTGGGATCCAGAGCCCCTGTCTGGAGTTTCACCATTAGTGTCTTCAAGACTGTGAGTTAAGCTTGATGCCCACCATGCGTTCGAAGAAATGCACGAGAGAACCAAATTGGTTCTGTGCATCCAGCAAGAGAGCATTCGACTTCTGCAAACCTCCTGAGCATGATGCTCATTCTATTTCAGCAGATTATTGAGTAGATAGAGAGATCTTGCATGTTGAGCTCTTTAAGCTTATGTTTTTGGAGTCATTTTGCTCCAGCGATGTTTCTGGTCACCCCACAGCACCTAGTTGATGAGCCTCTAGGTTCTTTCGACCCACTGAGCATGATGCTCACCTTAAATCTGAGTTTGGTTGAGTCTAGGCATTAAATGTAACAATGTGAGCCTAATTGCATAGTAATAGTTGATCCAGAGTTGTCCTCGGGTTCCGCACTGCTCCCAAATGGTGAGCACGGTGTCCAGCAAGCCGAGAGCCACCTGCTGGTGGTGTCGGTTCGTTTAAATAGCTTTCCGAAATTAAATACAAGCGAAAATAGCATGAAATTGCATACTTTTATGCAAATTGGTAATATCCTGGGGGCCTAAATGAAATTGTGACCATACTAGCTGCTTTGTACAGTGTACACATGATCTCTAAACCTTTTGTTGGAGGTCCGATGCTTTTCGTTGAGCGGGAATTGGACCCCGAACCGTAAATCGGCAAAATCGCCGGTTTAACGGCGATTCGGCGTTAATCACGCAATTTGAGAAATGTAGTGATTAATTTGTGTTGCCAAATATCAGTGGCTGTTCCCGGTGCTATTCTAAAGAGCCCGATGATTTTAGTTATTAGTTTGCAACTTCCGGAGCCAAAATGGGCTTCCCGGGAGTGTTTCAGTGGTTACGGCTTTGCCGGTGCACAGGATTACCCAGAGTCTGATGTTAGGGCCTAAATGTCCTAAGTTAGACATTCTTGGGCAGCACGTGAAGTTTCACGAGTTTTGGTTATTGTTCAGCACAGATTGGGTCATAGTGGATCTATCGGCGGATTTCCGAAAATTCGAAAGTTTCCGGGACTTCAGTGAAGTTCCCTGTTTAGCTTGTCTGCACACAGTGTGTCAGTGGGTTGGGTATGTGTGAGAGTCTATTTCTGACCTGTACTTATGATTCAGGTCCCAGCAGTCTGCCGCCATCTTGCGAGCCATCCAGCAGCCACCGAGATCATTGAGGTGGGTTTATCTTCGGTCCGGGCTTTATCAGGTTTGCCCTATGGGGTGCCGTGGTAGGTTGGACCCCTGTTTTTGGTGTAACCCTGAGCCTATGCTTGAGCCTTTCTGTTTATTTCGATTCCAGCATTCAATTATTACAGCTATGTTGCCTAGATATTTCAGTTGAGCTCTTTATATGCTTTCATTCTCAGCATTTAGTACGTATAGGGTTATACAGCTTGACATATACCATGTTTGTTTGGTTATCAGCCTAGTTATGCCAGCATTTCCTGTTCTATGATGCATGATAGAATAGGTGTACAGTTCTGCTATTTAGTTTCATTTACAGTTCAGATATTCAGCTTCTGTTGTTCAGATTCAGTTGTATAGCATCTGTGATTATTACAGCCTTCAGCATCCCGATAGGGATTTCTCAGCTTATTGTCGTTTGTGTGGTCTTTAGACCACGAGCTTGAGCATCAGCATTATGATCGCCACAGAGCCAGCTGTTCTTTCACGTACACTAGCGGATTGATCCCCCGCAGTGGTGTACTTTACCGGTAAAGTGGTCAACAGTGGCGACCCGTGAGCCCAGAGGGTTATGACAGCAGATTGGTGTACAGGTGGTATTTAGCCTGAGGTTCTGTGAGACCAAAAGTGGCATTTAGCCTGAGGTCCTTGGAACCAATAGTGGCATTGATTGGGTATTTATATTTGTTGTCTTTCAGCACTTCCAGTTTGCAGCATTGTTAGTTACCAGCTTTGTTATTGTATGATCATTATCTTCTCGTCAGATTTATCAGCATGATCAGTTTCTGCTTACCAGTTGTGTTTATTGCATGATTAGTCTTTATATGAGTACCCCTGTTGTCCACTTCAGCATGCTTAGATTTTATATCTACATCTTGTTATTCAGCTTTCAGTTATATCCTGCTTTTGCTATCCGCTTATCATTGTATCCGGTAGGTACGACTTGCTATTTCTCGGCCCGTCGTGCCCACTGGGATACATGTAGAGTGTATCTCACACCCCCTGGGTGACCATTTTTCAGGTCAGTCGGGTGCTGGGAGATTGGGACGATCCAGTGAGCTGTTGCGCTAGAGTTGTCCCCTGCTATTGGCCGCAGTGGCCCAGTGCTAGTATTTCCAGTTTACAGTATCGTGATCATAAATATTTTTGTATTCTTCTTAGTTGGAGTATTTGTGGACTATGTCATGTGTTGATGTGGATGTGTTAGCTGTAGAGTTTTATATTTGGTTTAGTTGTTAATTATACTGCTCTCTGATTGCATTATTGTATCCGCCTAGCCGAGCATGTATAGGGGAGACTCTGTCCGTGTGGACAGAGGATTTCCTATGCATGTGGCGGTCTGTTCACGTCCTGAGTTAAAGTTCGAACTCTGATTAAAAAAAAAAAATTTCTACCGCTGTTTTGAAACTCGGGGCGTGACAGATTAGATGGTATCAGAGAATAGGTATAGGATACCTAGGAAATGGCTAGGATTGAGCCCTAGGATGACTTGAGTCTGACGTGAGTGCGCGGGGATGTATGTTGTTCCTAGGGTTAGAAGCTCAAGTGTTTTATCACTATTTGAGTATATCCTAACCTAGTTATTATATTTCAGTTATGGCTCGACCTGGACGTCAGGGTGGTGATGATGGGCGAGGTGCAGGCAGAGGCCGAGGTGTCGGCCGACCTCCCAGAGTGCCGAGGGAGCCAGAGGGTTCCGATAGATTTCAGCAGATGCAGGACCAGATTAATGCACTGACCGCTGTGGTTCAGCAGCTAGTACAGCAGCAGGCTGCTGTTCATGCTACTCCTGCCCCGCCACCTGTTCAGCCACCTGAGCCAGTACCAGAGGAGTCAGTTGTACCTCCTGCTGCCCCAGCGCCACCTGTAGCGACAGCCCCGGCGACTGCCACCACTTCTGGGGCTGCTGCTGCTACCGTTAGCGACCCACCGGTTGCTGCTGCCGGGACCTCTTCTCGGCCGACGACGCCTGCCGCTACAGAGGATGCGGCTCAGGCTGAAAAGGCCCGAGCGAAGGCGGTCCTGATGGAGTTTAAGAAGTTTCAGCCGCTTACTTTTGATGGCGCCACTGATGATGATTGGGCTGTCGAAAAGTGGGTGCTGCGTATGGAGAAGCTTTTCAGAGACGTGTATACGGAAGATCGTGACCGTGTACACTTAGCTGCACACTGCCTCGAGGGTGAGGCGGATCAGTGGTGGTCTGAAGTTTTGAGAGATCAGTACGGGGGAATTGAACCCCAGTGGCAAGTCTTCAAGGACGCATTATACGACCGCTATCTGAATGATGTAACGAAGCAGGGTCTAGAGCGGCAGCTGGAGACGATGCATCAGGGAGACCGCACTGTGCGGGATTATGAGCGGGAGTTCTCCCGTGTTGGTGCTTTGGTTCCACATGCGGTGCGGGATGAGCAACGCAAGGTCCGGCTTTTCACCCAAGGGCTGCGACCTGAGATCAGGCGACTTCTCTCTTCTTTGGACATCCGGGTGTATCGGGTCTGCGTCAACCGGGCCCTTTCTGTGGAGGCTGATATAGTAGCCACTCGTGCGGAGCGTCAGGCTTCAGAGAAAGGGAAGGAGAAGAAGAGATCGTTTCCTGGAGACAGGGGTGGAGCACCGAGCAGCGGGAAGCCACCCAAGTACCCTCGACCACATGATCAGGCTGTGAGTGGTTCTGCTAGCAGTCAACAGCGGGCTCCGCGACCGTGTGTATTTTGTGGTGGACCACACCGAGCAGTTACCTGCGATCAGCGCCATGGCCGTTGCTACAAGTGTGGCCAAGCCGGGCACATTATAGCAGACTGCCCTCAGAGATCTGAATCAGCTCAATCCACTGTTTCTGCTTCAGCCGTTTCTGCTCCACGGCAGAGTCCCACACCGAGCACGTCTTCCCGTGGACGATCTGCGCCTTCCCATCAGTCTGGCGGGACACGCCAGAGTTCTGGAGGGCGAGTGTATGCCCTGACTGCTCCAGGTGATCCACCAGTGGTAGACTTGACTGGTGCGTTGCTAAGTAATAAGCTTTAATTTATGCACTAATATTAATGTTATCAGGCGTGTGTATAGTTTTCAGTTGTTTTGGGGTGACTGATTGTCACTGGAATGGAGTTGGACAGTGTAGATTTACCGCGACTGGTTGTCGCCGTGTAGTGTTAGTCTGGCACTCTGTGTTAGTGGACTGTTTGATGTCCTATTGTGTTTAAGTTTCGGGGACGAAACTTCTATTAAGGGGGGAGTGATGTAGTAACCGTGATTTTAAAATCTGAAATTAAGTTTAAATAGTAAAATTGAACTATTAGTGGTGCAATAGTGGCCCTAAAATATCGACTTTTGATCGGGGCCTGATCTCGAAAATCCGAGATCACCTTTGCGACCGTCTCGTCGAAACATGAAAGATTCATATTCATATGTTTACGATCCAACGGTCGGATTATCCAGAAATCAGCAAAGACCCGGGCGGGCCCCGCAACTTAAGTCGTGAATAGTAACCTCCTGTTTTAAATCCCCCGTCGAGGGACGTCGGCCGTTTCACTGTCTAGACCCTGAACATAAGGGTGTGAGTAGTCAATCTTAGCTATTTTCGATATTCTGAGCGCAGTGGCGCCGACGAAATTTGCATTTGACGAGCCTAAAGCCTCGTAAAGCGTGCCGAACTGTATAATTTACAGTATAAGATGGATTTTAAAATTCTTGGAGCTGAATTTTAGCGAACCAAAATCGCTACCTGATAAGTTTCGTCGAGCCGGACGTCGTGGCGGTGTCCATTTTTCAGTTTGACAACCCGGTTGTCTCGAAAAGCATGAAATGTGGGAAAAATCACAGTATTTTGCGAAAAAGCCTTATATTTTATGTGTCGAATTGCTCCGAACTGGTACATGAGGGACTTCCTTGTGAGTTTGTTCTACAGCAGAGGACTTAAGTGGAAATACAAAGAGTAAAAGGGCTAGCTAGCATTTTGTTGCAATATAATAGCAACTTAGGGTTGCTTGAGAGAAACCCTAGCCACTTCGGTTCCTGTAACCGCAGCCTTCCCCCCCACGAACCTACGACCCTTCTGCGAGGTTTCCTGAGCACCTGCGCCGCCGGCCGCCGCCCCTGGTCGCCGGAGAAGGCAAGAGGAATCAAGGTGCCAACATTGATTCCGAGCTTGTGGGGATAGGAAGATCACCTGGGCCCTAGTCTTGTGCACAGGCCTCGCTGAGGTCATCTTCTACATTCAGAAGACAAACCAGAGTGCGCCGGTGCACTGCCGTGGCCGCCGACGCCGAGGAGACCATCTCCTTCTTCCTCGGATCCGGCCAGGTAAGTCCTTCATTTTCTTGATTTCCTTGCTACCTAGATCCCCTGGTTATCTCTATCACCTCTTGGTGGACCCCTCTGCCGAACCCCGAAGTCGGGATTGCTCCCGGTCGCCGGCGGGGGAAACTGCACCCGCCGGAAACCGAAGTTGCTCCGCCCGAGCCGTGCGCCGCACCCATTGGCTCAGGCTTCGATCCAAAATGCTGGGCACTTTCTGTAGGGTCTAGGGATCACCTCCACAAAATCTGGTTGGGTTTGGTCCATCCTAGAGCCCGCACGAGCCAGCCCTAGTTTCGGGCTAACTTTGCTCCGGCCAAGAGTGCTCCGCCGCCGCCGCCGCCGCTTGTTGCCGCCGGCCACCTGCCCAGTTTGCTTCAGCAGGTCGAGACAAAGCCATGGGTACCCTTGCATGCGGCCCATGCTGTCCTGCTGGGATTCCACCATTAATGGTGTTGCTCCGGCCAAGGTTGCCCCCGCCGCCGCCGCCACCGTGTCGCGCCGCCGGCCGTGAGTCAGCAAGCTTAATAGAGTCATTTAGCACCTACTGGTGCTTGTGCTTGGGATCCAGAGCCCCTGTCTGGAGTTTCACCATTAGTGTCTTCAAGATTGTGAGTTAAGCTTGATGCCCACCATGCGTTCGAAGAAATGCACGAGAGAACCAAATTGGTTCTGTGCATCCAGCAAGAGAGCATTCGACTTCTGCAAACCTCCTGAGCATGATGCTCATTCTATTTCAGCAGATTATTGAGTAGATAGAGAGATCTTGCATGTTGAGCTCTTTAAGCTTATGTTTTTGGAGTCGTTTTGCTCCAGCGATGTTTCTGGTCACCCCACAGCACCTAGTTGATGAGCCTCTAGGTTCTTTCGACCCACTGAGCATGATGCTCACCTTAAATCTGAGTTTGGTTGAGTCTAGGCATTAAATGTAACAATGTGAGCCTAATTGCATAGTAATAGTTGATCCAGAGTTGTCCTCGGGTTCCGCACTGCTCCCAAATGGTGAGCACGGTGTCCAGCAAGCCGAGAGCCACCTGCTGGTGGTGTCGGTTCGTTTAAATAGCTTTCCGAAATTAAATACAAGCGAAAATAGCATGAAATTGCATACTTTTATGCAAATTGGTAATATCCTGGGGGCCTAAATGAAATTGTGACCATACTAGCTGCTTTGTACAGTGTACACATGATCTCTAAACCTTTTGTTGGAGGTCCGATGCTTTTCGTTGAGCGGGAATTGGACCCCGAACCGTAAATCGGCAAAATCGCCGGTTTAACGGCGATTCGGCGTTAATCACGCAATTCGAGAAATGTAGTGATTAATTTGTGTTGCCAAATATCAGTGGCTGTTCCCGGTGCTATTCTAAAGAGCCCGATGATTTTAGTTATTAGTTTGCAACTTCCGGAGCCAAAATGGGCTTCCCGGGAGTGTTTCAGTGGTTACGGCTTTGCCGGTGCACAGGATTACCCAGAGTCTGATGTTAGGGCCTAAATGTCCTAAGTTAGACATTCTTGGGCAGCACATGATGTTTCACGAGTTTTGGTTATTGTTCAGCACAGATTGGGTCATAGTGGATCTATCGGCGGATTTCCGAAAATTCGAAAGTTTCCGGGACTTCAGTGAAGTTCCCTGTTTAGCTTGTCTGCACACAGTGTGTCAGTGGGTTGGGTATGTGTGAGAGTCTATTTCTGACCTGTACTTATGATTCAGGTCCCAGCAGTCTGCCGCCATCTTGCGAGCCATCCAGCAGCCACCGAGATCATTGAGGTGGGTTTATCTTCGGTCCGGGCTTTATCAGGTTTGCCCTATGGGGTGCCGTGGTAGGTTGGACCCCTGTTTTTGGTGTAACCCTGAGCCTATGCTTGAGCCTTTCTGTTTATTTCGATTCCAGCATTCAATTATTACAGCTATGTTGCCTAGATATTTCAGTTGAGCTCTTTATATGCTTTCATTCTCAGCATTTAGTACGTATAGGGTTATACAGCTTGACATATACCATGTTTGTTTGGTTATCAGCCTAGTTATGCCAGCATTTCCTGTTCTATGATGCATGATAGAATAGGTGTACAGTTCTGCTATTTAGTTTCATTTACAGTTCAGATATTCAGCTTCTGTTGTTCAGATTCAGTTGTATAGCATCTGTGATTATTACAGCCTTCAGCATCCCGATAGGGATTTCTCAGCTTATTGTCGTTTGTGTGGTCTTTAGACCACGAGCTTGAGCATCAGCATTATGATCGCCACAGAGCCAGCTGTTCTTTCACGTACACTAGCGGATTGATCCCCCGCAGTGGTGTACTTTACCGGTAAAGTGGTCAACAGTGGCGACCCGTGAGCCCAGAGGGTTATGACAGCAGATTGGTGTACAGGTGGTATTTAGCCTGAGGTTCTGTGAGACCAAAAGTGGCATTTAGCCTGAGGTCCTTGGAACCAATAGTGGCATTGATTGGGTATTTATATTTGTTGTCTTTCAGCACTTCCAGTTTGCAGCATTGTTAGTTACCAGCTTTGTTATTGTATGATCATTATCTTCTCGTCAGATTTATCAGCATGATCAGTTTCTGCTTACCAGTTGTGTTTATTGCATGATTAGTCTTTATATGAGTACCCCTGTTGTCCACTTCAGCATGCTTAGATTTTATATCTACATCTTGTTATTCAGCTTTCAGTTATATCCTGCTTTTGCTATCCGCTTATCATTGTATCCGGTAGGTACGACTTGCTATTTCTCGGCCCGTCGTGCCCACTGGGATACATGTAGAGTGTATCTCACACCCCCTGGGTGACCATTTTTCAGGTCAGTCGGGTGCTGGGAGATTGGGACGATCCAGTGAGCTGTTGCGCTAGAGTTGTCCCCTGCTATTGGCCGCAGTGGCCCAGTGCTAGTATTTCCAGTTTACAGTATCGTGATCATAAATATTTTTGTATTCTTCTTAGTTGGAGTATTTGTGGACTATGTCATGTGTTGATGTGGATGTGTTAGCTGTAGAGTTTTATATTTGGTTTAGTTGTTAATTATACTGCTCTCTGATTGCATTATTGTATCCGCCTAGCCGAGCATGTATAGGGGAGACTCTGTCTGTGTGGACAGAGGATTTCCTATGCATGTGGCGGTCTGTTCACGTCCTGAGTTAAAGTTCGAACTCTGATTAAAAAAAAAAAATTTCCACCGCTGTTTTGAAACTCGGGGCGTGACAGAAATAGGGTATTTTCATTTTAGGATTCATAATGAAAAAAGTGTATAACATAGAAAGCTAAGTTAAATTTCCCATAGGTGAGGTTCAAAAAATCTCTGTTCTCCTGTTTTTTCTTCATAGGTTTATACTCATTTTCATACTGAATTTTGAAACAAAATTATCGAGATTTACATGATAGTATGAATAAATTGAAAGTTAGCATAACGTACCTCAAATTAGCTATCAAAACTTAATTCGTACGCATTTATCTTATTTTTTTTAGAAAGATAAAGCGACGGCAACTTTTGCTCATTGAAAACCTGCAACTTGTAATCAACATTAGATATGATATTCATAATTATGCTTGTTAAGTTGGGTAAAAGCTAATTATAGGATTGATGGCAACAAATTGAAAGCCAGGAATTAGTTCAACAAAGCAATCTCCAAATCTAATTCATTGAAATTCCGTGAATTGCAAGTTAATTCAAGTCTATTTAGTACCAAAAAGTAAGGCCTAGAGAATAAACACACCTGCAAACAGGTTCAGCAATGGCAATGAGGAAATCGTAGGCCTGCTTGTAGAGTGGCGAGAAAGTTTCAAGGAAGATGCGACCATTGGCACAGGCCCATAGAGGCTGGTTCGCATGATCTGGTTTCAATTTTAGTTTTGTGAAATCCCTCTTCTTTGTTTCTCTTTCCATTTCTCTATTGGAAAATTAAATAAATAAGTTATTTTGCCAAACAATTCCTAATTATTTCACAGAAAGTAATAAAAAAAGAGAAGGGGAGATAAAATGGGAATACCGTGTCGGTTATCTTCATCAAAATCATCAGCAAAGGATGTAAACTAATTAATACAATTAAGCAAAACGAAAATGATAATTGGGGAAAAAAAAAACTAATTTAAAGGGTAAGTCAAGCTATGAACATAAGAGTTTAGACAGTGTGAAACAAATAATCAATCTGGGTAGTAAACAAAAGGGGAAACAAAGATAAGAAATCAAGATTTGGTTAATTGTTGCAAAAATTGAACGAAGTCTGAAACTATTAATAAGTTGATTGTTTAAATATTAGATCATCTAGAACTTATTTCTTCTGTATTTATGACATCATTGCCTCCACAAATCGGAAACAAACATAAGTAAAATAAGATAGAGAAAACAGGATTAAACTTATAGAAGAACATTTATAAAATATTAGGTTTAATGGGGAGACGTACATAGTAAAATAAATGATGTAGACTATATATTATAAAAAAGTAAAATTAACATTTGAGAGAAAAAATTACTTTACATCAAAATTAGTAGAAATCTCGATTAGAAGGTAAGCAAATACAACATTGGAGAAAAGAAAGGTGTCATGAATAGAACAATTTTTTTTTTCCATTCATTACCAAGTTGTGCTATTTTTGATCAATGATTTCGATATATCGGGAATTCATCAAGTGTAGTGACGGATAATCAGCCCACACTAAGGAATATAAATACAGGAAATTGCACAGGAGTGTAACAATTGTAAAAAATCTCAATGAGTTGATTGTTTAAGAATAAAAAATTTATTAAGAGGGAACTACAATGAAAATATCTAAAAAAGGAGGATCCGATATAGGAATTGCATCAAGTGTAGTGGCAGGTAATTAACCCATAGTAAGTATCAGATCATAATTTCGTTTTTTTAGTTAAAGCTGACAAATCTGAACAGCTAAATACAAATAGGAACAGAGTTTCTCATAATCCAAGACAAAGGTTGTACCAACTGTTCTTTGAGCCAACCAAGTTCTCCAACTGGTTGCCCAAACAATAGGCCATCCACAATTGGTTCCTTTTTTTTTCGATTTCCATCATTGTCATGTTCAATTCTTGATTCAATAGGAATGCTAAGGTGCCACACGGTGAAGTCAGAACTCAAATTAGAAAGGAGTTTAAAAGTAGAGTGTTTGAAATCAATTCCAAAAAGATACAAAGAAGGAACTACAGAAAAATAAAGAGGAGAGAGAATGAACTGTTAAATAATAAAAAATGCTTGTGAAATAATGTCATAAATTATATGAATGAATTTTAGGGTATATATTTCAGAAGTGAGTAAATAATATCTTTTTACTTCATAGCCAAGTATACTACATTCACAGCAATTGTACCTATTTTCTTATGATTTGAACATATTATATTGTAAGGGACTATTTTTCTTTCTTAGAAATAATTTAATGCACAACTCAAGCGAGGAAATAAGCATGTTAGCCATAGGAGGTTCAAATAATATCCGAACCCAAGCAAGTTAGATTTTTCATTGTTTTTTGTATATACCTTTTCTTTTTTCATTCTGAGGCACTTCAAACAAACCAAGCTGAAGATTTGCTTAAGCTCGTTTACATGAATTGGATGGTAAATTGGTACTGGTAATTCTATGTAGTGAAAGTGATCTAAATTATGGGAGGAAAAAAATATATGTTATGCCAAACTACCCAAAAAATTTTTTACTATTGCTAACACCACAAATTACACAGGAAGATGCGGTTAGTATATACGAACCTTCACTTTTCCCATGTTTTGCTCTTTCATAAGATGCACACTTTCCAGACTCCAAAGGTAATCCAAGAAAAGGATTAGTAAGTTGGGTTGGATGTGAAATTGGATATTCTCTAATGGAATATATACACTGTAAAACAGAAAGAGCGAGCATGTTAATCATCATCTTCTAAATCAAGGATTTAGTTAAAGTAGTTAGTAATTCCATCACATTTCACAGTTCTAATTGTTTTTTTACTAAAAAATTGTGGAACAATTAACTAAGAAGTAACAATTGGTGATAAACTGCTAAGGTGCCACATGATGAAGTCAGAAATCAAATTAGAAAGGAGTTTAAAAGTAGAGTGTTTGAAATCAATTCCAAAAAGATACAAAGAAGGAACTACAGAAAAATAAAGAGGAGAGAGAATGAACTGTTAAATAATAAAAAATGCTTGTGAAATAATGTCATAAATTATATGAATGAATTTTAGGGTATAGATTTCAGAAGTGAGTAGATAATATCTTTTTACTTCATAGCCAAGTATACTACATTCACAGCAATTGTAGCTATTTTCTCATGATTTGAACATATTATATTGTAAGGGACTATTTCTCTTTTTTAGAAATAATTTAATGCACAACTCAAGCGAGGAAATAAGCATGTTAGCCATAGGAGGTTCAAATAATATCCGAACCCAAGCAAGTTAGATTTTTTATTGTTTTTTGTATATACCTTTCCTTTTTTCATTATAAGGCACTTCAAACAAACCAAGCTGAAGATTTGCTTAAGCTCATTTACATGAACTGGATGGTAAATTGGTACTGCTAATTCTATGTAGTGAAACCGATCTAAATTATGAAAGGAAAAAAATATATGTTATGCCAAACTATCCAAAAAATTTCTTACTATTGCTAACACCACAAATTACACAGGAAGATGCAGTTAGTATATACGAACCTTCACTTTTCTCATGTTTTGCTGTTTCATAAGATGTACACTTTCCAGACTCCAAAGGTAATCCAAGAAAAGGATTAGTAAGTTAGGTTGGATGTGAAATTGGATATTCTCTAATGGAATATATACACTGTAAAACAAAAAGAGCGAGCATGTTAATCATCATCTTCTAAATTAAGGATTTAGTTAAAGTAGTTAGTAATTCCATCACATTTCACAGTTCTAATTGCTTTTTTACTAACAAATTGTGGAACAATTAACTAAGAAGTAACAATTGGTGATAAACTATTAAATTTAAGAAATTCACAATTCAATTAATGGAAAAAACTCAAATGAGAAGAAATGTAAAGATTTTCCATTCAAAACT
Source organism: Tillandsia leiboldiana (assembly GCA_029204045.2). Classification (NCBI taxonomy): domain Eukaryota; kingdom Viridiplantae; phylum Streptophyta; class Magnoliopsida; order Poales; family Bromeliaceae; genus Tillandsia; species Tillandsia leiboldiana. The sequence continues at coordinate 10,099,838 of CM055060.1, forward strand.
TTTTTTTAAAAGAATGAAGTTTCAAGGATTTATTTCATAATAATCAAAATTGACTACAACTTTGCACTTAAAATAAAAATGTATTAAGAATTAAATTGAAGTACTTCAATTTGTAGAACTCTAACGAAAGACTGCTGAATGTGACCGCAAATCTCAATTGTTACTTGCAATCCTTAGATGTATATAGCAGGTGAACATTGAGATAAAATGTTGTTTTAGTTTTGGAAAAAGAAGATTATACATTGTTCCAACTATAGGGCTCAGCGAAGCATTACATGTGGCACAAGCTTATGAGATCTCAACACAAATCAAGTAGGAAAACAAAATCTATTCTTTCTTCATTTTGCCTGTTGAAATCCAACTCAATGCAAGGTTCGAAGTTCAAAGCGGACATGGAGAGAAACGCAAGAAGTGAGTAATTAGATCTAAAAATGTTGGAGTCTAATTTTCATACGTAAATAAACAAAAGGGGGACATTAAAAACTTTGTAATTTGTAACGTTTAAGTATGCTGGAATTTAGTTTGGGAAATGTAAATACATATGGAAGTAAATATTTAAGATGAAAAACAAACTTCATATATTAATCTACAGTTATTGGAAGGCATATATCTTTAAAACTGCATTATTTATGATTGTCCATTTGATATCTCCACAATGTCCATCTATATTTTAAAGACTATGAATAAAATAAATTAGTATTAATAGTTATATATATATATATAGATATATAGGTAATGAAGTAAAAAACTTCTAATTTGCAAGTTGCATATAAAGGCAAACAGGAGCCTATTATGAAGGTCAAGAGCAAAACAATTATTTTAGACTTCTACTGAAAGTAACGACGTAATTAGAGTTGGAATGTGAACAAAGAAAACAGAGATCTAAGTTCAAAGTAAGCAAACGTAGGCATGAAAGAATAAGTGAGGAGTGAATAGGTATTGATAGTAACAGAATTTATATAATACACAGAAACAGGCACTTTAAAATTACAAAAGAACAGTGTAAATAAGAAGTTGAGAAGTGAGTATGTACTAACAGTAACATAATTTAATATTAATAAATATATCTAGAAGTAGGAAATAAAGTTCAAAAATTTTAATTTTTAAGTTTTGTGTAAAGCCTATTTGTAAAGTGTACATATAGGGAGATGTGACAACTAAGCATGGGAAAATCCCAATTTGTAGATTGAAGTACATTACAAAGCACTTTCAAACTATAAAAAGATTCTAATGTAAATATATATGACTTTAAATATATCTAATGGAACAGTTCGGAACCCAAAATTAGTAGGTAAACGGAACATGCAAGAATGAGGAAATGCAAATTTGTATGTTCAAGTATATCACTAGTTATTTTTTACCCATAACAATATCCTAATTTGTAAGCTTAAGTACATTGTAAATCTCTTTGTAAAGTGTACATATAGGTAAATGTGAGAACGAAGCATGAGGAAATCCTACTTTTTAAGTTGTAGTACATTGCAAGACACTTTCTAACCATAAAAAGATCCTAATGTCAATACATATGGAATTAAATATTTAAAATAACATACATACTTCATATATTAATCTAATATATGATTCTCCATTTAATGTGTCCATAATGTTTATCCATATCTTAAAAAGTACGACTAAAGTAATTTAAAGTAATTTAATATTAATAGTTTTATATATAAATAGAAAATGAAGTTAAAAAATTCTAATTTCTAAGTTTCATGTGAAGTCTCTTTGTAAAGCGTACATATAGGCAAATGTGACAATCCGGTATGGGGAAATTCTAATTTGTAAGTTGAAGTACATTACAAAACGCTTTTTGATCATAAAAAAATTGTAATGTCAATACATATGGAACTAAATATTTAAAACGACATACAAACTTTATATATTAATCTAATATATGATTCTCCATTTTATGTGCCCATAATGTTCATCTATATTTTGAAATGTACATATAAAGTAATTTAGTATTAATAGTTTTATATACAAATAGGAAATGAAGTTAAAAAATTCTAATTTTTAAGTTTCATGTAAAACGTCGTTGTAAAATGTACATATAGGCAAATGTGGCAGTCAAGTATGAGAAAATCCTAATTTGTAAGTTGAAGCACATTACAAAGCACTTTCTAACTATAAAAAAATCCTAATGTGAATACATATGGAACTAAATATTTAAAATGAAATACAAACTTTATATATTAACCTAATATATGATTCCTCATTTGATGTCTTCATAATGTCCATCTATATGTTAAAAAGTGTAAATAAAATAATTTAATATTAATAGTTTTATATACAAATAGGAAATGAAGTTAACAAATTTTATTTTCTAATTTTTATATAAAGCCTCTTCGTAAAGTGTATATCTAGGCAAATGTGACAGGTAAGTATGGGAAAGTTCTAATTTGCAAGTTGAAGTGCATTACAAAGTACTTTTTAACCATAAAAAAATCCTAATGTAAATATATATGGAACTAAATATTTAAAATGAAATAAAAACTTCGTATATTAAGCTACAGTTATTGGAAGGTATATATCTTTAAAACTACATTATATCTGATTTCCCATTTGATGTATCCACAATGTTCATCTATATCGTAAAAAACTACAAGTAAAATAATTTAATATTAATAGTTTTATATACAAATAGGAAATGAAGTTTAAAAATTCTAATTTGTAAGTTTCATGTAAAGGGAACCAATATCCTATTATGAAAGTCAAGAGCCAAAATAATTGTTTGAGACCCCTACTCAAACTAATGACATAATTAGAATTAAGATGTGAATAAAGGAAAGAGAGATCTAAGTTAAAAGTAACGGAAAGTAGAGATGAGAGAACAAGTAATTGAGAAATAAATAGGGACTGAGAGCAATAACATTTATATAATATACGTACACGCACACTTTAAAATTATACAAAAGAGTGTAAATAAGGAATTAAAAAATTAGTAGGTACTAACCCAAAAGTAATAACTTACAAAACTCAACTTAATGAGAGGTTCTTAAGGACAATTTTTTTTTTTTTTTTTGTTGCATGTTGTTAATAAAATGTTCTCATTTTAAAGGTCGAAAGTCGTAATTTATAGAACTCTTGGAAAATTTGAACTAATTAAAGACATGAAGTTTACCAATAGTATGTATGTAAAGACAGGTATAAAGTTCAAACTCAATCTCGAAAGGCATAATTTAGAAGAGCATGAATGTTCTTGGCAAACTACAAAAGAAGAGTGTACAATAGTAAAAAAAATATTGGAGTAAGAGTGTGTAGTTGTATGTCTTAATTTAGAGTCATTAGATCAATAGGGAGTATGCATGTAACATGGATGGTTTTTTGGCATTTTTGTTTCGGTTCTACATTTAGATCGATAATGGATGCCAAAACCAGTTGGTGTAGATTTTTTTGTGTTTTTCTTGCAATTTCAACATCATATTTAGGTTGAATGGCAACAATTATTATTGAATCCAAAACCATTTGTTTGTATATTTTTTCCCCATTTATTGAGATCATCCTTTTTATTTTTTGTGTCTATAACGGTCCTATTTAGATTCAATTTTAGGTAAGTTTCAATTAACCATATTTATAGACGACCCTAGTTTTCATTTATACTATATCTTGACGTTGTTACTGGCTCAGTTTGTGTAATTACCTTTTAAGTTTCTAACTCTATTAATTATAATATAATGTTATGTTTCTTTGCATGCAGATAGATGTATAGTTACAGCATCATGAAGTGGCTCTAATAACTAAACTATTAAAGACTGATTCTGACAGGATATAGTTATCTATATCCTTTGACCATTGTATGTTATTGTGGAGACAGTTATAGTAGATTCCCTTTTAGATAGAATTGATATTTTTAGGTGTAGCTATATGATTTGGAAAGGTGATATGTTATGATATATAGTATTATCAAGTTCTAATTTTAGCTTCGCAATATGTTGGGGTTTTCGCACTTATGTGAAGGTTAATTATGATTGTAAATTGAATACAATATTACAAAATTGATTTAGAGTTTCTGAAACGTTATCTTTTTTATTTTTGCACTAAATTTGCGATTCAGTGATTAACATCTATATTGTTCTATAATATTGAGCAGGTGCTTAAGTCTTTCTTCATTTGATACAAATGGAATTTGTAGGATTTTATTTTGTGTTCAATTTTAAGGTTAGCTTTGTCAACGAAAAGATCTTGTCGGTTGGTTGCAATTTTAGTCCATGGATGTTTTTATGAGTTTTGGTATGTCAATCATAGTAATTTGGCGCTGGAAGTTTCACTGAAGTTTTAATTTTCATATTCAATCATTTTATATTTTTGTTCAGAGTATTAATCTGATTTTGATTTGGTGAAATTGAACCAATATATCACACACTATAATGTGGGTGAGTTTTTGGTGATCAAACTTTTTATTGTCATAATTATTGGCTGGAATTTGTAAATTGTTGCAGTTAATAAAATCAATTGGATGTTGGTGTGGGGTTTAAGGCTGAAGAAGTGTACAATCTGGTGGTTGCCGCTTATCAACGGGCGCAAAATTAATCAGTTGATTGATTGTTGATATGCGACGAAGGTGGAAGAAAAAGTAGAAGTGTACAATCTGGTGGTTGCCGCTTATCAACGGGCACAAAATTAATCAGTTGATTGATTGTTGATATACGACAAAGGTGGAAGAAAAAGTTAGTTGCTGAGCCGCCAAGCAGAGTTATTGTTCTACATTTTGCACTTAATCCTAAAAGATTATAGGGATGTAATCAAAATTCAGAAAGTCAAAGTTGCATTTTAAGATCTGTGTTTATGAAACGTTTGAAGTATATAAACATACAATGCAAGGTATAATACAACATAAAACAAAGAATGAAAATTTGTAAAAACAGAATGTCGTATCGTTTGTATGCTACACGAAGAACTGCAGATATGAAACACAAAGCAATTGAGAAAGAACAAACCTCATTGTAGATTTCCATGTATGATAAACGAAGAAGCAACTAACAGCTTGGAGTCTACAGAGAAAATATATTTAAGAATAAGTAAACGGCTGGAGTATCTAGGATATATTATATAGACAAATTATGGAAGAGAGTCAATGTACACTACCTTTTGTATGATACTTAAAAGTATCATTGACAGCCAAAGGTATTATACCAGGGGACCTTTGATCTTCTGAATTTGAAACGCGGAAAAAAACATCAGAGTTTGCAAAACGGGCGTAACAGACCACCACACATATAGGAAATCCCCTATCCACAGGGATAGGGTCTCTCCTATACATGCACGGCGAGGCAAATCCAATTATCAATCAGAGATCAATCAACATCTAAACTAAACAATGACTAGTCAACAGGAATAATCCAAATAATCGAGAAGCTGAAATAACATAAATCAGAGTCAACCACAATCATCAGGGGGACAGCTCTATCGTGACAGCCTCACTGGATCGTCCCGACACCCCTCTACTCGAACGACCTGAAAAACAGTCACCCGAGGGTGTGAGACACACCGGAGTGTATCCCAGTGGGCACGACGAGCCGAGAAATAGCTAATCGTACCTACTGGGTGTAGTGGCCCAAATTCCCATGCAGCGTTCTTCCGATGAATCCACTGTTAGAGCACCTAGCGTTGGTGTATCTGGCCCATGGTGCGTCAATGGGATGCCACAGATGGACCCTGTGTGTTATTATTAGCTGTGTAGGCCTTCGGCTGAGTTTGCCGAATTTCGGAAAAGAATTAGGCCCAACAGAGGTCGGAAATGGATTCAGCACGGAAAAACGCTTGAAAACGGCTATTTGCTTGTTTATTTCTGAGTCCGGATGCCCAAAAACGGACTCCCGGAAGTTTTCAGTGGAAAATGGTGCATGGGAGGGGCCGTAGACCGCCGGGATGCCACGTGGCGGCCTGTCATTGGCCGGTTCAGGATGCGCGGTCCACAGAGCTGCGCGGCGGGGTGCACAGACCCGGCGCAGGGACACGTGGCACCGCCTGATTGGCGGGCGCAAGGCGCGCGGTCTACCGGGTGAGCGCGGCGGTGCATAGACCAAGGCGAGGGCACGTGGCAGCCTCCGGTTGGTCGGTGCACGCGGCGCGGTCCACGGAATTCCAAAGTGGAATGCGTGGACCGGGTGTAGGGGACACGTGTCACCCTCTTATTCGCGGGTGCACCTTGCGCGGTGCACGGGGCCGGGGCGGGTACCTCGGGGCGCGTGCGCACGACGGGGCCATGCCGCGCGCCCGGCGGGGCCGCCGACCGGCTGGCGGGTCAACCGGGAGGCCACGTGTCACCGCCTGATTGGCGGGCGCCAACCGCCTCACTGTGCGGGGGCGGGCCACGTGGCAGCCAGCGGGTGGGCCGAACAGCTGTTTGCTGTTCGGAGGGCCACGTGGCGGCTCCTGGTGGATTCGGGCGTGAACAGTGTTGGGCCCGGCCCAACACTGTAGCCGCCCGAATGTTCCGGGCGCCCGAAATTTTGGGCCCAAAGCCCATTGACTTGTTTTTCCGGGCTGTTTCGGGTGAGGCCTATAAAAAGGCCTCAAGGGGCCTCGTTTTGAAGCTTTTCCCGAAAGCTTTTCGCTGGGAGCCCTTCACCAATTCTTTTCCTCTCCCTCTTGTGCATCTCTTGGCGGAAATTCAGAATTTTTGGAGGCCGCGACGACGGCGACTTCTGCATCGGGGTGCGGAGCGACGATCTACTGTTGGAGGCCCATTTCCGTCGCAGTTTAGTCCGGGAGGTCTACCGGGCTACCCCGACATTATTTTTGGACGATTTCTGCGGTGACGGTTTCGTAAGAGGTAAATCTACATTTTTCGTGTTGGACACTTTTTCTGGATCCGAGCTTTTCTTGGGGTTCTGGGTACATTTTTAACCCCCTTTGCGGCTGTTGGTTGATTTGGACAGCACCTACTTGTCGGATTTTTATCTCCTCATCCAGACATCGGAATTCGACGTTTCAGGACTCTATCGACATCTACTCTTCGCGAGGATCGCCGTCATATTTTTATTGGAATTTTTGGAGGAAGTTTTTCAGGTGAAAATTTCGTGTTAATGGGACTGTTCACCACAGATTTTGGGAATGTGGAATTTGTGTGAATTAAAGTGTAATTTTGGTGTATGTTTGTACCCAGGAGTTTGTGAGCACTTCTACCGTGTTGTTGGCTTGGTGGGATTTGTGATTTGACAGTTGTGGGCTTTCTCAGCTGTGCGATTTTGGACAGTTAGCACTTTCAGGTGGGTGACCTTGCTTCCAAGAACTCTGGACTGTGTACTAATTCTATGTGTGTAGGATCATGCATGTTAGAAATTGGAGTATTAGCATGTGTAAAACTGTATGTTGTATCTTGTATATCAGTTGTTGAATCTTTGATTCCTGCACTATGTTAAGTAATGAAATCTTGGAATTTGACCTAGCACCCCTGTCATATGTATCATGTTCAGCCAGTCTGTAGAAAAACTCCAACTTGGGCTAGGTTTTTATTGCTCTAGACATTCCACATCACGATACTTCATTTCACTATGGACTTAGCTTTTCCTCGCCCGTGTTGTGGGCCGAGAGGTCGGTCGGTTGTGGGATGCATTTGCACTCGTGTCTGGGGACCGAGTGGAGTTGATAGCAGTCTGTAGATTTGATTTCTTTGGGAGAGTGATAGTGATGGTAGATCTGGGTTCTTGGAAACTGTCAGAGTGACAGTGGGTTTCAGCTGTGTAGATTCCAGCTAGTGTGTGAGACAGTGATTTGTTTGGTAGTCGATCTTATTGATCGAAGATTGGATCATAACCTGCATGAGCCACATTTGAGCTTTACAGTGATACTACAGTGATACTTATGGGTTACTTTGACTCGAGCGGGTCGCTCCCCTCGAGGGCCACTCCGGAGTAGGCGAGACCGGGTTGTGTACCGGTGTGAGTTTGAGATGTTCTTTAGCGACTTGTTGTCGCAGTGGTCCCTCTGGCTGTGCTTTCGTTGGCAGCCACGGACGCCCTACGTAAGTCCGCTCCCCCGGGACGTAACGGCAGTAGGTTGGCGCAGGTTTGACTGGACCCGTTGTGGCAGTCAGTTTTGATTGGGTGATCAGGGAGGAGAGTTAGTTGTGGCATTATGTTCTTTCTGTTCCACTGTTGAGCATCTAGATAGAGGCATAGTAGCTGTAGAGTTACCTTTCTCAGCTTTCCTTATAGCATTGCATATGTTACCTTTGCCTCTGGTAGACTTAGTGGGCAGACCGTCGGGCTTGTTGGCGGCACCCACTGAGAACTACTGTGGGATGTAGTTCTCACACCCGTCGTGGTGTTTTCTCCCCAGGGACTTCTGCTCCAGTTCCTGCAGCTCCTGTTGCTGATCCAGCTCCTTCTGACCGAGGTAAGGGCGTCGCGAGATAGATCCCCTCCTGTCGTCTTCTGTGTGTGAGTAGATGTACCCCAGTTCCATTTTGGTGTGTGTTATGTCGAGTGACTTTTGTAGTGAGGTTTTGAGTTGTACCTTCCTTTCCTGCTTTTATGAGAGACTTCTGTATTCTGGTGAGGATGGTCTGTATATTTAAAGGTTGTAGTCTTATTTTATGTATTTCTTTCCAGCTTTTCTCTTTCAGCTCTGATATCTGCTAGTGTAGATGTTTCCTTGCAGGTTAGTCGCTACGCCTATACGGGGCTTCCCGTATAGGCGGCGGATCTGTTGGCGAGCCGGGGCGCAGTATCGCCCCGGGGCGTGACAGATTAGAGTGGTATCAGAGCCTAGGATGTAGGTCTTGGAGGACTTAGGAACCCTAGGCTTGTGGTTGGACCCTAGGATGACTCGCGTGAGAGCCGTGATTTTAGCGAGAGTCCTGATTGGATTTCTAACTCTCCCGAGCGGTTCGGGGTGAGCGATTGACATGTCTTCCTTTGGTGGCAACTATGTTGGCTGCAGACAACATAGTACTTCAGAAAGGGGGACATGCCTTCTGACTTTCGCTAGATTGGGTCGAGAGATGATTTGGGTTCTGATTGTTTGCCTTGTCCCTCAGGTGGGGATGCCTCCTCGACGCTCGATGGTGACGCGTTCGCAGCCTTCGTCCTCTGAGCCCGAGCAGGAGGACTCGGAGCAGGGACAGCAGAGCGAGGTTTTGGAGCTCCGTGCCCAGGTGGCACAGTTGACTGAGGCGTCTCGACGCCAGGAGGAGGCTGTGAGTCGGTTGACGCTCTTGTTGGAGCAGAGAGCGCAGCCGGCGGTGGTACCCCCTGAGAGTTCTCCGGTGCCTTCTTCCCCTGTGGTGGCACCCCTGGTTGTGCAGCCTGCACCAGCAGTTCCGGCTGAGCCTGTTTCCAGTAGGCCACCGTCTGGGACGACGGGATCTTTGACTTTGGCAGAGCAGCAGGTTTTGGTGGGTCTTTTGTTGAGGTTTCGCAAGTTCGATCCACCCCGCTTTTCGGGCATGAATGCTGAGCCGTGGGCGGCTGAGTCTTGGGTTACAGCTATGGAGCGCCATTTCGAGAGCCTTTTTATTGATGAGAGGTTTCGAGTTCTGTTGGCTACTCATTTTCTGGAGAGCAACGCCGAGGCATGGTGGCGGCGTGTGCGACCCGCAGGTCCGCCTGGGACCCAGTTTATCTCTTGGGCAGAGTTTCGCGGTATGCTTCTTGGGGCCTTCTTTCCCGAGAGCGTTCGACAGAGCTTGGAGGAGCAGCTGAGGAATCTCCGCCAGGGAGATAGGCCCGTACACGCGTACATAGCCGATTTCAATCGGCTGTTGGCTAGTATGCCCCACGTGGCCAGAGATGAGACCCACCGGATCTACATGTTCGAGAGAGGGTTGCGTCGGGACATTTATCAGTTGGTCCGCTCCCTCAGATTACAGACTTTAGAGGCCTCGATGGAGCAGGCACTTTGTGTGGAGGGTGGTGAGGCCGTGATGGCAGAGGTGACTCCAGCCCCCGTTGTGACTCCTGGGGCGAAGCGCCCCGCGCAGTTTGAGGAGGGGCAGTCGAGTAGACAGGGACCCCCGAGACCACCCCGTTTCCACTCTCAGGGACGGGGGTATCAGGGGCGGCAGAGATCTGGGGGATCTCGTCAGTTCCAGCAGCAGCAGCGTCGACCACCTCGACAGCAGCAGTCTTCTCAGCAGCAGCAGCCTTCGCAGCAGCAGCAGACTTCGCGGCAGCCGCGCCCCGACCGTTGTATCATCTGTGGAGGACCGCACTCACCAGCCCAGTGCCCGCAGAGTCAGGGCCGCTGCTTCCGCTGCGGGCAGACCGGTCACTTCGCGAGGGCGTGCCCCAGGGCAGGTTACCCAGCTCCTTCATCAGCTTCTGCATCCTTCGTTCCTCGTCAGTCAGCAGGACCTTCGGCGACCTCCGGTAGGCCAGATTTTGCTCCATCGTCCTCGCGACAGCCAGAGCGACATCCCCCGGCGCCGAGCGGTCGAGTCTATGCCGCTCAGGTAGAGGATGCTACAGCAGCAGAGCATGTCGTCGCAGGTATTATTTTGATTTCTGCAGTTCGTACTCGTACTCTCTTTGATACCGGTGCATCGCATTCTTTTATCAGTAGTGCATTTGCATCCCTTCATGGTATAGAGGTAGTTTCTTTATCGCATGCATTAGAGGTTCAGATACCAGATCATGTCTTGCATGTCGAGGAGTATTGTAGGGATTGCCCTGTGCAGTTGGGATCCTGGATTTTGCCGGCAGACTTGCTTGTCTTGCGGCAGCTCCAGGATTTCGACGTCGTGCTAGGTATGGATTGGTTGTCGAGGTACTATGCTGTTATAGACTGCAGAGAGAGGACGGTGACCCTCCGCGAGCCTGGACAGGAGGAGTTTGTCTTCAGAGGCTGCCAGAGCACCTTCTTTGCGATGACTGTTTCTTCGGCGAGGGCTAGGCGGTTGATTAGTAGGGGCTGCACCGCTTTCTTAGCGACGATTGTGGAGGTGCCTACGGCGGCACTGGGACTCGAGGATATTCCTGTTGTCCGCGAGTTCCCAGATGTGTTTCCCCCTGAGTTGACGACGATGCCGCCGGAGAGGGAGGTGGAGTTTGTGATTGATGTGGTACCGGGAACCGCACCAATCTCGAAGGCGCCTTATAGGATGGCACCTGCCGAGTTGAGGGAGTTGAAGGCCCAGCTTCAGGATCTTATGGATAGGGGCTTTGTCAGGCCTAGTGTTTCTCCGTGGGGAGCGCCAGTTTTATTTGTGAAGAAGAAGGATGGGTCGCTTCGTTTGTGTGTGGATTATCGGGAGTTGAATAAAGTGACCATCCGGAACAAGTACCCTCTTCCACGGATAGATGATTTATTTGATCAGTTGCAGGGAGCCACAGTGTTTTCGAAGATTGATCTTCAGTCAGGTTACCACCAGTTGAGGGTGAGGGCCGAGGACATCCCTAAGACGGCTTTTCGATCCCGGTATGGGCATTATGAGTTTACGGTTATGCCGTTTGGTTTGACTAATGCCCCGGCTGCTTTCATGGATTTGATGAACCGGGTATTTCAGCCGTACTTAGACTTGTTTGTGGTTGTGTTCATTGATGACATCTTGATCTACTCCCGGAGCGATGTGGATCATGAGGAGCACTTGAGGATAGTGCTGCAGCTTCTACGTGAGAAGAAGCTGTATGCCAAGCTTAAGAAGTGCGAGTTTTGGCTTCGGGAGGTTGCATTCTTGGGCCACTTGGTATCAGCCGCAGGAGTGGCAGTTGACCCGACGAAGATTGATACAGTTCGGGATTGGCCGAGACCGACGACGGTGACTGAGGTCCGGAGCTTTCTGGGCTTGGCAGGCTACTACCGTCGGTTTGTAGAGGGCTTTGCGAAGCTCTCTACTCCCCTGACCTGTTTGACTAGGAAGGGGATGAGATTCATTTGGACTGAGCAGTGTCAGCGGAGTTTTGAGGAGCTGAAGAAGAGGCTGATTTCAGCACCAGTTCTTACACTGCCAGTGATGGGTGATGGCTACGTGATTTACAGTGACGCCCCGCACAGCGGTTTGGGTTGTGTCCTGATGCAGCATGGGAGGGTAATTGCTTATGCTTCACGGCAACTAAAGGATTATGAGAAGAATTACCCTACTCATGATTTAGAGCTGGCAGCTGTGGTGTTCGCGTTGAAGCTGTGGCGGCATTAACTAAA